>JARQOC010000002.1:229216026-230416026 GCA_033576535.1 Allobates femoralis
AATATACCTTTTGATGGACAGCAACCGGTCGGCGGTATGCCTCCGCAACCCGCTCCGATTATGCCGATGTCTCTACCCTAAGTTCCTAGTGCGACCTGGTTACCCAAATACAGCGGTGTACCCAGTACCTTGGAGAACTTCCAGAGGAAGATATGCCAAGCGTTGGACATGTACCCGATGACCGGTAAGCAAAGAGCTTCAGTTGTTATGGGACAGTTAACCGTTGCAGCCGAACTGCAGAGCCGCAGCTGGCCTGTAGAAGTTCAGGAATCTGTGGAGCAGATATTCGCTAGATTAACCCGGGTCTTTGAGTGCCATACCGAAGCTGGATTAAGACTGTCATTCTATCGTTGTAACCAAGGGGCACAAGAAAGTGTCCTTGATTATTCACTGCGCTTGCAAGAAGCATACAGACTGTTAAAACAAGTTGATCCTGATGGTGCTCGAGATGAGAACAAAGCGTTAATTGGACAATTTATTGTGGGCCTTAAACTATCGGAAGATAGAAAGCAAGCAAGCTGGTGGTCCATACAAAATCCAGGCGCAGAGTTTGACACCTTGAGAGACTTAACAGTTTGGGGACAACGACTCGCTGAAGTACCTGATCCCGCTTCACAGCAGCAGCAGTACACTGATACCCCTTCCGTGCCGGCAGCAGCATCTCCAATCCCTGCGATTCAGTCTAGCGCACAGACTGTAACACCTGACTGGTTTGATCAACTGTGTGCTAATGTCGAGCAGCTGATGAAAGATGTGGCCAAGCTACAAGCTGGGAGAAGACCCAAGACAGATGCAAGGCCATCGGACAAGATTCAACTCGCCGACAGTCCTGACGACGTTCCGTGGATGAGGAGAAAGACACAGCCGTCGCGAGGAAAACCTGCAGACCGCCGCAGTCCTGACAGACGCCGCAACAGTCAGCAGAACGACTTAGGAGGACGCAACCTGCAATCCCGTTCTTTAAACGAGCGACCCCTGGGCGAGAAGGGCCAACCCCAGGAGTAGACTGTCCAGGCCCTACGTCCAGCTGGGAACACAAGTATGTGGGAGACTGTCCATACTTACCAATCGTCATCGATGGCATCGCTATCTCCGCCTTGATAGACACTGGATCCCAGGTGACATCCATCCCCAGTACCCTTTACAAGCAGTTCTGGCCAGATGTTAAGCTAGAACCCCCTAACCCTGAGATGAACCTTGAAGCCACTAATGGTATTCCGGTTACCATAGAGGGACAGTGGGAAGCTACAGTAAAGGTGGGGAGGGTGCAGTTGAAAAACCAGGGTATCTTAGTAGTCCAGGATAAGCCTAACCACAAGGATCCATATGTCATATTGGGTACCAATGTCATGATCAAATGTCTCGATGAAGTGTTGTTTTTACTCCAACAGAGTGCTGAAGCCGGTAAACCCAGAGAAAAGAGGGCTATCCAAAAGCAGATCAGAGCTCTGGTGTATCAACAACAGGTAACCTTGTCAAATGGTGAGATTGGCAGAGTAAGGGTTACAGATCCCATTCCAATTGTGGTACCACCCAGAAGTGAAATGATGATCTGGTGTCGAGCAGCCATAGGCCTCAGAGGGCAGAACTACCAAGCTGTAGTAGAACCTGTAATGTCCGACAGTAGTCCTACGCTCTTGACAGCCAGAGGGTTAGTCGATGTAAGAAAGGGGAGAGTCCCCGTACGCATATTGAATTATGGTGATGACGAAGTCAGACTGCCAAGATATGCAACTGTCGCAAAATTGTACCAAGTAAAAGATGATGCTGTGATTGATGTAAAATCCTCAAACCAAACTGTCACTGATGAACCCCCTCACTCCAAAGATCAGTTAGAGAAATGGTGTCAAGACCTCAGTGTAGGAACTGACAATACACCCTCTCACCAGAAAAATGGAGTATACCGGGTAGTTCGGGAGTATGAGCAAATGTTCAGCAAACACCCACTTGACTTTGGGAGGATTAAAGGGGTACAACATCATATCCCCACAAACAACCATGCACCTATCAAAGAAAGGTACAGGCCTATACCACCCACTCACTACCAGAAAGCAAAAGAGATGCTTCAGGACATGAAGAATGCAGGAGTCATTAGGGATAGCTGTAGTCCCTGGGCTGCACCACTAGTCCTGGTTAAGAAGAAAGATGGTAGTATGAGGATGTGCGTAGACTATAGGCAAATCAACAAAGTCAAACACAAAGATGCATACCCGTTACCACGCATAGAAGAGTCACTAGCTGCACTCAAATCTGCCAACTACTTCTCCACATTAGATCTTACTAGTGGGTACTGGCAGGTTGCCGTTGCAGAGGAGGATCGTGAGAAGACAGCTTTCACTACTCCTATGGGCTTATGCGAATTCAACAGTATGCCCTTCGGTTTGTGCAATGCCCCAGGCACATTTCAGAGACTTATGGAGTGTTGTTTGGGCCACAAGAACTTTGAGACTGTCTTGTTATACCTTGATGATGTCATTGTCTACTCTCAGACCTATGAAGATCACCTCCAACACCTGAGTGAAGTGTTCGAGTCACTGTCCAAGTACGGGATGAAACTGAAACCGTCCAAGTGCCACCTGCTGAAACCCAAGGTCCAATACCTCGGACATGTGGTCAGCGCCGAAGGCGTAGCACCGGATCCGAATAAGGTCACCGTCATCAAGGACTGGCCAGCACCAATCAATCACAAAGAGGTACGTCAATTTCTAGGACTGGTCGGGTACTACCGACGCTTCATCAAAGGCTATACCAAGATAGCCGCCCCCATGCAAGATCTCCTAGTAGGTCAATCCAAAAACGGCAAGATCAGGGGACCCCAGTTCCACTGGGGCCCAGAGCAGGACAAATCATTCCAAACGTTAAAAGAAGCTTTAACTGGAGAAGAAATCCTGGCCTACCCTGACTACAATCTACCGTTTCTGTTGTACACTGACGCAAGTAATGAAGGTTTGGGAGCAGTCCTATCTCAACGTCAGCATGGCAAAGAGAAGGTGATAGCCTACGCCAGCAGAAAGCTCCGTCCCACAGAAAGGAACCCGGAAAACTACAGCTCCTTCAAGCTGGAGTTCCTGGCCCTGGTCTGGGCGATCACAGAGCGTTTCAAACATTACCTGGCCTCCGCCCCGTTCACAGCTTTCACAGATAACAACCCTCTAACACACTTAGAGACTGCAAAGCTGGGAGCCCTAGAACAGCGTTGGGTAGCAAGACTCGCTAACTATGACTTCACTGTAAAGTACCGGGCAGGTCACAAAAACGGCAATGCTGATGCCCTGTCCCGAATGCCTCATCTTCCCGAAGAGGGAGAAGACATAGATGACCTAGAGGAGATTGAACTACCTGCTTTCCACCGTTCCGGTACAGCAACATGTCATCAGAGAAACCAGACACGTGTAGAGAGGACCGTGAACCCGTTACCTCACCATGACTGGAAGGAGGCTCAGGCCAACGACCCAGATGTCAGCCTGGTAAGGGATCTAATCACTCAAGAACACGCCAACATGGACTCTGATGCCTCACCAACTCCTAATCGCCTGTGGAAGGAGAAAGGAAGGTTGTTAAACTATGCAGAAGATACCTCAATCCGAGAACCCATGAACTCATCTGGCAGATCGTAGTTCCCAAGACCGAAGTCCAAATGATCCTTGAAGCATACCATGACGATGCCGGACACTTTGGATGGAAGAAGCTGGAGAGACTCCTGAAGGATCGGTTCTACTGGGTCGGTATGCGAGGCTCCATTGACAAATGGTGTAAAAACTGTGGACCATGCCACCTTCGAAGAAAAGACCATCTAACTCAGAAGGCTCCACTGCAACCAATCGTTACCAACAAACCTCTTGAAATAGTTGCTCTCGACCACGTGAAGCTTACCCCAAGTCGAACCGGGTACACCTACGCTCTCACCATCGTCGATCACTACTCAAGATTCCTGGTAGTCGTTCCAGTTAAGGATTTAACTGCTGAGGTAGCAGCCAAAGCGTTCCAGAGTTACTTCTGTCACCCCCATGGGTATCCAGACCAGGTCTTAACTGACCAAGGGCCAGCCTTCGAATCAGCTCTGTTCCAAGAATTCTTAGGGCTGTATGGGTGTAAGAAGATCCGCACAACACCTTATCATCCTCAGACGAACGGTTTATGTGAGAAGATGAACCACATAGTCATTGACATGCTCAAGACCTTACCAGTTGAAGAGAGAAATCAATGGCCAGAGAAACTTCCATATCTCGTGGACATCTACAACCACATACCTGTCAGTTCGACAAATTACACACCTGCTTACTTGATGAGAGCAAGACCAGGTAAACTGCCTATTGATTTGCAGATGGGAACCATTGAACCCACAGAAGACTCTTCTGATGAAGACTGGGTCAACCAACGCCAAGAGAAGTACAGAAAAGTACAAGAGAGTGTTGAAAGAAACCTAGAAATCAGTAGAACCAAACAAGAGAAAGACTTCAACAAGCACGCCTCAGCTGAACCACTAGCTATAGGTGATGTAGTGCTGAAAAGAAAGTGAAAAACTAACAAATTGGATAACAGTTGGGAATCCATACCCTACACCGTTATGCCGTCACACTATGATAACTCAAAAACTTGTGTTATTAGCAAAGATAATGGGAATACTATTGCGACTGTCTCAAGGGATCATTTGAAGAAATGTCCGCCACAGTTAATCCCACAAGCAACCAGTTACCCTACTGTAACTAAAGATGAAGAAACCAAAGAAAATCTAGTCCTTACAGAAATTGGATACTTACCAGCTGATTGGCCACAAATAGTGAAGCATTCCTTATTCCAGTTATGCATTTCTACCAACCTGTTGAAGATCAGCAACCTAATCCAATTCAACAAGTGCAACAAGAAGAAGTCCAAGTGCAAGAATTGCAGCCTGTTATCATGGAACCTGAGATTCCTGTAATCGGTCAGCCTGCTAGTCCCACAGTAAGAGAAGCCATTCCTAATCAACTACCTACAGAGGTCAGTCCAGTTGATAGACTCCGCACTTACTATGGTATTACACAAAGCAGACATAGAGAAGTAACAACCACTTCGTACACTACACCAACAGCTTTGGAAACACCCACACTACGCAGATCCACACGTAGTACATTAGGTCAACCCCCACACAAACTTGGAGAATGGGTTTAAAATGTAGTGGAAAATGTAACCTGTAAGTGTTGTAAATAATTAACCAGTTTTCAAAACCTGTAAAAAGTAGTGTACAGAAGGGTGGAGGAACTGGGCTCCGTCCCAAGTATACTAAGTTGGGGACAGAAAGCGCCTGGTAAGGTATAGAAAGGTTAGTACCGGCCTCCAAAGCAGAGACACCCGTAGGGAATGTATAAAGTTTACCATGTATCCCTGGACTTTACCTTTTTCCCTTTTTCAAAAACTTTGAACAATTGTCACAGGACTTGTGTGACCACTAACTTTACCTTTTTCCAGCCTGCGGCAGATGGACTAGTGCCGTATGGACTGCTTTTCACCTTTTTCACATTTTTCACTCCTTTTCAGTGATTTTTGTGTTTTCTTTAAGACTTTGTAAATTGAATGTTATAAAATGCTTAGTGTTAAGTTGTAAAAAATAACTTTTTGCTCAGCCGGGAGAACTGAGGTTAACTAAGGGGGAATGTGGCACCCTGGCACCTGTTGGGCACCACAGAAATCCTTAGAGCACAAATGGAGTAAGTAACAGCACAGCAAAACCCACAACACAAACAACACTTAGAACACCTGGTTTCACCCCGAGCCTCTAGGGGGAGCTCCACTGGTCACTTTGAGCCAGTTCCCCCTATAAATAGAGTCTTGGAGGGAGAAACTTCAGAGTGTGGTAGACGCTACAAGAGCTGCCAGCCTGTGTGAAACCTCCACCCTATGAGGAACACACTAGGCCCAACCAGCCTGTTAGCCAGTGGAGATCCCTGCAATTGGGATAATAGGAAGAAGGAGATCACCTCTCAGGAATACAGAGTTAATCTGACTCTTTCCAAATCAACCGGTTACTGGAACCGAAGCTGTGAGAGCTGCCCAGCCACCACAGAGAACCAGCACCATCAACAGGAGGTTTAGCCACCTGTTCCACCTGATGCACCCATCCACGAGAGCCCAGGGAAGAGTACTGATCCTGCTCAGACCCTTTTACAGTGCCCTCAGTGCTGTTAACCAGGTGAAGCAAGTTCCATTGAACACCCTGCCCGGTCCGGCTGGATTCCACATCCACCCGACCTTAGCACCAGAAGTAGAGAAAGGAAGCCTAACACTGCTTGCTGTGAAACTCCAGAAGTGCCAACTTCACTATCCCGGTCCGAGTGTACCTGACTACCATCCAGTAAAGGTACCTAAAAGAGACTTTGTGTGGTTGTCCGTTACTCCTGGATTCAGCGCGCAGCATCCCGCAGCTGCCTCACAACATCTTGCGCAGCTCCCGGCTCCGGGGACTCCCGCTCATCCTGTGGGGAGCGTTCCATCTCGCTGTATAACATCCCCCGGAGACCTGAACAGCGCTGGTAAAGTTACCAGAACACCCGCAGGTGGCGTCACGAAGACAAATCACCCCCACTGTTCCGCCATTCCCCTATTGATCTGGACCACCGGGCCTACACTACCGCAGGCGCGGTTCCGTGACTGGAGGAGAAACAACGCCCGCTACGTGTACCCCCGGCTACGGTGAGTCATATTCTATGTACGCGGATTGCGTAGCCTTGCTTAACCCTATTGCTGCTTACGTTAGAAATCCCTCAGTGCTACACATTTTTTCTTCTTCATTTTATTGCCTCAAAACTCTTATTGGCAGTTTTTCCTGGACTGGTATGGTCCCCCCCCGAGCTGCTTCGGTCTGGCACTGCTCCTTTTGAGATTTATTGGAGCAGAGACCTGCAGTTTCAGTTCAATAGCGGTAATACTGCTACTTGCGCACTTTGCGTAAGTTGATTGCATAGCGTACATTAAATCCATTGACGCTTACGCTGGAATTGCTGCTGAGTTGTACAGCCTATGTAATAATCAGAGATTACTGCTCCTTGGCTGCTTTTCCTGTTCAAAGAGCGGTGCTGGTTCTCCCTCAATAATAAACATGGCAATTTACTATTTTTGATATATCCTGAATGTGAACATGTGCTCCTGCACCATATATTCCACAGTTCTACTGCATCTATACCTATATAATTATATTAAAAGTGACATATTTGTCTATGATGACTTCGTGCCATCTATATAATTTGTGGAAATACCGTATATACTCGAGTATAAGCCGTCCTGAGTATAAGCCGAGGCCCCTAATTTTACCCTCCAAAACTAGGGAAACTTATTGACTCAAGTATAAGCCTAAGGTGAGAAATGCAGCAGACCCCCATCCTGTTATATAGCCCCCTGTCACTGGTATATAGCCCCCATCCCGGTACATAGCACCCCCATCACTGGTTTACTGGCCCCTCATCAGTGGTATACAGGATCCTCATCAGTTTTATACCTGCCCCTCATCAGTGGTATACAGGCCCCCAGCAGTGGTATACAGGCCCCCCATCAGTGATATACAGGCCCCCTCCTTAATATCTGACCCCCAGGCTGCGGCACCTGTTAATATAACAAAATACCTTTCCGGCGACTCCTTGCTGGCACCACTGCGTCCTCCGGTCTCCCTGCTTCTGCCGGCTTCTATTGCTGTGACCGACGCAGCAGCGATGACATCATTGCTGCTGCGCCGGTCACATGACATTGGCACAAGCAGAAAGAAGCAGGGAGACCAGAGGACACGGCGATGCCAGCAAGGAGTCGCCGGAAAGGTAATGTATACAATGTTTGTTATTTTAATGCGTGCCTCAGCCTGGGTTCCAGATACTAAGGAGGGGGCCTGTATATCACTGATGGGGGCCAGTGTAGTGCGATATGCACCGCTCCCCCTGCCGCTGCTGGACAGGGGGATGCAGTGCATATTTATTACACTAATGAGCGGCCCCACGTGACCTCCCACGGTCACTGTGGCCCCCTCCTGCCTCCGGTCAGAACCCCCCCCAAGCAAATACCGAGTGACTCGAGTATAAGCCGAGGGGGGCACTTTTCAGCACAAAAATTGTGCTGAAAAACTCGAGTATATACGGTAGCTGGAATTTTCATGAGGACTTTGAGCTGGTACAAAAGCATCTGAGGATTCTACATGGGCAAGTGAGGTCGGAGGGCCTCCGGCGATCGCAATCTTCGCAGACCCTGGGATTTCCGGAGTGTGAAGCAGATCTCAAGAATATATATATGTTTACTTAAATTAACTGTTTTGTTATCTGTGTGGGTGACGTTACAGTGTACTGGTGCTACTGGGGTTCAGGCATTGTTTCAATTGGCTTTGACAGTGACCAAATTCTAACATTGAGGTTGAATATATAGGCACACTAATATTTTTTATACTAAGCTTTATAATCGTGATACTGCTTAGACACCCTCCTTTGATTTACTATGTCTCGTAGGCAGACAGATCTTCATAAGGTCACTATGAATCCTATGGGTAAGTCCACTAAATCCCATCTTAAATGCACTCCATCTAGAGCTAGGCTGATTTTGGATAGTGAACACAAAGAGAAGGTGGAAAAAATTGATTCTCACATATAGGGCTCAGATGTGGACACCCTAGCGGCCAGGTGCGGGCAGGAGGGGGTCCTCCTGCACGCACCCAACAGCTGTTCCCCGACCCCTCCTGCCCGCAGCAGAGTGCTTAGCAGAGTATACGGCGGCTCAGTGGTTAGCAGACTTTACGGCGGCTCAGTGGTTAGCAGAGTATATGGTGGCTCAGTGGTTAGCACTGTATGGTGGCTCAATGGTTAGCACTGTATGGTGGCTCAGTGTTTAGCACTGCACGGTGGCTCAGTGTTTAGCACTGCACGGTGGCTCAGTGATTAGCACAGTATGGTGGCTCAGTGATTAGCACTGTACGGTGGCTCAGTGGTTAGCAGAGTATACAGGGGCTCAGTGGTCAGCAGAGTATATGGTGGCTCAGTGATTAGCACTGTACGTTGGCTCAGTGGTTAGCACTGTATGATGGCTCAGTGGTTAGTACTGTATGGTGGCTCAGTGGTTAGCACTGCACGGTGGCTCAGTGGTTAGCACAGTATGGTGGTTCAGTGGTTAGCACTGTACGGTGGCTCATTGGTTAGCAGACTTTACGGCAGCTCAGTGGTTAGCAGACTTTACGGCAGCTCAGTGGTTAGCAGATTATACAGGGGCTCAGTGGTAGCGTGGTTAGCAGGTATACGGTGGCTCAGTGGTTAGCACTTTACGGTGGCTCAGTGGTTAGCACTGTACACGGTGACTCAGTGATTAGCACTCTATGGTGGCTCAGTGGTTAGCAGTGTATATGGTGGCAGAGTGGTCAGTGCAGTGCGGAGGCAGAGTGGTCAGCGCAGTGCGGAGGCTCAGTAGTCAGCGCACTGTGGAGGCTCAGTGCTCAGCGCAGTGTGGAGACTCAGTGCTCAGCGCAGTGTGGAGACTCAGTGCTCAGCGCAGTGTGGAGGCTCAGTGGTCAGTGCAGTGCGGAGGCTCAGTGGTCAGCGCAGTGCGGAGGCTCAGTGGTCAGCGCAGTGCGGAGGCAGAGTGGTCAGCACAGTGCGGAGGCTCAGTGGTCAGCACAGTGCGGAGGCTCAGTGGTCAGCGCAGTGCGGAGGCTCAGTTGTCAGCGCAGTGCGGAGGCTCAGTGGTCAGTGCAGTGTGGAGGCTCAGTGGTCAGCGCAGTGCGGAGGCTCAGTGGTCAGCGGAGTGCGGAGGCTCAGTGGTCAGCGCAGTGCGGAGGCTCAGTGGTCAGCGCAGTACGGAGGCTCAGTGGGCAGCAGAGGATGGAAGCACTCTGCCTGCCATACTTACCACCGGCCCATCGTCTTCCCCGCTGACGCATCTTCGCTCTGCCGTCCCCACCATCTTGGCTCCACTCCTCCGGCGACATGTTTCTTCCAAAATGGCGTCCGAAAACTCTCGCGAGACTTCCCGGCCGCCATATTGGATCCAGTCCTCTGTGGCGGCGACATACTTCATCCAAGATGGCATCCAGGAAGTCTCGCGAGAGTTCCCGGACGCCATTTTGGAAGAAACATGTCACGGGACGGAGGAGTGGAAGCAAGATGGTGGGGACGGCGGAGCGAAGATGCGGTGACGGCGGGGAAGATGATGGGCCGGTCGTAAGTATGGCCAACAGAGTGCATGGAGGTATGAGTGGGGGCATGAGTGTGGAAGTGGTGGGCAAGGAGGGGAGCGCAAGGAGAGTGGAAGGGGTGTGTGTGGTGTGATAGTGCCGGAGGGTGTGTGGAGGAGTGGGGAGTGTGTGTGGGGCCGCAGCTTGTACCGATGGTGGGAGTGGGGTTTTTGAAGCCCGCTCCCGGCAATGGGCGGCCATATTGGAACACCCAAGACGGGTGTACAGGCTACTTCAGCCAGGATGTGATGTACCATACCGTTACATCCTGACAGAAGTAGCCTTAGGGTTGTATTATAATAGATTAACCAGTAAATTGGATTATTTTGACAATACTAATAGACAGTCCAATTTAAAATTGAGGGGAATTCCTGAGACAGTCATGAGGTCTGAATTACAGCCTTACCTTAAAAAAATTATTAAAACAGTGTTACCCTCACTGTCGGATGTAGAGTGTTTGCTGGATAAAGCGTTTCGCCTTCCTAAACCTACATCTGTCCCGGAGAAGTTGCCTAGAGACACTCTGGTCACTTTTAGCTTTAAAAACACAAAAAATCTCCAAACCACGTACATGCAGAAGGATGAGACGTTACCTAGGCCATTCCATGATATTAAAATTTTTGCAGACCTCTCTAGGGAAACATTGTCCAAACGTAAAATTCTGACACCTGTCACCAAGATATTGAGGGCTAATGGCATTATGTATAGATGGCTCTCCCAGACCAGACTTAACTTTAAGCGGGGTTCTACTTCTCATGTGATAGACGGATTGGAGGAAGGTCTTCAACTTTTAAGAGAGCTTGGCATTGATGACCCACCAGTAACCTGAATATTTATATTGGGTTAAATAGAACTTCATTTTGAAACACTGAGGTGATTACCCTTAGATGTATCTAATACATTAATAATTGTTGTGGGTGAGAGTCCTTTTTTCTCCCCAAGAAGCTTTTTCCATCAGTTAGTTGTATCTGCTCCATATAGTCCGTTATTGTATATATTTCTTGTTATTATTCTGTTTTTGTTTTATTCTTTTTTTTTTCTTTTATTACTTATTGACACGATGAATATGTTATGTTTCATTACACAAATCTCTTGGCTTCATGGTTTAGTAAGTCTTTTCTCTACTGACGTTACTTCGTTTATTTGCTTTTATAGCCATTAATTTCATGTCCCTGAATGTACATGGCCTAAATTCTCCTCATAAGAGTATCTACTGTGAAGAGACATATTTAGATTTAAAATAGATATTGCGGGGTTGCAGGAGACTAAGTTTTCTAATGATAATCCTCCGAAATTTGAAAATAAGTTATTTTCATCTATTATCTTAGCCTCTCAGAAAAAAACGAAGGCGGGTGTCGCCTTTTTTATTAGAAATAACATCCAATTTGAACAGAAGACTGTTATTGCGGTTACAGAGGGAAGATATATAATTTTAATCTGTAGGTTTAGTGGTGTCTATTATACCTTGGTTACTCTGTATGCTCCTAATAAGGGTCAGATTAGATTTTTTAAAGAGTTAATAACTTTAATTTTGGAAAATCGTAAGGGTTCTTTGATTCTCTTTGGGGATTTTAATGTAATACCTGATGCATTTTTGGATTCCTCTAGAACTCGTGGAGTTTCTAATTTAACCTTGAATCCTTGGATTGATACAAAGAGCTTATATGGCGTATTTCAATGTATTCATTCCTCTTCTAGAGAATACACATACTACTCGGATTCCCGGCTTTCCTTATCTAGAATAGATCTAGTTCTAGCTGATAGTGTCTCTATATATGAAACTAAAAAGATCAATATCCTGCCAAAGACTTGGTCTGACCGTTTCCCAATAGTTTTTGAGTTGGTCCCTAGAGGGGGTGCTTCATCCACTAGGATTTGGAGGGCCAATACCTTTCTTTATTCTTATCCCAACTCAAGAAGGGAATTGATAGACACTCTAAATTATTACTTTAAAGAGAAGATGGTGATGAAGTTAGTATTGAGACATTGTGGTTAGCCCATAAAACAGTAGTTAGGGGCAAGTTGATTGAACTAAATTCACGTCTCAAAAAACAATCCAATGCCAAACTTGCATCTCTGGTAGCTGACATTCATACCCTAGAAGAATCACAAATAGCGCCTCCTTCTTCATCTACCCAGCTTAAAATCTTAAAGCTTAGAATAGAATTAAGGTCCCTTTTAATTTCTAACTATAACAAAATGATTCAGTCTTCTAAACTAAATTACTATATTTGTCGCAATAAACGTAATAAATTTTTCGCCCATCGAATAAAACTGATGAGACAAAAGAGGATTCTACTAATCAAAACAAGCAGGGGTTGACTTACAGACACCCAGAGGATATTTCAAGTGAATTCCTGCAGTTTTATAAAAACCTTTACAATCTAAAGTTAAGTCCAGGGGCTGTACAACCCGCTCTGTTGGATATTAACTCATTTCTGGGTTCCTTGAGCCTTCCCTCTCTGACTACTGAAGAGGTGGATCTCCTTAATTGTCCCTTTCAGAATTCTGAGATTGCAGAAGCAGTGAAATCCCTCAAAATTGGGAAATTGCCTGGGCCCGATGGGTTATCTAATGAATATTTCAGAAATTTTGCTGACATCCTGACACCTTATTTAACTAGACTTCTTAATTCGGCCTCTATGTCATCCCTTCTTCCTGCAGAAATGCAGGAAACATTTATTACAGTCATTCCCAAGGATAAAGGGGATGCCCTAAATGTCAGAGATTATAGGCCCATTTCGCTCTTAAACACTGATGCTACAATTGTAGCCAAAGTTGTTGTTAATAGACTAAGTATACAACTCATTTAATTAATACTGACCAAACGGGATTTGTCAGTGGAAGAAGTACTATGGACGCCACGAGAAGATTATGCCATATTATATCATATGTAGAAAGGTCAACTCTTCCCACTTTGCTGGTTTCTCTAGACGCCAAAAAGGCTTTTGACCGAGTAAATTGGCTGTTTTTATTTGAGTCCCTTAAAAAAAATTTTTTTCTGGTTTCATATTTAATATTATTAAAGCTTTGTATTCCCATCCATCTGCCAAAATTCTAACAAATAATTTTGTGTCTGACTCCTTTAGAATTACCAATGGAACTCGACAGGGATGCCCTCTGTCCCCTACCTTATTTAATTTCTTTTTAGAGCCATTGGTGGAAGCAATACGGTCACATGACGGAATCTGGGGATGTCCATTACATGGGCGTCAATTCGTTGCATCTCTATTTGCAGACGATTTACTGATTATTCTATCAGATCCTCTGGTGTCTCTTAAGAATCTGATGGACATTGTTGAGAGATTCTCTGGAGTCTCTCATTATAAATTGAATACTAATAAGACACAGGTTTTGCCCTATCATATTGAACATCACCTATTAGATATTCTAAAAACTGAATTTAATTTCTCCTGGTCACTGTCAGAAATTCCCTACTTGGGAATCACCATTACTAAACCTCTATCTAACATGGTTGATAAGAATTTATCAGATATTGTTAAATCCCTTTCGAAAGATGTGTCTTATCTACCTAATTTAGAGGTCTCCTGGACGGGATGCATTGCGGCCTATAAAATGTTGATACTTCCCAAAATTCTATACCTCTTCTGTTCCCTCCCTGTGGTCATCCCTCAGAAATATTTTAAACGTCTCCAGACACAACTTAGCCGATTTATTTGGTGAGGGAAATTTCCTAGAATTGCAGCTACCAATCTTGAAAAAACATAAATTACATGGAGGTTTAGGTATCCTCAATCTTAGGGCCTATTATCTAGCTATCATTACTCAAATTAGTTCACGATGGTGGAGTACTGAATACGTACCATCCTGGGTAAATATAGAACGGTCCATCATGAAGCAAAAGAATTCTGCATTGTTTATTGTTTTATACCTCCTTAATCCAAAAAAGAGACTTACCCCAGAGACCCCACTTAAGGCTACTATCAAGGCTTGGAGGATATTTAATCAGATTTCTAAAACCATCTTCTCTCCAGTTTCTCCTGTCTGTCTTCCAATAAATGTCTTTTCTTGACTGTGCCCATCTCTCAATCTAGCTAACTGGAAGAGTAGGAATATGAAATATGTGTCTGACGTGTTCAATGGTGAGAGGTTGGCCACTTTTGAGGTTGTCTCTTCTCCTTTCAGCCTACCTGAATCTGACAGACCTACTTGGACTTTACTGCATGAGACTTTAAATAACCCACGTCTAGACTGCACACTACCTAACAATATTGACCTCCTACTTCATCACACTGGAAGCCAACTTGTGTGGAAAACTAATAATATCTATAAAACTTTTACTAAGGATGTGACTTTTAATAATTCTAGATTCTATACAGTATGGGATCACCAACTTGACATCGATAATCATACTTTACATAACCAGTTGCCCATCATTTTAAAAAATATTCACTCCACTGTCCCCTGCTCAACACTTCTGGAAACTCAATATAAAGTATATGCCAAGTGGTATTTTACACCTTTAAAATTGCATAAGATAGACCCTACTGTTTCTAATTTATGTTGGAGAACATGTGGACTAGTGGGATCTGTCCGTCATATATTTTTTGGTCATGCTCAAAGTTACGTTCCTTTTGGTTAGATGTCCAGTCCCTGACCAATTTAGTTTTAGACTTAGACATGGTCTTAACTTTTGACTGTGCTGTATTGTTGATTGGGATATGTGATCTCCCAAAATGTAAAAGATTCTTGGCCTTACATATCCTATAAGTAGTGTGAGGTAGCATGGGGAATGGTAGTAGAGGGACGCTATGTTTCCCCAAGGATGGTGAGCTACTGCATGTATGGGACAGGAGATGCTTACATGAGCATAGGTGAGGTAGGTGTGGCCACCGTTACTGAGAACGGTGGCTGTTGGTAAAGCCTGTTATGGGACCTCATCTATGAGGAATGGGGGAAGGTTTTTGGGCGGGCCTCCATTCCTCATCTCCCGCCCCAGGCTTATGAAGTAGCTGGGAGGGAAAGACAGGTGAGAAAGGTTAGGCCGGAAGAGACGGCTGTCAAGGTGTTGTGAGATGAGATCAGACTAGAGAGGAGTTCAGTCGGTGGGAAAGTAGCCTGTGAGCACACAGAGAGCGTGTACCGGACCCCAAGGTGGGGACGGACCCCTAGGCGAGCTCCAGGAGGAGCAGGTTTAGGGCCGACGCTATTATCCTGCTGTAAGGACTGTTTTTTTGTTTGTTTTGCCATTGTGTGAAATAAAACACACTTGTTTTTGGACTGAGCCTGAGTGTCACTGCCTTACTTGCTGCTGCTATAGAGACTGATCCCTACAGTAGCTAAACATTGTATCGCCTCTAGGTGGAGGAGTGATTGTGTTCCAGCCATAGAGGACTTTATGGATTGCATAGCATCGCACAACTCATTTGAATTCACGTTTGCTCTTAGAGAGGGTATGCATGCTAGATTGAAGTGTATGACGAAATGGGCAAGTTGGGTTTGAATGTATATACCGACTCTTACATTTCATCTACCCTAATTTAGCCTGAATTTCTCTTTTTATCATTTTGATTGTACTTAGTTTGGTAAGAGCTATTTAGGTTGTTTTTTTTTGCATACTCATAATCGTCATGTCAGTTGTAAATATTTGGTTATTTTATTTTTTTTTACTTATGTATTTTGTCTTTATTGTTTTTCTCTTATATTATTTATTTCTTCTCTGAATTTGTAATTTGTATACTATGCATTCATTATATTTATAATTTATGTTTATGCTGAAATTCTTTCATCTCAACTTACTTTTGTTGTTTCCTTGTTGACTAATAAATATATCTTTAAACATACTGTACATAAGATTATCTCAGCACAGGAACTTTTTTTAAAAACCTCCAAAAGTGGAATTTCTAATTATTCCAACATCTATTGATTAACATCAACCTTAAAATGATAGGAACTCTTTTAACCCCTTCATGACCGAGCCTATTTTGACCCTAAAGACCTTGGCATTTTTGTCAATTCTGACCAGTGTCCCTTTATGAGGTAATATCTCTGGAACGCTTTAACAGATCCTAGCGATTCTGAGATTGCTTTTCGTGACATATTGGGCTTTATGTAAGTATTAAAGTTAGGCCGATAATTTTTGCGATTATTTGAGAAAAAATGTAAAATTTGACAACATTTTTTTAAATTTAGCAATTTTCAAATTGTGAATTTTTATTCTGCAAAACCAGAGTTATGTGCCACAAACTAGTTAATAAATAACATTTCCCACATGTCTACTTTACATCAGCACAATTTTGGAAAAAAAAATTTTTTTGCTAGGAAGTTATAAGGGTTCAAAGTTCATCAGCAATTTTTAATTTTTCCAGCAAAATTTACAAAACCAATTTTTTTGTGACCACATCACATTTGAAGAACCTTTGAGGGGCGTACATGACAGAAAACACCCAAAAGTAACACCGTTCCAAAAACTGCACCCTCAAGCTACTCAAAACTACATTCAAGAAGATTATTAACCCTTTAGGTGCTTCACAGGAACTAAAGCAAAATGGAAGGAAAAAATGGGCATTTTAATTTTTCCAACAAAAATGTTCTTATAGCCTCAATTCTTTCATTTTCACATGGGCAACAGGATAAAATGCATCCTAACAATTGTTGGGCAATTTCTCCTGAGTACACCGATACCTCATATGTGGTCATAAACCACTGTTTGGGCGCACAGCAGGGCTCAGAAGGGAAGGAGCGCAAATCGACTTTTGGAGCTAATTTTTGATTCAAAAAGTCAAATGAGGTATCGGTGTACTCAGGAGAAATTGTCCAACTATTTTTAGGATCCATTTTATCCTGTTCGCCATGTGAAAATGAAAAAATTTAGGCTACAAGAAAATGTTTGTGAAAAAAAAGTACTTTTTCATTTTTACAGATGAATTTATGAAGCACCTGGGGGTTCAAAATGTTCACCACCCATCTAGATAAGTTCCCTGGGGGCTCTAGTTTCCAAAATGGGGTCACTTGTGGGGGAGCTACAATGTTTAGGCACACAGGGGCTCTCCAAACGCGACATTGTGTCCGCTAACAATTTGAGCTGATTTTTCAGTCAAATTGTTAGCGGACACCATGTCGAATTTGGAGAGCCCCTGTGTGCCTAAACATTGGAGCTCCCCCACAAGTGACCCCATTTTGGAAACAAGACCCCCCAAGGAATGTATCTGGATGCATAGTAAGCACTTTAAAGCCCCAGGTGCTTCACAAATTGATCCGTAAAAATGAAAAAAGAAAATGTTTGTGAAAAGAAAAAAGTACTTATTCCTTATTATGGATCAATTTGTGAAGCACCTGGGGGCTCAAAATGCTCACCACCCATCTATATAAGTTCCCTGGGGGCTCTAGTTTCCAAAATGGGGTCACTTGTGGGGGAGCTCCAATGTTTAGGCACGCAGGGGCTCTCCATATGCAACATGGTGTCCGCTAACAATTGGAATTATTAGTGGACACCATGTCGCATATAAAGAGCTCCTGTGTGCCAAAAATTAGAGCTCTCCACAAGTGACCCCATTTTGTAAACAAGACCCCCCCAGGAAACTTATCTAGATGCATAGTGAGCACTTTGATCCACTAGGTGCTTCACAAATTGATCTGTAATAAGGTTTTTAGCTGGACACTGAGATTAGAGGTTAAATCCCAGCAGGTGGACCGGTCAGACACAAACCCTGACGAGAATACAGAGTGTTTTGGCGTATACTAATTTCCGCTACAACCCACTCCTGCCGCACAAAAATGGTAAATGAATGCAGACGAGAGTTGGTTTTTAGCTGGACACTGAGATTACAGATTAGAGGTTAAATCCCAGCAGGTAGACCGGTCAGACACAAACGCTGACGAGAATACAGAGTGTTTTGGCGTATACTAATTTCCGCTACAACCCACTCCTGCTGCACAAAAATGGTAAATGAATGCAGACAAGAGTTGGTTTTTAGCTGGACACTGAGATTACAGATTAGAGGTTAAGTTCCAGCAGGTGGACCGGTCAGACACAAACGCTGACGAGCATACAGAGTGTTTTGGCGTATACTAATTTCCGCTACAACCCACTCCTGCTGCACAAAAATGGTAAATGAATGCAGACAAGAGTTGGTTTTTAGCTGGACACTGGTGGACCGGTCAGACACAAATGCTGACGAGCATACAGAGTGTTTTGGCTTAAATTAATTTCCGCTCCAACCCACTCCTGCCTATAGAGAGCTAAATTAATCCCTAAAAGCACTGTTTTGGGATGGATGAGATTTCCAGCCTGTCCACCAGCCCCAGATGTGATGCAGACTGGTATACTGACACAACGAAGTTTGCTATATACCCTGCCTCCCTGCCTGTATACAGCTCTATTAGTCCTCAGAAGGACTGTTGTGGTAATTAGATTAGCAGCCCTGCGCCTACACTAGCTGAAAGGACACAAATCTGTCCCTCAATCAGCAGCACCTCTCCCTACACTGACTGTCTGTGGAGCAGAGTGACGAGCACAGCGCGGTCAGGTCTTATAAAGACTTGATCACGTTGTGCGGCCAGCCAATCGCTGTAAAGCCACAACCAACAGGGCTGTGGCTTTACAGTGGCTGTTAGCCAATCCCTGCATGCGGGCTGGCTCTGTAAAGAGTGCCAACATGCAGGGAAGTGGACCCAAGCATGAGCAAGAGTATCACGAGATTACTCGGTACTCGCAGAGTACCACGAGTACCGAGATATTCGTGCGAGTACCGAGTAGTGACAAGCATACTCAATCATCCCTAATGAACAATCATACAAAGGTTGCATAAGAGCGAAGGCATTTCTAATCCATGATGGCAATGTGATACAAAGACAAGAAAAGTTCTCAGGGCTGCAGAATTGAATGGAGGGGTGACAATCTCAATGGCTTTCTATCTGTAGTGAGGTGTTTCACCCCTGCAAAAACACAATGGCCCAAAAAGTTAATGGTCGCACTGCAAAATTGTAGTTTACTTTTTGAGGCTTTGCAGCCATTGTCTGTGATGAATTGTATGAGGGACAGAGTGTTTTCAATACAGCTTTCTTTACTGGAGCAACAAAGAGTAAAGGCCCCGATACACGCAACAATATCGTTCACGATATCCTTGCAACCTCACCGGTTTTGCGACGTTGCAGCGACGTCGAAACGACATCGTTGTGTGTGACATTTACCAACGACCAACGATGAGGTTGTTCATCGTTGATCGTTGGTAAATGACCAGGACCATTTTTTGATCATTGGTCTCAAGCTGGGTGGCCAGCATAAGTGTGTGTGACAGCGGGAGACCAACAATCAACGACCTCCCAGCGCCACACAGTACACACTGGGAGGCTGGAAACCAGGGAAACATCGGATAACTAAGCGCTGCGCTTAGTTACCTGATGTTTACCCTGGTTACCAGTGAATCGCGTCATTTCTGGGATCGGTTGACGTCAGTACACCCACGCTGCTATGTTCTGCTTCAAGCACCGCATGCGCAATGCGGTGCTTGAAGCCGAAAGGGCGGTGTGGGGGTACTGACATCGCCTAAACCCGTAAGTGACGCCTGAATAGATTATGGATAAAAGATCACGCCCATTAGGGCATGATCTTATGACGACAGGCAAAAAACAAACATGCCCTAAGGGCTAAAGAATATAGCCCCCTGCTAATTAACATGGCTAATGAGGGAGTATGAAATCGTTTTTATCTACTTTGACAGGATGCTTTTAGGACACAAAAGGAGTGTGAGAATAGTGATAGGATGCTGCAGGGACGTGTTTTTGTAGGTGGCGTTTTTGAGATGACAGGATCCCTTAAAGTGAAACCTTCCTCGTTTCTTTTTTGCCTGTTGTAACACAGGCAGCAGAGGATCCCCTGTTCTAAAATAATTCAGATAAGAAATCCGAAGAATCAATCTTGCAGTTTAAAGGAAACCTATGGTGTTCAGAAATCCTTTTTACCTGAAGATAAAGAGCTAATTTCCCAGTAAATAGTTTTAAAATCATGTTAGCAATGGCTAAAGGGAGAAAATAAACTTATAACTACCCTGCTATTAAAGCACAACTCGAGTTTTTTTTTTTATTTTACCGCTGGAGTGGTGCTTTAAATCTAAGTCACCTGCCTTTAGTCTTATACATACACTCCAGTGTTTCATTTGGTATTCCACAGTTTATGACCTGATGATAGCGCGAGTGCTTTATAAAGCTGGAGGGCACTATTAAATACAAGTCTGAAAGCCTTGTTCCAGCTCTCATATACTTGCATTGAGAGCTCCTGTCATAACTTTTGTCTTCCAGACAGTCACAAGATGGTAAGGCCAGCTTCACACCACGGTGTGATCCGATCAGGGGCTGTCCGCTATGGACCGGACAGCCCCGGACCGGATAAGCACACAGAACCGGAGGGCCAAATATGCCCTCCGGTTTGGTGTGCAGCCGGACTTAGCTGCCGCTGCTGATAAATCATGACCGCGACTGCATTATACACTGCAAAATCAAATGTAAAATAATGCCAAATGTATTAAAAATAATAAAGATTTTTACTTACCCTCCGCCGAGTGTTCAGTAACCGGGAACAGGAGCAGGCATCTGCAAAGACCTTGCATGATATCATAATGACATTGACGCTGAGATTGGCCGCTCGTGGTCATGTGATATGCGCGTCACATATCACATGACCGCAAGTGGGCCAATCACAGCGCCCGATGTCATTATGACATCAGGCTAGGTCTTTGCAGGTTGATGCCTGCTCCTGCTCCCGGTTACCGAACACTCGGTGGAGGGTAAGTATAAAAATCTTTATTATTATTACTACATTTGGCATTATTTTACATTTATTTCGCAGTGTATAATGCACTGCAAAATCAAATGGGGCTGTGACAGATGTCACAGAGGGGAGGAGGAACAGGATTCTTCCTCCCCTCTGTGACATCAGCGCCGGCATATTCCCACTGGAATTACGCATCGTCTGAACGGCGATGCTTGATTCCAGTGGTGATAATGGGGCCTATAGGAGAAAGCACGCGCAAAAAGGCGGAAAGAATGAACATGTTTATTCTTTTTACATGCGCGCTTTCTCCCATAAAAGCGCAGCCGAAAATAGCGCTGCATGTGAACAGCAAAAGTTAAAGTCCATTCACTTTGCTGTCAAACGCAGACGCTGGTGTGCTTTGGGGAGAAAAGCCCATGCAAAAATGCACAAAAAATACGCACTGTGTGAACGAGGCGTAAGTCCAAAAACTGATGCTGTTAACGGATCCTGGACTTAAGAGTGACTGCTCTGCTATGCGTTTTTTTACAGGACCCAAAAAATGCTGCAAGCAGCATTTTTTGGTGCAGTAAAAAAACGGATCTGTTTTTTTAACATGGGGCACTATGGGAAATGGATCCGGTAAAAAATGGCACCATCCGTTAATGGATGCGTTTTTCTAGCATTTTTTGGCGAAAAATGGCAAAGTCCAAAAAATGCATAGCTGCACAAGAGGCTCAAAAACAGCTTAAAAAATGGATTTGTTAATTGATCCATTAAAAAAAAACTGAATGGCATGTGTGACCCTAGCCTAAGGCGGCCGTCACACGGTTCAATATTGCTAACGATATCGTTTAAGCGATCTGCTTTTTGATCGCTTAAGCGATATCGTTTGTGCATCGCTGCGTGCAATCAAGCGATTTTACAATGTAAAATCGCTTGATCGTGACATCACAGATATGAGAACCGGAGCGCATATCAAGCGATGATCGCTTGTGCAATCTGCTTCATCGTGGTGTATGACACCACGATGAACGATCTCCCAGCGGCAGAGCCTATGCTGGGAGATGGTATCTATGCTAAATGTCGGGTTACTAAGCGCCGCGCGGCGCCTAGTAACCCGATGTGTGCCATACTTACCAGCGATCTCGCTGCCCCACATCGCTGGTGAGTCTGTCTGTGTGACAGCTCACCAACGATGTGAGCGATATTGTTAGCGATCGCGCGTGCACGTGATCGCTAACAATATCGCTCACGATATTGATGAGTGTGACGGCCGCCTAAAACTAGTGTCAGGAACCTTTGATTAAATACACCACTCAAACGCAAAAAAGTTAAAAGTTTGGAGCAGTATTTTAAGGCAGTTTAACATGATTATATGATTACTATTTATCTGCACATTAACACTGTAAAAGGGTACCTTTACACGCGGCTACATTTCTAGGGTGGCTACAGGTAATTTACTGGTTGCAGTGAAATCATGGAGAGTTTATTCCATTTGTACACAGCAACAAGATAGAACCTTGTCTCCATGATTTCACTGCAACCAGTAAGTTACCTGTAGCCACCCAAGAAATGTAGCCGTGTGTAAAGGGGCCCTTAGGGTACCTTTACACGCGGCTACATTTCTAGGGTGGCTACAGGTAACTTACTGGTTGCAGTGAAATCATGGAGACAAGGTACTATCTTGTTGCTGTGTACAAATGGAATAATCTCTCCATGATTTCACTGCAACCAGTAAGTTACCTGTAGCCACCCTAGAAATGTAGCCGCGTGTAAAGGTACCCTTAGGGTGCTTTCACACTGGCGGTTTTGAAAAAAATGCGGCAGATCCGGTCAAAAAAAACGCATCTGCCGCATTTTCCGCCTAACGGCTGCACTTACTGCACACTTGCGGCAAGCCCCATGCATTGTCTATGGGGCTTGCGGTAAGTGTGCGGCAGATGCGGCAAGTGCGGTTTCGGCAGTTTCGGCAGTTGTGGCAGATGCGGCCGCAAAAAAAAACGCGGTCAGCCGTGTCCGGGCAAAATCGCCAGTGTGAAAGCACCCTAACTGGAAAATGTCATTACTGGTCATGAATGGTTTCCTTTAAACCAGTGTTCTCTAAAGGCCCTGTTACACGCTGCGATGTGGCAGCGATCCAACAAACGATGTGGATCGCTGCCACATCGAGAACTGATCGCTGGTGAGCTGTCGCACAGGCAAACTCACCAGCGACCAGTGACATTGTGGAAAAGAATAAAATATTCTTTCCACGATGCCTAGCTCCCGCTGCCAGGCTGCGGTAAGCGGGAGCAGGCTGGTAACCATAGTAAACAGCGGGAAGAAAGGTAGCGCGCAGCGCCTACTTACCCGATGTATACCCTGGTTACCAGCTTTCTCTGCTTATGGGCTGGTATCCAAGGTACACAGCGAGTAACTAGGGACAGCGCTGCCTAGATACCCCCTGTTTACCATGGTTACCAGCCTGCTCCGCTTATCGCTGGTCGTTTGGCCTGTCACACGCGCCGATGTGTGCTGACCAGCGGACGACCAACGATAGATTTATGGTCCTGGCCATAAATCTATGATCAACGACTTATCGTTTCGACATCGCTGCATCGTCACAAAAACAGTGACATTGCAACAATATCGTTAGCGATATCATTGAGTGCAATGGGCCCTTAAGGCTGGGGTTACACATGCCAACCAGTTTTTTTTAATGGATCCAATAACAAATCGTTTTTTTTAGGCTGTTTTTTTTGACAAAAAATGCTAGCAAAAACGGATCCGTTAACGGATGGTGCCTTTTTTTAATGGATCTGTTTCCCATAGGGCCCCCATATTAAGAAAATGGATCTGGTTCTTTACTGCACCCAAAAAATGCTGCTTGCAGCATTTTTTTGGGTCCTGTTAAAAAACGCATAGCAGAGCAGTCACACTTGATTCCAGGAGTCGTTAATAGCATCAGGTTTTGGACTTAGAATTCTAAAGTTGAAAAACTGATGCAATAATGGATCCAGGGCTTATGGCTAGGGTCACACATGCCAATCATTTTTTTTCAATTGATCCATTAACAAATCCGTTTTTTTTAGGCAGTTTTTTGAGCCTCCTTTGCAGCTATGCATTTTTTGGACTTTGCCATTTTTGCCAAAAAATGCTAGAAAAAAAAAGGATCCATTAACGGATGGTGCCTTTTTTCAACAAATCCATTTCCCATAGGGCCCCATGTTAAAAAAAATGGATCAGATTTTTTACTGCACCCAGAAAATGCTGCTTGCAGTATTTCTTGAGTCCTGTTAAAAAACGCATAGCAGAGCAGTTACACTTGAGTCCAGGGTCTGTTAACAGCATCAGTTTTTAAACTTAGAATTCTAAGGGCTCAGACACACTGGTGTGAAACTGGGACGACTGTAATGCAAGTAAAAATCGGTCCAATGTTAGTCAATGTCCGAGAGCACATTTCCAAGTGTCGTATGTTTTTTTCTTGTCCGATACTCAGATGACGAGTCAGTTGTAACATGCTGCGATTTCATGCGAGAGTCGGACAAGACTCGTCAATGCAAGTCTATGGGTCCGACAAAAATCACGGACCGCACACACAGACAGCACAGGTATAGCGTAGGGAGAGCGATTTTAACATGGTGTTTCTCGCAGAGATAAGAATAGACAGGATAGATAGGATAGAATAGCTAGATAGGGTTCACCTGTCTCTCGCTGCTACTTACAGGGCTGCCTATTAAGCTAATTACATATTCACTACACTGTTAGACAAATAGCCAATCAGAGAAGCTCACACTGTTTGAGAGCTTCTGTGATTGGCTGTTGTAGTCAGAGTGCTTTTCCTCAATCTGGACAGTGATTCTGCTTGCTTGCCTTACACATTAGTGTAGGGCAACCAACCTGGCGTTAGAGTGTGAAATTAATAAATATTTAGAAAAAAAAAATGCATGGGGCTTCGCAGGAATTTTAAGTCTAGCCCAGTGAAAGCAGACAGCTGTGTGCTCCCACCCTCAGCTGCCTAATTTTCCCTTGACTGGCAAAAAAAAAAAATGTGTGGGCTTCGCCATATTTTTCAATGCCAGCCAAGGTAAAACTAGGCAGCTAAGGGCTGGTATTCCCAGCGGGCTGAAGGCTCATTGTTAAGGGGGTTTTCCACGCTAAAGAACAACAGCCCACAGCTGCCCCTGAAAATGGTGCATTAATAAGCACCATTTCCACGCGCCTTACCAGACTCTTCCAGCGGCCCTGGTGGCAGAGGCACGCTGGGTAATAAAGGGATTAATACCAGCTTTGTTATACAAGCTGGGATTAAGCCCGAGATTCTTAATGGCAGGCCAAGTTTGACCCAGCCATTAAGAATCTTCAATAAAAAGGTTGAAAAAAACACCACACAGAGAAAAAAGTATTTATTAGAAATAAAGACACAGACACCCTAAAGGTACCTTTACACGCCGCTACAGGATGGTGGAAACAACCGGGTAGATGAGAGAAATGTATCTTGCACCGCCAAATCAACCCGAGGTAGCGGCGTGTAAAGACAGTTGTTTCCACCCGTCACTTGTGGCACCTGTTTCAGAGCAGAGCTCTAAAACAGGTTGATTTCAATCCGATGGTAGCGGCCTGTAGTGGCGTGTAAATAAGAAACAGGAGGGTTGTTTCGACACCTTGCTATCTACCTGGGGCGTGACACAGGCTCCGGGATACCGCGCCCCATCAGCGATCATTGGTGGAAGATGCTGCGTTCCGATTGGCTCTTCCTTCACACTCCGCCATGTCACAAGCGCTTATTCTGTGCCACAGTCCGAACACTACTACGTCACGTCTCCGCCATCCACCCTTCGCGTCGTGCCCAATCAGAACACTCTTGTGTTGGCCAATGGTTGTCGTTTGGGCGCAGCGTGATGGACTATGGCACGCCTATGTGTTTTCCCTGCTGCCTTTGTTCCGCCCATATTACCTTGTTATAGAGGCGTGTAAATGAGGTAAAGTGAGCTACAGAAGGTAACTTGTGGCACCCGGCGGTGTATCCAGAGATAGATGTAACCTTCTGTAGCGCACCTTGTGGCGGCGTGTAAAGTTGGTGCGGGTACCGTTTTCAACCGTTTGTGCGTGCTCATGCACGTGAAGCACCCAGTTGTTTCCACTATCCTGTAGCGGCGTGTAAAGTTACCTTTAGGGACTCCATCTTTATTACTCCCCTTTCCAGCCCTCCAGGTCTTCTTTCTTCTCTCGTCTTTCTTCTGTCTTCTTTATTTTCCAAATGTTTAGCTCTGCTACATCACAAAGCAAGAGGAGGAACAACGCTTCGTCCCCCCTTTTTTAACCCTTTCATTGGAGATTCTTAAAGCTTAGCAGAGGACAGCTGTTGGTACTGAAGTTTAGCAGCGCTCGCTGCTTAACTTCAGCAGCCGGCCTCCGGTTTGCGGATCCGATGTTTTTGTCGGACCGGGGCGATCCAGCGCCATAGAGTCCCATGTTAGGGAGCGCCAGATCATCCCGGATCTGGGAGGATCTGGAAGGATCAGATTTAGGCAGATTTTCGCCCCGGACACAAATACGTTGCAAGCAAGAAAAATCCGAATTCACCCGGATCCTCCCGGACAGATGGATACTGGATTGCACATAGCTCCCATCCAGTTCCATCCGGCCCCATAGTGCTGCATTATGTCAAAATCAGGTCCAGGGCTGTCAGGTTTACACCGGACAGCCCCGAAACTGATCAGGCCGTGGTGTGAACCTGGACTTATTTTCTCACATTATTCTGTGCTCTTTTAACCCCTTTACCCCAGAGCCTGGTTTGCACCTTAGTGACTGGGCCATTTTTTGCAATTCTGACCAGTGTTCCTTTATGAGGTAATACCCCTGGAAAGCTTCAACGGATCCCAGCAATTCTGAGACTGTTTTTTCGTGACATATTGGGCTTCATGTTAGTGGTAAATTTAGGAACTTAATATTTAAGAATGTCTACCAGGCATTTCTCCCACGTAGCCAGAATCCTGCTCCACACTGATGAAGGGCAATACCCCGAAACAGCTGTCTGTGGATGGATACCTGGCTTTGGTAATTCCCTTGTCATATCCTTAAGCTCATAACTGAGCGGGATAGTGACTGAATGGGCCACTTAATATGGTGGTTATGGTGGTCTCTGCAAGGAGTCCACCCCAGGGCTAGGTCCTTCCCTGGAGGGATATCTGGCTAGTTTCATGTTTGAGACTCTTAAACGAAGCTCCACAGACTCCATTTGCATATTCAAATTCCCAGGGGGCAATGCACCATGGATTTCACTGTGTTTTGAGAGCTTTAGCCAGCTGCCTGCAGTGTTTTCCATGACTGGTCTCCCTGAGATCAGTGAGAGCTTTGTGATGGTCGTTTTACCTGCCTGGAAATCAACATATAGCAGAGCTTTCTTTTTTTTCAATTATTTCATGAAATAATTGAAAAAAAAAATTACTTGGGGCTTCGCGTATTTTTGGCCACCAGCCAGGTACAGCAGGAAGGTACAAGCTGCCTAGTTTTGATCACATTGCGATTGCATTGATTGCAGCATTTAGGGGGTTAAAGCTGCCAGGAGTGGCGTGGCACCACTCCTGGCAGTAACAGCTGGATCTCAGTTGTAAGATCAGCTGCAGACCTGGCGGCGATCATGTGGTTACAGCGCCAGTGCCTGCAAAATCGCCATGACGTACTGGGTAAGTCCACTGTTATGAATACAAAGGTTTCCTGGTATGTTCAATGTCGCATAGAGGTTAGAAATTGCATTTTACGGCTCTGTGGGTGTGGTCAGTAAGTGATAAGGAATAATGTAATAATATTTATTCATTTATATAGTGGTATTAATTCCGTAGCACTTTACATACATCAGTAATACCTGGGGCTCACAATCTAAACATCCTATCTGTATATCTTTGAAATGTGGGAGGAAACCAGAGTTCCCGGAGGAAACCCACGCAAACACAGGGATAACATACAAACTCCTTGTAGATGTTTTCTTTGGTGGGATTTGAATCCAGGACCCTAGCATTGCACGTCTGCAGTGCTAACCACTGAGCCACCGTGCCGTGTAATGCGTGTGTATTTTCACAGCTTCTGAGAGCAGGCTGATAGCAAGCAGTGTGGAAAGCCAGCAGACAAGGGGTTAACAGACTTTGTGACTTAGCTGTGTGGAGCCAGATGACAGATCTTTCTTTGGCACAAACATCTGAGGAGTTTGACCTGATCCTGACACTCTGATGTTGCTTAGCACCTGTGCTATTAGACTGAGCTACTGTGATACATCGTTTTCTCAAGAGTTTCAGTCAGAAGTGTAGACCATGCTCCCCTTATTCTTATATGATTACATGCTCCGTATTCACTGAAGAGAGATCTGAGTGAGAATAAACATAATGGTACCTTTACACGCCGCTACCGAGAGGTAGAAACCGGCAGGTGTCGGAGACAATTGTACCTTGTACCTTCAAAACACCGCGAAGTGGCAGCATGTAATTCAGGTTGTACCTTCCTGTCTCTGTGGATACCTGTGTCTTTCAGCCGTGCTGAAAAACAAGCAGGTATAAACTCTATGGTAGCGGCGTGTAATCGGGACACAGGTACGGTATTTGAGTTACCTGGGGCGTGCTATCATTGGTGGGGACTACTGTGTACCCATTGGCTGTCCCTGTACAGGGTGGCATATTTAACGAGATGACCAGTCACTACACATTTGCTATAGCGTCATGTATTAGCCAGCCTCCCTGCGCTGGCTGGCCAATCATGATGTTATTGCATTGTCCAATCACCGTACGAGCGCCGCGTAATACACTACTCTGTCACGCCTATGTAGTTACGGCGCACAATATGTACGCCCAGATTCCCTTGTGGTGGCGGCGTGTAAATCAGGGAAGGTGCTCCACAGAAGGTAACCTGCGGCACTTCCAGGGAACGAAAATACCTTCTGTGGAGCACCTTGTGGCGGTATTTGCGGTATCAGGTACCGTTAGCAACCGTTGAAAACGCACGCGTGCACGTGCGGTGCCTACCTGTTGCTACCTTCGGTAGCGGCGTGTAAAGGTACCATAAGTTTGCTTCACACACACAGTGAAGACACCTTGTTGAAGATTTATGAATGGTTTTCAACCAGAATTTTACAATGAAGTGTATTAGAAAGCTTATTAAAAAAAACTTGCTCTACATTATTATTAAATAAAAATGTAAACGCTGATTATACTTTAAGTCCTTCCCGACCCTTGACGTAATGGTACGTCATGGGTCGGGTCCCAGTGTTTGATGTGAGCTCTGGTGTGGCGCTCACATCATTCACTCGACATCTCAGCTGATCTCATCTGCTGACATGTCGGGCTTCCAGCACCGATCGGATCCACGATCTGGTCGGTGCTGTTAACCCTTTGAATCTTGCTGTCATTCACTGACAGGAGGATCCAAAACTGCCTTGTCAGGGATCGTGTCGTTCCCCGCCAAGATCGGAGATCCCGGAATAAGATTGCGGGATCTCATGTGGTCACCTGATAGCTTCCGGGTTCATACCAGAACCCAGGGCTATCAGGGATCGCTTCCTGTCAGAGGTTGTCAAGCGCTGACAACCACTGAAAGTGAAACCAAGTGCAATTCTTTTTTTTTTTTCAAACTTTAGATTTTTTTTCACCACTTAGATAACAGTAAAAGTATACATGTTTGGTATCCACAAACTCCTGCCATCCTGATACATCATACCCACATGTCGGTGTTGCCATATAGTGATCATGGCGAATAAAAAAACCAAAAACCAAACATGTAATTGCACTTTTTATGTATTTCACTGCACTTGGAATTTTGTCCCATTTTCCTGTACACAATATGGTAAAATAAATGATTGCATCTGAAAGTACAACTCATCCTGTAAAAAACATATCTATATTGATGGAAAAATAAAAAAGATATGGCTCTTGGAAGCAAAAAACAAAAACGAAAAATTGCCGGGTGGTGAAGAGGTTAAATTAGCATCATTACGTTATAACCAGTGCAATACTAACCTCTTTATGACTTATGACATATATTTATATCATAGGTTGTCTCCCTCCCATTGATGCAAGCTCATGCACTGAGGTCGCATTATTCACTGCACATGTCAGATGATCTGGACAGCGATCAGAGACCTACCCGCTCCTATTAACCCGTTAGATCATGCTGTGAAACTGCCACAGTGGGGATCGTGCTATTCCCTGCCACCATCGGTGACCCCATCATGCGATCATGGAGCACTGATGCGTTGCCATGACAGTTAGAGGTCAAATGATGACCCTTGTCAATGTCATGACTCACTTCGTATGAATGATGGCATTTACAGGAGATGATCATTTCTACTGTCCAGAGCTGTGTATCAGCATGGCTCTGTACTGCAGGAGCGATCAGACAGTACAATGTCGAGGTGCCCTAAGGGGGAATGTAAAATAAGTTAAGAGTTATTTTTTTTTAATTTGAAAAACTATTTTAAAAAAAGTTCAAATCACCCCCTTTTTGCCCCATTGAAAATAAAACTTAAAAAAAATAAAAAATACACATACATGGTATCACCGCTTTCAGAAATGTCCAATCTATGAAAATATAAAATAAGTTAATCTGATCGGTAAACTACGTAAAGGGAAAAAAACGTCAAAATGCCGAAATTACGTTTTTCTGGTCACCACAACACTGCAATAAAATGCAATAACAAGCGATCAAAACATCATATCTACACCAAAAAGATATCAATAAAAACATCAGCTCAAGACACATAAAATATAAACAAGCTATCACACAGCCCCAGATCCCAAAAAAGAGAACTCTACCAGTCTCAAAAAATGGCAACAAATGCACAATCCTGTTTTTTCTTTTATCAAGCTTCTGATTTTTTTTCACCACTTAGACTGGGGTCACATTTGACATGCGTTTTTGTAGTGCCTTTTAAAAACGCATGCGTTTTCACATGCGTTTTTCATGTCATCATAAGTTTTTTAAGGTGTGTGATGGCTCCCTGCGTTTTTGGCTGCGTTTTTAAATCCGCACCAAAAAGTAGTGCATGTACTATTTTTTGGTGCGTTTTTAAAAACGCATGCGTTTTTGTAGAAAACGCATGCGTTTTTATAACATGGGCCCCTATGGAAAACGCATGCAAAAACGCACGTACAATTAGTACCATTTAGTGCCATTCAAAAACGCATGCGTTTTCCATAGGAGCCCATGTTAAAAAAACGCATGCGTTTTCTAAAACACATGCGTTTTTTAACATGGGCTCCTATGGAAAACACATGCGTTTTTGGATGGTACTAATTGTACATGCGTTTTTGCATGCGTTTCCCATAGGGCCCAATATTAAAAAACGCATGCGTTTTTGGAAATGCACCAAAAACGCATGGTACTGTCACACATGCGTTTTTGCTATTAGGGCATGTGTTTTTTAACATGGGGGCCTATGGGTGCGTTTTTACATGCGTTTTTGAAAACGCAGGTCTCCAAAAACGCTTGTAAAAAATGCTACTGTGACCCTAGCCTTAGGTAAAAGTATACATGTTTGCCATCTACAAACTCATACCAACCAGGGGAATCATCCTGACATGCCAGTTTTAGCATATAGTGATCATGGTAAATGAAAAAAAACAAAAACCACTGTAAAATTTCACTTTTTTATTGCTATTTCACTGCACTTGAAATTTTGTTTTCCCCTTTTCCAGTACACTATATGGTAAAATAAATGATGTTATACAAAAGTACAACTTGTCCAGCAACTACTAGTCCTCATATGTATATATTGACATAAAAATAAAAAAGTTTTAGCTCTTGAAAGAAGGGGAGGTAAAAATAAAAACGAAAAACAGAAAATCACCAGGTGGTGAAGGGGCTAAGACAATTCTGAAACATGCACTGTTTGGTGGCCTTCAGGACTTGAGGTGGGGAACACTACTTTAAACCCCTGGTAAGCTGACCTTATCACCATTTGAAGAGTCCAATGGATGCAGATCTCATGACATGAATTTCTGATAACTTAATACAAGTTACGCTGGTTTTGCAATACACTTATACTTAACTGGATATTCTGGCTATTAGTTGGCAATCCCTGTATGACATATGGATTATGCTTCGGTCAAATGTATATCATTTTTTGCATTCTTCTTAGGTTTTAGTTATTGCCCATGTAATCTCATGTGTCATATTTTCTCGTAATATTCATTTTAGCCTAGCGTGGCACTGCTTAAAAGAGTTGAGCTCATTTTTGTCCTCCTTTCCATGTATTGTTGTGCTTTTGCTTACTAAGGGCCCTTTCACATCAGCGTTTTTTGAAATTTGCGGCAGATGCGGTGAAAAAACCGCATCTGCCGCAATTACCGCATACCGGCTGCACTTGCGGCGCGGTTGCGGTAAATGCCATGCAAAGTATAGGCGTACTTGCGGCAGGTGCGGCTGACTGCGTTTTTTTTTCGCGCCCGCACCTGCCGCAAGTGCAAAACCGCACCTGCCGCAAGTACGCCTATACTTTGCATGGCGTTTACCGCAACCGCGCTGCAAGTGCAGCCGGTATGCGGTAATTGCGGCAGATGCGGTTTTTTCACCGCATCTGCCGCAAATTTCAAAAAACGCTGATGTGAAAGGGCCCTTATAATGTAATTCCCCGTTGCGCAATTGTACTTTAGAAGACAATTGGTGAATATTACAAATATTGGTGTAACACATCAAAACAGCCTGACTGCTGTCTATTATGTAACATCCGGTGAATTCTGGATGCGAATGGTTGACTTTTATCACAATAATGCACTTTTTTGTCAGAGCTATTGAACAGCTGCAGAGTCAGGGATTTGGAAAACCAGCTTTAGTTTGGCTTCTGTCCACACATTTGACCTTGAAATGCATTCAGTATATTAGAGCATCTCAATGAATTTGAATATTATCAAATATCAATGTCATATTGCCATGTTTCAGGGTGTTTTCTAGGCGCCCTGAAACACATTGACTAATAAATTATTATATTCACCATTGACGTCTTATGGAATATGATGGCGCAGTTTTTAACCCTTCGTCCTCCCTACTCTATATTCTGAGATAATGACCTTTGTATTTTCATTGGCTGTAAGCCATAGTCATCTACATTAACAGAAAAAAAACTCTTGAAATAGATCACTCTGTTTGCAATGACTATATAAGGCTGGCTTCACACCACAGTTTTTGTCTGCAGGATGGATCCTGTTTTTTGCAGGATCCACCGGACAGAACCTGAGAGGACAGGATGTGCAGGAAGTGTGGGCAAATATGGCCTCCAATCCTGGTTTTTGCAGGATTCGTTTTCTGTTGCTGTCCATGGTCTTGAAGTCTGCCAGTGTCTGCTCTGCTGCTGTCCAAGGTGCTGAATTCATAGCCTGTGCATGAAATACTGCTGTCCATGGTGCTTAAGTTAGAACACCAGGATTTCTGAGCATGCTCTGTGCAAAAAAAACACATCCGAGAAACGATCCGATTTTTTCACGGGTCTGACACCACAGACTTCCATTTTAGGGAACTGGATTGCGCCAGATCCAGTTCTGTCTGGCTTTGTCCGATTTTTGCACCGGAGACAAAAAATGCTACAAGCTCCGATTTTGGGGACAATGAAAAACTTGACAAAACCGGATAAGGGCCCTTTCACATCAGCGTTTTTCGTAATTCGCGGCAGATGCGGTGAAAAAACCGCATCTGCCGCGTTTGCCGCATAACCGTTCCACTTGCGGCACGGTTGCGGTTTTTCCCATAGGAAGCATAGGGGGACTTGCGGCAGATGCGGCAAGTGCGGTTTTGCACTTGCGGCAGGTGCGGCAGCGAAAAAAAACGCAGTCAGCCGCAGTTTTTTTCGCTGCCGCACCTGCCGCAAGTGCAAAACCGCACTTGCCGCATCTGCCGCAAGTCCCCCTATACTTCCTATGGGAAAAACCGCAACCGTGCCGCAAGTGGAACAGTTATGCGGCAAACGCGGCAGATGCGGTTTTTTCACCGCATCTGCCGCGAATTACGAAAAACACTGATGTGAAAGGGCCCTAAGGCACAGAATACACAAAACCTGATGACCATATAGGACCATAGGGATACATAGGAGGCAACACCGGATCAGGTTCTGTCCAGTTCAAACTGGTCAGAACATGATGCACAAAACCGTGGTGTGAAGACAGCCTAAGGCCCCTTTCACATCAGCGGTAAGCGCTGATCGCGGCAGTCGTGGTGAAAAAAACACATCTGCCGCAGTTACCGCATAACGGCCGCACTTGCAGTTCACCTGTGGCAAGCCCCATGCAATGTCTATGGGGCTTGCGGTAAATGTGCGGCAGGTGCGGTTTCGGCACTTGCGGCAGATGCGGGTGCGAAAAAAATGTGGCTGACCGCGTTTTTTTCGCGGCCGCATCTGCCGAAACCGCAACTATACCACACTTGCGACCGCGAAAAAACACGGTCAGCCTCATTTTTTTCGTGCCCGCATCTGCCGCAAGTGCCGAAACCGCATTTGCCGCACCTGCCGCACACTTACCGCAAGCCCCATAGACATTGCATGGGACTTGCCGCAAGTGAACCGCAAGTGCGGCCATTATGCGGTAACTGCGGCAGATGTGTTTTTTTCACCGCAACTGCCACAATCAGTGCTTACCGCTGATGTGAAAAGGCCCTAAGACATACATATCACTTTATGTATTGAATTACTGAAATAAATTGACTTTTTGATGATATTCTAATTCATTGAGATGCACTAGTATCTGATCTGTCAATGTGAACATGGAAATCTTGTACATAAATCAATTCCTCTTTAGACCCCATTTACACCAAATGATTGTTCTATGATTAGTGTGCACATTAGAAAAGGTTTCTTACCCACAGCAAATTGACAGAAGTGTCTCTTTGACAGCCAGTATGTAAGCAGGTGAACAGATGAATGAGGAGGCAGTAGTGAGTGAGCAAACAATAGTTTATTAATTATTAACTGTATATACATCAAGGATTAATACTTTAAAAGTGAGATATTGGTATAGTACAAGTAACAAGTCAAGTGAGCTCAATAGAAAACCTGTGATTAATCAAACGATGAGACCTTCTAAAGATAGATTCCCCAGAGGCGACAACAGAACGTGACACACTCATGACAAATGGACCCCAAAGCTTGTTGTGCAATTTCTCCTGACTACACTGATACACTTTATGTAGAGGAAAACTACTGTTTGGCCACACTGCCGAGTTCCAAAAGGAAAGAGTGACATTTTGGAGTGCAGACTTTGATGGAATGGTGCTATGTCATATTTGCAGAGGTCTTGAAGTGCCAAAACAGCTAAAGCCCTCGACAAGTGATACTACTGTATATTGGAATTGATCTAGGGGTGTATGAAGATACTGCTTTGCATATGGCTTTCCTGGTATGTGAATTTTATAATGTTGTGGCATTATTAGTTGTACAGAGTATATTAAGTGGTGCCAGGAATTGGAGAAAATCACAACAAATTAAATAATTCATGGATGCATAGTACATCTTGAAAGGTTTTTATGTACAGGTCAGATTTTTTGATGCAGGTGTTGCATTGGCAAGTGGTGTCCTTTCTTATTCCTATTTTGTAACATACTTGCCACTTTTTTGTGACCTGCTCCTCTTTGTAGTTTGAGGAACCCCATCGGAGAAATGCCGCCATGGTACAATAGTGACGCCTTCAGTAATGGGTAATCGGGCCTTCTCTTTCCTGACATCCAAATATTAGTGTCTTGATCATTAGCTCCTGAACCTGAAGGATTGTGCCTGTTTTTCCTCTGCATCGTGGCAGCATATAAGCATTGTACAGTGCCGTCTTTAAGATGTGCAAGACCAACTTTTTGCACCACGCTTTTGTTTTCTGCATGGCATTGTAAGGCTAGAGGACTTAGGAGAGATCATTTCCCTCCATGTTTTATTGTACCCCAGGACACAGACTGGTTTGGGGACCTGTGTAGTGGTTCCACGTACAGTGGTGAGTACGCTACCATTGTCATTCATTGTGGTCAAGCAAACTATATGACTCTTGTTCCTATACTTATACAAGTTGTCGCTACATTGGGCTTTGGTCTTGCCAGATTGGGTTTTGCTCTTACTTAGCAGTTGTCCAATTAGCGACCTAGGAAAGCCTTTCTAGTTTTTGCACTCAGTACTGCATGCTGTGATAGCTTTTGCAGACATGGACTTGAAGAGTGGACACTGCTGTAAAAGTTATCGATGTTGAGGTGAATACCAGTGGGTGCTTCAATCTCCACACAATTTACCCACTCGCTCCCAGGACAGGGGGCATTCAGGGGATTCAATCTGGGTGTCCCTCCCTTCTTAAATCCTAAATCTGTGGTTGTATCCTGAGGTAGTCTCACAGTTTATACATTTTGATTCCATACCTTGCCCTCTTACTGGGCAGGCATTGATGGAATTTAACTTTGAAATGTTTATCACAGTTGGGGTTATCGCAGGGAGGATACTGTGCATTATCATTAACCCCTTTACGACTAATGACGAGTATACTCGTCATGAAAAGCTGTCAGTTCCCGCATCATGACGAGTATACTCGTCATGGCTTTGAACTGTCACTGCTTCTAAACGAACAGTGACAGTTCAATTCTAAAAGCTGTCAGTGACAGCCAAGGGTTAGGGGAAGAGGTGTGGGGACCCCTGTTAGAGGTCCCCACACTCAGAGCGATGTGATCGGTCAGTCAATCTGACCGACCGATCACATCAAGATTGCGCAGGAAAGTGCTGAATGTCAGCACTTCCCTGCATGATCTCTGCAGGAGCCGGGCTGTCAGCTGTGCCCGGCTCCTGCAATCATCCCCTGCTTGTGCCCTCTGATGTGCATCACCCCCCCCCCCCCTCATTCCCCTGTTCCCCACTGTGCCTGCCCCCTCTCATCCCCCTGTCCCCCACTGTGTCTGCCCCCGCGTCATCCCCCTGTCCCCCGCTGTGTCTGCCCCCCCCCGCTCATCCCCTGTCCCCCGCTGTGTCATCTGCCCGCCCCCCTCCCCCCCCGCTCATTCCCCTGTCCCCTGCTGTTTCTGGGCCCGCCCGCTATCCCCCGTCCCCTGCTGTTTCTGGGTCCCCCGCTATCCCCCGTCCCCTGCTGTTTCTGGGCCCCCCCGCTGTCCCCGGCCCCCGCCACCGCCGGTGACCGGTACTCACCTCCTCCTGCCGCTGCCGCCTCCCGCTTGCGTCCTCCTGCCTGCGTCCTCCGGCTTCCTCTCACCGCCGCTCTAACCGCTGACCGACGTCTGGTAAGACCTCCCCCATCCCCCTGCATGGGGATCCCTGATCCCCCATCCCCGATCCCCCATCCCCCTGCAGGGGGATCCCTGATCCCCCTGCATGGGGATCCCTGATCTCCCATCAGGGATCCCTGATCCCCCTGCATGGGGATCCCTGATCCCCCATCCCCCTGCATGGGGATCCCTGATCCCCCATCCCCCTGCATGGTGATCCCTGATCCCCCTGCATGGGGATCCCTGATTTCCCATCCCCCTGCAGGGGGATCCCTGATCCCCCTGCATGGGGATCCCTGATCCCCCATCCCCCTGCATGGGGATCCCTGATCTCCCATCCCCCTGCAGGGGGATCCCTGATCCCCCTGCATGGGGATCCCTGATCTCCCATCCCCCTGCAGGGGGATCCCTGATCCCCCTGCATGGGGATCCCTGATCCCCCATCCCCCTGCAGGGGGATCCCTGATCTCCCATCCCCCTGCAGGGGGATCCCTGATCCCCCTGCATGGGGATCCCTGATCCCCCATCCCACTGCATGGGGATCCCTGATCCCCCTGCATGGGGATCCCTGATTCCCCTGCATGGGGATCCCTGATCCCCCATCCCCCTGCAGGGGGATCCCTGATGCCCCATCCCCCTGCATGGGGATCCCCCATCCCCCTGCATGGGGATCCCTGATCCCCCATCCCCCTGCAGGGGGATTGAGCTGCAGAAAGTGATCTGACAGCTCGGGCGCAGTGATCCACTGCACAGTGATCCGGGCTTCCAGACCACTGAATTGCTTTCTGCAGCTCAATCCCCATGCAGGGGGATCAGCCGCAGTGATCCACTGTGTGGATGCAAGGGGATCATCCTGCAGTGAACTAATCTGACAGTCCTGGCACAGTGATCCATTATGGGGCTGTCAGATCACTTCACTGCAACGTCGGGTCACCTGACCCAAGCCTCTGAGATCATGTGATCTCTGAGACTTGGGTTTGCACAGTGATGCTGCACTGTATGGCAATGATCTGCCATACAGTGCATTATCACTACGACACCAGAGACTGCAACAAGAGGACACTTGATTCCTTTGCTGCAGTCTCTGGATGTAGCAGAGGCGATTGAGCGTTGTGGGACCTTTGCTGCGGACTACGTCGGAAACGATCGAGCGTCGTGGGACCTTCGTTGTGGACTACGTCGGATCTTTTTATAATAAAGATGGAGTCCGAAATTTGTTTGTGTTTTTTTTCTAATAAAAATATTTTTCTCTGTGTGTATTTATTGACTACTTACCAGAGATTCCTAATGGCGGGTCTAACATTGGCCCAATATTATGAATCTCGGGCTTAGTGCCAGCTGCCAATAAAAAGCTGGCATTAACCCCTTTATTACCCAGTTTGCCACCGGCACCAGGGCAACTGGAAGAGCATGGGTACAGCGCCAGAAAATGGCGCTTCAATGAATGCGCCATTTTCTGGGGCGGCTGCGGGCTGCAATTCGCAGCATGGGGGGCCCAGAACGCTTGGGCCGCTGTATGCTGAGGATTCTAGCCCCCAGCTGCCTAGTTGTACCTGGCTGGGCCAAAAATATGGCGGAGCCCTACGTCATTTTTTTTTCTAGAATTAGTTCTAGAAATAAAAAATGTGCTTTGCTGTATTTTTCGTTGCAGCCAGGTACAACGAGGCAGCTGGGGGTTGCTGGCAGTCTGTAGCTGCCAAGTTGTACCTGGCTGGACCAAAAATATGGCGGAGCCCTACGTCATTTTTTTTTCCTAGAATTAGTTCTAGAAATAAAAAAAAATGGGCTTCGCTGTATTTTTTGTAGCCAGCCATGTACAACTTGGTAGCTGGCTGACTGGAATCCTCAGCGTGGAGAGACCCAAATGTTGTGGGTCCCCCGCGCTGCAAATTTCAACCCACAGCCACCCAAGAAAATAGCGCATTCATTAGAGGCGGCATTTTCTGGTGCTGTACCCCAACTCTACCAGTTGCCCTTGTGCTGGTGGCACACGGGTTCTCCATATGCGACATGGTGTCCGCTAACAATTTCAATAGAAAATTAGCTCCAATTGTTAGCGGAAATCATGTCGGGTATGGAGAGACCCTAACTGTGTGCCTGAACATTGGAGCTCCCCACAAGTGACCCCATTTTGGAAACTAGACCCCCGAAGGAACGTATCTAGATGCATAGTGAGCACTTTGAACCCCCAGATGCTTCACAAATTCATCCATAAAAATGAAAAAGCACTTTTTTTTCCACAAAAAAGTTTCTTTTTTCATTTTTACGGATCAATTTGTGAAGCACCTGGGGGTTCAAAGTCATCTAGATATAATCCTTGGGGGGTCTAGTTTCCAAAATGGGGTCACTTGTGGGGGAGCTCCAATGTTTAGGCACATAGGGGCTCTTTATATCCTACAAGGTGTCCGCTAACAATTTCAATTGTTAGTGGACACCATGTTGCGTATGGAGAGCGCCTGTGTGTCTCCACATTGGACCTCCCCCACAAGTCACCCCATTTTGGAAACTAGACCCCCAAAGGAACGTATCTAGATGCATAGTGAGCACTTTGAACCCCCAGGTGCTTCACAAATTGATCCGTAAAAATGAAAAAAGAAACTTTTTGTGGAAAAAAAAGTGCTTTTTCATTTTTATGGATGAATTTGTGAAGCATCTGGGGGTTCAAAGTGCTCACTATGCATCTAGATACGGAAAAATGAGAAATTGCTGATGAACTTTGAACCCTTATAACGTCCTACCAATTTTTCATTTTTCTTCCAAAATTCTGCTGATGTGAAGTAGACATGTGGGAAATGTGATTTATTAACTATTTTGTGGCACATAACTCTCTGGTTTAGCAGAATAAAAATTAAAAATATGAAAATTGCTAAATTTTCAAAATTTTTGCCAAATTTTTGATTTTTTCACAAATAAACGCTAAAATTATTGACCTAAATTTAATACTAACATGAAGCCCAATATGTCACGAAAAAACAATCTCAGAATCGCTAGGATCGGTTGAAGCGTTCCAGAGATATTACCTCACAAAGGGAGAGTGGTCAGAATTACAAAAAATGGTCCGGTCATTAGGGTGCAAAGTGACTCGGTCCTTAAGGGGTTAAAATGCAAAAACTTGAGATTGCCATCAAAGCATGTCCAGTCATCACTGTGGAAAACTAGAATATTATAAAAAATAGAGCATTCCAATATTGCCAAATTTCTTGCTTCTTCACTATCCCAATGATGTGTAGCACAAGGCCCCAAAACGTTATAATTACTAACGCATCTACAGGGGTCCAATTAGCAAATGAGGAAGTGGGGTCTTGGGGTTCACTAACTGTTGGTGCTGCTTGATCTGAAGTCCTGTAGAAGTTCATTGACACTAGGGGAGGTGTAGTAATAGAGAAATGTGACAAACCCGACCTCAATATCGGTGTCAGAGACAAGAAATAAACTCTTTGGAAAGGGTGGGACATTTTATTTTTTTCACAGGGGTACTGTGTGTCTTATTTTCACATGTATTGTGTAGCCAATTTGTATGGAATTGTGTTTGGTGCAAAACCTCAAAAAATGACTGCATTTAAATATATCTACTTATATAATCGGGAGTTTGGAATTCGGGCACTGTAGCCGAATCCCAGACTCCTTTGCGCGACTGCGAGCGATGACGCTCTACCTCACACCGATGTTCCCTACACTATCTGACGAGTTCTACCACACCCCCGGCCCTGAATCACGCTACCAAGATGGCGGATCCCGCCCCCACACCACAGCAGAGGAGCACCTATCCTGCTCAGCGCCGATTGCACTTCTCTGCACCCTCACCTGCCTGACGCTGCCCTGCGCCCCAGCCTCAATGCGGGAGCCGCCAGAGACCACCCTCCGGGAGAGCTGCCCACTGCCTTCCTGCAGGCGCAGAAGCCTGGAGCTGAGCCAGCGCTGTGGACGGGGCACTGGAGCGGAGGAGTTCTGGCACACCCCCGGCTCAGTCACCTAACCAAGATGCTGGATCCCGCCCCTCACCCCTGCAGCGGAGCAGCTATAACGGTGAGAACGCAAACACTTCTCTGCACCCTCACCTCTGTCACGCTGCCCTGCGCCCCAGCCTCAATGCCTCGAGCCTTTGACAGCCACCGCGGCGCCAGTGTCGCCGGAAGCCCCCGGAGACCACCCTCCGGGAGAGCCGCCCACTGCCTTGGTGCTGTTACAGAGGGCTCGAGGTGAGGGAGCAGTGTGTGGACGGGGCACTGGTGCACTCATACAACGCCCTCACCTGCAATACACAAGGGGCTGCAGTGGAGAACTCTACAAATGCCAAGGTGGCCCACCTTCTATCCACACACTCACCAGAATCATTAAGTATAGCAGCATCTCTCCTCACCCCTCCTCCAGCCTGACCTCTCTTCACCCCTCCTCCAGCCTGACCTCTCCTCACTCCTCCTCCAGCCTGACCTCTCCTCACCCCTCCTCAAGCCTTACCTCTCCTCACCCCTCCTCCATCCGCACCTCTCCTCACCCCTCCTCCATCCGCACCTCTCCTCACCCCTCCTCCAGCCGCACCTCTCCTCACCCCTCCTCCAGCCGCACCTCTCCTCACCCCTCCATCCAGCCTGACCTCTCCTCACCCCTCCTCCAGCCTGACCTCTCCTCACCCCTCCATCCAGCCTGACCTCACCAGTCCATCCAGCCTGACCTCACCAGTCCATCCAGCCTGACCTCACCAGTCCATCCAGCCTGACCTCACCAGTCCATCCAGCCTGACCTCACCAGTCCATCCAGACTGACCTCACCAGTCCATCCAGCCTGACCTCACCAGTCCATCCAGCCTGACCTCACCCCTCCTCCAGCCTGACCTCACCCCTCCTCCAGCCTGACCTCACCCCTCCTCCAGCCTGACCTCACCCCTCCTCCAGCCTGACCTCTCCTCACCCCTCCTCCAGCCTGACCTCACCCCTCCTCCAGTCGCACCTCTCCTCACCCCTCCTCCAGCCGCACCTCTCCTCACCCCTCCTCCAGCCGCACCTCTCCTCACCCCTCCTCCAGCCGCACCTCTCCTCACCCCTCCTCCAGCCGCACCTCTCCTCACCCCTCCTCCAGCCGCACCTCTCCTCACCCCTCCTCCAGCCGCACCTCTCCTCACCCCTCCTCCAGCCGCACCTCTCCTCACCCCTCCTCCAGCTGCACCTCTCCTCACCCCTCCTCCAGCCGCACCTCTCCTCACCCCTCCTCCAGCCGCACCTCTCCTCACCCCTCCTCCAGCCTGACCTCACCCCTCCTCCAGCCTGACCTCTCCTCACCCCTCCTCCAGCCTGACCTCTCTTCACCCCTCCTCCAGCCTGACCTCTCCTCACCCCTCCTCCAGCCTGACCTCTCCTCACCCCTCCTCCAGCCTGACCTCTCCTCACCCCTCCTCCAGCCTGACCTCTCCTCACCCCTCCATCCAGCATGACCTCTCCTCACCCCTCCATCCAGCATGACCTCTCCTCACCCCTCCATCCAGCATGACCTCTCCTCACCCCTCCATCCAGCATGACCTCTCCTCACCCCTCCATCCAGCCTGACCTCTCCTCACCCCTCCTCCAGCCTGACCTCTCTTCACCCCTCCTCCAGCCTGACCTCTCCTCACCCCTCCTCCAGCCGCACCTCTCCTCACCCCTCCTCCAGCCGCACCTCTCCTCACACCTCCAGCCTCTGCTCTCCTCACCCCTCCAGCCTCCCGCCACATCATACTCTGCTATCCACAGAGCCGCCTGTATACTCTGCTACCCACAAAGCCGCCTCTATGCTCTGCACCCACACACAGCCGCCTCTATGCTCTGCGCCCCACACAGCCGCCTCTATGCTCTGCGCCCCACACAGCCGCCTCTATGCTCTGCGCCCCACACAGCCGCCTCTATGCTCTGCGCCCCACACAGCTGCCTTTATGCTCTGCGACCCACACAGCCGCCTCTATGCTCTGCGCCCCACACAGCCGCCTCTATGCTCTGCCACCCACACAGCCGCCTCTATGCTCTGCCACCCACACAGCCGCCTGTATGCTCTGCCACCCACACAGCCGCCTGTATGCTCTGCCACCCACACAGCCGCCTCTATGCTCTGCGACCCACACAGCCACCTCTAGGCTCTGCGACCCACACAGCCGCCTCTATACACACAATTCATTTCACCGCACTTCCGATGCAATTGCATCGGGCCTTTTTACTAGTTTATTAATAAAATGCAGTTTAAAAAATCATAAAAAATAAAATAGGCATGAATAGGTGATGACATTCTGGGAAATTTCAAAAAAGGTATTAGATAAAAGGCTAACAATATATATTCATTATAATAACAATTATATACTGTAGAGGTGGGGTCACACGCGGCGATCTGGCCTGCGATGTCGGAAGCGATGCGCGGGTGCCCGCTCTCTTCCGACATCGCAGGCCAGCTGTCACACGGCACGACGTTGCCGGTGACGCGGCTGCGATGTGGGCGGAGCCGTCGCTCGCTGGGCAGGGCTCAGCCCAGCGAGCGATGGCTCAGTAACCCTGTGATATAGGCTGGATCGCGCCGCCAACAGTGTCAGACGGCGCGATCCAGCCTAATCGCTGGTCACAGGTTGACAGGTTTATGAACATGTTCATAAACCTGTCAACCTGCGACCAGCGATAATTTGCAGTTGCGTCGCGCTGTCACACAGCGCGACGCACTTGCAATATCGCCCGCGACTTCGCTGTGACGTCACTTTGCGGCGATGTCGCGGGCGACATCGCCGCGTGTGACCCCACCTTAAAAACCCTTAGGTATACATTAACTCACTGTGTACTACAATAAAATCTCAAATGATATGTTAGTAGCAGGAACTATTATATCAAGATGAAACAAAAGGACCACCTGCTTATTTCTCCAAAGTAAATACAGTACATGTAAATAGGGGGATTCTCCAACAATAAACCATACTGTTATCAGTGTAATACAATAGCTGTAAACATGACACAATGATACACAGTAAGAATATTACATAAAATAAATGACTCATAGTGAGTGCCAGGATCTCATTTTTCAATTTGTTTATTTCCAGGTAATCTGATGTCTTGCTTATGACTTCCATTTATAGAAAATCCATCACCACTAACAGCTTACTTAGGGCCGCTTTACACAGACAAATATCTGTGACCAACTTCTGAACAGATCTCTGGTTGCAGTGAAATCATGGATACATTGCTCCATTTTGTGGCTGTGTACAATGGAGCAATGTGTCCATGATTTCACTGCAACCAGAGATCTGTTCAGAAGTTGGTCACAGATATCTGTGTGTGTAAAGCGGCCCTTAGTTGGGAAAGTTATGATCCCAAAAATTTGAAGAACGGGATCTCGACAGACAGAGTGTGCATGAGTAGACAGTTTTCTAACTGTAAAACATCTGGGTAGTCTACCTCAGTACTTGAACTTGCCCTAAGAACTACGTGGGAAAGACAAAGGCAGCTACGGGTCCATATAGATCAGGGGTCTCAAACTCCAGGCCTCAAGGGCCGCACACAGTGCAGGTTTTCAGGATTTCCTTAGAGTTTGACAGTTGGTAATTTGATTGGCAACTGTCAAATGCAATGGAAATCCTGAAAACCTGGACTGTGTGCGGCCCTTGAGGCCTGGAGTTTGAGACCCCTGATATAGGTGAACACATAGTTGACATCTATCATGGAAGAGACACCCCGCTAGCTCGCCACATTATATAGATACATAAAGGTGACATAAAAGCAATTTAATTTAGTTTAACAGAAGTGGTACCGAATGGCCTAAGAAAATTATGCAAAGAGAGATAAGATTGATCTTTTAGCTTGAGTCTCTGAGTCCTGGAGTGCATGCACTAGTGTACCAGTGCCATTGCAAGCCATGCATGCCAATGCCATCTAACTGACTCCGCCATGTTTTACAGAAGATGTAGTGTGCTTTGGATCATATTATTTAGGCGGCTGTCACACGGTTCAATATTGCGAACGATATCGTTTAAGCGATCTGCTTTTTGATCGCTTAAGCGATATCGTTTGTGCATCGCTGCGTGCAATCAAGCGATTTTACAATGTAAAATCGCTTGATCATGACATCGCAGATTGGTGAGCCGGAGCTCATATCAAGCGATAAACGCTTGTTCAATCTGCTTCATCGTGGTGCGTGACACCACGATGAACGATCTCCCAGCGGCAGAGCCTATGCTGGGAGATGGTATCTATGGTAAACGTCGGGTTACTAAGCGCCGCGCGGCGCCTAGTAACCCGATGTGTACCATAGTTACCAACGATCTCGCTGCTCCACATCGCTGGTGAGTCTGTCTGTGTGACAGCTCACCAGCGATGTGAGCGATATCGTTAGCGATCGCGCGTGCACGTGATCGCTAACAATATCGCTCACGATATTGATGAGTGTGATGGCCGCCTTAGAAAAATATGTGGCATTCAATCCTGTCAATGTGAACAGGTGCAATGCCAAACAAAATAATTACAATAGTAAAAAAAATGGCACTCTACTATTGACAATTAGAATACAGAAATATTTAAGTTAAGCAAAAAATGCAAAAATTGAGACACTTAGCTTTATGAATATGGCCATATCGATAAGCCACCCAGTCACTAGAAATATTTCAGTTAAGCAAAAAATGTAAAAATTAATTAATGCTTAACTGAAATATTTCTGTATTCTAAGGCTACCTTCACATTTGCATTTGTGTCTGCATGCTGATGGCATGCAGACACAAATGCAGTGAAATGCAGGGTCTAATGATGTGTCCACAGCGGAGAATGTCCGCCTGTGGACACATCACTGTGCAGCCCGGGCAGCCAATCGGTGGTGTCCGGGGGCGGGCCGGAGTCAGAGATCAGCGGCGGAGATTTCCTCCCCGCCGCCGGTAAGCTCCGGGACGTGTCAGCGGGGAGAAACAGCTGATGTGACAGCTGTTTGAATCTCCCGCGCCGACACCGAGAGATGTCGGCGCGGGAAGATTCAAACAGCTGTCCCATCAGCTGTTTCTCCCCGCCGACACTGCTAGGAGCTTACCGGCGGCGGGGAAGAGGAGATCATGAGAGGCTCAGCTGATCTCCCAGTGGCCGTCGGTGATCTCCTGTGACATCACCGGCGGCCACCGTGAGAGATTTCAATGGGTCCGCAGCGTTCTCCTTCGCTGTCAAGCGCAGAACACTGCAGACCCATTGACGCCAATGCTTTTTTTGTGCGCTTGGGGATGCTTGTTGATTTTCCAAGGTCCCCGAGCGCACAAAAAATGCAACATGCTGCGTCCCGGGTGCGGACAGGAGACCCTGGAGGGAGCAGACATCTTCCGCATCCGCACCCGAACACAGCAAACCAGGCACTATGCATTCCTATGTTAAACATAGGAACGCAGTGCGCATGCGTTTGACTGCGTATGGGAACGCAAATGTGAAGGCACCCTAATTGTCATAGCAAAGTGCCGTTTTTCTTACTATTGTAATTATTGTGTTTGACTTTACACCTGTGAACACTGACAGGATTGAGTGCTGCAGTTTTCTCTAAATTGTAGTGGGGGTTCACACCCTCTGTTTTGCACCTTTCCTCACCCTGGGCCCGTTATCCTCTTATGTTCTTTGGTATCTGTTTTTTCTATAAATTAGGAGGTTTTTAACCCAGATAGAGACTGGAAATGAAAGTTAGGGACCCGGTCAAAGAGACACACCTCGATGAGGTGGCTGGGCGGTTTATTGATATGGCCATATTCATAAAGCTAAGTGTCTCAAATTTTACATTTTTTGCTTAACTGAAATACTTCTGTATTCTAATTATCATAGCAGCGTTCCGCTTTTCTTACTATTGCTTTGGATCATAAGCCATTCCAAACCTTTTTCATATATTCGTCTTTGCATCATTCTGGTACAGGTTGATCTTCGTTTTTTCTGTTCAAAGAATCTCTTTCCAGAACTGATTTGGATTCTTTAGATGTTTTTTGTCAAATTCAAATCTATTTTCTATTTCTAAGGATGATGTAATAGTTCGCACCTTGTGGTGAACCCTCTGTGTTTGCCCTCCTGAAGTCTTCTCTTTATGCTAGACTTGGATAATGAAACATCTACTTCCTAAAGATTTTTTTTTTCAATTGGGTGGATGTTGCGAAGAGGTTTTTCATCATCATGGAAAGGATTCCCAAATTCATTCTTTACTTAGCAGAATGTACCAAACTCTTGATTTGGCCACTCCTAACATTTCTGCTGTCTCTCTAATGGATTTCTTATTTTTTTTTTGCCTAATGATAGTTTGTTTCTCTTCCATAGAGAGCTCCTTTGACAGCATATTGTGGGTTCACAGCAACAGCTTCCAAATGCAAATGCCACACCTGGAATTAGCTCCAGACCTTTTATGTGCTTAATTGATAATGGACTAACAAGAGAAAAGCCCATGAAGCCCATTAAGAAGCTTTTGAGATAATTGTCCAATTACATTTGTTCCTTGTAAAAGAGACAGTTACATATTAAAGAGCTGCCATTCCTACACACTTACTCCAATTAAAATACTCTAAAATTAAAGCCGAGAGCCTGCACTCTAAGCCTATACTTGATTATATAACTGTATCTTGAATATGTTTCAGTGAACCGCTAAAGTTTGTTTCAATGACAATTTCGGGACCTAACTGTAGATTTGTTCTGGTTTTTGCTTAAGTTTCATTGGGATTTAATTATATATGTAAGGTACCGTACATTTCCAGTTTAACATAGGACTTTACACAACAGAGAACACAAAACAAAGAAGTTTAACTAGAATTATATTATCTTTATTGGGCTTTTTGATTGCAAAAACTAATATTCAGAAACATTCCGCAAAAACAATTTTTCAGTACTTTTCCAGAACTTGTGCACTTTAGTAGACACCCAATATCAGAAGTAATCAATCAATCGCATTAATGAATGTTAAAATCTGAACAAGCCATTCAGATACATTATACGATATGAATCTATGTTAAAAAAAAAAAAAGAAAAAAAAAAGATTGCACCGCGCTTCATAGAGCAAAATATCAACGTATTGGAGTGGAGCAAGCAATCCACTTCTAGCCCCCAGTGTCATCCCTCACCTCTAGCTTTTGTGTTCTTATGTTGCCTGTTAAATATATATATGTTGATAGCAATTCCACTCCCTAAGCCCATCTGATTCATAAATAATAATTTAAAGTGTAACCGCTGTTTAAAGTTTTATTTAATAATAATACATAGTAACATAGTTTTTAAGGTTGAAGGAAGACTTTTAGTCCATCTAGTTCAACCCATAGCCTAACATGTTGATCCAGAGGAAGGCAAAAATAAAACATGTGGCAACACTAGCTCCACAATGTGGAGCAAGTGATTATAATAAACTTTCAAATATATTTCATAAGAGAATTCTGATAGAAAACCATTTAAAATCCTTCCAGAAGATGTCCCTACTAGGGTGGTTAGAAATCTGACATATGCTGGATGGGGGAGGGGCCTAAACAGCATTCACAGTTTATCAGTGTCCCACGATTCATGCAGGGACACTGCGAGCTCAAGCTGTCAGCAGTGCAAACAGATCCTGTGTGATCTTATCTGACTCATCCATTCACATTTCTGCCCCATGTTATTTAACTAAGTGCACTGAGGAGGAGAACCAATGTGAATGGAGAGCAGTCAGATAAGATCACACATATAGAAGCTGTGGGCAGACAGCCTGAGCTCAGACTGTTCCTGCACGAGGTAAACTGGCAATACAGATCAGCTGTAGCCACATTAGACAGGGATACGGTATAAGTCATGCCCCCTCCTTATATGGTTATCTGGCCAGATTCAGTCTGTATGAGAAGTGAAGATGGATCTTACAAAGAGTGAGCTTCAGACACAGTCTAGTGAAGACACCTTGTGGAAAGTTTATGAATGATTTTCTTCCAGATTTCATTAATAAAGTATATTTGAAAGTTTATTAGGACAACTTTTTCTACATTATTATTATTATTATTAATAAATAAAACTTTAAATGGCGGTTACGCTTTAAGTCCAAAGTAAACAATGGTAACATGGGGTGAAAACATCCACCCCATGTTCTAAAGGTTTCCTATGGAATTGAATTAAAACACATCTATTAACCTAAATTAATCTCAGATCTTTCTTTGTACATTAAAGTCTATGCCCACCAGATTAAAAAAAAAGTTAACATTATTTACAAAATTTTCATAAAAAAAAAAAGAGTTAAGCTAAATTAATTCAGAAGATAAAATAAAAAATTTGTTTTTCAACCCACACCTTTTAGGGAGGTCACAGGTCTTCTGACATGCTTTACTTTACTTCTTTGGGGAAAACTTTGCTGATCTGTTCTTGATGTGAAATATGCTTCACTTGCATTGAGATATATTACAATTGTGTAAACCATCCTCAGGTATAAGAGTAATATTTATTACTTGCAGAGATGATCGAATCTAGCAAGATTTGAATTTGCCAAATGGTGTGAATTTTACAGGCAAATTTGATTTGCAATAAAGTTATTTCATGCCATTCTGTTCCTTATTATGATAAACACTTGATATAAAAAAGATATATAATACTCAACCTCAACTATTCATCTGTCCCACCAACCAACATTCAGACCTATGTGTCTATTCTTTTCCCCTTCGCGTGCATTTTTTTTAGCTTCTTCACTACAGGCCCTATTAATTCATGTAACTATCATAACATTGTGACGTGCTTTGCAATGGCATGGTCAAGTCAAACCATAAGTGATGGCCCAAGTGAAGATTCTGAAGAGGACGTATGCCACGGGAGAACGGTAATAGCGCCGCAAAGGACCAGACGGCAGGCTGCTGATGTGGCAGGACATGTTGGCGGTGAGGTTATTAATATTTATTTATTTTTAACTGTTTGCCTTTCCCTCTAAGGTTTAACAAAAATGCTTGCCACATTTTGCTGAATACACATGGTCATAATTTCAAAAACTTTGAATTCTGGAGAATATAATTTCCTTCTAAAATTTGATGAGAATTTACTGTAGTTCCACTATTAGAAATCGACTAATCTTTAATGACTTTTCTTACAAAGTGATCAAAACAAGTGTTTCAGCAGATATTCACACTGCAGCTGAACTTTCTTATTACAATCATATTACACGTGTCATAATAGTGATTAGTAGCTAATCAAGACCAAACAACTCTTCAATTAGCAGCAGTTTCATCACCTTGGTAAAAATTTCCTGTTTCTGGTCAAAAAATTAAATATTCAAGTTTAACATTACTTTAACCAATGATACCATGAAATATTCATATCATAGTGCAGATAGGACTTATTGCAGACTACTTATTGCATCTTTACTCTTTTCAGCATTGTCATCACCATCATCATAGCTCATGGGTGGCCCGATGAACAACAGGAACTTTTTTAGCGTCTGAATTTTGGATCAATTGATAGTAAAACTGCGTAAGTTGTTCTAAGTTCTCCAATGAAATGCGCTCATTTAACCATGGATTCTGAAATACAAGAGGTAACTTTGTTATGCCAATGAACACTAAATTTAATAAAGTTTCAAGCACAGGGCATATTGTGCTGTTTCGATCTGTGAATAAAGATTTTCATGTCGCTTTCCTAACCGAACTATACAAGTGGAGTACATTCAACACACAATCTCTAATATACGCCATGATGTGCAAAATGTGGCGCAGAGAACAACAGCTATGGAGGAGAGAGTAAGCAAGGTGGAGGATGCCATCACTCCGATTAAAAAGAAACTGCTAGAACATGATCAAATGGTAAAAGTTCTGCTTGCCAAGGTCAACGATATAGAAATTCGCCAAAGGTGTATTAACATGGAGTACCAGAGAATGTGGAGGGGAACAATCCTGACACCTTTTTTGATAAATATCTGTTGGAGACATTTGGAAAAGACACCATTTCCCCTTTATTTGCAGTTGAAGAGGTGCATAGGTTCCCCCATTGTATAAGCCCTGTGGGTAGACCTCCAGGACATGTCTTGATCAAAATATTACACTATAAAGACCAGGACGGTAACCAGTGAAAGGCTAGAGAGCAACAGGACATAAGCCTTGGGGGGCAGAAAGTATCTTTCTATCTGGATTTCTCGGCTGAGGTACAGCACAAAAAAGCCACATTCCTCGATATAAAAAAAAAAAAGAGACTTAGAGCTTTAGGACTACAATACTTCATGATTTTCTCCGCTAGGCTAAGAATGGTGGCTATGGGAAACATACCCTATTTTGACTTTAAGGATGCGCTTACATGGATTAATTCAAATGAGAGGCTGATTCAAGAAAACACAGGACATGCCAAAACATGCATCTGAAAGGACTGGTAATGATCGAACTGTTGAAGGGTTATGGCGTAAAGAGCATTCCAGAAAGCAAAATAGTTAAAGGGTCTCAGATGTACAAATTGTTAAACTTTTGTTGTGAAGTCCAGCAAAATGGAGGCGGGAGGCGGGTAACTGCACAATATATAGGGAGCTCCATGAACATGGACCAATGTTGATTTTACTTTTAAGTTGTTTTTTATTTTTGATACTGGCTGCAGGTGACACCCCAACTCTTGGAGAAAAGGGCAGGTTAAAATACTTTGGGGTAAGGATGGAAGGGTGGAAGGGATTAGGAGTTTATAGTAGGTCTAGATGGTATTTCCCAGATTAATGTACTACTATGGAAGCCCTGTAGAGTCCCGTGAGAAAATATGCTAAAACATTTACTTCAATACCAAAAATGGGGATAGAGATACAAATTATTTCATGGAATACTAGGGGTCTAAGAGAGGGACGTAAACGAAAGGCAATATTTGATTACATAACATAATCCAAGTCAATCCTTAAGGGTACCTTTACACGCCGCTACTGGAGGATGGATACAACCCGCTACTTCACGTGCACGAGCACGCTCAAACGGTTACAAACGGTAAACGCACCTCCTTTACACGCCGCCACAAGGTGCACTACGCTACGCAACATCTATAGCTAGATACATCGCCGGGTGTCTCAAGTAGCCATCTGTAGCTCATCTTAGCTCATTTACACACCGCTACTATGGGCGTACCTGGTGCAGCAGGGACAGCACATAGGCGTGCCACAATTGTGGATTACGAGACGTCCATACGCTGATAGGACAAAGCAATAATACCATGATTGGGCAGGCATCGCAGGAGGCTGATTAATACTTGACGCTCGAGCAATTGTGTAGTGTGACTCGTCAGCTCCTTAAATATGCCGCCCTGTGCGGCGACAACCAATCGCAACGCAGGAGCTTCCTCCAATGATCGCTGAAGGGGGCGCGGAAACCCGGAGCCTGTGTCACGCCCCAGCTACATAGCATGGTGTAGAAACAACCCTTCTGTTCCTTCTTTACACGCCGATACAGCTCGCTACAATCGGCTTTGTAGCCATCTGTTTTCGAGCAGTGCTCGGAAACAGATGTATCTGTTGCCGGCTGTCACGTCCCTTCTTCACACGCCGCTACTACGGGCTATATTGACGCTACAAGCTACATTTGTAGCCTGTAGCGGGTTGTATCCATCCTCCAGTAGCGGCGTGTAAAGGTACCCTAAAGGATTACAGGTGATGCACATTACTAAGGATTCTCTACATATTATGCAAAGGACATGGGCGGGATATATTTTGCACCCTGTATACTCTAACATTTCTAGAGGAATAAGTCTACTGATACATAGAAACATACCATTTATATTTATTGACTCTTTTAGGGATGAAGGGGGTAGGTATGTCGGGGCATGTTGAACAATAGCACAAGTGGAGTGCATCATAGTAGTAATGTATATCCCCCTATACTCAAATGTCCCAATCAAAATGTAATGTTGAAAATAGCGGAATGGTTAGAGCTTCCAATAGTGATCATGGGAGATTTCAATGCAACTTGTAACTGCACCTGCGAGGTTCAAACACCCTATCCCCATTTGGGAACCTTATTAGAGAACTTGGATGGGTGGACAGATGGAGAGCAAGGAATCTAAATGCAAAGGTCTTTTCCAGTGCTTCATCGACAAATCAGAAGCTGTCGAGAATACGAGGATTACCCTCCACTACTGGAGGGTGTGCGGTATCAAACCGGATCTCTATTGGATCACTCCACAATAATATTCCAGATGCAGGTAGATCCCTTGCCGGCTCCAAATAAATTGGGATGGAAACTTAATCTCTTCTGCCTTAAAGGCCCAGTCACACATAACAATATCGCTAGCGAGAGGGTTGTAACTGTGACATTACAACGATCTCTCCAGCGATGTCGTTATGTGTGACACTTAGCAGCGATCAGGCCCCTGCTGTGAGGTCACTGATCGCTGCGTGTGACAGCGAGAAACCAGCGATCAGTGACCTCACTGGCTGGAAACTATGATAAACAGCGGTTATCTAGGCAGCGCGCGCTGCCTGGATACCAGCTGTTTATGATAGTTACCAGCGTCCTCCCTGCTTACAGGCAGTGCTAAGCAGGGAGGACGCTGGTAACATCGCTTCCAGCAATGTGGGAGGTGGCTCCCATGCTCCTGATCACTGGGGAGATCTGCCTGTTTGACAGCTCCCCAGCGACCAGGTAATGATGCTCCAGCGATCCCGGCAGGTCGTTATCGCTGTCAGGATCACTGGAGAGGTCGTTGTGTGTGACAGGGCCTTAAATTGATAGACTACAATAGTGTAAAACCAAAACTAGAGAACTTCTTCAACATTACCAAAGGCTCTTCCCCAGCGCCAGTGGTATGGGATGCAATGAAAGCCTATCAAAGAGGAGTGCTCATAAAAAAATTAAAAAGGTTAAAGATAGGTTGAGACAGATGGGGTAGGCCATCGAGAATGCAGTAAGGGAAACTGAATATGCATTTATCCAAAATTGCAGCCAAGAGAATAGAATAAAGTGGAAAGAGTCACAAAAACAACTTAAAAAGTCTCAGTTAACACAGGCGGATAATAAAAGAATGTTCCAAAAACAGCAGTACTATGAGGAAGGAGAGTCAACTGGATGCCTGCTGGCAAAATTAGCACAAACACAGAAAGAGAATGCCCTCATATATTGATTAAAAGACAGAGGAGGTGGGGGTCGTGGCCTGGACATGGCGCTGAGGTCGTGTTTGAGCTGAGCTCCTGCTCCCACCTGCATCAAGAGCACAACAGCAGCCATATACAGCTTTGTATCCAGTACTAAGAACGGTCGGTGACTCTGCTTCCCCCTCCGCTACGCAGGGATCCGGTCGCAATGCCTGCTATGCAGAGCAACACCAAGTTCCTCACAGCTCCTGGAGGTGCAGGCCGGCGCTCCACGCGACCAAAAATGGCGGCCGCTGCAGACAACGCGGCGCTGGACTCCCCCTCCTCCCCTCACTATCTCACTGCAAACTCGGCAGCTGGACGGGAGACCCGCAGCAGCTACACAGGAGATAAGCCCACGATGACAAAGGTACTCAGCGGGGTGGGTCTCAGGACAGACGGCCCAGGAATCTGCCTATAAAAACAAGAAGCCTGCACAGGCTTCCCAGCTCCAGGCAAAAAACGGCGCTCACAGAGGGGGATCCCCAGGGAGTAACCAACAGCAGAGAAGCACTGGCTCCCCCAGGGGACATTCATGTGGGGCCAGCAAGCCCTCTCCACAAACTGGTGACCTCATAACAGCTCAGACCCCACCACTAACTGGGGACTTCCAACTGGAGATGGGAGATGTAGCTGCATTCTCATCTCCACTATCTGCTTCTAGCAACTCCAGGGAATTACCCACATCTTCAGCTCTGCAGAACATGAGAGCCCAGACCTCGGATTTGCAGGAAATTTATGCACGCTTATAATCAATCCCAACAAAAGCAGACATGGAAGGATATGTTCGGAGGCTGGAGAACTCTTGTAGGGCAGAGATTAAATCTCTTGCAGATGACACTGCTACACTCAAGAGCTCAGTTCAAGTGGTGGAAAGTGACATTTCTAATATCTCCTCACAATTACAGGATCACCAACAATTATTAAACCAACACTCCAACACCTTCCAACTCATTTTTGATATGATACAAAAAAGGTGGGGGAACAAGAGGCGCAATAGTGCCCTATCACTAGTGACACTCAGATGTGAGTGGTGTAATGCAGTTACACTCACCTATTCCAGTTGTGAGACCCACAACTGGTTTAACAGCATATCACAGTATCAGCCACTGCAGGACCTCCACCGACCACTCCAACGTGGAAAAACAGCCAGAAAATATGGGAAGCAAGGTGTACCACGGTCCGCGCTGCTGAGTCCACAAAATCACCTGGGATGCAAGATGTTGTAGCAGTATACTTCTTTATTCCTTCCTACGCGTTTCGGCGCCCTTCCTGGCACCTTCCTCAGGGATAGATTCTATACCCGCTGGTACCACACTGCCAAACCAGATTCAAAATCAAAGGGTGTGAGCATAGCCCTTCATAAGTCTTTAGGGGCTGAAGTCTTAGATCACAAAACGGACCTCCAGGGCAGATTTATGTTTATAAAACTCAAATGAAATTTTCACCTTTGCCAATGTTTACCTTCCTAATCAGGATCAAGCACGGACCTGCAGGACCTACCTTCAATCACTCTCCACTTTCGCAGAGGGCTCAACAGTGCTCGGGGGCGATTTTAACCCTGTTCTTGATCATAGTGTGGACTCTTCCTCAGGTGAGACCTCTATACCGGCATCCCACCTGGAGGGCCTGAGAGCAAAATTGGTGGAATCTAGGCTAGTAGATGTTTGGCGGCTGCCCACTCAGGAGATCGGGATTATACTTATTATTCTCATGTTCATAACTCGCATAGCAGAATAGATTTCTTCTTAATTAGCCACAAATTACTATCCGCAGACCCGGTGTCCTGGATAGACCCTATGATATGGTCAGACCATTCTCCTGTGGGCCTGTCTCTACATCTCCTGGGTTTGTCCCCTACTGAGTGGACATGGTCCCTTAATCCAGAGCTCCTTCGGAGACAGGATTGCCGGTCAGCGGTTCACACAGCGATCTCTGACTTTTTAAAAATCCATGAACACGACCCCACTGCACTACCGTTCCAATGGGAGGCACTTAAAGGCGTAATAAGGGGAGTGATGATCCAATTGGGCTCTAGACTGAAGAGGGAGCGAGCAGTAGAGATCTCGAATCTAATAAATACCCTACAAAACCTAGAAGATTGTCATAAAAGATCCAGAGACCCAACGACTTTGGCCGATATTCTGAAAACCAGAACAACTTTGGGCTCCCTTCTTGACTCAGCTTCGGCTAGGCAACGAGACCGAATGCGTAAGTGCCTATACGAATTTTCGGACAAACCAAGTAAAGCTTTAGCTAGATTTTTACATCCTCGTATTCCAGTTACATACATCCCCTCTATTCATTCAAAAACTGGCGTCTTAGTACATGATCCTGTGGGAATTGCAGACATTTTTAAAAATTATTATGACTCCCTCTACAATTTAAGAGGCCCGCTAGCAGACATGTCAAAACCAGAATTCCAGAAACGAGTAGATAAATATATATCCGACACCCCACTTCCACCTATCCCTACTGAAGAGACCTCTGCTCTGGAATCCCCTTTTACCAGTCAAGAAATTATTGATTCTATTAAATCCCTCGCCAATGGAAAGAGTCCAGGTCCAGACGGATTTCCGTCAAATTTTATAAAACATTCGCTTCGACCTTAGCCCCATTTTTAACTTCCCTGTTTAACGTTGTCTCGGAGGACTGTTCGCTAACTCCCCAAACATTGGCTGCCACAATAACGGTCATTCCCAAGCCCGGCAAGGACCCTTTGTCGTGTTCCAACTATCGCCCTATCTCACTGATCAATGTAGACGTGAAAATCCTAGCAAAAATGTTGGCCAGTAGATTAGGGCCACAACTGTCGAACTCCATCCATGGCGACCAAACCGGTATTATACAGAAAAGGGAGACAAGAGACAACATTATCAAAACTCTGCTGCTGACCTCTTTTGTACGTAAGCAGGGGGCCCCAGCGTGTCTCTTGTCCATTGATGCGGAGAAGGCATTTGATCGTCTTGGATGGACCTTCCTATTTTCATCATTAAAACAGCTGGGCTTGGGGGTGAACTTTTTGGGAAAAATAGCTGCACTTTATAGAGGCCCTACGGCACGATTAAGAGTCAATGGCACTCTTTCCTCCCTTTCAAGATATCCAACGGTACATGACAGGGTTGTCCCCTCTCGCCTTTGCTGTATGTGATAGCCATGGAGCACTTAGCAAATGCATTGAGGAAATCGTGTGATATCAAAGGGGTGACCAACATTTTAAACTTTCTCTCTATGCGGACGACCTACTATTATATATCTCTAATCCCACCATAGCCTTCCTGGTACTGATTCAGGAGTTCCAGAAGTACGCAGAGGTCTCTAACTTTAAGGTGAACTACTCTAAGACAGAGGCCCTTAATATAACTCTCCCCGATGAAGTAGTACACAGACTCCGGTCATCCTTTAATTTCAGGTGGGAAAAAAAGGCTTTAAAGTATCTTGGTACAAATATCCCTCGTGACCCAGATGACCTGTTTTCCCTAAACTATACCCCACTATTAAATAGAACGCTAAAAGACTTGAAAAATTATAACAGAGCGCAACTCTCATGGTTTGGTCGCATTAATGCAATTAAAATGGATGTACTACCGCGTTTTCTCTACCTATTCCAGACCATCCCTATTTCCGTTCCGGATTATTTTTTCTGGTGGCTGCACTCAGCTATACGTAGCTTTGTGTGGGGTTCGAGAAAACCTCGCTTACGATTTTCTGTCCTTACTAGCCCAAAGTCGAGAGGGGGTTCAGGTTTACCAGATTTTCAGCAATACTATCGGTCGGTTCTTTTATCTAGGGTGGTGGACTGGAAGTATAATCTAGCCCATAAACAATGAGTATTGATAGAAGATCTCCTTTCACCCCTCCCTCTTTACGTGCTTCCTTGGATCAATGCTTCTCATAGACCTTCACTATCAGATTTTTCTCCTCTAACACAGTCCTTTCTCAGGTTCTGGGACTCACGTGGAGGCAAGTCTAAATTAACCACCTATCCTAGCAGTTTACGCCCTTTATTCAATAATATTGACTTTCCGCCCGCAATTGGTAGGGAGTCAGAAATCCAACCATGGGTCAGGCTGCATCCTTGCTCTCGGGCTTCTCTTCGGTGGGGGCCATGCGGAGGGGATTGGAGAGAGACTCTTTGTCTTGGATAGAGTTCTCCGAAATAAAATCTTACCTTACTCCCTTAAGATCGGAACCCCCCACTGCCCCTGAGTTCCTGTTGGGTTCTACTGAGGCCCCCCTTCACTCGGTGTCTTCAATGTATAACATACTGACTGGGGCGGTCACGGTGGACCCGCCTCCTTATATAGAGGCCTGGCAGAGGGATTTGCGGACCACCTTTTCCACCCTGGATCTTCAAAAGATTTTCACCTTGACTCATAGGTTATCTGTGTCCTGTGCGTCTCAGGAGAAGAATTACCAGGTGGTAAAGGTGTCCAGAATTCCTTCACAGAATATACCCTGCTGTACCAGAATCGTGCTGGAGGTGCGGGGGGGAGGTGGGAACACTAATACATATCTGGTGGTCCTGTGGGCCCTTGCAATCTGTCTTTGCAATATTTGGTGCTGTCACGGGAGTGTCTCGAGACCCATCGCCTCAAGTAGCGCTCCTTTCCCTGATTCCGGGCTCTCTGGCAGCGACTAAAAATGGTCTATTTAGATTTTGTCTAATAGCAGCCAGAACAATAATCCCTAGACACTGGAGATCTACGGAGACCCCGACAGTCAGAGAGTGGATAACAGAAATGAATAGACTTGAACTAATGGAATCCCTCATTGCCCAGGACACGGATAGATGGGATAAGCACTAAGGAACGTGGTGCGCTTGGCACCTCTTTAGAGAAGGCCCGGATATTTCCTCCTGGTTAGGAAATGATTAAACTGGTCTTAATGTCCGATGACGTTTCTTGGGAGGCTTGGTAGGATTGTTGCGCACGCTTCACCTTTTCTTACTTAGATTTTTAGCTATCAGGTATGTAGCAGGCTATTTTCACCTCCCCCCCTCTCTCCTTCCTCCATATTCTCTTGCTCTTTCTCTTCCTTCCCTTTCTCTCCTCTATCTCTTGCTTCTTGTCACTTTCTCTTTCCTCTTTATTCTTCTATATTGTTTTAAATAACGGTTTGATATAGATGCATAAAAAACTACAGATATTTTACTTTTCTTGAGCTTAAAAATAACCACTATGGAGGACATATACCCATTTATGATGGCTATCTGAGTCTTATTCACATTTCTATATCTGTATAAGATACTGTCTTTGTGATTATTTAGGAAAGAAGGGAACATGAACAAACATATTTTTGAAAAAAAAAAAAAAAGACAGGAGGTGCATTACATGTCAAAACACAGGAGATTCTGGGGATTCTGAGGGAGTTCTACATAGACTTGCACTAATCTCCGGTGCAATATTCACAGGGAGAGCTGCCAGAATACCTCTTGGGCATTAATCTTCAGACTCTGGGGAGAAATTACTCTGAATTTTTGGACAGACCTATAACCCTGGAAGAAGTACAATCGGTAATAAAATGGTTGTCTAATGACAAAGCCCCTGGGTCGGATGGTCTCACAGGAGAAATCTTTAAAATATTTGAGGAGGCGCTCCTACAGGATTATCTAGAGGTGATTAATGAGGCATATGAAAATCATACTCTGCAAAATCGTTGTATGAGGGAATTATAGTGGTGATACCAAAAGAAGGGAAAGATAAAGAGCAGCCTGAGTCATACAGACCAATCTCTCTGATGACATCAGACGTTAAGATTCTGGCCAAAGTCTTGGCTAATAGACTAAATAAAGTTATACATTCCCTAGTTCACGCTGACCAATCTGGCTTAATGCTCTCCAAACCACAGCAATCAATATAAGAAGGCTATTCCTCAATATGTAGGCTGCACAGATGGATACGAGAGGGAAGATGGTTATTTCACTGGATGCCGCCAAGGCATACGATTCTGTGGAGTGGGAATATATCTGGGCAGTTATGACAGAGATGGGGGTCGAGCCAAACTTCATTAGATGGGTCCAACTGCTATACAAGGCTCCAACAGCCTGGATTAGAGCGAGCATTGTCCTATCAGATAGACTAGAACTACATAGAGAATATAGACAGTGCTGCCCATTGTCCCCTTTAATATTGGCTTTCGCCATGTAACCGCTTGCATGTATTGTGAGATGTCACTCAATGATAGAAGATATCAAGTACGGTGGGGAGGGGTGAGGAAAGGATAGCCCTATACACAGGTAACTATGTTATTTCTGGGTAATGTTAATAAAACTCTCCCTTGGGGTAAAAATATCAAAGAGAAATTTTGAATATTTTCCGGATTAAAAATTAATTGGACATAGTCAGCAATTTTACCCTTGCACAAAGAAGTTGTGGTGCTAATAAAAATATGGATATCTTATAGCCTACATATTGTAACATATTGTTTATAAGCTTTGATATAGTGTGGTCATTAGACCAAGTGTGGAATGTATTGCAAATATGCAACAAGGTTGTTTGAATCCAAACACTATACATTACTATATACTAAAGTGTAATATCAATGATGCTGAACTTTATTCAGTTACATGAACGGTCCTTCATGCATGCTATCCACAAAGTGTTTGCTCTGTAAAACAAGGTTAATTGTTCTATGGCCTTTGAAGCTGTGTGTTTCAAGGATTCATTATCCTGATTTGCACACAAGTGACCACTGTGATATTTGCTTTGACAAACAGTGGTGTTGTAACCAAAATCCTGATTCAAATAGTGTATGTATTTTTATGTATTATGTTCCATGAGAAATACACAGGTCAGTTGTCTAGAATAATGTTTATAAGTAAACCTCTGGAGATTATAGAGATTGGCCAATTTGGTTTTATCGACAAGGCAAACTTATAAACATTAACCGGTTTTATGTTTCCATTGTCTTAAGCTTTTCAAAAGTCGAAGGAATCATGATACAGACAGAAGCTTTTTTGTGGAGACTTCTCAGGAGTTCTCTGTCAATTGGACAGATGATGTTAACTCCTTGATGGCGAGTCATTTTGTACCTGTATTCGTTTGATGTACGAATACAGTGTTTGGTTTTCCCACTGAGCTCTCCTGTCTTCATCGTGCTTCTCCGATTGATGTTACAAGACAAGATCATGTGTCATAACTCCATTGTGATGTGATGGGACATTCCAGAAGGTATCGTGAATGCACGACTTCTGTAATGACAAGACCAGAGTATTTCCTTCTCGCTGACACTGAAGACCCTCCGTGGAGAAGTGATGTTACTGACTCACCGTGGCCGGCGGACTCCGGTTGATACAGGCGATTCTTCTCCTTCCTTGTCACGGGTGGACCGCGCCTGCCGGTAGTGGGGCCCGGTGTAGTGCAGATCAAAATTTAGGACGTCTTACGGGAACAGATTAAAAGGGGTTTTAATTTGTTTTCTTCGTGACGCCACCTATGAGTAGGTTCGGTAAGGGCTACCGACGCTGCGGAACCTCCCGGGGTGATGGACAGCAGCAAGATGTTACGCTCCCCACAGGCTGAGCGGTGATCCCCGGGGGCTGGAGCTGCTCAAGATGTTGTGTGGCAGCTGCGGTTACCTTTAGTTCATGACGGACAGTTCATAAGGAGACACGGACACAGTTAGTCTCTGCAACGGTTCTTTACTGTAACCAGCAGGCAGTACATGGCTTACAGTGGTTGAGTAGAAGACCGGGTGGACTCAGCAGTGATAGTGCTCCTCAGAGATCCGCAGTGTACCTTTCTACCTCCTTAGCTTCTCTTTCTCTGCCAGCGTCGCCCAGGAATACCAGGTCGGGTACGGGGAGGCTGCTTCAATGCCCTATCCATGATGTACGTTCTGGATTCTTTGGGGAGCCTTGGGTCCCTCAGTGGGTACACCGCTGGTTAGACGACTGGAAACTGGCTGGTGGTGGGGTGCTCCTAAAAGCTGCTCCTCCACGGGGCTGGTTCGCGTGGCAGAGGTGAACTGCTGCCAGCTTCGGTACCAGTGAACCGGCTGTGAGTTGTGGGCACGGGAGTCTTTTGGGAACCCGTGTAGAAATGCCCAATCCCGGTAGTTAAGGCCTCAGGTGCGGACACCCGACCGGTGACGGCCCAGGGGCCCGCACGGAGTGCGGAGCCCCCGCTCCTCTCCAAGTTCTGTGTTCTAGGCTCTGCTCTAGATTCCGTTCTCTGTTCCAACTATCTAGATTATTGTGTGTTCTACTTCACTACCCTAACACTCCACCCACCAGGACCTAGGATTGGTCCCCTGTTCTAGGTGTTGTATGTTGGGTGGGATCTCAGAGTTAACTATTGCACCGCTTTGTCAAGAGAATATTGCGGCTGCAATACTCCCTTGTGACGCACTCGTTGCGGGGCGCCACACTCCCCCTTGGTTAAATCAGCTTGTCCCCAAGCGTCAAACTACTCACATTACAGGGGTTTTTACATTTTTATACATATATGACACACTTTTATTAAAATAGAAAAACAGGTAAAGATATGCTTTGGTGATATAAGCAAAGAAACAGGTAATCACTTTGTGCGGACCCGGCGGGCGGTCGGCTGTACTTTAACTAGAGTCCAGGCTGTAGCCGCGAGATCACACAGTCAATGATTAACGGGAACAGAGTCATTGATGAAGTTCAAGTTTTAAAGTCACTGGCTCTGAGGGTGATGGCGCACCCGGATAGCGAACCACCCATCTGCACAAGCGTAGCGCTCGTAGGTGATTATGTCGCCCCGGTATAGGTCGCGATCGGGATGTCCTCTTGGCAAGTTTGACTCAACGTCCCGGCGCCCCACAAACACCTCCTCATTCAAACCCACCTCCCAAGCGAACCCCCACCCGGTATTTAAATTAAAGGTGGAAATTCTACCTTCACGGCGGAGTTCATCAGGCAGCGGCGGCTGGCGGCGAGCCTCGGCGCGGGCCTCCATGTTGGCGCGTTCTCGGGCTTGCCACTCCTCTCGTCGTCTCTGGCGTACATCTCCGTCGTTACGGCTCGGGGTGTAAAGATGAGTAATGGAGCTGGTGGTTTGGCGGGAAGCTTGAACTTGGCGGGCTGTCTGTATCGGCACCCGGTGGAACGGCACAGGGGAAGGTGTCGGCGTTGCACCCGACCAGTGTACCCGAGCTGTGTGCCCGGAAGGAAGTTCCTTGTTGTCTCCCCAAGCGAACCCGGTGTCGAAATCCTCAGCGGTGCTGTGGGTCTCGTCGTCATCCTCTCCGACCTCTTCCTCGATGACCACATCAGGCTGCTCGATGATGAAAGACGTTAAAGCTTGTTCCGTTGTACAACAGGGCGGTGGTGCTGCGGATCCTTCCGTAGGGACGTCCTGCAGGGCTTCCAGGCTGCCTGCCTCTTCATCTGTTTCCGCAGGTAAAGGTGTTTCAATCCCGGTTACCAGGTAGGCCTCGGCAATGGCAAGGGAAGCCTCCGGTACGGGGATAAAACAGGCGACAGTCTCTGTAGTGGTGAAACATGTCGCGGGTTCCTCAGTGGGAACCTGGTGGAGATCTAGTTCTTCAATGGAGCGTGTTATGAGCTCCGGCTCAAGAACGGAATCGGTTGCGAGGTTGGTCGCTGGAACGGGTCGAGTTGCGGCCTCCACCGGAATGACACAGTCTATTGGCTCAGGTGACGGAGCAGGACAGGTGGTAGGCGACGGTGAGGCGGTCGAGAAGCTGGTGACGTCGTCGGGGCTTGGAGAAGCTGTACCCGGTCGGCTCTGCTGCATCGCATGGTGTAGTCGTCTGCCTAGGGTCGCGCTCCAGCTACGGATCGTCCATTCCACTGTCTCTAGTAACCGCACCCGGAGGTCTTGTAGAGCTTCTAGCCAGAAGTCGGGGCTGCCGTCTATGGTAAGGGCAGGATCCGGACCCGGTTGGCTGACGGCTGCTCTGGCCTCCGCCTCGACCTCCCGCATCAGGTCTTGGAGTCTCATGCTGGCCATTCTTCTTTGGAGGGAAACCACACCCGATCAACCGGTAAGCGTTCTGGTTGAGCTGGTCAAGAATTCCGTCTGTGTGTCTATGTATGACACTCCCATCTCCTCTGGGCTTTTGTAGTCCAATCGTGGGAAAAGTCTTTGGGATCCGCCCCCATGGTTGATTCGAGCAATCAGGGCGGACAAAGAGTTTGGCGCCTTTCGTCCTTAGCCCTCCCACAGTGAGGGGGGGGTTGACTCACTCTTGGGCTTCACGTGGCGGCTTCTTGTGGCGGGAACGCCATCTTGGGCGCCATCTTGACCCAATGGTGTAAAGGCGGGAAAGTTCTTTTAGGGACGAACAAAGTCCAATTGTAGACAATAAAGTCCAGTTTAAGCACAATATACCCGTTGGATAACGGGCCTGCTCGTATCCTGTTCGTGACGCCAAATTCTGACTCACCGTGGCCGGCGGACTCCGGTTGATACAGGCGATTCTTCTCCTTCCTTGTCACGGGTGGACCGCGCCTGCCGGTAGTGGGGCCCGGTGTAGTGCAGATCAAAATTTAGGACGTCTTACGGGAACAGATTAAAAGGGGTTTTAATTTGTTTTCTTCGTGACGCCACCTATGAGTAGGTTCGGTAAGGGCTACCGACGCTGCGGAACCTCCCGGGGTGATGGACAGCAGCAAGATGTTACGCTCCCCACAGGCTGAGCGGTGATCCCCGGGGGCTGGAGCTGCTCAAGATGTTGTGTGGCAGCTGCGGTTACCTTTAGTTCATGACGGACAGTTCATAAGGAGACACGGACACAGTTAGTCTCTGCAACGGTTCTTTACTGTAACCAGCAGGCAGTACATGGCTTACAGTGGTTGAGTAGAAGACCGGGTGGACTCAGCAGTGATAGTGCTCCTCAGAGATCCGCAGTGTACCTTTCTACCTCCTTAGCTTCTCTTTCTCTGCCAGCGTCGCCCAGGAATACCAGGTCGGGTACGGGGAGGCTGCTTCAATGCCCTATCCATGATGTACGTTCTGGATTCTTTGGGGAGCCTTGGGTCCCTCAGTGGGTACACCGCTGGTTAGACGACTGGAAACTGGCTGGTGGTGGGGTGCTCCTATAAAGCTGCTCCTCCACGGGGCTGGTTCGCGTGGCAGAGGTGAACTGCTGCCAGCTTCGGTACCAGTGAACCGGCTGTGAGTTGTGGGCACGGGAGTCTTTTGGGAACCCGTGTAGAAATGCCCAATCCCGGTAGTTAAGGCCTCAGGTGCGGACACCCGACCGGTGACGGCCCAGGGGCCCGCACGGAGTGCGGAGCCCCCGCTCCTCTCCAAGTTCTGTGTTCTAGGCTCTGCTCTAGATTCCGTTCTCTGTTCCAACTATCTAGATTATTGTGTGTTCTACTTCACTACCCTAACACTCCACCCACCAGGACCTAGGATTGGTCCCCTGTTCTAGGTGTTGTATGTTGGGTGGGATCTCAGAGTTAACTATTGCACTGCTTTGTCAAGAGAATATTGCGGCTGCAATACTCCCTTGTGACGCACTCGTTGCGGGGCGCCACATTACAATACTTGGTAATGTATTAATGCTTATTTCTCTATATACTATGATTCACATTAATTAATTGTATGATTCACATGAAATAAATCAAAGGAACAGGGTAATATTATATCTGCCATTCCATAATTGAGCATTATCCTGATGCAATCTTAATAAATTGTTACATTATTGTTATACCATAAAACTGTATTCAGTGTGCCTAATTCGTATATTAGTTAGCGCTACGTAAGTAAGGGCGTATCTGCCGTGTCACTCTGACGTGGTAAAACAGAAGTGCTTTTGTCCCCTCAGGAATTCCTTGAAATTCCAGTGACCCAAACTTTGAAATATCTCGGGATACATTTCTCCACCAACCCAAGCGACTACATAAAATGGATGGGCACTGGAAGAGACAGAAGTGATAAGGAAAGTGGTTTTGAAGCACATGATGGGGCAAGGGTACTTACTAGATCACTTGGAAACGCTTCACTTTAAAACCAGTGAAAGACACCATTTATATTCTTATACATAAAATCTGGGTAATCTGGAAAGAGTTACTGGTTATAAAGGGATGCTCCAAGTATACACTAATATGGAATAACCCTAGACTCTGAAAGCTCCATTGCACAGGGCTTTGAGGGATGGAAAAGGCAGAATTTGAGGTATGTACATCAATTATATGAGGGGGAGCACTTTTGATCTTTTGAGCAACCCAAATGAGAATTTGGATTAGAGAGCTCATCCTTTTTACTTACAACCGAGACATGCCTTCGGGGTGCAGGAAGGGATTTCAGACCTATCTGTGTCTTGCAGTGGGGCCCTGGACTCTCTACTACAGGCAAAAAAGACAGGGGGTATTATACCTATAATGTCTAATTCCCTACTGATGAGTATTCTGGGAGATCCCATGATAAATACTAAAATGGGATGAGAAAGAGACATAGGAATAGTGAGCTAGAATCCATAAAAATGGTCTCAATGACTACAACAGAGAGGAGCCCAGCTGTTTATTGTCCACGGGGTATACAGGACCCCGAGGGAGTTGCTTAAAGTGAAACTCAGAGCTGAATGGGAGGAAGGGGCAGACCTGATACCAGTTTTGGTCACATACCCAAATATCTGGACTATGGGAAGAAGGGGGTAGTCTGATATAAAAGTTATTTTCGATTAGACTAGTGCTATCATCAAAACTGTATGTACTGGGACTGCTGGATGAGGGAGCTGGGTCCACTCTGGAACAACTTTCCATTTCTAAAATATTCTATCAGACTAGAAAGACCATAGCTAGGCACTGGCTAGCAAATAACCTGCTCAGGGTGGAGGAGGTTATTCAAAACCTGAATGTTACAATCTTAATGAAAAAGAAATATACATAAAAAAGGGGGCAATAACTAAATTTGGCAAGCAATTTTGAGACTGAACAAGGTGCGCTACAGTAGTTTTAGAAGAACTATCTAGAATTTTTAATTGTTTGCTTATCTGAACATGATCTAGAGACTTAGTAATTAATGTAGATTGTGAGCCTTGTATTGGTCATAATTATCGTGCTTGTCTATGTATGCCAATTTCACATGTAAAACGCCATGGAATAAATGACGCTATAATATTAAATGTGAGTGAGGTAAGGGCTAGAAGTATGTATGGCCAAGTAGATGGATACATCGGGAAATACCAGAGTTCGGTAAGAGGGGAGGAGTGAAGGGGGAAAGAGTTTAAAGGGACTGTTTATGTTGTAATACGTGATATTCGAAATATAAGTGAATTGATGCATTATAATATGTAACAAAAGATTTTTGTTCAATAAAAGACATAAGATTTAAAAAAGGGCCAATGTCTGGGGATCCCCCATAAGTAAGGAGCTAACCAGCACACTTGAGTCCTCTTGTCCGTGAAAAACATGGGTCTAAGCTAAAAATAGAATTTACAACTTTCCTGGAAATTAAAAAACTGCTTGCAATCCCCTGAAAAAATTCTGGCAATGGAACGTTAGGCTCAGGGAATATTTCAGTCCCAAACATGGCACAGGTTCCGTTACATATTGTATGGGAGCTACCCCAGGAGGGGGTGCTACAGTAGTTAATTGAGCCATGGTTTGGGCATGATGGCCCACAATAGCAGCCAAATCCTGACACATGCTAAGCAGATTTTGTACCTGATCTACCAGCTGGTCAGTTGGGTCCATTCAAATGGGCTGATTATTAGGTGAGACTGGGTGATAGTGAACTGACCAGCTGCCAGCCAGCAAGTGTAGTGCGCTGGTCACAATTTGCGCTAGCTGTCGCACTGCAGCACACCTTTGAGGGCTGGGTATATTCTTCACCTGCCTCCTGCTCCTGGTAATGGGGGACATTAGCAGAGCCCTTCCCAGCTGTCAGACAGCACGGTGGCTGGTGACCGGACACACAAGCAGCAGACAGGTGAAACACACTAGAACCAAAAACGCAGTGAAAACCACAATAACTAAGGGGAACAATCATAACCAAGAACAGAGATCAAAGCATGAACCACCTCAGAAGCACAAAAACTCTGACCTCTACCACCCAACAGAACTGAAAATAATAAGCAACAAACAGAGGAAATGAGAGGTTTTAAATCTGCCTTCCAGTGGTCAACTGATCATGCTGGGACAATGCCCAATCTCCACTTCCAGACCACAGAGACTCCAGAGGAGGAAAAGAGAGAGGAATGGAGGAAACCTCCCACCACCTGACTGCCTCAGCAGGCACGGCATCCCATTCCCACTGGCAACAGCTAAAACCAGGGTTCCTGAACAGCATGATCACTGGGAGCAGTGGTGTACCACCTCCCAGCGATACTAGAAGTAAATCTCCTGGAATGCAATTCCCAGCCTAAGTGAGTACCCCCACACTCTCTGTTCCGCTGGAGGCAACATCCTACCCCTCATGGCCAGTGAAGGGCGAAGGTCAAAACGTCATATAGCCAAAGCACAGCCAGGAATGCGAGGGGGCTGCTCAGGTACAGAGCTACCAGTCCTGACAGGTTGTCAGTTTTTGTGGATGGGCATGACCCAAAATTCCATTTTTGGATCATGGATTGAGCTGTGCTCCATGAGATGTCCAGCGCTCTGATGCCTTCACAGAACAGCTGTAGGTATCCTTAGAATAAATTACACAAAGATTGACTCAATTTACTAATTAGGTGACTTCTCAAGTCAAACAGTGACTCAGAATTTTATTTCGGGATATCAGACCACAAGGCGTTAAATACAAATGTGTGTCACAATTTTCAGATTTATATTTTCAAAATGTTTAGGAAAAAACATATAATTTCCTGTACATTCCACAAATACTTGTTACTTTGTATTGGTAAATAACATAAAATCCCAATAAAATACATTTAAGTTTGTGAGAGTTGTGCGAGAAAGTCTGGAAACGTTCACGGGGTATACATACTTTAAGGCACTGCAGGGCCGTATCTAGGGGGAGAAGCTGGCGGGGCATTTGCCCCGGGCACATCAGACACGAGAGCGCCATCCAGCCTCTTGCTGCAGCGCCCAAGGTGTCTCGCTGCCGGCCGCATCATCCGCCCCTTCTCCGCTGTGGGAGCCGGAGGTTCTCTCTGCTCCCGCTATCAGGTCACAGCAGGAGCAGAGAAAATGCCTGGCGCCAGCGCCAGCTCCTGCTATCCATCATACAGAGTGGCTATGAGCCGCTCTGTATGATGGAATAGCTCCCCGATACCCGGCATTTCCGGGTCAGGGGGACATCAGTAATGTGATCAGTCACCTGATCACGCTACTGAGGTCACTGACTCGGCGGACCTGCAGGGCAAAGGCAGCAGGATGGGGAAAAGTGCTCCAGCTGCAGGAGCTGAAGACCCCGAAGATGAATGTAATTAGGGGAAGGGGGACAGGGTGGGGGGGAATAAGAGCCAAACTGGGGGAGAATAAGAGACAAACTGGGGGGAGCGAAGTAATAGGAGCCAAACTGGAGGGGAGGGGAGAATAAGAGCCAAACTAGGGGGGAGAGGAGGAGATAGGAGCCAAACAGGAGGGGAGGGGGGAATAAGAGCCAAACTAGGGGGGAGAGGTGGGGATAGGAGCCAAACAGGGGGGGAGGGGGGAATAAGAGCCAAACTGGAGGGAGAGGGGTAATAAAAGCCAAACTGGGGGGAGGGGGAAAAAAGAGCCAAAATAGGGGGGAGAGGGGAAGGAATAACCCAAACTGAGGGGAGGGGGTGAATAAGAGCCAAACTAGGGGGGAGAGGAGGGGGAAATTAGAGCCAAACTGGGGGAGGTGGGAATAAGAGCCAAACTGGGGGAGGTGGGAATAAGAGCCAAACTGGGGGGAGGTGGGAATAAGAGCCAAACTGGGGGGAGGGGGGAATAAGAGCCAAACTGGGAGTAAGAATAAGAGCCAAACTAGGAGGGAGAGGGGGTGGAATAAGAGCCAAACTGGTTGGGAGGGTGGAATAACAGCCAAACTAGGGGGGAGGGTGGTAATAAGAGCCAAACTGGTGGGAGGGGGGAATAAGAGCCAAACAGGGCTGGGGGAGGAATAAAAGCAAATCTAGGGAGGAGAGGGGGATAGGTGAGCCAAACAGTATAATGAGTGAGTGATGATGGCTGTGGCACAGTATGGTGAGTGAGTGGGGATGGCTGCGGCACAGTATGCTGAGTGAGTGGGATGACTGTGGCACAGTATGGTGAGTGAGGATGGCTGCGGCACAGTATGGTGAGTGGGGATGGCTGCGGCACAGTATGGTGAGTGGGGATGGCTGCGGCACACTATGGTGATTAAGTGGGGATGACTGCAGTGCATTATGGTGAGTGGAGATGGCTGTAGCACAGTATGGTGAGTGAGGGGGGATTGCTGCGGCACAGTATGGTGAGTGAGGTGGGATAGCTGGGGCACAGTATATGGGAGAGAGGGGGATGGCTGCGGTACGGTATGTGGAATGAGGGGGGAAGAGTGTGAACACAATACAAGGACTGAGAAGGATGACTACCAACACAGTATGTGGAGTGAGATCCAGTTTGATGTGGGAGAACAGTATAAACCATGGGCTGTATAGGGGGACACAGTGTAGAGGACAGTGTGACCAGGGAGCCCAGTATGGAAAAGAGAGGGCAGTGTGATCAGGGAGTCCAGTATGGAAAGAAGAGAGCAGTGTGATGAAGGGGCAGTGTGGACAGCATTTGCCAGAAGAGGGACAGTGTGTAAATCATATTTTGTGCAGTGAACAGTGAGAAGGAGCAATTATTTTTTATGGGGCTCAGTGTAGGGCAGATATTTTTACTCATGAGAATTTTGATCATTTTGCTATTTTTAAAGATATCGTGTCGGGATGTGCTGAAGACCGGAGAAGATGGACGTCTCCAGAGATCAGCTGTGGATGTGAAGAGTCATTATGGTGTCAGGACAAGATGAAGAAAAGAAAAAGATAACCCCGATCAGAGACAAGGTCATCTATAAAGTATCCAGATGTAAATGATTACCGCATTTATGATACTGACTAGTTCTCATCAGTACTGTAGTTCCTGTATGATCTGATGGTGACTGGTAACAACAACTCCCAGTGTCTCCTTACCATTGTTAAGGAAGTAGTAGGGGTTGTAGGTTCATGCAGCACAAATGTGTATGGGTCTGACCTGACATTACAATTGTTTTACCATTTACTGATGTTGGTTCTGATGATGAATTTCTGTACTGATGAGGATTGTGTATGCTGTGTTTCTATAGTGATGGGGGTTATATGGATGTATAAGTGTACTGATGGGGGTTCTAGTTATGTATTTTTGCATCTCTAGTGGTTCTAATGAATGATGAAATTTGTTACTGATAAGGGCTTTGGTGATGTATTTCTGTACCTCTGGTGGGTCTGGTGTTGTATTTTTGCACTGATGAGGGTTTTGATATTGTGTTTCTGTACTGATAGGGGCTATATGGATGCATTTTTGTACCTCTGGTGGGTCTGGTGATGTATTTATGTACAGATGAGGGTTGTGATTCTGTGGTTCTGTACTGATGGAGGTTATATGGATGTATTTCTGTACCTCTGGTGGGTCTGGTGATTCAGTTTTGTGCTGTTATCGATTCTGATCCTGTACACATGTAACAATCTATAACCTGTAAGATTATGTGATACATGGCTACGTTTATAAAGTGTTGTGCCCTCTGACAATTTAAGGGTTCTATGTTTTTATTTGTTAGAAGCATTAAAGGGGTTGTCCCATATTTGTGATAAGTCTGCAGTCACTCCATGTGTCCCTCTATGTGACTGCAGACTTCTGAATTCTCACAGAGCACACAGTGCTCACTGTCAGGATTCTCTGCTGCTGGAGGTGAGAGGTCATGAAACTGTAAGTGTGCAATTTACACACATGCAGTAACATACTGACTAGACATGCGAGGTCTCGATCAATGAAAATGAACTGAACAAAGAATGAAGAATTGCATTCTTGTGCTCACACGACCGTCCAATCTTCTATTAACACAAGAGAATCCTGACAGTGTGCAGACCACGTGCTGTGAGAATTCAGAGGCCTTCAGTCACCTAGAGGGACTACAGACTCATCTCACACCTGGATGAACCATTTAATTCAAACACTAAGCCCTGAAGGCCAATCCTAACAGCATGTAATAAACTTTGTTATTCATTGAACATTGAGAGAATTAGGTATTGCAGCTCGTCGGCACATGACTGTAAGTGTGCAAATCGTATATGAATGCCCAGTAACATGACGACTACTTAGACCGCTTGGGGGGTTGTGCCAAACTGAAGCATTGCCCTGGGTGCCAGAGAACCTAGATACTACTCTGGGCACTGTATAATCAATATATCAACTCATCATAGTTTTTGGACTGTAAGACACACTTTTTTTACTCAAAATTTGGAGAGACTGCGAGGGTGCGTCTTATAGTCTGGATATAAGGTGTAGGGCTGTGGCTATAAGTGAGGCAGCGGTGGTGGGGGGGGTCACTGGAGGCAGGAGTAGGTCACTGACATCAGGAGCAGGCTGTGGAGCGCCTGAAGGTGACAACATGGATCCGCTGATCCACTGCTTTCCACCGCCCATCACCTGTCAGCACTGAACCCGAGAGGTGGGTGATGGGCGAAGGGAGTGGTACATATTAAATGGCTTAAACTGTTAGCACACGTGATCACCTGCTGCAGAAGCGATCAAGTGTGTTGGCAATTAAAGACAGTGGATATTCACTGAATGCCACTCACACTGCATGGGAGCGGTGAATATCCCGGCAGGCAGCAGTGCACGGATCATAGTACTCACCATTTATTGCCATGTACTGCTCTCATTCCAGGAGAAGTTAACATGTGGAGCTCGCTCATCACTGTGTCGTCATCATCTGTGCGCTTACATGTTGGGAGTGCTGAGTTGCGAGCATGAGAACAGGACTGTAGCGGAGAGCGATGGAGGGTGAATATTAGATTTTATTTTAAGTGTGTGCCATGATGAGGGCCTGGACACTTGGATGGGGAAAATACCAGAATGGGCATATACCAGGATCGGACTATATACCAGAATGAGGCCATATACCAGGATGGGGGCCCAATACCAGGATAACAGTCATATACAGGATGTGGAATATAGTATGGATCCTATGCCGGATGGAGGGAGACATATGCAGGATAGGCCATATACCAGGATAGGAGTCACATACAGGATAGGGGCCAAATACCAGGATAGGGGTCATATAAAGGCTGGGGGCCATATACTAGGATGAAGATCATATTCCAGGATGGGGAATATTAGTACAGAATATGGGGATGTTACAGCCATAACCGTGTCAGCAGCAGATCCACTCTATCACAGTGCCTTATAACCACACTTTTTGCTTCAATTTTTCACTATTTTCCACTTCGAAAACCTAGGTCCATCTTATGGTCCGATGCATCATGTAATCCGAAAAATATGGTATATGAGTAATTACAGATTACTAAAATGTGAATGATCCTCCAGTCATACCTTACCTGCTCAGGTCTTCAGGTTTCAATATGAAAGGGCTAAAACGATATATGCTGTCAGTCAGATTAACAAAATGACGGCTGTCAGTATTTCCAATGCAGACACCTGATGAAATACACAAGCTGGATATTATTTCTGAGTTATATCCAATGAAAATACATAGGAGGAAATTTTTACAGATGTTACAGCAGAATGCAGTCATATTAAAAGTCACTGATTTTGGTGTACACCTTTCTTTCTACTTTCATTTTTTAGGGCATATGACAACAAATTTAATAAAATGTATAGTGTCAATGTATAGAAAACATCTGTCAGATGACAACTAAGGGTACTTTCACATCAGCGGTTTTTTTAAATCGCAGCAGATGCGGTGAAAAAACCGCATCTGCCGCGATTACCGCATAACCGCTGCACTTGCGGCACAGTTGCGGCAAGCCCCATGCAATGTCTATGGGGCTTGCGGTAAGTGTGTGGCAGGTGCGGTTTTGGCACTTGCGGCAGGTGCGGCCGCGAAAAAAAAATGCGGTCAGCCGCGGTTTTTTTTGCGGCCGCATCTGCCGCAAGTGCCGATACCGCACTTGCCGCACCTGCCGCAAGCCCGCATAGACATTCTATGGGGCTTGCCGCAACTGTGCCGCAAGTGCAGAGGTTATGCGGTAATCGCGGCAGATGCGTTTTTTTCCCCGCATCTGCTGCGATTTCAAAAAACTGCTGATGTGAAAGTACCCTTACAGGCTCATAGACAAGCACAAATCTAATATATTTATTTAGAGACCAATAAGGTTTTAATACTTTGGTTAGCAGTATGAAGCACCAGTCTACATTAATGACCACAATGTTTTCCACTGTCTATGCAATTATTAGGCAAGTATTTTTATCATATTATTTTTATGCATTTCTAACTCCAAGCTATATAAACCTGAATGGTTGCAGAATGAAGCACATCAGGTTATATATACTTATGTAATGAAGGAGGGTGCCGCCTAAGGATATAAACACCCTTTATCACGGTGTGCAGAATTATTAGGTGAATTATTTAAAGCTGCTTTCACATCTGCGTTGTAGTGTAATTCTCGGCAGATTCGGCAGATGTCGCTGCATCTGCTGGATCTGCCGCGTAATCGTCGACTTGCAGCACCGATCCGGCAAGCCCCATTCATTCTCTAGCATCTAGCAGCGTTATTTTTGCTTGGCCACAAGTGCCAGATCTGCACTTGCCGCACCTGACTGCAAGCCACATAGAGAATGAATGGGGCTTGCCGAATTGGAACTGCAAGTCGGCCGTTAGGCTGCAGATCCGGCGCCATGTGCCGGGAATTAGACTTTACTGCAGATGTGAAAGCAGCCTGACTCTAAAAAGCCTTTTCTTTTTTTGTTATTTTTTATAAAGTCTTATAGTGTAATGTAAGATTAATTGCTCTCAGTGGGAGAAACAAAATAATAATCCTGTAGTTGTGATACCCTTTAATGGCTAACAAAAATAAAATAATTGATGTTACAAGGCGAGCTTTCGAGATGTCTCAGGTCCCTTCATCAGGCATGGTATGACAAAACATTTAAAGAAACCAATATATATACCCAACTAGAACAGATACAAGTGTACATATAAATTAGGGCCACAAAACCTTCACGCCACTAAGCCTAATTAAGGATCCTCTCAAGGTTTTATTTTTGTTTGTTATATTTAAATATCCATTTATTTTAACTTGTATCTGTTCTAACTTGCCTTGTAACATCAATTATTTTATTTTTGTTAGCCATTAAAAGGTATCACAACTACAAGATTGTTATTTTGTTTTTCCCACTGAGAACGATCAATCTTTTTAGCAACTGGCTAACACGGTACTAAACCTTTTTTTCTTCTAATCACAGTGTGATGTAGAACTCTTGAAATTGCTAAGATATTGGGGCATGATACCTGAAACTGTGGAATGTTTTGTAGCAAATACTTAACATGGTTGAAAACCAACCAGGAACCTATTGTCCTCCAGGGCAGTCATATTGAAGAACTGCAACCTCCTTGCCATCCAATCACCCGATGATGACCTGCATTTTGCTCGTTTTGTTATTTGCTCGTTTGTTGGGCAATTGCCGACATGTTTACACCTAGGAACTCTATTCTGTGATGCTGGGATTTATAAATGTGGATGTTAGATACACACAACTCACGGTATCTGACACAAACACTATATATTACACATACTGATGTATGTAAAGTGCTATGGACTTAATAGCGCTATATAAATAAATAAATATATATATATTATACACCTGTAAGAGTGTGTAAAAATTTACTTCCTGAATAAAAAGGTGGGGGCTGTCAGCTGAGGAGGTTGTCACGGAGACAGGAAGGACTTTATGACAGTTTGGGCTGAGGTAAACTAGTCTCCTGAGGTGCTGTGATGAGAGTGGCTGTGGAGAAGTCTGAGCCAGATAAAGCTGAGACCGGACACTGATCCACTGGACAGCAGAGCCCCTGGAGGGGACCAAAGACTTATTCCCTGCTAAGAAGCGAGTATACTACTGCCAGGAGAGGAGTGCTTTAGAGGAGACGGGTCGGCCATACTGTGAGAGGAAAAGACTGAATCTCTGCTGTGAGACTGCAGGCCTCGGTGTGGTGTCTCTAGGTGAACACACTTGGCCTCCCAAAAAGCTACAGAGACTAAGACCCCCCTTCAGACAAGAGAACACAATATCCCTATTTACTACAGTTGTGTTTTATTTATTTTTCATTTTTGGCGCTGAAGACCATTGGAAGTGACTGCGTTAACAGTACTTCCCCAGGCCTGTACAGACTGTAACTGGACTAAACTTTACTATTAGATAAGGTACCCGGGTATCCAACAGATCAGATATATAAATATATATGTACATATATGTACACTGGGTTTATATGTATTGTATGTATAGAGTTGATAAGATTGTAAATCGGTGTGTTATTTCAGTGATCCTCACTAAACTGCATCCATCTGATTTACACCTGTCCTGCTGCTGTGTGGAGTAAATCGCTTATTTTTCTGTATAGATTTTAGGTAAATTTATTTTTGGCATTGTCTCCTCACACTGAGGAGGAACATTAAGGTAACACACCGACCCCTAGCTTGATGCTGGGTGTATGTAAATAATTTATCTATTTCTGGGGAAATAACATATCTGTGCATCTTAGGGTGCGTTCACACCACGATTTTTAGGGAGCCGATGCTGTCCGATATAAATCGGACAGCATCGGCTCCCTTCTGATGCCTGGAATCGGGTGCCAAATAGGCACCCGATTCCGGCATAAAATTGGCGCCGGGCTGCAAAAAAAGAAAAAAAAAAAAAAGTTTATTCTCACCTCTCCCCGAGCCCCCGCCGTCTTCCGCCATCTTCCTCTAGGCTCCCGGTGGCTCCCGCAGGCTGCCTGTGTCAGCAGAGGTGTACCTCTGCTGTACACAGGACCTGCGGTGATGTCACAGTCACGTGACCGCGAGTTCACCATGGTGAACCCGCGGTCACATGACTGTGACATCACCGCAGGTCCTGAACAGCAGAGGCACACCTCTGCTGACACCGGAGCCTGCGGCAGCCTGCGGGAGCCACCGGGAGCCTAGAGGAAGATGGCGGAAGACGGCGGGGGCTCGGGGAGAGGTGAGAATAAACTTTTTTTTTTTTTCTTTTTAACCCTTGTGCTCCCAGGAGCAGTTTTACTGTACTGAGCATGCTCAGTACAGTAAAATAGGGTCCGAGGAGACATCACATGTTTTCTCGGACCCTTCTCCATAGGGCCCCATGTTAGGGATCGGGTCAGATCGGATGTGCACTAAATGCCATCCGATTTGGTCCGATCCGAGTCTGTCAGATTTTGTAATCGGATGAAAAAATCGTTGCAGGCAACGATTTTTTTCTCCTGAAAAAAATCGGTCAAAATCGGGCAGAATCGGATCGGACCAAATCGGATGGCATTTAGTGCACATCCGATTCGGTCCGATCCCCATAAGGATACATGGGATCCGAAAATCGGTCCGATGCTGTCCGATTTTTATCGGACAGCATCGGAAATGCAAAAATCGTGGTGTGAAAGCACCCTTACTCTAAATTTTCCATCTGTTTCCCCAAGTAAAAGCAAGTATTTTATGTTGCTTCTGCCTCCGTCTCTGTTTCTGTGACTCACTGGATCTAGTACGGACCTCTGGTCATTACACACCGAGCACACACACAGACTCATACACACATTCCCATCATTGTCTGTCACACAGCCCGGCTCCTCCAGGGAAAGTCGCTCTTTCTAACCTCTTATCCTCTGACCAAGAGATGAGGATTGTGAACACAGGACTCCTTATATTGATTAAAAATTACCCACACGTGTTTAATGAAATAGGATTTACAAACTGGAGATTCAGTAAGGAAAAGGTTTCCATAGGATCATCTACTTAAATGTCATCTTTAACAAAGATCTGCTATATTCTTCATATTATATAAAAAATACATTTGAATTAAGCTCCATCCTGTTGTTCTGGGGTCACTAGTGAAAATATTGATCTTAAAGGAGTTGTTCAGAATTCTATAAACATGACTGATTTCTTTCAAAAACAGCGCCACCCCCGTCTACAGGTTGTATGTGATATTGCAGCTCATCCTAATTGAAGGGAACGGACCTATGCTGTAATACCACATGTCACCTGTACACAGGGTGGTTCTGTTTTTGAAAGAATGTAGTAAAGTTTTATTAATCCTGGACATCCCCTTTAAAGCCTTGTAAGTTCTGCTTGATAACTGGCTACAAATGTAGGAATTAAGGAGGTCCCCTAACTCTAATTACTCCCATCATGAACATGTGAAGATTGAAGCCTGTGGGGGGCGCTCCTGCTGCTATTATATGGCAATGACAAGGATTTTATGACTTTCACCACTGAGCGATTTTTCACTTTTGTTTTAACCCTCCGCTTCTTCCAAGAGCCATAACTTTTTTATACTTCCCTCCACATAGCCGTACGAGGGCTTATTTTTTTGCAGGATGAGTTGTACTATTGAATTACATAATTCATTCTACCACAAAATGTACTGGAGAATGAGAAAGAAATTCCAAGTGCTTTGAAATTGCAAAAAAAAAAAGTGCAAAAAAAAGTACAATTCAACAATTTTTTTTTAGTTTTTTATTTATCATGTTAACTATATGGTAAAAGTGACTTCATAAATTGATTATCTAAGTCAGAATAAAAAAATAATGAACATTTCTTTTATTTCAATCATAAACCCCCCCAGAAATTTGTAAAAACAAAAAATAATTAAAATAAAAATTTGCTTTGTTCGCCATTTTCCGAGACCCATGATGTTTTGAATTTTTTAAGATACAGGACTATGTAAGGGCTTATGTGGCACTCCTGCGGGGGATTGCCACAGATTCTACCGATGCAAGGAAGGACTTACATCTTGGTTAAGACAGCACAAACCACCTTCCACCCCAGACCTGAAGGGGAGCTCCACTGGCTGCTTTAAGTCAGTTCCCCTTTAAGAACACTCAGGCTGCAAGGAGGAGGCAGTTAGTCCCTATAGTTTCAGTTTAGTTCGTGTTAGGAGAGGGAAGAGAGAGGAGACAAAGCTGCTGGTCGCTGGAGAGAGATTCTGGCCCAGGACCATGGACAACTGACCACTGTGCACACCCCAGGGAAGGGGCCGGAGGCAAGTGGAGGAGACAGGGAACTGAGAAGGGAATCGTTTGCGCAGCCCTTTAGTACACACTGGAGTCCGACGCTGCCAGCCTGCAGAGCTACAGCAAAAGCCCAGCATACTCAGGAGGAGTTCAGCCCTGAGGAGAGTGAGTAAGAGACACTAAACTGACCAAGCATAGGACCAGGGGTCACAAGAGAAACAGGGACCCCGCAGGAGGGCCTCATTGTCAGCTTAGGACTAAGCTCAGAGAAGAAGAAGTGGTGGGTTTAGACTCAGGCAGGACTCATCCCACAATGCAGAGCATGGACACAAAGGAGGCCTCATAACTTTCTAAGGTGGAAGTCCCAAATTACACCGGGGACCTGGTTACTACTCTGGACTGTACCTGTTACCCTGTCATCAGTAAGAGGTACCGAAACAACAATCCCTGTGTGTCTGTGTGCCTCTCTAACCGCCGCAATTCACCATTGTGTCAGCAAAGACTTAACAACTACTACTCCCCTCATCCATCCCTGCTGCCCTGAGGTAAAGCTCCACCTGTGGGGAGCTGTTCCACACTCTGCTGCACCCACCATCACCTCAGCGGCTGGCTGCACGCTGGTATACCCGTTACAAGGTACCATAGGTGGCATCACGTTAATAACCCCCTTTAACCCCCCACCGTTCCCCGCCATTGAGTGTCCAGGGCACGGGACCAGGGATCGACCAGCCGTGATCCCCCATCAGAACTGCCATCAGCCCCGGTACCCCATACCCTGTCGACCGCCTCACTTACTTTATGTGCCGTGAGCTGACATTTTTACTGATACCATTTTGAGTCAGATACAACATTTTGATCGCCTTTTATTGCATTGTATTGTAACAAAGTGGTGGCCCAAAAAACATAATTCTGGCGTTTTTATTTTTTTTTTTCCGTTACTCCATTGACTAATTGGAATAATTTACTTCTATAGATAGCTTAGATTCTTACGAATGCAGCGATGCCAAATATGTGTATTTTGTTTTTATTTATTTTACGGTTTTATTGCTATTTTCAGTTCCACTCCTTTGGGGGCCCCTAAGAGAGTGGGGACCCTGGGCAACTGTCCAGTCTGCCCCCCCTAACACCAGCCCTGGCAGGAAGCCTATTTACTATGCCCAGGCAAAGCCAGGATCTACAGCTTTGTGATGAGGATCTACAGCTAGTCATTTTATAAACATAATTTCTTTTTGTTGGGAAGTTAGAAGCGTTCAAAGATTATCATCAAGTTCTTATTTTTCCAATAAAATTTACAAAACCAATTTTCTTAGGGACCACATCACATTTGTAGTGACTTCAAGGGCCTATGTTGCAAAAAAAAAAAATTGGCACCATTCTAAAAATTGCTCTCCTTAAAGTACCCAAAACCACATTTGAGAAGTTTATTAACCTTTTAGGTGCTTCATAGGAATTAAAGCAATGAAAAAGAATGAAGAACAATTTGCACAAGGGTAACAAGAAAAAATGGACTGTACAATTTGTTGTGCAATTTCTCCTTGGTACGAAGATACACCATATGTGATGGAAAACTGCTATTTGGGCACTTGGCAGGGCTCAGAAGGGGAAAGCGCCATTTGACTTTTGGAATACAAAATTGGCTGAACTAAATAGCGAAAGTGATGTCGTCTTTGTAGAGCCCCTGATGTGCCTAAACAGTAGAATTCCCCCCCCCCCCCCCCCCGCCCACAAGTGTTCTTATTTAGGAAACTTCACCTTTCCCCACATTTATATAGCACTCTGAACCCGCAGGTGCTTCACTGTATTTTTTAACGTTGAGTCGTGAAATTAAGAAATCACATTTTCCACAAACATGTTAATTTAGCCCTAAGTTTTGCATTTTCACAATGGTAACAGAAGAAATTGGAAAGCACAATTTTTTGGGCAATTTTTCCTTGTTGTACCCCAATACCCCATTTGTGGTGGAAAACTACTTTTGACGAATGGTGCAAAGCTCAGAAGGGAAGGAGCATTATACTGGAGTGCAGATTTTGCTGGAATGATTTGGGGTGCTGTGTCACATTGGCAGAGCCCCTGAGGTGCCGTAAATGCAGAATCCCCCATAAGTGATCCCACTTCACAATCTTCACCCCTCAATAAATTAATCTAGGTGTGCAATAAGCATATTCACATCACAGATGTGTCACAGAATTTTATACCATTATGGGTTGACGAAAAAATAATTGAATTTTTACCACAACAATTTGGTTTTAACCCCAGATTTTAAATTTTGCACGCAGGGAAGTCGGTAAAAATGGCACCAAAATTTGGCACACTATTTCTACTGAATATGGCAAGGCCCCAAAAATGGCTGTTCTGTATTACTTAGCCTCACAGTGAGACTTGTGAGGGAGGGAGTATTATTTGACTCTTAGAGCACATATTTTTCTAGAATAGTTTGCAGACTCCAAAGAAAACAGAGCCCCCTAAGTACCAGAGGATCTGAATCCCAGCCCCCTCCAAATACACCCCTCTGGGAATTTAGCTACAAGTGTTGTGATGATTTTTACTCCATGAATGTTTTCCAGGAACAAGCACCAATGGATGTTGCTGAGTGAAAATTGCAAATCTGCCATTGCAGTGCCTAGTAAATTGTAGAGTCCAGTACATTGTGTCCAGCTCGTGCTTCTGGAGATACACACACTGTTAATCAAGTAGGCTCTCCTCACTACAGTAATGTCATACGTAAATGCTAATTGTGGATTAAGAACACGGCGGGGTTGAAAAGAGAGGGGAATATTTGGACTTGGGAGTGAAGATTTTGCATAGTTTCTTTTGAGGGAGGGCCATAGTGCTTTTCCAAAGCCTTTACGTTACCAATAACGTGAAACACCCCCTATACTTACATTTACAGATAATGGACCTGAGTGGATAATGTTTTTTTCGTAGAGTTCAAACTTTTATTCGGAATATTTGACATAACTTTTTGGATCATGTTTATCCTATATTGTACGCTGAACACTTACATTGGGCTTTCCGTCTAAATCTCCAAAATGATCCCTGACGTCTGGAATGTCCCAATACGGTACCCTACCCTATCCATACTTTGTTTCTTCTACCTTCCATTGGATATTCTAGAAGTCAGGTGGGCACCCTTTGCTGCTATTTTGCCTGATATTAAGCTGGTGTACCTCTTCCTTTCCCCAAACAATTTCCTCCCGTTGCGATGAATAAATATTTTCTCGACAAGAACAGTGGCAGGGGTTTATTAAAAGTGAAAAAATTAACTTTAGAAATGAATCAGATTACTTATTTTATAGACTCTTTTTTGGAAAAGGATTGGTCTTGAAGGTTACTTTTGATTACTGTACTGTACTGGAATGTAGTACACATAAGAACTACTTATGTAGTATCTCATGTAGTAGAAAACTAATGTCTTCTTTATTAAAACTAGGCAGGTGGAACGGAGAGGAATTTAGTTATTGGAAAAGCAAGTGAAATATTCAATGAAGTGTGAAAAAGATCATCCATGAAGGTGAAATAAAAATCACATATTAATAGGTCTATTTAAAATGAGTTCATCATGATGAAGGCTGGCTCTCAGCCAAAACGTGTTGATCTGCGATCCCCCAGCGTGAGTAAATTTTTAACTGTGTGACTTGTGCATTGATTTTGTTAAAAAGACCTCATTTTAAATGGACCAAAAAATATGTGAATTTTATTTCACCTCCATGGATAATTTTTTCGCCCTTCCCTGGATGATTCACTTGCTTTTCCTGTTTGGATTTCCGCAAACTTTCCCAGTTGCAATGCGTGCTGAGGGATGTGGGGATGTGAGGATGTGGTGAACAAGTGGGTGAGCAGATACATTGCTTCTATTGAATGTACAGTCGAAACCAAAAGTTTACATACACTATATAAAAATACACATATGCATGTTTTTCTCACTATCTGACATGAAATCAGAATAAACCTTTCTTGTTTTATGTTGATTAGGAATACCATAACTATTAATATTTACCAAATGCAAGAAAAATGAGAGAGAGAATGTTTTAAGGCATTCTTATTACTTTCTGCAAAGTCACAAGTTTACATACATTTCATTAGTATTTGGTACCATTTGTCCCTAAATTGTATGACTTGGGTCAAATGTTTTGGATATCCTTCCACAAGCATCTCACAATAGTTGGTAGGAATTTGGGCCAATTCCTCCTGACAGAACTGATGTAACTGAGTAGGTCGCCTTGCTCACAACTGCCTTTTCAGCTTTGCCCATAAATGTGAAATATGATTGAGATCAGGGCTTTGTGATAGCCATTCCAAAATATTGTTTTTTTTATCCTTAAGCCACTTTGTAAGTATGCTTCAGGTCATTGTCCATTTGGAAGACCCATTTCTGCTCAAGCTTTAACTTCCTGGCAGGCGTCTTGAGATGTTGCTTCATCATTGCCACATAATCTTTTCTCTTCATGATGTCATCTATTTTATGAAGTGCACTAGTTTCTCCGGCAGCAAAACAACAACCCCACAACATGGTGCTGCCAACCCCGTGTTTCACTGTTGGGATGGTGTTCTTAGGCTTCTCCCATTTTCCTCCAAATGTAACAATGGTCATTATGGCCAAACAGTTTAATTTTAGTTTTGTCAGACCACAGGACATGTCTCCAAAAATGTAGGTCTTTGTCCCTGTGTGCATTCGCAAAAAATAATGTTTTTTTTTTATGTTTCTTTTGGAGTAATGTGAAGAAAAGAGAGAGAGATCGGCGCAATGAGAGAGACCCATTGAAGGATTATGCGCTGCACACTGGGTGGCAGGGATAAGCCTCTCACCTGTGGTGGTTGTGCTCACCTAGCACAACCACGGTAATGGCGTCCTCCACCGTATGTTTCCGGTGCCTCCGCAGCCCTGGGATCCGACTGTGTATGTGGAAGCACGGTCCTGGTCAGCTGACACGCTCTTACGTCATGCAAGGTCCTGTAACTTTGATTGCTGCGCTCACAGGTCCTGTGCTAGGCTGCTCCTCACAGTCTCCCACCGGGATATAGAGATATGGAATTCTGCAGTGTAATCTGTGATTAGAAGCGCTCTAGACAGAGTGAACCAGCGGGCTAGAGATTATACTTATCTTTATTAAACCATAACGCGTTTCAATGGCGACATGCCGTCTTCATCAGTTGGGGGTTAGCTAACCCCCACCTGATGAAGATGGCATGTCTCCATTGAAACGCGTTGTGGTTTAATAAAGATAAGTATAATCTCTAGCCCCCTGGCTCACTCTGTCTGGAGCGCTTCTAATCACAGATTACACTGCAGAATTCCATATCTTTTGGAGTAATGGCTTCTTCATGGCAGAGTAGTCTTTCAGCCCATGTTGATACAGTATTCGTCTCACTGTGGATGACACAGTGGATCAGCTTCTGTCATCATCTTCACAAGGTCTTTTGCTTTTGTTCTTAGGTTAATATGCACATGTGCGACAAAGACACATTCATCTCAGGGACAAAGAACCCATCTCCTTCCTCAGCGGTTTGATAGCTGTACATTCTCATCTTGTTTGTACTTCTGTATAATTGTTTATACAGATGAACAAGACACCTTTAGGTATCTGGAAATTGCACCCAAGGATGAACCAGACTTGTGCAAGTCCACAATTCTTTTCCTGATATCTTGGCTGATTTTTTTTAGACTTTACCATGATGCTTCACAAAGAAGCAGTATGTTTCAGGTGTGCATTAAAATACCGTACATGTGTCTCTAACTCCTATGTTGCCAATAAATTATGGTAATCCTATTTGATCTTAAATGAGAAAGGTTTATGTCAGATAGTGAGAAAAACATGCATATGTGTCTTTTTATGTAGTGTATGCAAATTCGTGGTTTCAACTGCAGTTATTCATTCACACCATTAGTGAAAGGTTTTCACACCACTTTTCAGGGACAGGCAAAGTTAGGAATAAATTATATTGCATATAAAATCTTACCTGGGGCAACTGTGACTGCTGAGAAGACAGAATAAATTGTTCGCTGTAAAGTCTGATACCCAAAATTTAATTCATCATAGGGACTAATAGGTAGAGGATCAAATGAGTTGAGAACTGAAATCTCCACTCTCTCATCCCTTATGCTGTTCCGCACTATGTCCAATGCCTGTAAAATTAATAAATAGCAGATTGTCACACAAAAATAATATTTTATCTCTCAGACCCTTCATCCTTCCTACTTTAATTTTCTGAGATAATGACTTTTGAGTTTTAATTGGCTGTAAGTTATAATCATCAACATTAGCAGAAATAAACACTTGAAATAGATCACTGTTTGTCATGACTCTATATAATATATACAGTTCACTTTTTGTATTGAATTACTGGTAAATTAACGTTTTAATGATATTCTAATTCATTGAGATGCACCTGTAGACTCTTCTTTGAATGGACTGTCTAAAGTAATAAATTCAGGTCGATGTATAGACCAAAACATATGCAAAGACATCTCAGAAAAGGAAGTATTGTGGAAAATGTGTAGGTGTGTCGGAGTGACTACAAAGAGAGGGCTCCTTGACAACCTCAAAGAATATTAGTAGACGGTAGACCTGTTATACACTATTAGAGATGACGGAACGCCTGAATGTTTGAGTTCTGTTGGACTAAAAAACAAATTTGGTTCATGAACTGGATTTCACCCAAACTTGGCCCAGGAAAATGAACACCATACAAGTCAACGGAGACCTGAATTTCAGTGCTACAAAATGGCTGCAAAATAGTGGCTGCAAAGGGGTAAGAGCAGGACAATTGCCCTGCAAAGAAATGTAGATAGGGAAATTACATAAATTACTTAAAGCAATGCTGGTTACATAGTCAGTAAATAAATAAACTTCACATTTTAACAGTCACCTCACAGAGACTGATTTCAGAATTTTCCCATAGAGCAACAATTTTAATAAAAGTCCCTCCAGAGCCTGTATTCACAGTTGACCCGCAAAGGCAAGTTTGCCAGAATTTAATCACTGAGCAGAAATGTTAAATGTAGGCCATAACATTGCCTTTTTCCACAGTTGACCCACACAGCCAAGATTTAACCTCAGAGCAGCCACTTTAAAGGAAGGCCACAATCCATTTCCATGCTACAAGTAATGGCATATAATTCTTTGACATACGCGTCAACACAGGCCCCTGGGCAGATTTGGAGTCACTAATATTGCCTAGAGACAAAGTTGCTGGTAATTTAACGTATACCTAGTTGAAAGGACCTTTTCCCAAACTTATTTGCTGACCACCTTTGTAATGTCTTAACCCTCTGACTTTATATTTGTTTGTTTGATATGCTGTGAAATTATAATAAAAAACATATTGATGGCAAAGGAAGGCCACAACATAGCCTCTTTCCACTGTTGACTCACACAACTAAGAATCATAAAAAAATAGCATTCAAAGCAGGCAGCTATGACTGAATATTTCAGGTAAGAATAATGGAATAAGACTCTGTTTCCATTTGTTTGTTGGTACTGTGGCCATGAATAAGGCAGTACTTGGTTATGGTTCAGTGATGAAAGTAATCACGGCACCTTATCTAAGTAGCAGCCATTCTGTATGGTGGCCACCTAGTAATCACACTGGTAACATTCAGGGGAAATTGGCGGTCGCTTGGGAGTGACTGCAGCAAGTATTTGCTCATGTGAGCCAGGCTCCCCAGTGGCAATGGCAAGGTATCATGGGTGGGGGGTGTATTGTTTTTGGGAAAAATGTGAAGATTTCTTAAGCCCAGATCTTTCATTCACCCATATCACTGAATAAATTAGGTACCCTATTGGCTTGGATAAACGATTCTGAATGTACCCTATAGTAATATCTATATAGTAATTAAATAGTGTGCAATAAATAGTTTGCCAGTCTGAGACTAATATTGCTGTTTGAAGAATATTTAACACTAGCAGAGGACATAAATGATTTGTGACAACTTGCCAGTATTGAGTGATGTGCTATACATATGTTTATAACCTGCACTTTATCTGTATTTAGAAGTGCTTTGACAATGGAGGCTAGCACTGTAAAAGGAGTTGATGGGAGTGACCACAAACAACCTTCCATATAAAGCACTGTTAATCTGTATTGTGATTATGTACACTCCTTAATGGCTTAATGAAGGCCCTACATTATCCGAAACCAGGGCCGGCGTTAGGGGGGGCAGACTGGGCAGTTGCCTAGGGCCCCCACTCTCTTAGGGGCCCCCAAAGGAGCTGAACTGAAAATAGCAATAAAACAGTGAAAAAAATGTAAAAATACACATATTTGGTATCGCTGCATTCGTAAGAATCTAAGCTATCCATATATGAAGTAAATTAATCCAATTGGTAAATGGCGTAATGGGAAAAAAATAAAAACGCCAGAATTATGTTTTTTAGGCCACCACGTTGTTACAATAAAATGCAATAAAAGGCAATCAAAATGTATCTGACTCAAAATGGTATCAGTAAAAATGTCAGCTCAGGGCACATAAAGTAAGCCCTCACATATCTATGTATCTTCAAAAATTAAAACATCATGGGTCTCGGAAAATAAAAAAAAATATTTTTTTTTTTTTACAAATTTCAGGTTTTTTTTTTATGATTGAAATAAAAATGACGTTCAGTATGTTCTTATTCTGACCTAGATAATCAACTTATGAAGTCACTCTTACCATATAACTACGGCCTGTTCCACATCTAAGGTTGGTGTGCGTTTTGCTAAATTTGCCTTTCTAGCCGTTTTTACCGCTAAAAACGCATTAAAAACGCTAGCGTTTTTTCCCCCATTGATTTCAATGGGAACGCATGTAAAAACGCATGCAAAACGCATGTGCGTTTTCAAAAACGCAAAATGCATGCATTTTTGCGAACGCAGCACAAAACTTCTTCCCCGATGTTTTGGGCAGAGTTGGCAAAAACGCATGCGTTTTCTGTTTTTGAAAACGCACATGCGTTTTTACATGCGTTTTTGCATGTGTTTCCATTAAAATCAATGGGAACAAAAACGCATGCGTTTTGATGCGTTTTTGCGGTAAAAACGCATGGAAATGCAAATTGAGCAAAATGCAGCAAAGCGTTAGATGTGAAAGTGGCCTGAGCATTTAGGGCCCACTTTAACCTTTTGCCTAGGGCCCCACTTTGCCTAAAACCGGCCCTGTCCGAAACATTGTGTGTCTTTTACATTTTTCTTCAGTGTACGCTGGGACCATAGAAAAGGAATTTCGGTGCCTTGGATCTCTTGGTATTTACTGCAACTTTACAACCAAATGGATGGTTGTACCGAGTGGCACGGATAGTGGAGTAGTGCATGGAATGCAGCTGTATATTCCAAAATCCTTTGGCAATCTTCAAATTTCATGATGCCTCACACACAGTTAAGGCACCCAGTGAAATAGGTAGCAAAATAACCACAATACACCTTTGACCCTCCACCATATTTGACTGCAGGTAATGGGTTCTTTTCTTTGTAGACCTCATTTTGTTTTCAGTCAGCAGTAGAAGCTCTATCTTGGTCTCATCTGTCCACAAGGCCCTTTCCCAGAAATATTTTGGTGTACGCACGTACATATTGGCAAACTTTAATCTAGCTTTTTTGTCTGTGTGTCAGCAGTGGGATTCTCCTTGGTCTCCGGTCATAGCATTTAATTTCATTCAAATGTAGATGGTTAGTTCACGCTGAAACAGATGCACCCTATATCTGCAGGACAACTTGAATTTCATTGGATCAATGTAACTTGATTTGGGATACTTATTCACTTTGTGGTCTATCCTGCGTTGCAACATTTTATAAATTTTTCTCTGCCATCCACATCCAGGGAGATTAGCTACAGTGCCATAGGTTTTAAACTTTTTGATTATGTTGCTCACCTTGGACAAAGGAACATCAAGATCTCTGGAGATGGACTTATGACCTTTAAATTGTTGATTTTTTTAATATTTTGTTCTCAAGTCCTCAAGACAGCTCTATTCTCTTTCTGTTCTCCATACTTAGTGTGGCACACACAGACACACAATGCAAAGATTGAGATTTCTCCTCTTTTTATGTGGTTTCAGATGTGATTTTTATATTGCTCACACCTTTAACTTGCCACAAGTGAGTTTGGATGAACATTGCATGCTTGAAACAAAGCTGTTTATCCACAAATTTGGAATGGTGCCAACAATTTTGTCCAACAATTTTCTAAGTAAAGATATACTGACAATTAAAAGAGCAACAATGTTTTTAACGTTTGACTTTCAAACTCCATGTCTCACTATCCACTACAGCTTTGAGTGTGAGATTACCTTCATTTTTTAGACAATCATCTTGACTATCTCATACATAAATCTGACTTGCAACTATTTATCAAATCAATGGGTTATGCAGATTCATGTCATTGCATTATTATTGTTATTCTCCTAAAAATCTAAATTTAAATTTTTAGTAATTGGCTAGTATTTTGTGAATCCATCTTTGACTTTCAACACTGCCTGAATTCTTCTGGACATACTCTGGATCAGATTCAAGCATGTGTCATCCGAAATCTGATACCAGGTCTATTCTAAATGATCCCAATGTTGGTACATACTGTTCGTTTCATTTGGATATGCATACAGCTTTATCTTCAACTTCACCTACAAGTGTTCGATTGGGTTGAGGTCTGATGACTGTGGGGACCAATCCAGCACTTCTACTTCATTGTCATTAAACCATTGCTTCACCAATCTTGATGTATGCTTCAGGTCGTTGTCCTACTGGAACACTATATCATCCTTTTTATACCAATAGAACTCAAGTGTACAATGTACCTCATCTTGTAGGATACTCACATATAGCTCAGCATTGAGACCACCATTGATACTGGTCAAGTATCCATCGTCTTCGGCTGTGAAACAGCCAAATGTCATAAAGCTTACTCAACCGAACTTGACAGTTTCTGTAATTACTTTATCCATTAGCTTCCATTCTGTTCCCATTTTTGTTCCAGAATCATTTGCACTCATCAGAGCCTAATCTATATACTTTTGTCTCATCACTCCAAATCACTTGTTTTCAATCTTTTACTGTCCACTTTTTGGACATTTTTCAAACTCAAACTGATGCTTCTTACAACGATAACGATGGTGCTTGCATGGATGTCTCTGATCTCACCATTACAAATTATACGAGCCACTTCTATTGCCGTGTTTGTTTCCGCCAGAACTGATAGAATTTATGATGAGTCGACTTGTTGACTGTGATATTTTGCCTGGACGTCCAATTTTTTGCTTTTGAGTAGACTTTATTTCATGTTCTTTCATCTGACCATGGCATTCACATGATCCAGTTTGCCAATTTTCTTGGCTGCTAGAAAAATAAAACCATTGGAGGAGTGCTTTAATTCTTATGTTCTTATGTTCAATGCTTTGGAGCACTATAACAAATTCGTTGAAAAATTGCTGAAGTAAATGTGGTATCACAATCTATAAACACATATTTTGTGTATCATGTGAATGAGCATCCAGCATCCACAAAATGTACAGAAAACACAGTATCTCTTACCTCAACCACTGTTTGAGCTGGATGAAGTCGAAAGTTGATAGTAGCTCTTGCCATGGCAGGAATCACATTTGACTAAATAAAAACATATATATGGGCTAGATTACATACATTTCCAAGTGTTTTCATAAAGAGGGATTGTAGGCAACCATGCAGAGTCAGGACTGGTAGTTTTTGTAACTACAATCTACCTGTAAACTGTATGTGTATCTCAGTTTACACTTCATAAGCTTTTTCGTTGTAATTACTCTTTGAATGATATAACATTATTAGTGATGAGCGAGAAATAAGATGTTCGGGTTCAGATAGCTCTAACTGAATACTTTGCACGAGTAACAAATCCAAGTCAATGGGGAACTCACTCGGATCCGAATACTGAAGCAGCGCAAAGTATTTGATTAGAGCTTTCCAAACTCGAATATCTGACTACTCGCTCATCACTAAACAGTATCTTATGCTCTAATCACATGTAGAAGTAGAAACCTAGTGGGCCTTACAAATAAGCTACTCTAGGATTCTTAAAGAAAGGATATCTTAGAATCCGACATAGCACCAGTAGAAATGGAAACCATGATGCCAATTTGAAGAAAACCTTAAATGGAACCTGTCACCGGGTTTTTCCCCTATAAACTGTGGCCACCAAGAGTAAGCCCTTATATACAGCATTCCAGAATGCTATATATAAGTCCCCAGACCTATCTGTATTACTTAAAAATACCTTTTATTATATTCAACTATAGGACAGTTAGGTTTGATGGGCGTTGCCAGTTTGATCCGTTGCCTCCTCAAAGAACTACTGCGCATACACACTACAACACTTTGCTCTGCCCTACACAGGGCAGTGAGAAGTGTGCATGTGCAGGAGCGCAATGTAGGAAACTGTGTGGGTAACATAGGATGTGTCACCCACTAGGAGCAGAGAAGGTGGATGCAATCACAAGAAGAGAGAAGGTGCTGGATCAAGACCAGTGATGCCCACTGGATCGACCCGCAGGAGAATATAATAAAAGTTCTTTCTTATGGTCGGCCTGGCAATTTATATACAGCATTTTAGACTACTGTATATAAGGGCTTACTGTTGGTGGCTGCAGTTTATAGGGGGAAAAAACACAGGTGACAGGTTCACTTTAAGGCCACATGTGCACGATGAGTATTTGGTGAGTTTTTTACCTCAGTATTTGTAAGCTAAAACCAGTGGTGGAATAATCAGTGAAAAAGTATAATAAAAAACATGTCACCACTTCTGCATTTTTTCCCCACTCCTGGTTTTGGCTTACAAATACTGAGGTAAAAAACTCACCAAATGCTCAGTGTGTGCATGAGGCCTAAAGAGGTGTTCCTGGACTTAAACTTTAATTATCTATTCTTTACAAGGAAGTTGTCATTCAATTCATACTGCCCAAACCATGGACAGCACAAATCAGACCCTGGCTGCATGATTTCAACCAAGTGTATTTTTTTCTGGATTTCTCTGGTGCTTGAAATTTGACTGGGGACTATAAGAAGAGATTTAATTAATCCTGTGTTTTCCCTGGGCATGTTCCCTCCACACTACTCCATTTGATTGACAGGCCTCTTCCTATGTACTGTACACTTGTGGGAGAGACCTGTAAATCAACTGGAACCATACAGGTAGACGTTGGCAAGGGGTGCTGCTGGACTATTCTCGTCTCTCCCTATAATCCCTAGCTCTTCAAACTATGCTTTTCCTGAACAAAACATACCAGGCTGCATTCGTGCAGCCAAACTCTGATTCATGCTGCCCGTTGTTTGGGCAATCATTAGATGACCTGCATCAAAATTCTTCATATCTGATAATTCAGTAACTCCAATTGGGAATTGCATTCATTTAGTATTGTAGTGTCCCTCATGTCACACATTGTACAGGAAGCAGCACTGATGACATTGCATATACACATACCAGACAGGACACATAATGATTGGCAGGTATCACACACCTGTACTATTTTATTAGAATAGGACAATGTGCAATACCTGTCAATCATGCATGTGCCCTGCAGATATGTATACACATAAAGTTATTGGGGTACTTGCCTCCCAATGTGGAAGTAAGCATTGCTAGACAAGTATTTTAAACATAAGAGTTTCAGGATTTTGCATTGTATTATAATAGCTTTCACTTATTATTCCATTAGAATAATGACAATTTCAGTCACAGAGGAAACAATGACTTAATAACCAAACATTGCACAGTACCTTTACACCAGCATTGAAGATTGTCACTGCAGTAGTTGTGCGCACTATAGCATTACTTGATGGAGTCTGCTCCAGCACTCTAAACAGAAAATGAAAATTACAAATATGGTATTCTAAATAACATACAGAGTGTCTAGAAAGTAAGAAAACACTTGTATCAAATCTGATCAAATATGATCTAATTTTGAACACAAATTATTGAAGGGGAAAAGCTTGGTACTCCTTGTCACCATCATAACAACAATCTTGAATGCTGCTATCTTAAGGCCCCGTCTCAGGCTTCAATGTGTCGGCAAACCTCCCAACGATCCGACTTGACCTAGATCGCTTGAATGACATTCAATAATCGCTAGTGAAATGTCACAAGTATAGATATCGTTAACAATGCAGCAACGATTCCGCGACAAGCGAACAAAACTTGCAGTCGTTTGATCGCCTACGTTCTTCAGTTCTGAATAGGCGAAGTCGTACACGTTTCAGTGTCACAACACGATCTGCAGTTGACAACATCATCAAGTTGTCAACATCCGTTAACAACCGATACGTCGCGTTGTAGTAGTCATGGAACGAGTATGTACGATCGATGAGCCTGCATCCGATTTAAGATCGAGCTGTGTTTGTGTAAATCCTCCTAATCAACGATCAGCTATTTCAATGTTGATAGAGTGTACATGTACACATCTGAACGACGTTAGTTACAACTGTCAGTTAGAGACGACTGCAACCCTGATGTTCAGCATATCGTTAAGCAAAAGTTGTTGTGTGACATGGGGCCTTTAGATTCACATCAGTTTTTCAAATAGGAAGATGTGACAGTGACACATCAAACCTTTAGAGAACTTTAAAGGGAACCAACACACTAAAGATACCTATCTAACCTATAAATATCTGTCCCTGGAGCCTAAATTACTATTCTAACCATCCTTACTGACTAAACTACTAACTAGATGCACATAAATCACTTTTTATACTTACCAATCCTTGTCTGATGGGCGTTCCTCAAGGTCTTTGACGGACAGGCGGTCTCCTCGCCGCGCTCGCCTCGCTGCTGTCCATCTTCTTTCCAGCGCGGCATCTTCTTCCAGGAGGATTCAAATTACCCGCCCATCGCGTCCTCGCAATGGGCGGGTCACATGCTGCAGGCCCCGCGTCACTTCCACCCGCCGCGTCACTGGGTCTATGAAGCTCCCAGGCCGGCTTCAGCATGCCATCTGCGCATGCTCTGAAGCCGGCCTGGGTGTACCAGTGATGCGGCGGGCGGAAGTGAAGCGGCGGGCGGAAGTGGCGCGGCGGGCGGAAGTGACGCGGGCCCCGCCCATTGCGAGGACGCGATGGGCGGGCAATTTGAATCCTCCTGGAAGAAGATGCCGCCCTGGAAAAAAGATGGACAGCAGGAAGGCGGGTGCGAGCGCGGCGAGGAGACCTGCCTATCCGTCAAAGACCCTGGAGGAACGCCCATCAGACAAGGATTTGGAAAGTATAAAAAGTGATTTATTGTGCATCTAGGTAGGTAGATTTAGTCAGTAAGGGATGGTTAGAATAGTAATTTAAGGCTCCAGGGACAGATATTTATAGGTTAGATAGGTATCTTTAGGTGGTTGGTTCCCTTTAAAAGAAAAATACTGCTGCATTTCATGTTAATGTTACTTTGTTAATTCTCTTGTTAAAACTGTGATTTTTCTTTTATCCAGGTGACGGGATGGATGGCATTATCCTAAACAGATTGTGTTCATTCCTGGTGAACTAAGCACACATGATATAATACAAGAGATCAACTACAGGTAAATCTCAATGAATTAGAATATCATAAGAAAAGTTAATTTATTTCAGTAATTCAATACATAAATTGAAATGCATATATTATATAGAGTCATTACAAACAGAGTGATCTATTTCAAGTGTTATTTATGTTAATGTTGATGATTTTGGCCTACAGCCAATGAAAATCCAAAGGTCATTATCTTAGAAAATTAAAGTAGGGAGGAAGAAGGGTTGAGAGATAAAATATTACCTAAATAGATATGAGGCTTCAATTTGTGTGGTTGCGAGAGTCACAACCACTATAAAAGCATATCACGGCTGCTGCAGTCCCCAGCGTGGTGCACATATAGAGGGAGGATGAAGGGTTAAAAACCACGCTGCCGTATTCAACGATAAATCAAAGGGTGAATATAATATTGAATTATTAGTCAACACGTTTCAGGGCTCCCTGGCCCCTTCCTCAGGACAAATAAATATCATATTCCCAGGTTTCAAGGTGTTTCAGGGAGTCCTGAAACACGTTGACCAATAAATCAATATTATATTCACCCTTTTATTTCTTGTGGATTAAGGCAGCGCAGTTTTAAACCCTTTATCCTCCCTACTTTAATTTTATGAAATAATGACCTTTGGGTTTTCATTGGCTGTAAGCCATAATCATCAACATTAACATAAATAAATACTTGAAATAGATCACTCTGTGTGTAATGACTATATAATATATGCATTTCACTTTTTGTATTGAATTACTGAAAAAATTAACTTTTTGATGATATTCTAATTCATTGAGATGCAGCTGTAACTCTACCCATTTATACCCACATTGCAGTTGCCAAGTTCAAATAGGTTATTTCACTGTTGTTCTTGCATTAGTCGGTAAAAAAATAACCTGTGGAATGCCGTGATTTAATTCAGAGAATTATGCCCACCTGTAAATCACACTGGAACAAAATACAGATTCTATGACACCTGATCCAGGATGACCCACACATTCATATAGAATAGACAACACAGCAACCCTTGTTTTCCTTATCAAATGTTGTGATTGCAAGATGTTTGGCAACTATTCTATTTGTAATAGAGGCCCTGTTTAAGTAGAATTTGTTGAAATCGTCCAGAATGACATATCCTATGTTCATAAGAAATTAGGAAAATTTCAACACATTCTGCTTGGGATAATGCAATGTCATATCACCTGTACAGACGAACAAAAACCATGTTAATGAAACTTTACTCATTCTTACTATGCATGTCACAGTTATTCTGGTAAAATTCACAACCATTTACTTTCCCCTTTGAAAGACTTAACGGGGAACTCTGGCGAGATAACAAAAATGTGTACTGTCCGTGCCCTCATACCATACACTATGAAGCTGAGCTGTCCACTGCAGTTTTAGGATCTTTACATGATTTATAAATCCATAAACTAGTATCTGCTCCTCAGCACTCGCCCCTCCAGTATGGGAAAATACATCACAGAGCAGATTCAGCTTTGGGCAACTTCGTGCTGCAGCCGAGAACCAGGGGTAGGTGGTGGAAGCATGGCCGCCGGCTACAGTGCTCATCCCACATGCCAGACCCCAGTCTAAGTCACCCACATTCAATCTCTGTTGTATGTTTCACCTAATCCCATCCACCACTCTGTGTCCTGCAATGGGTGCCCACACTGTATGCCTGCTGTGTTACCGGTACTGCCAGCGTGAGAATCGCATTGCATCCTGAGCTAAGAATGACACGGTCTACGTCTATGCAGATCTCAACTCAGGAGAGATACAGAGGATTGTGATGCGATCCTCACATGGTTATCCAGCAGGCATACAGTGCGGGAACCCCTGGCTGGACGCAGAGTAGTGGGCGAGATTAGGTTGAAACGGAACATACAAGAGGCATATAGTGTGGTGGGGGCATAGAATTGTGACTGGCATGTAGGATGAGCACTGACACCTGCGGTCACGCCCTCACCATACACCCCTGTTCTCGGCTGCAGCCGAAGTTGCCCAATGCTGAATCTGCTCTGTGATGTATTGCCCCATACAAGAGGGGTGAGTGCTGAAAAGCAGATACTATTGTATGGGTTTATAAATGATCTAGCAATCCTAGAACTGCAGTGGACAGCCCAGCTTCATAGTGTATTACGGCAGGGACAGTAGATTTTTTCTCATCTTCCAGGACTTCCCCTTTAAGTTGAATCCAAAAGGGTGTCATTCCACCTTCCCACACAGTTTGTATCTAAAAGTGGGTCACCCTCTGCCTGGCCATTTTTAAATGATATTGGTTTCATCTTTTTTTTTTTTAGACATCATTAATACAAATCTGCACATCTTACCTACTGATGATTGGAGAGAAGAGCCAGAGGTTAGCCATCATGACATTCAGTGGAAATGCAAACTGTAAAACACAGACTGACAGTCATAATGCATTTAATGTACAGCAAATGAAATAAGTATTGAACTAGTTGTCAATTTTCAAAGTACATATATTTCTAAAGGCTCTAAAAGCTCATAACATTCTCACCGGATGTCAGTAACAATCCATCCATTTACACATGCACAGAAATCAAACCATAGATGTTAATAAAATCTAATTTTTGGTACTCACTGTAAAATCTGTTTCTCGTAGTCTTCATTTGAGGACACAGAAACCTGGGAAGGTCTGCTGCTAACTAGAGGCTAACACAGATAATACATAGAACTAAAAATTGGCTCCTCCCCAGCAGGCTATACCTCCCTGCCAGAACTGGTCTTCTCAGTTTAGTGAGAAATCAATAGGAGAAGCAAAAAAGAATCATACTTATAACTTAAATATACATCCACAGGGAAAAAAGAATGAGTGGGAGCTGTGTCCCTCAATGAAGACTACAAGAAACAGATTTTACAGTGAGTACCAAAAATCTAATTTTCTTGGTCATTTCATTGGCGGACACAGAACTAAGGGACATTCAAAAGCTGTCCCTGTGGCAGGAAATAGACACAAAAGTATCAATTCCGTTAACATCACAGAAATTATCAGTATAACTTATGCTGAATGTTCATTAAATGCTACCTGTTAAATAAGGTAGCTGCTGTACAGAGCTGCAGGACCGAAGCCTGATAATGATCCGTCCAGGAAGCTCCAACCGTTGCAGTGGAGTGCTCCCTGATGCTGAAAGGAGGAACCCTGTCTTTCAACCAACAGGCCTGAATAATGGTTACTTTAATCCAGCGAGTGATAGTCACTTTGGAAGCAACCTGACCCTTACGAAGTCCATTTGGTAAAATAAATAAGGAATCGGACAGTCCAAAAGGTGCGGTAATAGACAAATAGTACGGAACAGGTCTAATCACATCCGGACTATGTAATCTGTTCTCCCTTGGATAAACTGGAGTAGGAAAATAAGAAGGCAATACAATGTCATCATTAAGGTGGAAAGCAAAAACCACCTTAGGAACAAAAGTCGGAATCGGTATCAACAACACATTGTCCTGATGAAGGACGATATATGGGGTGCGGCAAAAAGTGCAGCCAATTCATACACCCTTCTAATGGAAGTGCTGACTATAAAAATTGCAACCATCTGCAATAGTAAAAGAGCCGGGATCTCCCTTTTAAGGCCCTGTCACACATAACGAGATCGCTAACGAGATTGCTGTAACGTCACAGATTTTGTGACGCAACAGCGATCCCGCTAACAATGTCGTTATGTGTGACACGCACCAACGATCTGGGCCCTGCTGAGAGATCGCTGATTGTTACACACTGCTCTGGACCATTTCTACGTCGTTGCTCTCCCGCTGGGAGCGCTACATCATTGTGTTTGACAGGGACAATGACCAACGATCTCAATGCTACGCTATGGAGTGACAATTCCCAACGACCTCAGTATAATTCTGGATCATTAGTGCGTTGTTTTTCACATTGCTGGTGAGATACCTGTTTAACATCTTACCAGTGATGTGAAAAACGACGCACAAGCGATCTCTGCACATCATTATCGGGATCGCTGGTGCGTCGTTATGTGTGACTGGGCCTTTAGTCTCAAGGGGGAGCAATAAAGAACCTGTAAAACAAGGTCAGGGTCCCAGGGCTGGCTGATAGGAAGGTCTGATAAGTGCTACTTCTGGAAAAAAGTTTCGACCTGTAGTTCCACAGTCAAATTCCTCTGGAAAAAAATAACAAGAGTGGAAACCTGACCCTTTAGAGCAGGGGTGGGGAACGTCAGGCCCCAGGGCCGTATGCAGCCCTTGATGACTTTTCTGTGGCTCCCAGGCAAATTCCTGGGGACCACAGGGTTTAGTCTGGCAGCTATGTTTTGCCTACTGCCTGTCCTTTAAAATCCAGCTCCCCAGTGATCTCTATGCTCCAGCCTCAGCCTTCCTGGTGATGTATATGCCCCCAGCCTCTCCTTTGATGTCTATGACCCTAGCAAACTTGGAAAAACAGTTGAGCAACATAATCAATATCATCTAATATCACAGCCGCACCAAAGAGAAGCAGCCTCAGCCACCACAGTAGGGGTGAGGTAATTGTTTAAGCAAATATAGCGGGTCATTTTCGAGGTGATAATTTTGTACGGCCCCCGAAGGATGGTAGAACTTTTCAAATGGCCCTCGGTTACCCACCCCTGCTTTAGAGAATTAAGTACAAGGCCCGCCTCCAGTCCGGACTCCAAAAAAGAATGCAGGTGTGAACAAGTAAGACATTGGGGAAATTGACCTGGGTTCACACTAGCAAAAAAAAGTCTTCTAAATCCATTGGGAAATTTTCTGTGAAGAAAGCTTCCTTCCTCTGATCATGATCTGGATAACTGGTTTGAAAAAAAACAACTTTTAAAACAGAGGATGCAACAGCCATGTCATTAAAGCAAGCAGCTGTAAATTCTGGTGTTAGAACAGACCCTGAGACAAAAGGTCAGGATGGTTTGGGAGAGGCCTTGGTGAGTTATTTAATTACCTGATGATGTCTGAGTACCAGACCTTCCAGGTGCTAATACAGAGCCTCCAGGATCATGCAAACCCCCTCTATGTGATCTTCTTGAGAAGTCTAGGAAGAAAGGGAATAGGCAGGAAGAGGTAAGATAGAGGGAATCAGGACCAAGGAAGTGTCAGAGAATCTACTCTGACTGCTTGGAGGTCACTAGTGACAAAATGCTGAAACCCTGTAGTGTAACCAGGATGCCAACAACTCCACATCTGGGGTGCCCCAACAAAGATAAATCTGCCTGGATCTATTTGCTGATGGATAAGAAAGTACACCAGCCAACTGTTTACTCTGGGAATGTAAACTGCCAAAATCAGAGGAACTCTGTTCTCTGTCACTTTAGGATTTAGGACACCACCAACATGATGTAACGACTTTTTGTTCCCCCCTGGCAGTTGATATGTGATACTGCTGTGGAGTTGTCTAGCTGAACCACCAGTGGTAAACTTACAAGTAGTTGTTACCAAAGCAGGAGAGCTTGATGTATTGCTCCGAGCTCCATTACATAACAATGATTGAAAGAAGCCTCTCCTGATCATTCTAAATTCCCTATGCCGAAAAACATCAAAACACTGCCTTCCTTCCAGAGAGGCTGGCATCTGTGGACAGTAATAATCATTGGATGGGACAAAAGGAGTGCCCCCTGGGACAGAGGATATATTCCTGAATGTCTGAGAACCTGAATGGAGGACTGTAGAATCACCCTCTTTTCTTCTAGAAAAAAGACCAAGAAGTTTCCGTTGACAATCCACTCCAATTGACCCAAAGTGAGTAAAACTATCTCTAAGCTCTCTAAAATCTGAATCTGGATTGGAGCTTTGACCAGAATGTTGTCTAGATAGGGAATTACTACTATACCCCTAGAGTGAAGAAGCGCCATAATTGGTGCTAAAACTTTCATAAACACTATCGGCGCAGGAGACAGCCCGAAGGTTAAAGCCAAGAATTGATCATGATCCTGCCCTACTGAGAACCGCAGGTAATATCGGCATGTGCAACTAAGTGTCCTAAATATGTATTGATAGGAACTCATAGAATTCCCTGAACTTGTTGACTGAAAGGAAGGACTCTATACCGAGGTGCTTTATGTGCACCCACCTTTTTAACTCATAATCACGGACACAGATTCTTTACTGTAAGAGGAGTGACTCTATGGGACTCTCTGCTGCATGACGTTGTAATGGTTGATTCACTACTAAAACTTAAGAAAGACTTGGATGTCTTTCTTGAAAAAATATAATATTACCGGTTATGTTTACTAGAGTCTGTAATAGGGTGCTGATCTAGGGAACTAGCTTAATTGTCATACAGTTAGGGCCAGAAATATTTGGACAGTGACACAATTTTGGCGAGTTGGGCTCTGCATGCCACCACATTAGATTTGAAATGAAACCTCTACAACAGAATTCAAGTGCAGATTGTAACGTTTAATTTGAAGGGTTGAACAAAAATATCTGATAGAAAATGTAGGAATTGTACACATTTCTTTACAAACACTCCACATTTTAGGAGGTCAAAAGTAATTGGACAAATAAACATAACCCAAACAAAATATTTTTATTTTCAATATTTTGTTGCGAATCCTTTGGAGGCAATCACTGCCTTAAGTCTGGAACCCATGGACATCACCAAACGCTGGGTTTCCTCCTTCTTAATGCTTTGCCAGGCCTTTACAGCCGCAGCCTTCAGGTCTTGCTTGTTTGTGGGTCTTTCCGTCTTAAGTCTGGATTTGAGCAAGTGAAATGCATGTTCAATTGGGTTTCCAGTTTGTCAAGGAGCGCTTCCAGATGGTTCATTGATTACTCCGATTATTTCAAAGAAATTCTGATTTATTATATATACAAACACAACGTGTTTCGGCTATACATAAAATTAGTCTTCATCAGGTAAAAATTTACCAGAATTTCTTTGAAATAATCGGAGTAATCAATGAACCATCTGGAAGAGCTCCTTGACAAAATGGAAATCCTTCTCTACACTCCCTGATGAATCTCCTGCAAGGTGGTTCATTTCACCTGTTTTGAGCTGCAGGCCAGAGGATCCAGACCATTACTCCACTACCCTAATACAGGGTTACATGCTGAACAACAAGACACCAAAAAGGTGAGGAGAAATCCTAATTCTGCTTAATATAATTATATTTCTGCACTTAGATCTGCGCCCCCCTTCTTTTTTCCTCTCACCCCTGTCTTGCAGACTTCACTGTCCTCAAAGACGTTACTGATTTAATGCTCAATTGGGTTAAGATCTGGTGATTGACTTGGCCATTGCTGAATGTTCCACTTTTTTGCACTCATGAACTCCTGGGTAGCTTTGGCTGTATGCTTGGGGTCATTGTCCATCTGTACTATGAAGCGCCGTCCAATCAACTTTGCAGCATTTGGCTGAATCTGGGCTGAAAGTATATCCCGGTACACTTCAGAATTCATCCGGCTACTCTTGTCTGCTGTTATGTCATCAATAAACACAAGTGACCCAGTGCCATTGAAAGCCATGCATGCCCATGCCATCACGTTGCCTCCACCATGTTTTACAGAGGATGTGGTGTGAGTTGGATCATGTGCCGTTCCCTTTCTTCTCCAAACTTTTTTCTTCCCATCATTCTGGTACAGGTTGATCTTTGTCTCATCTGTCCATAGAATACTTTTCCAGAACTGAGCTGGCTTCTTGAGGTGTTTTTCAGCAAATTTAACTCTGGCCTGTCTATTTTTGGAATTGATGAATGGTTTGCATCTAGATGTGAACCCTTTGTATTTACTGTCATGGAGTCTTCTCTTTACTGTTGACTTAGAGACAGATACACCTACTTCACTGAGAGTGTTCTGGACTTCAGTTGATGTTGTGAACGGGTTCTTCTTCACCAAATAAAGTATGCGGCGATCATCCACCACTGTTGTCATCCGTGGACGCCCAGGCCTTTTACAGTTCCCAAGCTCACCAGTCAATTCCTTTTTGCTCAGAATGTACCCAACTGTTGATTTTGCTACTCCAAGCATGTCTGCTATCTCTCTGATGGATTTTTTCTTTTTTTTCAGCCTCAGGATGTTCTGCTTCACCTCAATTGAGAGTTCCTTTGACCGCATGTTGTCTGGTCACAGCAACAGCTTCCAAATGCAAAACCACACACCTGGAATCCACTCCTGACCTTTTAACTACTTCATTGATTACAGGTTAACGAGGGAGACGCCTTCAGAGTTAATTGCAGCCCTTAGAGTCCATTGTCCAATTACTTTTGGTCCCTTGAAAAAGAGGAGGCTATGCATTACAGAGCTATGATTCCTAAACCCTTTCTCCGATTTGGATGTGGAAACTCTCATATTGCAGCTGGGAGTGTGCACTTTCAGCCCATATTATATATATAATTGTATTTCTGAACATGTTTTTGTAAACAGCTAAAATAACAAAACTTATGTCACTATCCAAATATTTCTGGCCCTAACTGTATGTTCCATCAGGAAGTAAATTGTCCCCTAATATGGAGCTTAGTATCAGCCCCATAAGTTTTTGTCTTTCTCTGGATCAACATGATAGGCTATATATGTATAGGTTGAACTTGACAGATCTACTTTCAACCTTAAAACTATAATTCAGATCCAGGATAGGTCGCAAACATCCACCTTTCGTGGAGATAATGAAAAGGTTTGAATAAAAACCCTTAAACCTTTGTGAAGGGGGAACCTCTATAATTACCCCTGCATGAAGCAGAGGAGCGACAGCTTTACAAAAGCTTGAACTTAGACTGGGAGAAGTTGGTGAATAGGACCTGAAAAAACATGGTCTCGTGGGATGGATGTAAACTATTCTGTAACCTGAGGTATCGACCTCTTGACCCAAAGAATGGTGTTTGCCTCCACTATACTCTCTGAAAATGGAGAGGGTGGTCGCCCACCCAGGAGAAATTCCTGAGTGGTAGTAACCTGTCCTGCTTTAGCCCCTCTACTGCACCGAGGGCAAGAGAGCTTGCTTCCGATCCCGAAAGAGGGCCATGTGGACGCTGGTCTAAAGGGAGCTCTTCTAACTTCCTGGGATTCATGGAGTATGTTTAGATTAATGGGTGAGGATGAGGCTGGATATTGACGAAAAGGTCACAGCTGTAATGCTCTGTGCTTTCTAAAAGATTTACCAGCTTTTGTCTGAGGGAGAAGGGAACTCTTCCCACCTGTGGCATCAGCAATAATATATTCTAGCCTAGAACTAAACAAATGTGCCCTTGAAAAGGAAGTCCTGTCGGAGACCTCTTAGAAGCTAAGTACACCAGCCAAAACCTAAGCCATAACATATGGTGGATAGCTATGCTTACTTGCAGCTAAGGCAGACCATTCTGCAGAATCCAATGATGCAGAGCATAAATATTTACACTGAGCAATCTGATCTGCTATTTAAGCTAATTTACTATCCTATAACCTAGCTGAAATGCTATGGTGCAAATATTTAGCCCAAGCTTAAACAGCCCTAGCCGCAAAAGTGGCCACAAAAGCTGAGGAAAGAGAAGACCCAGCAGCTACAAATGCGAACTTCCCTAGAGACTCAATACGTCTGCCTGTAGCATCCCTTAATGATGCCACTTAGTCAAGGGGTAAGGTGGTGGTTTTAGAAGGGCAAGAACAAGGGGATCCACCACAGGTGAAGAGGACCATGAAACCACCAAGTCTGCTGGTAAAACAGTACGTCCAAGCAGCTACTTCTCTGGAAATGTTTGTATGGGTGCTCCCAGCCCTTCTGTAATACTAATGTGTATTCCTCTTGATGAGCAAAGAATCTTCATAGCTGCTTGCATCTTCTGAAGAACCCAGCTTCATTAGGTGTATAGGTTTCTGCCAGTCTGACTGCTAGGGAAGTAGTAACAGCTGTAATTAAACCTTCAACCATATCACTCATCCTTTCCACCTTATAAGAGTCTGAGGGCCAGGACACAAGAAGAGTACAATCAGATTACACTTAGACCAATAGTAATCAATGGGGCAGTGATGAGCTCTCTTTTTTTTCTCAGTCGGAATCGGACCAAAAAAAAACAAATTGCAGGATGCTGTAAGTGTACTCATCAATTTGCAGATACTTGCAGAGGCCGGCAATGGAGGAGATGGGTAGATTAGTCTCTCCCTCCTCTCTGCACTTGTGATCAGATCGCAGAATCGGATTACAGTTGCATTACATTTGGATCACGCTCGCAGCAGACCCTGAGCTGAGGGGTCATTAGCTTATTGCATCCGATGCCCTGGCCTAACACTGACTCTGTGTTAAAACTAGTCATAATGTGATGGAGACAATAATCTCTGCAGGGAAAGAGAAGCCTCAGGTCGCTTTCACAGCGATGGTGACCTAAAGTGAGAGGATACACAAAAGTATTTAAACACAGCAGATGTCAACAATATTGATAAGCAGTTAAAGGAAGGTTTGACTTGCTACAAAAGTTGGCCAGAACTCCCTGTAGGCAGAAGTCAAAGGCAGTCAATCCACAGCGGTAACTAGGTTCCTGGTGACAAGGTCATCTGCCTTAGTACTTTAGCGTGACCTAGTGCAGACCTTTATCGTACACGAGAGGAAAATGACAATTTCCTTGACACTGGACAACCTGGTTAGTTCAGTAATAGCCTGACTGAGCTCACAAGCCCAGGGTGAGGGATGCACACCTTCATCTAATACCACTGAGGTCCCCAAAGCAGTCATCTATAAGGGATGAGGAGTACAGGCAGAAGAAGATAACTTATGCATACAGCTGTAAAAAGTTGGACCTGCAGACATCAATGATGTCATAACATAGAGTGTGTTAAACACACTGTATTATAGTGGTAATAGTGTTAGGAATAATGTACAGTGCTGCTCATTGTTATCGGCACCCATGAAGTTTAAGAACATAATGTGGAATATCTCCTGTAAGAAATGAATCAAGTGAATTAGCTTTTTTGTAGAGCGCGCACATATTAAATACAAAAGAGCAAATGATAAGCAATAATTTAAAACAAAAAAAATAATGAGAGGGAAAAACAGTAAAACCTAAAACTTTCTGTGACACTTGTATTACCCTTTACATTAAATTATGGAAACACAATTTGACTTGCCTGTGGTAAATCACAAATGAGAATCACCAGTGATAAATTATTGGTGCTCATGTGACATAAATTAGCCAACAAATTATGACTTCAGTGTTTTAAAAAGCCACATGTTAGGCCCTGTTCCTTTGTCACAATGGTGAAGAGATAGGAGCTGTCTGAGGCTATTATTAGCAAACACAAGATTTGTAAAGGGTATAAGGCCATCTCCAAAGACCTTGGTATCTCAGTTTCAACAGTGCGCAATGTTATTAAGACATTTGCCAAATATGAAACCATCAAGATCCTCCTTAGATGCGGGGGAAAGAAGAAAATTGACAGGCGATGCCTCAAAGGTTGGTGGGAATGGTGGAAAAAAATCCAAAATAAAAGATCTGAAGGCCAACCTGGAACAGTCTGGGGTCATGGTTTCAACAAGTACCATATGAATCGGTCGACAGGGTAGGGGGTACTCGGACACCGGGACAGGTTGTTACCTCGGTGGGGGATCACGGCTGGTCAGTTCCCGGTTCCTTGCCCTGGACCCTCAATGGCGGGGATGGTGGGGAATGATTATGATGGATGGGGAAATGGTAACGTGACGCCACCTGTGGTACCTGGTAACGTGCATACCAGCACTGCGGCCGGCCGCTGAGGTGATGGAGGTGCAGCTCAGAGTAGTACAGCTTCCTACAGGTGGAGCTTTACCTCAGGGCAGCGGGGTGCATGAGGGGAGTAGTAGTCCTCACCAATTGGATGCTGTGGGAGCCCTCCGGGCGGCAGATAAAAGGAGAATAGACAACAGATCAGCTCAAGAAGTTCTTTACTGGCACCGGATGAAAACAGGTACACAGTATCAACTGGTTTATCGGGGTTGCAGCCACAGATTTTGAGGAGTCTCTGCAGAGTCTGTCGGTGGTATCTTTGCAATAGCTTTCTGGGTCTGGGTTCCTCTTTAACTCTCATTAACCACACTAAAGAGACCTTTCGCTGGTCCCCTGGTCTGTTACTGTTAGGTACAGTCGGTTCCTTACTGGTACGGACGGGAGCGACAACAAGATAATCCTCCCGCCACCGGAATTCGGTCCTTTCCCTAAAAGTGTCCTGGACCCAATTTGGGACAGAGGTAGGGATTCAGTCCATGGCATTAAGGCTTCCTCATGTCGGTCCCACAGCTTTTCGGTTTGCAGACAGGGATAGACCAACTAACTGCTTCGGCTACGGTATGCCGGTGACGACCCGGACTCCCCAGCCAACTCCAACCGATTGTGGTTTGTCCCCTCCGGTGTCTGGGTCACCCCTCTCCAAAGAGGTGCCCCTTCTGTCACGGATGCAGTCTCCTCACGTCCGCCCTTGCAGCCTCCTAAGCACTGTCCTTCTTCTGACTGATTAACTGTCACTCCAAGTCTCCCGCTCTACTCTAGGCTTCACCCCCTGGGACCTACTGAATATACGGTCCCCTGTCCTAAGGTGGCCTACTGTATGGGCACTTATGACAAACTCTGTGAGAAACCCCATATCCCTGACTACGGAGGCACTACACCTTCTGTTTGGGGTGCAGTACCTCCCTGTGGCACCTTCCCATAGGGGCGCCACACCATACGCAGTACACTAAACCAAGCAGAGCTTTATTTGTGAAGGCCAAGGAAGAAACCATTGCTAAAGAAAAGACAAAAAAAAGAACAATTAATCTTTGTCAAAGAGTACCTTGACAAACTACAATCTTTCTTGGAAAATGTTCTGTGGACAGATGAAACAAAAATAGACCTTTGTGGTAATGCAAAGGAACAGTTTGTTTACAGACAGCACAATGAAGCTTATGAGGAAAGGAACATGCTCCCAACAGTTAAACATGGTGGAGGATCCATAGTGCTGTGGGGTTGTTTTTATGCATCTTGTACTGAGGGCCTTGACCATAACACAGGAATCATGACATCAGAGAATTATCAAGAGATTTTAGAGCAAAAAGTCCTATCCAGTGTAAAACAACTTGGTTTGAGTAGAAGATCATGGGTCCTCCAGCAAGACAATGACCCAAAGTGCACATCCTAAAGTACACAATAATGGCTGAAAAAGAAAAAATGAACTGTTGTAAAATGGCCACCAGTGAGTCCTGACCTGAATCCCATTGAAAATCTTTGGGGTTAGCTGAAATCTGCCATTGGGATAAAGAAGCCTGCAAACATTGAAGAGCTTGAACAAACTGCAAGGGAAGAGCAGTAGACAATTCAAGCTGAGAAGTGCGAGAAGCTTATAGATGACTGCAAGAAACGTTTGGAGGCTTCATCAATGCCAAAGGATGTGCAACCAAATATTAATTAGGAGGGTCTTTATTACTGGACATGCTGTTTATTCTGTTTCTTCTTCGAAATTTAACATGTAAGTTGACAAACAATATTTTATTGTTGTATTACTTTGGGCCAATAAATAAAAAAATCCTGAGGATATAAGTTTGGTACATTTCCATTTAGATATTGTACAGTCTATGTAAAAATGAACGGGTGCCAATAAAGATGAGCAGCACTGTACAGGATGTTATGTAGTAGTGTGTCATACGGGATACTACGTTTGCAACTGTAGGTATAATAGTAGTAGGTACAATAGACTGTAGGTATAATAGGTGTAGTGTAATGCGTAAATATAGCAGGGTTATTAATGTGAAGGTTTGCCCTGCTGATTGCGGGGACAGATGGAGGTAATGTTTGGATTAGCTCGCATGAGGAGGAGCATGTCCCTAGAAAGATAGAAAGAGATGGAAGTTAGTCAGCAAGATCCAGTCAGTGTGTGTGAGAGTCCCAAGGGGAAGAGAGTGTTGTGTTGTTGTGAGGATATTGCTATAGAATGGAAAGAGCAAGAACCTGCAAAAGGAAATTTATTTGAGGTGACAAGTTGGAGTGAACCTGAAAGAAGAGAAAGGCACAGAACTGAGTGAATCCAGACTTGAGGAATCCAGTGAAGTGAGGGTGCAGCCCAGCTGAGAACATAGAAAAGAGAGAGAGCAGTTCTAGGAGTAAACTGTTCACAAGAAAAGTGCCATTGCCAGTAACTGTTCATGTTTGAGCCTCTGTCCGGTGCAGAAGATAAAATGAAGTGTGCTGCCTGCTGCATTCTGTTTACAAGTGTTGTGCCCCGTAGACTGCCTTGTTGTTAAGAACTTGTCTGTTATCCTATACTGTGATTCTTATGGACCAGGTGAGGAGATAAATGGGACCGGTCTCAAGGTACCTAAAGAAAGAACACCAGCACACACACTGGCATGTGGTGCAACAATCACAGCCCACGCCTAAGACAACAGCAAGCCACAGCACTGGTTCATAGCACAAGCATAATATGTGACAAGTGCTGATTGGCCCATAGGAAGAGCGTGATCTTCCGTGAATTCAGGCATAGTGAAAGAGAAAGCAGAAACCATGCAGAAATAATACTGGGAAAGCTATAGTATCAGGCATCAAGCGGCAACAAGCCTACCCACACACAGCGCTCCACCAACCTGATGCAAAGGAGACATGCAGCAGGGGTGCAAGCACAGCAGGAAAAAAAAGGAATACACAGGAACAGGGAATGTTACAGCTTACGCATATGCGTCTACGTGACCCCACAACTGCTACCCCAGCAAGTCACCACAAGAAGCACAGGTACTCGAGCCACTCGGGTGCCTGTGCCACCCCCTTCCCCTCCCTTGTGAACACCATAGAAAGAGAGGGAAAGAGAGTGGGAAAGAAGGGCCTTGCCAGCTTAAGAAGACTATAATGCCTTCTAGTCCATACATGCGAATGATATGTGGGGTGAACAGGCAGGAGTCTAATGTCGTGTGGACCATCACACCTTCGGCCGGCTTCACACAGCAGTGTGATCAGGTCTGGGGCTGTCCAGTGTAAACCTGACACCTCCGACACGATTTTGCCATAATACAGCCCTATGGGGCCGGATGGCAGCTATCTGCCATTCGGTTTCCATCTATCCTGGAGGATCCGGGTGAATTCGGATTTTCCTCCCAGACACAAAAACGTTGCTTGCAACGTTTTTGTGTCTGGGGCAAAAAATCTGCCCAAATCGGATCCTCCTGAATCCGGGGCGATCTGGCGCTCCCTAACATGGGAACCAGACGCCGGTGGCGGAAGTTTAGCAGCGAGCGCAGCTGAAATTCAGCACCACCAGCTGTCCTCTGCACAGCTCCCCGCTAGCTGTGATCTTGAAATTTCAGCAGCTGCGGCTGCAATTGAGGACTCCTGCTGCAAACCAGACCAGAGGGCATATTTGCCCTCTGGTTCTCTTTGCAAATCGGATCCAGGGTTGTCAGATTCACATCGGACAGCCCTGGACCTGATCACCTTTGTAGTAAGGTACCCGGTCCAGCCACAGGGCAGGCGAGGACACAGACTGAACATTTACAGTCTGTACTCTCCGGCACCGTGCAAGTGAAGCAGAGTGCTCAATTGCTCCAATTGAACCCTGTTTGCCTGAAAAATCTGAAAGAAAAAAAAAAAAGAGAAAAATACTAAAAAATGTCAGATGGGTCTGGAAAAAATCCTACCTCCAACTGACACAGAAAAAAACTGAGGAGGCCAATTCCGGCTGGTGAGCTATAGCCCCCGCTGGGGAGATGCTGACTTTTAATTCTATGTAATATCTGTGTCAGCCACCAGGTGGCAACAGACTATCTCAAGGTTCTGTGTCCCCCAATGAATTGACCAAGAAATTATGTGTAATAATGAAAAATGACAAGGAAAAAAGTATTGAACACATAAAGAATAGTGGTGCAAAAAGTCAAGGAAAGTCATTACACCAGCTGAAATCTACCGGTAATTAGAAATCTGCCACTTAATGAAAAATAATATCAGCTGGTTCAACTGATGGCCTATTAAACAGTGTCTCATTACCAGTGTGCAAATTGCCTCTTCACAGGAAGAGGGCCTAAATTCTAGGGCCACCTATTTGAAATAGCAGTTCTAAAAGTCAAAATTGACCCTTTAACAAGCCTTGTCATATGACTTAGGAGAAGTAGACCATGATCTCAATTTACGGACAAGATGTTTCGAGATATTGCCCCTCGTCAGTGTGAGAGTATGAGATTTGGTGTGGCTAGGTGAAAGGCTAAGACAGGGATTTAAGGGATACATTTTCTCCTTGAGGAGAGTGATATGTAAGGTCTGGCATGCCAGTATGAGAAGACTTAAATCTTGCAATGCTTCTCTGGGAAATTAAATATGCAAATTACCTCTTCAGAGAGGATATTTAACAAGGTGCAGCACAGGAAACATTTCAGGATGGGTAAAACCAGTGATCTGTCTCAAGACCTTCACAACCTTATTGTTGCAGAACATATTGATGGCATTGGTTAAAGAACGTCTAAGCTATTGAAGGCTCCTGTGAGCACAATTGGAGCCGTAATCCAGAAGTGGAAGTGGAAAGAATATAATTTCACCATAAACCATGAACAGCAATATTTCAAAGGAGTGAAAGCAGTTCTCAGAAGAGTTGTCCAAGAGCTAAGGAACACCTGTGGAGAGCAACAGAAAGACCTGGAATCAGTAGCATAATTGTTTCAAGAAAACAATAAGTAGCTTTTGTGCTTGCTCACCACGCAAGTCTCCATTGCTGAACAAAAACCACGTTCAAACATGTGTAAAGGTTTCACACTTAAACAAGCCTGTGAAATACCATATTTTTAGATTTTTAAGATGCTTTTTTGTTTCCCCCAAATTGGGGGGGAAAGGGTTCCCATCTTAAAATCCAAAAAAAAAAAAAAAAACAAGAAAAAACAACTTGTCGGGGGGTGGGGGGGGGGTGGTTTTGGTTGGGATGCATGCAGTGGCTTCATGGAGGGGGATGGTAGCAAAGCCTAAAGTTGTGAGGGGAGTTGCGGAAGTTTTTGGTGGGTGCCGCCATTATCCATATGCCAGCATGCATTGCCTAAAGGGATGCACGCTGGGATATAGATAATGGTGGCGCCCACCGGAAACTGCCATGACTCCACCCGTAGCTCCAGGCTTTGCCCCCCCATGTGGACCTGCGAAGCCACTGCATGCACCCCTGTGACCCCCCCCTCAGTATGCCATAGGGGGCTATGTGCGTGGATGGGGGATATATGTACCAGGAAGGGGCACATAAATACACACTATGTCCCCCATCCTGGTATATATACCAAGATTGGGGACATAGGAACATATATATCAGGAGGGTGCACATACATATACCAGGATGTGGGACATACAATGTATATACCAAAATGGGGGACAGACATAATAGAATGGGGACATATGTACCAAGATGGGGGCTATATATATATCAGGAGGGAGAACATATATACCAGGATGGGGACCATATATATCAGGAGGGGGAACATATATACCAGGAAGGGGGCCATATATACCAGGATGGGGGAAGTACGGTATATACAAGAATGGGGGACATATATACCAGGATGGGGGGTCATGTACAAGGATGAGGGATATATACTGATTGTAAGACTAACACTGGAATTATAAGACGGACACCATATAACATTAAACTTTTTTTCTTCACCAAATTTGGGGTGCATCTTAAAAAGCAAAAAATACGGTACTAGGAGAATATAGTCTGGGAGGATGAGATCAAAATTAAACTCTCTGGATGCCATATTACACATCATATTTGGAGGCCTTTAACACCATACCAATAGTGACATTTGAAGTTGGGAACATTATGTTGTTGGGCTGTTTTTCAGCATAGAGCACTGCAAACGTCAATTCATTGAAGGAAAGATGAATGGACAAATTTACAGAATAATTCTTGATAAAAATCTGCTGCCATTTATAAGAATGATGACAAAGAGTGTGGACATTTCAGCAAGACAATGATCACATATACAGCCAAGGAAACTCTCAATTGGTTTAGAGAAACAAAATAAGGCTGGAGGCTCACTGTCATGCATCAAACACGGAGAGTGTTTGATGCATGAAAGTGATGCGAGTGTAATACGTGTTTTTTGTGTTTGTGGTGCGAATGTGATGCGTGTGGTGAGTGTGCATGGCTGTATGCATGTGAGTGTGGTGCGTGAGCGTGGTGCGTGAGCGTGGTGCGTGAGCGCGTGTGTGGTGCGTGTGAGTGTGATGCTGTCCATGGTCCTGAAGCAAACTTCAGGTCCGCAGACAGCATTTGCCAGTAAATTTAAACTCTGCGGCTGTCTAAGCCGCAGAGTTTGAATTTGCCGGTTTCTTGGTACAGTAAGAATAATCTTTCCCTGCTGTCACAGCAGCGTGGAAAGATTATTCATAAAAACCCGGCTGCTGTGAAAAATTTACATTTTCAGGGGTTAATCAGCATATTAACCCCATCTGCAGCCCCTGTACGGTATTTCAGCACAGAGGCTGCAGAAGCGGTTGATTAGCCGCTGTGTGAAGGGTTAACCCGCTGATTGTGTGGTGTGTAGAATGAACTAAAGCTGAAAGTTCACAGAAGTTGCCAACAGGACCTTTAGGATACCGTTACACCTGGCGATGTCGGCGCCGATTTTTTAGGTGACGCTGGGGCGTGGCCTATTATCGCCAATGCATCGCCTAATGTGAATTTACGACGCATTTGAGTGGTCGTCTGGTTTCTGAGCAGCTCTCTAAAACCAGGCGACTACTCTGGGGCGATGTGTACACATCGCCCCATGTAAATGGGGGACGGCGATCTGCCAGGCAATGGGAGCCATAGGCTAAAAACCCCAGCGGTGAGGCCGCCTGTCAGATCGCCGGAGGTGTCGCTGCATGTAAACATGCGATGGTGACGCTGGCGGGGCGCCAATAACGTGCGTGCTCCCGCCCATCGCCGCCGACATCTCCGGCGACGTCACCTGGTGTGTCGGGCCCCTTAAAGGTATCTTCACGCACAGCAATTTTGCTAGGCAATTTCACTGCCAATTTGTTGGCGGCAGAGAAATCATGGACACATTGTTACATTTGTACACAGCAACAAAATAGAACAATGTGTCCATGATTTCACTGCAACCAGCAAATTGCCAGTGAAATTGCCTAGCAAAATTGCTGTGTGTGAAGGTACCTTAAGGCTATGCGCTCACAGTCTCGAGGAGCTGCGTGCTGGACGCAGCTCCTCCAGACCTGAGTGAAGCCATGGGTGGCCGCAGGGAGACTGCAGCCGTCATGTGCTCACCATATGCAATGGGTGTAGGGCAGCTTCTCCTGCAGTCACCCGATGGGAGCTGCTTCCAACTCCGCAGCATGAAATGAACATGCTGCGGAGGAGTGGAATGGCGGCAACCCGCACCGCAGCGATCTAACCCGATCTCGCTGCGGTCGGGTTAAGCATAGTGAGGATGGGATTTCTTGAAACCTATGCTTATACTGTACAACGCAGCGTTTTGGACGCAGCGGCAAGACGCTGCATCCAAAACACTGCGTATACTGATCGTGTGCACGCACCCTTAGGATTTGCAGAGATTTTGTGTGGAAGAATGAGCCAAAATCACACCTGAGCAATGCATTACTACTTTCTTTATACAGAAGGCGTCTTTTAGCTGTCATCGCCGAAAAAAACAAGCTTTTGGACAAAGTTTAAATACATTTCAGTGAGTGTGTTCAATACTTTTTCCCTGTATCATTTCTCACTATTACACAAAAGTAAATTTATGGACATTTAAGGTTTGATTATTTGCCTGTGTCAGTTGGATGGGTTGTTACCGACATCTGGTGAAAAATTCATGTCAATAGCACCTTTAGAATACAGTTATTTAGGAAACTGGTGATGTGTTCACTACTTATTTCACCCCTGTAACACATGTTTCACCCCTGTAACACCCATGTTCACACATGTCAATGTCTCCTGTGGATATTCTGACTTTTCAATGCAGACTTTCCCTATAGATGCAATAATACAACAGAAACGCATCCAAAACTCATGTAATCCGCACCTAAAAATGTCAACGTTTTGTCAAAGCCAAATACCAGGAAGGGAACACGTCAACAAAACACATAAAAAAGCAATGAAAAAACGCAAGTAACCTAATTGACATAATAGGTGCAGATATGGTGCAGGAATTCTAAAACATCGACAACTCCCCAAAAACCCATTGTGGGAACATAGCCTAAGGCTGCGTTCACACATTTGCGTATTTTGCTGCGCTTTTTTACGCGCGCTTTTTGCCGCGTTTTTCGGCCGCGTAAAAAAGCGCAGCAAAATACGCAGAGGCTTTCACACACTGCGCTTTCTTTCCCCCAGAAAGCGCAGTGATGTCACAGAGGGGAGGAAGAATCCTGCTTCCTCCTCCCCTCTGTGACAGCTGTGGCCGCCCCATTAGACTTCACATTGTGTTAATACACACTGTGAAGTCTAATTAAACTAAAGCAAGTGTCTGAAAAATAAAAAACAATGAATACATCACCTTCCGACGCCTTCTCCCGGTTTGCAATCCCCGGTTGTAAGTCAGATTTCTTCTGCAAGACCTGTGGTGATGTCAGAGGGGGGGCGTTACCGGGCGGGTCCCATCGCTGATTGGCTGCTCGCGGTCACATGACCGCGAGTGCCCAGGAAGCCCCCCCTCTGACATCACCACAGGTCTTGCAGAAGAAATCTGACTTACAACCGGGGATTGCAAACCGGGAGAAGGCGTCGGAAGGTGATGTATTCATTTTTTTTTATTTTTCAGACACTTGCTTTAGTTTAATTAGACTTCACAGTGTGTATTAATACAATGTGAAGTCTAATGGGGCGGCCACAGCTGTCACAGAGGGGAGGAGGAAGCTGGATTCTTCCTCCCCTCTGGGAAAATACGCAGTAGTAGCTCCGTAAAGAATTGACATATCAATTCTTTACGGAGCTGCGTTTTCTCCCGGAAAACGCACTGCGTATTTTTACGCAATGTCTGCACTGCAAAGTGAATTTCCCATTCACTTTGCAGGCAGACAAAAAGCACATTGCGTATTTTGAAAAGCGCGCGTAAAAAAACGCGGCAAAATACGCAATGTGTGAACGCAGCCTTATAGTGCCAAAAATACCGTATTTTATTTTTCTAGTAACAACGTCACAATATTTCTTTTGTCACAAACTATGGCAGCTATTTCTACCTTTTTTTGCTTTGACGTGGTTGTATAAGGTCTTGTTTTATGTAGGTGATGTTGTATGATTTTATTTCCAGGGAAACTTGTAAATTATTGACTGATTTATACAATATTTTTTTTAATGTGATTGTAGAAAAAAAGTGAATTTTGGCAATTTTTTAAATATTTCATACAGTTCATATGTTACACACCTTGTTAAATTAATTCTAAAGGTTATTACACAATGGTTGCACATGAATATATAATTTATCTTTAACTTTTTTTTCCTTTTATAAGAGTAACTATTATTTATAAGAGTAATCATTTTTTTTCCAAGTACAGTATTTCACTACAGGCAAAAACAGTCTGCAGCAATAACAGAACTCATAAGGCCCTGTCACACTTAAAGAGATCGCTAACGAGATCGCTGTTGCGTCACGGATTTCGTGACGCAACAGTGATCCCGTTAGCGATCTCGTTCTGTGTGACATGCACCAACGATCTGGCCCCTGCTATGAGATCGTTGATCGTTACACACTACTCTGGATCATTTCTACATCGTTGCTCTCCCGCTGGGAACGCTACATCGTTGTGTTTGACAGGGACAATGACCAACGATCTCAATGCTACACTATGGAGTGACAATTCACAACGACCTCGGTATAATTCTGGATTGCTAGTGCGTCGTTTTTCACATCGCTGGTGAGATACCTGTCTGATATCTTACCAGTGATGTGTAAACGACGCACCAGCGATCTCTGCACATCGTTATCGGGATCGCTGATGCGTCGTTATGTGTGACTGGGCCTATAGGCAAAACTAATCTGGATCAGTTAAGAAGGTCATGAAAAACAATAATCCTGTTATTGCCATGTCCCCTAATGCATTATTGCCATTCTATGTAGTAGCAAAATATGATATTATCTAGGTTTATTGAATTGCATAACTCTGCACAATGCTTCATTTTTTAAAGAAATTGTGTTCTAGTGTCTACTAAGATTGAGACCAATATAACAAATGTCATTTAAAGGAGATATCTGGGATGTATAAAAAAATATATATATATGCCCAAGCATAATGGGCAGGTAGCTGGCACCTGCCTGTTGTGCCCGGCATTGGTCACCGCCGTTCACCCTTGGCACAGAGCGGTCAAAGAACTCTTCTGCTGGGGACAGCATGGCAGCATACACACAGAGCAGAGCTGGCTTTTTCCCCTCTGCTCTGTGGAAATGGGTGGGACAGACGACCTCCTGCTGATTGACAGCCGGCTCCCTGGTACCTAATTGGGGGAGCCAACTGTTAATCAGTATGACGTCGGCTCTGATGCTCATCGAAAGAGGTAGAGAATCCTCCCCTCTGTTGACGTGATGTCAGTGGAAGCGCCCAAATCGCAGTCAGGAGCGGTCTGTGACCATTCTGGTAGTGCTTGAGTACAATTTTGATAAATCCTGGAAAACCCCTTTATCTCTCAAACCTACCCAAGCACCCCCCCACCAATATTAGTGTTAAAAGTGCTTGACTTTGGTACTGTGAAGGAATTACAATTCTTACCTCTCCTGCGAGATGCTCAAACATGGCAGCTTCTGGGCCTTCACCAAACATATTTGGCATTGAATTTCTTTCTAATCTGTGTAGTTTTAAAAAATTACAACATTGTCAGGTTATAACTAAAAAAATCAGACATTTGGGTTTCTGGAAGTAAAGGTTATTTGATTTGTTGAAATGCGACAATTTTTCATGGTTTCCAAGATCTCTGCTAGCCGTCATTCAATGGAACAGAGATCAATCTGTTTGTAATGACTCTATATAATATGTGTGTTTCAGTTTTTGTATTGAAATACTGAAAAAAAATTAACTTTTTAATGTTATTAAAATTCAATGTGATGCACCCGTAGCTGCTTTCCTCATTCATTGCTGTATCCCAGGTAGACCTTCCCTGTACATAGTCTACACATTTTAACAACACAATGCTAAACCACACACTGCATCCATCATCACAGCATAGCTTCACAGAAGAGGAGTTCGGGTGATGAACTGACCACATGCAGTCCAGCTCTATCTCAAATAGTAAACAAAGAGGATCCAGAACAGTTCAACAGCTATTAATCTACGTCAGACAAGAATGGGACAACATTTTTCTCCTAAAACTCTGTTAGGGCCCTTTCACATCAGCGTTTTTTTCAAATCGCAGCAGATGCGGTGAAAAAAACGCATCTGCCACGATTACTGCATACCAGCTGCACTTGCGGCGCGGTTGCGGTAAACGCCATACAAGGTATAGGCGGACTTGCGGCAAGTGCGGTTTTGGCACTTGCGGCAGCTGCGGCCGCGAAAAAAAACGCGGCTGACAGCATTTATTTTCGCAGCCGCACCTGCCGCAAGCGCCAAAACCACACTTGTCGCACCTGCCACAAGTCCGCCTATACCTTGTATGGCGTTTACCGCAACCGCGCCGCAACCGTGCCGCAAGTGCAGCCGGTATGCGGTAATCGCGGCTGATGCGGTTTTTTCACCGCATCTGCCGCGATTCGAAAAAAGCGCTGATGTGAAAGGGCCCTAAATTGGTCTCCCTGATTCCTAGATATTTGTAGATTTGGAAAAAGAAAACGGGATGCTACACAATGGTAGGGTTGTCCTATCTAAGCTTTTTTGAGATGTGTTGCTGCCGTCAATTTCTAAATGAGTTCACTTAAAAAAATTGAAGAAATCTCTAACTTTCAACTTCTGATATGTGATTAATGTTATGATATGAATAAAAAATGGCTATAAGAAGCATCAGACTGGGTTGGCGCCAGTAAAATTGCTCTGGGGGCCCACTGATCAACTACATGCAACTATTACATTCACAAATTTACCTATTCTATATAATAATATACTGGGCAGTTTTTAAACAGTGAAACGAGTGTATTGTGCCAAATACTGATCATGTTGGGAGGATAAGTGACAAACTACTGCAAAGGGGCCCACCAGAGGATTCTCCGGTTCTCCTGCCGGCCAGTCTGACCCTGGCTAAAAGGGATTTCCAAGTCATTGCATTTTTGTTTTCCTTATATATTTCACAGCATCACAACTATTGGGGAACTGGGGTTGTAGGAAGCAGAAGCATCTGATTGAAGACAATACACTTGAGTGACAACATCTAACAGATTTACACTTACATTGTCTTACTTGTATCTTATTCTAGTTATTACCTGGACACAGCTGCTGCAAGGATCCCTATGCTAGTCTCAGAAGGAGGCATTGATGAATGTCCTGGAGGTTGGTTTACAGTCAAGTTCAAAGTGATTGATCCTTTCTCAGTGGTACCAACTCTACAAATGAGAAAACAAGTTTACAATTTATGTACCTTGTCAAATAAACCTCATCGCATTCATACTTACAAAGCTCAATCTATTCAGTAAATCAACACTTGATGACTAAATACAAACAAGTAAATCTGAATAATTGATATCATTAACCCCTTCACCTCCTGGCAATTTTCAGTTTTTTTGTTTTCCATTTTTCCTCCTCTTCTTCCAAAAGCCATTTTTTATTTTTATGTCAATAAAGCCATACCATATGAGCACTGTTTTTTTGCGGGATGAACTGTACTTTTGAATGACATCATTTAATTTAGTACTAGATGGTGGTCCGATTCTAACGCATCGGCTTTTCTAGAATATAGAAGTAGAGATTGCATGGGGAAGGCGGTGAGGGTTGAATTGGGAGGAACTTTGAAGAAGCGGCGGGAAAAGGACGGCGTGTCAGGGGGAGGACAGAGCAGCAGGGGGAGGAGGATGGAGGACAGAGGAGGTAACGTTGGGGTGTGGGAGGATGTAGCAGCACAGGCAGGGAAAGTAAAGGAGCTTAGAGCGGCAGGGGGGAAAAGGACGGAGGACGAAGCGGCGGGGTGGGGGAGGACGGAGCAGCACAGGCAGGGGGAGGATGGAGAATGGTGTGGCAGAGGGGAGGAGGACAAAGGAACGAGGAGGAAGCGGTGGGGTGGGGGAGGATGGAGCTACATAGGCAGGGGGAGGAAGGAGCACAGAGCGGCAGGGGGGAGGAGGACAAAGGACAAAGCGGCAGGTGGGGGAGGATGGAGCAGCACAGACAGGGGGAGGACAGAGGATAGAGTGGCGGAGGGGAGGAGGACAAAGGAAGGAGGAGGAAGCGGTGGGGTGGAGGAGGGTGGAGTGGCACAGACAGGGGGAGGATGGAGCACAGAGCGGCGGGGGGAGGAAGACGGAGGATGAAGTGGCGGGGTGGGGGAGGCCAGAGCAGCACAGGCAGGGGGAGAATGGAGGATGGAGTGTCGGAGGGGAGGCGGACAAAGGAAGGAAGAGGAAGCGGTGTGGTGGGGGAGGACAGAGCGGCGGGGAAGATGGAGCACAGAGCGGCGGGGGGGGAGGAGGACGCAGGACAAAGCAGTGGGGTGGGGGAGGACGGAGCAGCACAGGCAGGGGGAGGATGGAGGATGGAGTGGCGGAGGGGAGGAGGACAAAGGAAGGAGGAGGAAGCGGTGGAGGAGGATGGAACGGCACAGGCAGGGGAGGGCGGAGCACAGAGCGGTGGGAGGAGGATGGAGGACAAAGCGGTGGGGTGAGGGAGGATGGAGCACTATACGGCAGCTCAGTGGTTAGCAGAGTATACAGGGGCTCAGTGGTTAGCAGAGTATACGGTGGCTCAGTGGTTAGCACTGCGCGGTGGCTCAGTGGTTAACACTGCACGGTGGCTCAGTGGTTAGCAGTGAGTGCGGTGAAAGTGGTCAGCGCAGTGCGGTGGGCAGAGTGATCAGCGCAGTGCCGTGGGCAGAGTGGTCAGCGCAGTGCCGTGGGCAGAGTGGTCAGCGCAGTGTCGTGGGCAGAGTGGTCAGCGCAGTGCCGTGGGCAGAGTGGTCAGCGCAGTGCCGTGGGCAGAGTGGTCAGCGCAGTGCCGTGGGCAGAGTGGTCAGCGCAGTGCCGTGGGCAGAGTGGTCAGCGCAGTGCCGTGGGCAGAGTGGTCAGTGCATCTTGGACAAAGTATGTCGCCGCCCCCAGAGGACTGGATCCAAAATGGCGTCCGGGGGTGGCGACATGTCGGCGGAACGGAGGACTCAGGATCCAGGCAGCGGCGGGGAAGACGCAGGGCCGGTGGTAAGTATAGCGGACAGTGCATGGAGGTGTGTGTATGTGTGCGGGCGGCCATATTAGAACACCCACAGTGGGTGTAGAGGCTACTTCAGCCAGGATGTGACGTAGCATACCGTTACATCCTGACGGAAGTAGCCTTAGGGTTTTATTATAATAGATATAGTGTACTGGAAAATGGAAAAAAATTCCAAATGCGATGAAATTGCAAAAAAGTGCAATTACATGTTTACTTTATCCATTTTGTTCATTATATGGTAAAACTGACATGTTGGTATGATCCCTCGGGACGGTACGAATTTGTAGATACCAAACATGTATACTTTTATACAAGTGGCGAAAGAATTTAGACTTTTTTAAAGAAAAAGAATTGCACTTTTGCACCATTTTCTACGACCCGTCTGTCTTTTTCCACATGTGGTGCTGTGGATATCTAGCTTACAGTTTAACCCTCGTTCACTTCCCCAGTAAACAGACTGTATGGGTGCTTAAGTCTTGATTTATTGGTGATGATGTGAACTTGATGATGTGGTAAAAACTATAATACAAGGTATAGAATAATCACAGTCAGTACTGGGTACATTGAAGAAACTAGAGCACTGCAGTAATATAACACAAAGTACAATGAATATCAGTAACTGGGGTAAAGGTCACTGCAGAAGGCTCTACTCTATACAGAAATGTATCTATCTGCATACAGTGCTAGGAGCATTAAGGCTAAGATAGATTCTACACAGTGGCTGTATAATACCCCACATACAAAGATTCTACACAAAAACACATCTAACTACATATAGTACATGAACATGCTAGGATGCAAGATTACAGATCATGATATACTTCACTTCTTTTACACTCTGTGCAATAGCTGCAGCCTACACCTGCTTACACACTTCCCAGCATAACATGTAACTGCATTTTACTCTTACCGGAATCATCTGACAAGAGGAGGAAAGTTGTAGGAAGAGGGGACAGGAGCTAGGGACAATACGTCTGATCCCTCAGAAGTTCAGCAAGATGTCTGAGTCTCCCTCTCTCAGAAGAAAGGAGGGGGCAGTCCCACATAGATTGACTCATTCTCAAAGGAAAACGTAGTGCAAATTTACAAAGGATGAAAGGATGGACGGTGTTCACGGACCTGCGCTGCACTGTGTATGCCAACAAAGGATCAGACATTGTTCATCACTAAAGGTTTATTTCCGATGCGTTTCGGAGATAGTCCCAACCATTAGTCCATTACTCACTGAGGAAGGAGTTGGGACTAACTCCGAAACGTGTCGGAAATAAAGCTTTAGTGATGAACAACGTCTGATCCATCTACACTTATAAATGATAAGACCCTATTGCACTTCTTTTTCCCTTTCTAGTGTTTCATTATTAAAGGAGACATTCTTATTTGAGCAGAAACAACATAAATGAGTATTTAGTGACCTCTAAAGGTTATAACTGGGATTACACTATGCACATAAATGGGCAGAACATATAGCGTTCTCATTTTTTGGGATCTGGCTTATTTTTTTATGGCTTGAGCTAATGTTTTTAATGATGCCATTTTTGGGTAGATGCTAACCAAGATACTGGCTGTCTAATAGGAATTAAGTATAAATCTGTATGTTGGTCATTCAGCTGAAGTGATAATATCTGGATTTCACAATGGCATTTGATACTGTATTACACAACAGCCTTGTACTGAAGCCTCAGGAGCAAGACCTATGGAACACTATGGCCTCTATTCCTCAAGACCGACATTGTTCATGCCAGTTTGATGAGGGTGTGTGATGGAATCAGAAAAATCTGATCTATTAAGAGGCGCATTACATTTTAAAGAGTCCAGGGCCTGTTTTAGGCAAAGTGGGGCCCTGGGCAAAAGGTTAAAGTGGGGCCCTAAATGCTCACATATTGCACCGTCACACTCAGACATTTAGGTTACATGTACAAGTGCCGACTTCAGACTGGTGAATGAGCACGGGCTCAGCACGATCTATAATATTCAAGACATTCAGCGCTTGTTTACAGACTTTTTACACAATATGATGAAGAATGATGGGTGCAGAGCAATCACCGGTAGATCAATCTACCCCTACAGGATCATGTTATCAGCAGCACTTCTGTAGTGTTGCCGAGAGCAAGGATTTTTGTTCCTCCATAAACATCCAATCACCCGATGATGAGACGCATTTTGCTCGTTTGTTGGGCGATTGCCGACCTGTTTACACCTAGGAACTCTAATCTGTGCTGCTGGGATTTATAAATGTAGATGTTACATACGCACAACACACGGTATGTGACACAAACACTATATATTACACCTATACACTGAGCACACACACAGACACACACGGTATGTGACACAAACACTATATATTACACGTATACACCAAGCACACACACATAGACACACACATCCATTCCCATCATTGTCTGTCATACAGGACGGCTCCAGGGAGAGTCGCTCTTTCTAACCTCTTATGGTGGGTTTACACACACCAATTTATCTGTTCAATATCTGAACCAATCTCTGGTTGCAGTGAAATCATGGATACATTGTTCCATTTTGTGGCTGTGTACAAATGATACAATGTGTCCATGATTTCACTGCAACCAGAGATTGGTTCAGATATTGAACAGATAAATTGGTGTGTGTAAACCCACCATTATACTCTGACTAAGAGATGGGGATTCTGAACACAGGACTCCTTATAATGATTAAAAATTACCTACAAGTGTTTAATTAAATAGGTTTTACAAACTGGAGAGTCAGTAAGAGGAATGATTCCATAGGATCATCTACTTAAATGTCATCTTTAACAAAAATCTGCTATATTCTTCATATTATAAAAAAAATACATTTGAATTAAGCCCCATCCTGTTGTTCTGGGGTCACTAGTGGAAATATTGATCTTAAAGGAGTTATCCAGAATTCTATAAACATGACTGATTTCTTTCAAAAACAGCGCCACCCCTGTCTACAGGTTGTATGTGATATTGCACCTCATCTTAATTGAAGGGAATGGACCTATGCTGTAATACCACATGTCACCTGTACACAAGGGTGGCGCTGTTTTTAAAAGAATGTAGTAAAGTTTTATTAATCCTGGACATCCCCTTTAAAGCCTTGTAAGTTCTGCTTGATAGCTGTCTACAAATGTAGGAATTAAGGAGGTCCCCTAACTCTAATTACAGCCATCATGAACATGTGAAGATTGAAGCCTGTGGGGGGCGCTCCTGCTGCTATTATATGGCAATTACAAGGATTTTATAACTTTTATCACTGAGCGATTTTTCGTTTTTATTTTTCCCTCCGCTTTTTCCAAGAGCCAGAACTTTTTTATTCTTCCTTCCACATCGCCGTACGAGGGCTTGTTTTTTGCAGGATGAGTTGTACAATTGAATGACATCATTCATTCTACCACAAAATGTACTGGAGAATGAGAAAGAGATTCCAAGTGCTTTGAAATTGCAAATAAAAGTGCAAAAAAAGTGCAATTCCACAATTATTTTGAGTTTTTTATTCATCATGTTAACTATATGGTAAAAGTGAGTTCATAAGTTAATTATCTAGGTCAGAATAAGAAGATACTGAACATTTTTATTTCAATCATAAAAACCCCAGAAATTTGTAAAAAAAAAAAAAAAAAATATTTAAAATACATTTGCTTTATTCGCCATTTTCCAAGACCCATGATGTTTTAATTTTTGAAGATACAGGGCTATGTGAGGGCTTACTTTATGTGCCCTGAGCTGATATTTTTACTGATCCCATTTTGAGTCAGATACAACATTTTTGATCGCCTTTTATTGCATTGTATTGTAACAACGTGGTGGCCCAAAAAAACACAATTCTGGCGTTTTAATTATTTTTTCCGTTACGCCATTTACCAATTGGATTAATTTACTTCATATATGGATAACTTAGATTCTTACGAACGCAGCGATACCAAATATGTGTATTTTTTTATTTTTTTTTACTGTTTTATTGCTATTTTCAGTTCAGCTCCTTTGGGGGCCCCTAAGAGAGTGGGGGCCCTAGGCAACTGCCTTGTCTGCCCCCCCCTAACGCCGGCCCTGAAAGAGTCATGTACCTACGTGCATCTTGCAGCAAATCTTTGTAAGGTACATCACAACTTGTCATGAATTAAATGAGTGGGCATCACTCTGCCTTGTTCCACTATCGTCCAAGCCCTTTTCCGACCATATTGACAGAGTTTAATCAAACTTTCACAAAAATTACAAAATTGTGACATTTCAAGTGTGCTTTATGCCAGATTTTTGGTGTAAACACTTTGATGAATCAGGCTCTATGTGAATATGGATATTCAAATGGTTAAAATAAGGAAATGGAGAGTCATTCTAAAGGCTGCATTCTTAAAATCGGCTAAAGTAAAAGTGGGATGCCTCTAGGATCCTGTACTAGTAGCACCATACATACCACATGAATGTCTGGCCGAACCATATTTCAGCTGACAGCTATCTCTTCCAACTCCTCCACATTGATCTGCCTCTGTTCTCTACAAGAAATCTGCTATCACTCCTTTGGTAGTGAATGGTCTCAATCCTGAACTTGACTCACACCTCAATGGAAGTCACTGACTAGCAGATCAGCTCTCTACCCACATACAGCCAGCCTTAAGTAAAACACTTCCGGGAATGGGAGGGCGTTTATTTTTCCAAAATTAATAGTGGACACACACTACACTGAAAACCTGTGCTTTTGGGAGCCAATTAAACACTGCACATGTGCTCATCTTTAGACATCATGCCATTCTGCTCTATTTACCCACTCTTGGTTTTACTCCATGCTGGTGATAGTTCTACTATACTGACCACTTTGAAGGGCCAGCCTCTGAAGAAGCTGAAGTTTCATTTCTGTTGCAGGTGTGTAGTTCCCTGCTAAAAAACCAAGGAGTGCTTTTATTGTGTCTTTCTCCACCAGTTTGTCTTACCGTCCTTGTGTGGTATTTATTCCAGTAGTGGAGCTAAGGTCCTGCTGGTCTACTCATTATCCAGGGTTAGTTTAGGGTCAGCGAGGGCTTAGGGATGTGATGGCACACATGGGTAAGGACCCATCTAGGGACATTAGGAAACTCAGGGATCAGCCACAAATGAGTATTAAGAGGTGAATCCTCTTCCTCTCTCCCTATCACCAGGGCCTTCCTTCACATCTTCCTGATTTTCCCCTCTGTATTGCAATGCCTGCAGTTCATTTACTCACCCGGACATGACAAAGACATATCAAGACATGAGGTAATCAATTTATCGGCCAAAATTCTTACAGCAGACCATATTACACTATTGAAAAAAGGAGAAAAAAAAGAGTATATTGCTCAACAAGTGCAAATATTTATTAAATGTGAAAACTCATAAAAATACCTCTGGCACAATTGATGAGATGACAAAAAGTGACAGACCTGCAACGTCACATTAGTCCATAATACAATATATGGAAATATCACCCCGGTGTAAAGAAATCACCAGAATATAGTAAATGTGCGATTCATCCAATTATTTAAAGGGATCCTGTCACCTCCAAAAAGCCACCTAAACTACAAAAACATGTCCCTGCATCATCCCATGACTATTTTCACACTCCTTTAGTCTCCTAAATGCTTTCTGTAAAAGTACACAAAAACGTTTTTATACTTACTCATTATCCATTATAATGAGTAGGGACCATATTCGGTAGTCCTCAGGGCGTGTTTGTTTGCTGCCTTGGTCGTCATAAGATCATGTCCTAATGGGCGTAATCTTGTATTCATATTCTAGGCAGGCCATGCCTGTCTTCCACGTCGCTGGCTGGGCATGTGATGACGCAAATCGCATCATTTCCGGTTTGGGTGACGTCAGTACACCCACGCCGCTTGTCCGGCTTCAAGCACACATGCGCAATGTCATGATCATTACTGCCTTAATTTGGTTTTTGAATGCATATAGCACATATACAGCAGAACTAAAAAACTATGTGTGATGCAGTATATTATCTTTTACAATATATACTGTATATTTTTAAGTTTAATCATAATGGTTTCGGCAGCATTAATCAGCTATCACGGTTTAATTTAAGTAGTGGTTGCCCAACACCTTTATATACTGTGCATTAATCCAGATTTTCCTCTGCTCATCCCTGCAAAACTCAGTCAAGATGACATGCTGTTTAATTTTTTTCCCTATGTCTAGAAAATAGGCCATCAGTATACTGTATTTTTCCCTTTATAAAACGCATCGGATTATAACACGCTCCCCAAATTTGGTGAAGGAAAAGAGAAAAAAGTGTCGGCGAGTTAGTTATTTTAGTGTGGGCAGCAGCATGGAGGCATACACAGTGATGGGGGGCCATATCCAAAATGGGGGGGCACTGCAGGCACATGTGATATCCCATTCACCTGTCCAAACCTCTGCACAGTTTCAGCACCGAAGTGATGGACAGCGGGTGCAGAACATATTACAGGAGGCTAATGAGAGGGAGTACGTGACCTCCCGCCATCTCTGTAGCCCGCAGCCATCCTCTTCCAGCCCCCGGACACTGCTCCAGAGCTGTCATCCCCCTCCCGACAGCACAGAAACTAAATTTGGAATATATAATGCACCCCCCAAAATTTGGGGAAACAAAAGTGCGTCTTATACTCTGAAAAATATGGTAAAATTTTCCAGTTTTCTGACTATAAGATGCACTGGACCATTAGACGTACCTAGATTTTATAGGAGGAAAATGGTAAAAAAAGCGCAAAAATGTGGTCATTACACACTGTTATGGGGGGATCTGTTGCGGACAATGTTATAGGGGTAATGTTCTCCATCCTGATATATATGTTCCCCATGCTTGTCCCAGCCTGGTATATAGCGCTCATCCTGGTTGATATTATACTTATTCTGGTATGCATGTTTCCCAACCTGGGCACATCCTGGTATATATGGCCCTCATCCTGGCATATATATTTTTCATCTTGGGGCCATCTTGGTATACATGTCCCTTATCCTGGTACAGTATATATGATCACCAATCTGGTATATATGTCCCTCATCCTGGTAAATATGGTCCCCATACTGGTATATGATACTCATCATGGTATATATGATCCCCATACTGATATATATGTCACCCTTCATCCTAGTATATATGATCCCAACCATGGACCCATCCTGGTGTATATGCCTCCCATCATGCCAAACACACTAAAAAAAATGTGAGTGGCATTCTCTTCTGATGCTGGCAACTGACTTCAGTGTGTAAGCAGCGCAGAACATGACGGTCAATCAATTACACTGACTCTAGCTTCCGGAATATTGACTGCGTCTCACGCCCTTGATTATGGCCATGGGGAGCTGTGATCATTCATCAGCTAGTGGCTGGGTGAACACGTGTGCCTGGTATTAAAGAGAGTGAATATTCACTGCTTCCCACGCTCATAATCTTGCCCACCTCTCGGTGCTGGCTTCAGTGCCCAGAGGTGGACAGGATTGGGGGCATGGACAGCAGTGAATATTCATTTTCTTTAATAGCAGGCACACTGTTAGCCCTAGAACCAGATGGTGTCTCCTGTGACCCTGCTCCTGCCTCCTGTGACCCGCTCCTCTACCAGAATCAGGTACATCCAAACTATTAACACACACACCTCACTTTCCTCCAAATCATTCCGGGAAAAAAAGTGTTTCATAATCCAAATAGTATGGTATCTCATTCTAGTCACTGCCACTAATCAGCTGAAAGGCCATGTGATTGCAGCGAGTACTATGTCACCTTCATTTTTTATCAGGCAATCCTACCTATGTAATATTGGTTGTGCATGGTGTTACAGCACACTACAAGTTCTCCTAATTCAGAGGTGTGAAACTCAAGGCCTCCTAGCCAAATGCAACCTGCCCTGTAATACTATGTGGCTGGTGAGGTCAGGACTCAGAAGGACCACGTCTCAACTTCCTGTGTATGAAGAACCAGTCGAAGCACTGTGGAATTGTGTGCTACAGCACAAAATCTGAGATAGCACCCAACCCTTGTGTTGGCCCAAATCCTATACTAAACATGAGCTGCATTCTACGTCAACGCAGCCAGTGCTTGGCAGAGGGGGCTGAGCCTGCACAGGGAGCTGGTTCTATCTTGGAATCTGAGTGCATACAGCCAGTGCTTCATAGAGAAGGTGGTGCCAGCACAAGGAGCGGGTGCCATCTAAGCTCTCTGAGGCTAGGGTCACAGTAGCATTTTTTACAAGCGTTTTTGGAGACCTGCGTTTTCAAAAACGCATGTAAAAACGCACCCATAGGCCCCCATGTTAAAAAACATATGCCCTAATAGCAAAAACGCATGTGTGACAGTACGATGGGTTTTTGGTGCATTTCCAAAAACGCATGCATTTTTTAATATGGGGCCCTATGGAAAACGCATACAAAAACGCATGTACAATTAGTGCCATTCAAAAACGCATGCGTTTTCCATAGGAGCACATGTTAAAAAAACGCAAGCGTTTTAGAAAACGCATGCGTTTTTTTAACATGGGCTCCTATGGAAAACGCATGCGTTTTTGAATGGCACTAAAAGGTACTAATGTGCCATGCGTTTTTGCATGCGTTTTCCATAGGGGCCCATGTTAAAAAACGCATGCGTTTTCTACAAAAACGCATGCGTTTTTCAAAACGCATAAAAAAAATAGTACATGCACTATTTTTTGGTGCGGATTTAAAAACGCAGCCAAAAACGCAGGGAGCCATCACACACCTTAAAAAACTCATGCGGACATGTAAAAACGCATGGTAAAACGCATGAGTTTTTAAAAGGCACTACAAAAACGCATGCCAACTGTGACCCCAGCCTGAGCCCTACATTTCAGAGACAGCTCCCAAACAAGACAGGCTCATAGAAATATATCACGCTCGGGGCCAGGAAACTCGCGGCCAGTCCCTGCATTGCAATTCATGCTTTGACTGACTTTCACAGTCTGTATAAAAGTCTTACAAAAGTGTCTATGAAGGCAACTATATTGGTGATGTGCACCTCAGTGCAAATTAGTTTGACACCCTTGTTCTGATTCAGCTAAATTGGGCTGGGATGCAGCACCAGACACAGCCACTATCAAAATGATCAGAGTTTTTATAATATCCCAAGATGCACTGGGATCAAATATGTGTATAACAGCCATGTTTATCCTATTGATATCACTAGTACACGAGAAGAACCCACAAGATCACTATAAGTCTAGCTTCACATTTCAGGACGGTTACGTTGCGTCCCATGCGCAGCCGCAGGTGAAAACGCATGCGAACGCGTGTAAACGTTGCGTTTTACATACGTATAGCTTTGCGCACGCAGGTCCGCAATGTTCACATGCGTTTGTCTGCGTTTTGAGCCTTGCACATGCATTTTCCATCTGCATGCGTTCGCTAAACCTAGCCCAATTTTCAGTAGTTATATAGAGGATGTGTTGTGGGCTGGTTCATGGGCGGAGAATATGCTGGACGCCAAAAACTCTTTTTGAGCATGCGCACTAAGGTGTCCGCATGCGTTTCATCCGCAGTTGTGCGCAAAACCATCCGAATGCGTACAGTCTCATAGGGGGCTAATGTTAATTGTATCCGCAGCGTGCGCATGCGGACACTTGCATTTTTTTGGACGCGCCGAAAAATGCTACAAGCCGCGTTCCCTGGCGGCATAAAATCTTCTTCTCCGTCCGCATGCGTACAGTTACGCAGCTGAACGCGAACGAATGTGGCTATGTGCGGATGACTGCACATCCCATGTTAAAGATAGGTGCGCAATCCGCATGCGGATTTCGGGACACAGAGCTGCACCGTCCGCGGCGCAAACGTCCTGAAATGTGAAGGCACCCTAAGAAAAATAAAGTACATTTTCATCCTTTGTTAATAATAAATCTTTTATTGATAAAATTAGGTGCTAATAAAATATTAAAAAATATATGAACTATGTTACTGTACAATTCATCTTGTAGGTAATGGACAATGAGAATTTTTGGATTATAAAATGTCAAACTAAAACAATTTTCTTTTACCACAACACATTAGTGAATGGAAAACAATGAGTTAATATTTACCAGAAACTTATCTGTTCAAAACTGGGTAAGTACTAACTTGTGATTCTCCTTGAGATTTTATAATGTCAAAGTCCAGAAAGTTGCTGAATAGTAAATATTAAGGTCTGATTAATTCATTCATTTGAGCTTTTTTGTCTAGTTGGTAATGTTTTTCGATTGTGACTAATTCCTTTTCTCATTTAATGTATATACCGTACTAGGATGGGGGAAATGCATACCAGGGTGGGGGATATATATATATATCGGGAGGAGGACCATGTATACCAAAATGCTATATATATATATACACTCCAGGAGGCGCATCATGTATACCAGTGTACTCCAGGTTGGGAGATACATGTACATATATCAGGAGAAAGACCATGTACACCAGGGTGCTGGAAAGATATGTATACCAGGTTGAGAGACATATATACTGTGTATATATATATATATATATATATATATATATATATATATATATATATATATATATTCATACCAGGACGGGCACCATGCACACCAGAGTGAGGACCACATATACCAGGGTGGGAACCATATATACCAGGATGGGGACCATATTTACCAGGATGAGTGGACCCCGGATGAGAATATATATACCAGGATGGGCTGACAATGGAGGGACATATATGTCAAGATAGGGGACATGTATACCAGAATGGGATTGATATGCCAAGATGGGGGACATATATACCAGGATGGGCACAGATAGATCCATATGGGAGACATTTACACCAGAATAGGGGATATACATACCAGGATGGGGGACATATATACCAGGATTGGAGACATTTATACCAGGATGGGGACATTACTACATAATGAAGGGTGAAGGGACAATTTGTATATATTTATAGGATTTAGAACACTAGAAGGGCCCATACATCTGATGAACATGTGGGGGGGGGGAAGAGGGGTTTCAGGGAGGAGAGGTTATTGGGGGGGAACTAAGTCCAAAGTTTGCACCAGGGCCCATTGGACTCTAGTTATGCCACTGTGTGCTGCCACAAGCTTATAAGCTTGAATAGGCAACTGTCATCTGAACAGTTGTATTGAATTACATTGGTCATTGTGCTATCTGACTCTAACTCGGACAGCACTTGTTTGTGCAAGATGGTTGTGTGAACAAGCCCTAAAAGAAAGCAACTTACAGAGCAACCGGTCTCTTCACTCCTTGAATGACTCCATCCAAGACTGCCAACCCTTCATCTACCACAAATAGCAACTTCACTCCACGAGTCTGGAGTTTCTCCACAATTTTCAAGGCTCCCTTGTGTCCAGATACCTAAATCCATATTTAGGAGGAAAAGAAGATAATGGGTAAATAAAACAGTTAATGTTAATACATGGCATACATTTTGACATTTAGCATACAATTTAACAGGGGTCTATTAACACTACAGTCACTATTCCGGTGGGTGACTGCAAAGTTCCTGCTGACCTTAAATAGGGGTTATATTCATGTATGCATTTATGTACACACAATGGCCCTGATTTATCAAAGCAACTTGGTCAGAATTCTGGTTTAAAATGATTAGAATAGTGACAAAGAAATTGAGCAACTCAGCATTGCTAAAAAATTTGGTGACTTGTCATTTTTGCAACAGTTTCACCCAGCTCTGTGATAATGAGAGTAGCTGATGTGGGATGGGAGGGTGGAGGGTCGAAACAGATTGTCTAATTCTGGAAAGGCTGTGGTCTACCCTACGTAAGAAATCTCTGGTGTGATGCACAGCATTAGTCAAACACTCCTGATTTATGAAAAAGCATTATAAATCAGGAGTGTCTGACTCCACCATGACCTCTCATCAACACTGGAGAACATTCTCTGTCTTGATGAATCAGGCCAACCTCTTAATGCATGCTCATGATAAAGAACACCAAAGACTGTCTATCACTGAACTTTGTGTGTTGAACAAGGTTCTAAATAACTTATATTTCCTGCAGCAGGAAAATGGAACATCTTAAAGGGGTTATCCCAGACTATTATTTTTTTTAATGTAGGCCTAAGAACTAACAGACAGGTCATTGCTGGCACATAGCGATCACTGACAACTTGTGCAGATGAATCTGCAGCTTCTGCTGATGTGACGTCTACAGAGCAGCATCTTCTATCTGTTCTGGTCTGTTGGCGGGACGTGATGTCATGCTGATGCCTAACTGCCTGACATGCTGCTACCTGAACATATGGAGCACTGATCTGAATCTGAACCGCTGTGGGTGATTGAGGCCTTTTCCTATGAATCTGCTGATGAACTTTAATATATCATAGAAGGGGGAAATGTTTCGAGAAAGTGGAGCTGATTAACTCAACAGCATTATTATGTCATTGGACAAGCAAAGTATTAAGCAAGCTTTTAAATATGTATATTTTTCTATTTAATATAATGTATTTATCTCTATGCAGGTAGTAAGGGACATTTGAGGGTCAGTCTTTGATGAATGGGCGCAGCATATTGATTCTTAGGGTGCCAACCTCCACGGTCAGGTAGCATTATCGTACAGGTAACAGTTAATGATTTCTGTACCCTACTGACCTCGGACCCTTAAAATTGCAAATAATTGTTCATCCTAATTTCCTGCCGTGTCCACTATTTTGGACAAAGATTCCCCTTTTTTGCATTCACTTTGACATTTTTGGTAGGTTTTAAATCAATTAATTAAAATATCGGTTTGTAATTTATGATTTCAATGGTTTCGATCTGTAAGCTCTTAACTGAGCGAAGCCAGCTGTCAATCAGCCATACTCCATAAACAGAGAAGCCACAAGAAACATCTGAATCGCCAACAAATAGTAAGTGACCACTCTGAGCCGACGGCGACTAGAACAAGCGGATAGTTGTTACCTATTTGGCAACTACCTGCCTGTCAGTTTTTTGGCTCATAGTTAAAAAAATAATTTAGTCCTAGATGACCCCTTTAAAATGACACTTACCTCCTCATCATGTCCTAGTCCAATATAGAATGATCGTTTTGGTTTGTAGTCTCTCTTCAGCAGTAAGTCGAGAGCTTGAAGAACTCCCTGGAGAATACACAAAAAACAGAGGTACACATAATGATTTTATGTTCTCAAACCTGAAGCCAAGGCGGACGTAACCGCCATTGGGACCGACTAAGGAGTCGTGATATGGTCCCGTTGACTATATGTGATGGTTCATGTGTACAGCATATTGGTCTATGTAAAAATGCCATGTATGTATGTTGACTCATGTGAATGAAGGCCAGGCGGCCGTAACCGCCATTGGGATCTACTGTAAAGTCGTGATGTTGTCCCGTTGACCTCGTGTGAGATTTGTGAAGGTTGTGTGCAGTGTAGCAGCCTGTCTGAGACTGTATGGCCTGTGTGAACAGGGGTGTACTGGATCCCTGTGGGTCAGTGTAGGGTCTCATGTATTATGTAATAGGTATAATATGTAGTGTATAATGGTCTACATGAACCATGTGAATAATGCCAGGCAGGCATAGCCACCATTAGAACCAGACTGAGGTCTGTAAGGGTCGGTGGTGTGGAACTCCTTAATGTTCTGTTGATGCAAATATAATATGTTATGTGAAGTGTGATGTCATGTTGCTATGTAAATAGCCTATGATTATGTATATCTTGAATGATTTATGTGGTATATGAGTAATAAGCGGTTTATGACGGTGTTGTATGTAATTCTGATGTAAATACTATTTGGCGTGTAATTTTATGTTGGGTGAATAATGGGAGGTTTATACCGAAAAATTAATAAACCCCTATTTTGAGTGAAGTTAAATGTGGGTCATTGGAGTCACTTATGATTCCCCCAGGGGGCGCTACCTCAAAATACATATACAATGAACATACACACAAATATGTTTATATACACGCAAAATTGTTGATACTCTTCTACTAAAATAAGAAGACTCACTATGGTCAATGAAATAACTTGAAACTGACAAAAGTAATACAGGGATGTTTGTGTACTCACCGTAAAATCCTTTTCTCCGAGTTCATCATTGGGGGACACAGGACCATGGGTATATGCTTTCCTGCCACTAGGAGGCGACACTAAGTTAAGATAAAATTTAAGTCCTCCTCCGTGCAGTATACACCCACCACTAGGAGTAGGAAGCCAGTTTAGTACTAAAGCAGTAGGAGAACATGTTAACGTAATAAGATACAAGCAGACTTAGTCCAAAGCTATGTGTAGGCCATAGAAGGCTGTTGGAGCGGGTGCTGTGTCCGCCAATGATCAACTCGGGAAAAAGGATTTTACGGTGAGTACACAAAAATCCCTGTTCCTCCTTTGCATCATTGGGGGACACAGGACCATAGGACATCCTAAGGCAGTCCCTAGGTGGGAATTAGCTGAGTAGCGGTCACGTATCATGCGCCAGCCGCTTACAGATGTGCGACTGCCGCTTGCAAACTTTTTCTTCCTAAGCTTGCATCTGTAGAGGCCTGGATGTGGATGATGTAGTCTTTGGTGAAGGTGTGCAGGCTGGATCAAGTTGCAGCTTTGCAATATTGAGCTGCTGAGACCTGATGTCGAATGGCCCATGAGGGGCCCACTGATTGAGTTGGGTGAGCCTTTATCCCTGCTGGGATTGGCTTGTTTTTGACGCGGTAAGACTCCTCGATTGCCGAGCGGATCCACCTTGCTAACGTGGATTTTGAAGCCGCTATTCCTTTTCTAGGTCCATCGGGGATGACGAACAGCGCTTCAGTTTTACGGAAGGGAGCTGTTCGGGAGATGTAGCATCTGAGAGCCCTAACTAGGTCCAGAATGCGGAGCTATTTTTCAAAGCAGTGTACTGGTGCTGGGCAAAATGAGGGTAGAACGAATTCCACATTGAGGTGGAAGTGGGAAACCACCTTCGGCAAGAATGATGGTGACGGACGAAGAACTACCTTATCCTTGTGGAAGGATAGCAGGGGGAAACGTCAGGATAGTGCGGCTAGCTCTGATATGTGCCTGATTGATGTGATGGCGACTAGGAAGGTGACTTTCCATGAAAGGTGGGTTAGGGATACATCTTGTAGTGGTTCGAACGGGGGTCCTTGTAGGGCGCCCAGAACTAAGTTGAAATCCCAGACAGCCACGGGTGTCTTGTAGGGGGGGGTCGCATGTGCGAGACCCCTTGGATGAACGTTTTGACCTGTGGTTTGGGTGCAATCCTGCTTTGGAATAATACGGTTAGGGCGGAGATTTGGCCCCTGATGGAACTGAGTGCTAGGCCCGAGTTAAGGCCGGTTTGAAGGAACTCCAGGATTGTAGGGATGGAGAAGAGGAGTGGGTTACAGTTGCGGTCATTGCACCATCGAAAGAAGGTCTTCTAGGTGCGGTGATAGATGCATGAGGATGTTGGCTTGCGGGCATTAACCATGGTGGCTATGAGCTATGGTGAAAAGCCTGCCTGGGTCAGGACCCAGGATTCAACAGCCACGCCGTCAAAAACAGGGCCTCTGAGTTCTGGTGGCAAAAGGGCCCTGGGTTAAGAGGTCCGGTCAGTTTGGGAGTTGCCAGGGCACGTCGACGATAATCTGCTTGAGCTCTGCTTACTACGCTCGTCATGGCCAGTCTGGGGCAATGAGTATTACTGGGATTCCTTCTGCTTTGATTTTTCTGATTACTTGCGGAATCAATGGCAGCGGGGAAACATGTATGGGAGTTGGAATTGGCGCCATGGAAGGACTAACGAGTCTACTCTGAGCCCTAGAGGGTCCCAGGACCTGGCTGCGAAGGCAAGGACTTTTGTGTTTAGCCTCAACGCCATTAGATTCACGTCGGGGGTTCCCCAGCACCAACAAATTTGTAGGAAAACCTCTGGATGGAGGGACCATTCTCCTGAGGCTAGTCCTTGGCGGCATAGGAAGTATGCTGCCCGGTTGTACACTCCTGGGATGTGGACTGTTGATATGACTGACTGAGTTGTTTCGGTCAAGTGGAGGATATGTTCCAACTCGTAAAATATAAAAGGGTGGGGGACAAGAGGCGCAATAGTGCCCTATCACTAGTGACACTAATCGTAATGGGGTGGTGCTGAGAAGCCACTCACCTGATGCAGTTGTGATCCCCACAACTGGTTTGAAGGCGTTTAGGAAATATTATTCCAAGCTGCTGCAGGACCTCCACCGACCACTGAACAGTGGTTATAATCCAGAAAGATGATGGGAGTATAGGTGTATCATGGTCCGCGCTGCTCCAGGGCTTAAAAAACTCACCAAAGAGTCAGTCAGATTTCCATCCTTTATTCTCCTTCTCCAGAGGAGAAAGAGAATAAAGGATGGAAATCTGACTGACTCTTTGGTGAGTTTTTTAAGCCCTGGAGCAGCGCGGACCGTGATACACCTATACTTCCATCATCTTTCTGGATGTTCCAACTCGCACATTCCAGCTTTGCTGTGTGTGCCGCCCTGGTGATTGATGTACGCAACTGCTGTTGCGTTGTCTGATTGAATGCAGATGGGGCGACCGGCTAGAAGGTGGTGGAAATGTTGGAGCGCTAGGCGAATCGCCCATAGCTCCAGAATGTTAATTGGGAGGTGTGACTCCTGGGGTGGTGATAGACGGCCTTCTAGCCGAGTAGACTGGCGTCGGTGGTGACAACTAGCCATTGGACTTGGAGAAAGGATTTTCCCTGTGTGCGTGATGATGGCTGTGTCCACCAGTTGAGCAGATGAGTGCCTTTTTGACTTGCGGAGGTAGTCGGTGCTTGCGATCAAGGCTAAAGGGACTTTTGTCCCAAGCTGAAAGGAGGGCAAGCTGCAAGGGTCGGAAGTGTAGCTGAGCGAAGGGAACTGCTTCTATTGCTGCTACCATTTTTCCTAGGACCCCCATGCCGAAACGGATGGATTGAGGTGATCGACCGCAAAGATTGCAAACTCCTTTGTGAATCGCCGTGGCTTTGTCTTGAGGTATAACTCAGTAGAACTAGGCTTCGTGTGGTTTTCAAAGGTCATGCCTAGAAAGGCTATTTTTTGAGTTGGTGTTGGGGATGATTTGTCTAAGTTTTTGAGCCAACCTAGGCGACCGAGCATGTCCAATGGTATTTGGACGCTGTCGAGGCAGGCCTGAAAACATGGTCCCTTGATTAGCAAGTCGTCTAGATAAGGCAGGACGACCACACCCCGCGAATGAAGGTTAGTCATGACGGCCGCCATGACTTTCGTGAAGAGACTGGGTGCGGTTGCAAGGCCAAAAGGCAGTGCGATGAATTGGAAGTGGCGTTTTTGAATGGCGAACCGCAGATACTTTTGATGGGGGGGAAAATGGGAATGTGGAGATATGCGTCTTGGATTTCGATAGTTGCTAGGAACTCCCCTTTTTCCATTGACGTGATTACTGAGCATAGGGATTCCATTCTGAATTGTCAGACTTTTACAAATTTGTTGAGGAGTTTGAGGTCTAGGATGGGGCGTACTGTTCCGTCTTTTTTTGGACAGGTTTGAGTAGTATCCTTTGAACATTTTGGTCTCTGGTACTGGTGCTATGACCCCGGTTTTGAATAAGGAATTGATGGCTTTGAAAAACGGGCAAACCTTTGGTTTGGGGGGATGCGAGAGGAAAAAACGAGCTGGGGGCTGGGATGAGACCTCTATCTTGTATCCCGACGACACCAACTCTCTGATCCAATTGTCATGGACGACAGCGAGCCATGAGTGGCGGAACTTTTGGAGACGTCTGCCTATTGTACTGGTGTCGACCGGGTGGGGAGGGGAGTCATGCGGTGAATCTATGGGGTCTAGTACCTTTAGTGCGGGCTTCTTTCTGGCGATTTTTCCAGGGGGAATTGGTTTTGAATAAAAATGGGGTATTTCTGTCCCTGCGGGGAGGCTGCCCAGTGCCTGTGTTAGCAGTTGGGGTGGGCCATCCGGATGTCCCATGAGAAGGACGAAATCGTGATTGCTGTTGTAGGCGGCGAAAGGGACGCTTAAGCTTTTGCTGGGGAGAAATTTGCTTTTTCCTCCCGTGGCTTCAGAGATAAGTTGGTCCAGCTTTTCCCCGCAGAGACGATCACCCTGGTAGGGTAGAGTTATGAGGGATCTTTTAAATGTGGAGTCCGCGCTCCATCCTCTGAGCCAGAGTGTTCGACGAATGGAGATGGCATTCGACGCTGCCTACACAGAGCAGTTGACCGTGTCTAAGGACGCAAGTAAGAGGTAATCCCCGGCCACTGAGAGGTGGCCAAATATTTCCGTTGCATCTTGGGGGAGGTCGAGGTCTTGTAAAATTGCGTGTAGGGTATCTGTCCAAGATACCATGGCTTTTGAGACCCACGCCATTGCGAAAGAGGGGAAAGGGCTGCTCTTGAGGCCTCAAAGTCAGAGCGTGCAAGGTTATCTATTTGGCGGCCATTGGGGTCTTTGATAGCTGAGCTATCCGAGAGTGTTAGGAGAGTTCTGCTAGCTAGACGTGATACTTTGGGAACAACAGCTGGCGATTGAGCCCATTCTTTATGTAGGTCTGAAGCAAAGGAGTATTTAGCTTCAATAGATCTGTGACCTACGAAGCGCTTGTCTGGGCGCTACCTATGTCAACGGATTATGTCCCTAAATTCGGGATGATTTGAGAGGGCTCGACAGGAGCGTTTTGCCTTTGTAAAGGACACTGCGTGCTCCAGGGTGGTGGTAGGGTGGTCATTGACCTTTAGTGTTTTGTTAATGGCCTCAATGAGGTTGTCAACCATTGCCTGGGTTTCTGTCGTCTCCAGGTCCTGGGACAATTCTGACTCAGAGTTCCCCTTCGGAGAGCAACTCGGGCTGGTCTTCGGGTGACGGAGAGCGAGATGTGACACCAATAGGTGACGTGGTGGGGCGGGGAGGGCACCAGGGAGCAGCGATGACTCATTACCGAGTATGTCCCTCTGGACTCCTTATCTGTACACTTTATAAAGTCTTTTTAACATCTTATAGGGGGGCTAGAGACATGGGGGACCCCTTCCCTGAATGCAGCAGACACACTGCAATTAGTACTGAATTCAGTTAGCATAGAACCAGGGGGGTGACAGGTCTCTTTAAATGTGTTTTGCATCATTAGCCTGCTGGGAGGATCCATGACTTGGAACTCAGAGCAAGCTTTCTGACACTGGGCAGCACATTTCACTTCAGAATGCCATGAAAGTTGTGAGATTTCATTGTGCACAGATTTAAGACACCCTTTGACAGAAGCAGCAAAGCAACCCCAAAACATAAAGGAGTGTCCTCTATATTTCATAATAAGCAAATACTATTTTCCTTATATGTTTCATGTTTGCGTTTGTGAACATATAGCTGATGTGACTTACCAAAGGCTCCAGTTTTGTATTCTTTGCCCAAAAGACATTTTCCTAGAAGCTTTTTGACTTGTCAATATGCATTTTGGCACATTCCATTCTTGTGTTTTTATGATTTGTTCCAACAGTGGTTTCTTCCTCGGTCATTTGCCATGAAGTCCACTTTGGCCAATACAGCAACAGATGGTGCTATCTGACACTGATATTACTTTAACCATAGAGTTCACCTCTATTCTCTTTGGAAGTTCTGGGCTCTTTGGTTACCATTTGTATTACGGTAATCGTCGCTTCAATTAGTCATCAACCACATCCAAGTAGGTTGGGTACAGTTCCATAGAGCTTAAAATTCTGCATAATATATGCAACTGCAGAAAAAGGAATATCAAGCTGTTTGGATATGGTCCCATAGCCCTTATGTTTAACATGTTTGTCTATTTTTTTTTTTCTAACCTCCTGAGACAATTTACTCCTTAGCTTTCTTTAATCCATGTTCTGTGTGGTACACACCTTGACACCTAACAGTATATTGACTACTTTTCACCCTTGAAATAGTCAAACACCTGTGATGCCTATTACAGGACACACCTTAGTTTAACATGTCTTTTTGGTCAAATTAATTTCAATCTTTTGTAGGTCTTCTATCATTTTTATCCAGGCCATTTCCATTACCTAGTTTGTTTTTTAAAACTTTTTCTATAAAATCACAATTCAAAATCAATGGCTAATTTTCAATGATTGATATTCAGTACATTTAAACTTAAAGCGAACCTGTCACCCCCTCCAGGCATCTAAAAATAACATAGCCACCTTCTGCAGCACTAAGGCTGCATTCTGACAAGGTGTCTATAGCATTTATGCTCCCTTGATTCACTGAAATAAAGACTTTTATAAAATCTGTTTCAAACCAGACCCAAGACCGGGAGGCGGGTTTTCAAGTGTCTGTCTCCCTCCTCTGTGGTGTCAGTCATCCCTCTCTGCTCTCTGTGCACCTCCTCCAGGGCCACCTCCCTGCACTACAGAGCTTTGTCAGCTCTGCTACAACATAGAGCTGCTGTTATAAGAGACCCCACAGTAGTAAATCTAGCAGGAGGACGAGCAGACAAAGCACTGTCTGCTACTTAGCAGCCCTTGAGAAGAGCAGGTTTCACTTTCAGTTTCTTGTACCCACCAGCATTGCTCCGTCCTCAGCCCCTGATCTAAAGCACAAACTCAACTCTGCTGCACTGCTGACAGCTCAGCTCAAGGGCAGCAATGTAGCAGGCAGTGCTTTGTCTGCTCGTCCTCCTGCTAGATTTACTACTGTGGGGTCTCTTATAACAGCAGCTCTATGTTGTAGCAGAGCTGACAAAGCTCTGTAATGCAGGGAGGTGGCCCTGGAGGAGGTGCACAGAGAGCAGAGAGGGATGACTGACACCACAGAGGAGGGAGATAGACACTTGAAAACCCGCCTCCCGGTCTTGGGTCTGGTTTGAAACAGATTTTATATAAGTCTTTATTTCAGTGAATCAAGGGAGCATAAATGCTATAGACACCTTGTCAGAATGCAGCCTTAGTGCTGCAGAAGGTGGCTATGTTATTTTTAGATGCCTGGAGGGGGTGACAGGTTCGCTTTAACATTATGTTTGCTATTTTTAAATGTTCCAGAAAATGAAGGATTATTATTGCAATTACACATGTTTTGTCATACACATGTTTATTTCCTTTGTGTGTATTGGAAAAGCACAAAAACATCCTGAGAAAAAATGCAAATTGGACATAATTTCACACAAAACTTCAAAAGTAGGCTGGACAAAATTGTTGGCATCCTCAACTTAATATTTCTTTGCAAACCCTTTGCAAAACAGAAATTTTAAAATCTCTCCATAGATGTTCAATGGGATTTAGATCCAGACTCATTGCTGGCAACTTCACAACTATCCAGCGCTTTGTTTCCATCCATTTCTGAGTTCTTCTTGAAGTATGTTTGAGGTCATTGTCTTACTGGAAGACCCATGGCGTAAGACACAAACCCAGCTTTCTAACAGTCAAGGAATTTGGTGCCAAAGGTAGGAAATCAAACACAAATATGTTTGAACCTCCACCTTATTTGACTGTAGGTATTGTGTTCTTTTCTTTCTAGGCCCTATTCCATTTTCATTAAACAATAGAATGCTCTATGTTGGTCTCATCTGTCCACAAAATGCTTTCCCAGAAGGATTTTTTTGTTACATACAGTTTGGCAAACTGCAGTCTAGCTTTTTCATGTCTGTGTCAGCAGTGAGGTCCTCCTAGGTCTCCTGCTATAGTGTTGCATTTCATTCAATGTTGACGGATAGTTTGTGCTTACTTTAATGCACCCTGAGCCTGCAGGACGGTTTGAATTCCTTTTGAACTTGATTGGGGCTGCTTAGTTACCATCTGGACTATTGTGCATTGAGACCTTTTATCAATTTTTCTCTGCTGTCCACATCCAGGTAGATTAGCTTCAGTGCCATGGGTTGTAAACATCTAGATTATGTTGTGCACCGTGGACAAAGGAACATCAAAATCAAGTCATCAGACCGTTATCGTCTCCTCTTTCTGTTCTCCATGCATAGTGTGTCACAAACATACACAAGATGCAAAGATTGAGTCAACTTCTCCCCTTTTTATCTGATTTAAGGTGTGATTTTTTTATTGCACACAGCTGTTAGTTGCTACAGGTGAGATTGAAAGAGCATCAAATGCTTGAAACAAAGTTGTTTATCCACAATTTTTGAAAAGTGCCAACATTTGAAGTTTTGTGTGAAATTATGTCCAATTTGCTTTTCTTTCTCTGTTTTGGTGTTGTTCTAATACACACAAATGAAAATAAACATGTATGACAAAACATTTGTAATTGCAATAATTTTCTTGGTGAAATGCTTCATTTTCTGAATTAATTTCAAGGGTGCCAGCACTCCCTAAATTTAACTGTGCTAGACTTATAGCATTATACTAAAGACTATAATCACTGGGACCCCATTATCGCCAAAATGGAAGACTCATGTTCCCCATTCTCACCTGGCTAAAAGACTTTGGCCAATAGGGGATAATGGGAGCAAATGCTTGCACCTTGTGCTGTTCTACTACCTTTTGTTAATCATATACTGAGTTTATAAATTGATACAGTATCATTTCTCGATCTAGTGATTAAAACTGACCTTTGACAAGCATAGTAATTAAGGTGATAGCTTGCATGCCTAAAGAAGAATGAAATAATGGTACAAATCCGGTAAAATATGCAGTCATTACGTGAATTCAGGTTAAAGGTTTTTCGTTTGCTTTATGTCACAAAAAATTATAATTTTATTATCATATGATTAATGTATCAACACTGAAATCAGTGTTTTCACACTCACAATAACACAGCTTTTGTCATCTAGGGTTCCCCTTCCATATATGTAGCCATCATGTTCTTCTCCAGAGAAAGGTGGGACATCCCAACCTTCAGGAGGTGCCGGTACAACATCCAAGTGAGCAAGGATCATGTAGGGTTGTAGACTTTGGTCTGAGCCTTGGACTGCAAAAAGGTGGCTGTATTCTGCCACCACTTCATGCTTAATAATACTTGAAGAGAACACTCTTGGAAAAACTAATTTGGAATAAAGAAAATTTATATATTAGAAATAAAGAAAATCTGAAACATAAAGTTGTCCACACACGGGTTGATTATAGTTTATATCTGAATTTCAGAAATAAGTCATACTTTCACATCAACGTTTTTTGCCGATCGCAGCAGATGCGGTGAAAAAACCGCATCTGCCGCGATTACCGCATAACCGCTGCACTTGCGGCACAGTTGCGGCAAGCCCCATAGAATGTCTATGGGGGCTTGTGGCAGGTGCGGCAAGTGCGGTATCGGCACTTGCGGCAGTTGCGGCCGCAAAAAAAACGCGGCTGACCGCGTTTTTTTTTTGCGGCCGCACCTGCCGCAAGTGCCGAAACCGCACTTGCCGCACCTGCCGCACACTTACCGCAAGCCCCATAGACATTGCATGGGGCTTGCCGCAACTGTGCCGCAAGTGCAGCAGTTATGCGTTAATCGTGGCAGATGCAGTTTTTTCACCGCATCTGCCGCGAACGGCAAAAACCGCTGATGTGAAAGTACCCTAAGGCAAGTTTCACACCACGGTTTTTTCCTGATCAGGTTCGATCAGGTTTTGTGTGTCAAAACCAGGAGGAACCAGGAGAGGAACTTGCAGAGAAAAACTATAATTGAAAGATTGACACCTGCTCTGAGTTTTGGAGACTCTCCTGGTTTTGGCACACAAACACTGATGGACACTGATCAGTGAAAAACTGCAGTGTGAAGCCAGCCTAACAAGCACCATATACTGTACATCAGTCTGCAAGCTAAGCCTGATTACACCCAATAATGGCATCAACTTGCCAGGTTCCAGAGAAATCAATTATACTCTTGACTAATCAAACTGACAACAAACCAATGTCTGTTGGCTGTCCCTGCAACATTTTCTAGCTTAGTAAGGCTGGGGTTCCACATAAGCCCTCAGTCCGTTTTTGGCTTCAGTTTTCTCATTTTTTTTTCTAAGTCCAAAAACTGACAGAAAAACGGATTGGGTGTAATAAACACCCTGTCCGTTTTTCTAAGGAGCTCCAAACATTGCCCTGTCCGTTTTTGAGTCAAAAACGTTGCATGCAACGTTTTTGGCATCAGTTAAAAAACGCATGCGTTTTCATGCGTTTTTTTTAACATGGGGCCCTATGGGAAACGCATGCGCGAACGCATGCAAGCGCGCACTTGCGTTTGCGCATGCGTTCGCGCATGCGTTTTTTTAATGAAAATTCCAAAAACGTTCAGGAGTGCAGGAGGCTCAAAAAGCACCCAGAAAAAAACGGATTGGTGATGAAAATCACTTCCAAAAACGGATTTCTATGTGTGACCACAGCCTTACTTATAACATTGTATCCTTTTTAAGTGTATAGGTAAAGTCACACATAACGATCGCTCCAGCGATCCCGACAGCGATAACGACCTGCCGGGATCGCTGGAGTGTCGTTACCTGATCGCTGGGGAGCTGTCAAACAGGCAGATCTCCCCAGCGATCAGGCCCTGGGAGCCACCTCCCACATCGCTCCCTACTTAGCGCTGTCACTAAAGCCCCTACAGCACCACCTTCTTGTGACAGCTCCCGCATCTCAACCCACCTTGAAATGGGCTAAATTCCCGCCCCCTCATCCTGATTGGACGAGCGCTGTTAAGCCTTTTCTTGCCATTGGGCGGAAGCCTCGTCGCTCACTCGTGGAGGTTAGGTTGATCGCTGGTCACCCCAGTCTCTGCAGGGAGAAGTGCGGACGTAGGAGCCGGGGCCCCCGGGACCGGGAGCCAGAAGGGCCTGGGGGGCATGGAGTAGACGCCCGGGCCTCCTGTGTGGCCTAGCCCGCGGCGCCTGTGTGTGTCTGCGGCTGTGTGGAGCATCTGTGTGATGTGTGGATGCAGCGGAGCACATTGCACATAGCGGACGTGTTAGTGCCGGGCGCACTGTCTGCACTGATGTGTGTGGCGGGGCTGTGTGTCAGGTGAAGCTGTGTGTGCTGGATCAGGCCACCTCTTCCCCAATGACCTTCTCCCCTTCCTTTGTTGTAATTCTACCAGGCAGTGCTAAGCAGGGAGAACGCTGGTAACCATGGTAAATGCCGGATATCTAGGCAGCGCGTGCTGCCTGGATACCCGGTGTTTACCATAGTAACCAGCCCTGTGAGGTCACTGATCGCTGGTTTCTTGCGGTCACACGCAGCGATGCGTGCTGACCAGCGGGAAACCAACGATCAAAAAATGACCCAGAGCACTTTGCAGCGATCAGCGACCTCACAGCAGGGGCCTGATCGCTGCAAAGTGTCACACATAACGACATCGCTGGAGAGATCGTTGTAACATCACAGTTACAACGATCTCGCTAACGATATCGTTATGTGTGACTGGGGCTTATGTCTCGAAGTTGTAAATTCCGCAGTCTTTAGGTATAACCGTCCAAATAGCATGAAAGCAGTATTTAGGCCTGTTTATTTATGAGATTACTGCAGCTAACATTGTACAGCAGAGCTGAACTTTGCATATGCAGTTGCCCTATCACAGGGTTTCAGTTTCTACAGTACAACAGAGAGCTGCAGCTGAAAATGTGTTTTGTAATGAGACAAAATTCAATTCTGCTGTACTGTGTTAGTTGTAAGCACACAACTGCAGTGAGATTTGGAGATCAGACTGTCAGTCATTACATGACACACAATGATAATGCACCTTTTCATTTAAAACTATGGAGACAGATTCTCTGGGAGATCAGTGTTGGCCCATAGATCTTAAAAGCCCATTTAGGCCCCTTTCACATAAACCTTTTACGCTGATTGCGGCAGTTGCGGTGGAAAAACCGCAACTGCCGCGGTTACCGCATAACGGCTGCACTTGTGGTTCACTTGCGGCAAGTCCCATACAATGTCTATGGGGCTTGCGGTAAGTGTGCGGCAGGTGCGGATTCGGCACTTGCGGCAGGTGCGACCGTGAAAAAAATGCGTTATACAGCGTTTTTTTTCGCGGCCGCACCTGCCGCAAGTGCCGATACCGCACTTGCCGCACCTGCCAAAAGCCCCATAGACATTGTATGGGACTTGCCGCAAGTGAACCACAAGTGCAGCCGTTATGCGGTAATCGCGTCAGTTGCGTTTTTTTCACTGCAACTGCCACGATCAACGTAAAACGCTGATGTGAAAGCAGCCTTACATATTAAATTACCTGGATTTTTCTGGTATAACACATTGGATATCAAAAAATAATTTTATTCAACTTTCTATGACCTGAATATCCATATAGACAGCTTAGGAGGGTTGATTCTACTGACAGATTCCCTTTAGGCCAAGTTCACATGACCATATTTTCGATACGAGTTGTGCTAGGAAACTATATTCATGCTTGTAAATTTTAATAGCTTTTGATGTATAAAAATGATGCCAAGCAAATTATATAAACATAACTGTGGAGAACAAAATTGTTAGTTTTTTTCTAGATGAACTAAAAGATTTCATCTAATTTAATCAAAGAAACTGCAATTTTTTTCCACACACAGATTCAGTCCATGAAAAAAAAAATTCTTGACTGCACCGCCCAATTGAATTCCATTCCTTAATGAATTGTATAATAATGGTATTTTCAGTCCATGTGCTGCATGTGAAAAATGGACAAGTTATTCATTTGGCCAGTGGAGAAGAGAACTGTTAAGGCCACGTTACACACACAGATATATTGGTCACAGATCTCTGGTTGCAGTGAAATCATGGACACATTGTTACATTTGTACACAGCCACAAAATGGAGCAATGTGTCCATGATTTCACTGCAACCAGAGATCTGTGACCAATATATCTGTGTGTGTAATGTGGCCTTTAGGGTGTGCTCACATCTGCGTATAAGCTCGGTGAGTGCAATCCGATAAAACATCAGATTGCGCTCTCAATGAGGCAATACTATAGTGTAATGTCCATCTGCAAGTTTTTCCTCAGCGAGAAACATGCTGAAGGAAAAATCGCAGCATGTATGGCTGTGGACCTCATTGAGACTGCACAGTTTATTAAGGGTGCAATAAAAAAATCGCACAGCACACAGACAGTGTCTTTAGCATGATCTTTTCCATGCTGTAAAAAGTAAGAAAAGTCTATCAAGTAATAAAGCTTCAGGGCACTAAGTGGCAATATCAACCGTCATGCTCCGGGCGGATTGCCCTGTAGGCAGATTCTTCCCCTGGTGGTGCTAATCCACAGCACAAGCAGTAACAGATATATAAAGAAAGGCAGCACTCACCAGTATTTTGCAGCAGTGGTCTCTTTAATCCAGTATGTTTATGGATTCATGACAGAGTGCAGGGAGGTGACCACAGAGGGCGGACGACGCCGCCGTTTCGCAAAAAGTTGCTTCTACGGGTCCTCCCTGCACCCTGTCATGAATCCATAAACACACTGGATTAAAGAGACCACTGCTGCAAAATACTGGTGAGTGCTGCCTCTTTCTTTATATAAAAAGTAAGAAAAGATAGACGGCTAGAATAAATAAATGATAGGATAGCTAGATTGAGCTTACCAGTTTCCCGCTGCTTGCTACCAGGGCCACTCATTAAGCTTCATGAATATTCACTGCACTGACCGGCAACAGCCAATTACAGATGCTCACTCACTATGAGAGTGTTGTTGTTGGCTGTTGCAATCAGACTGTGCTCCCACAATATGTTCCGGTGTCTGTGCTGCTGTCATAGTATTCATAATAAATAAATAATAAACAAATAAATGAATAATGGAAAAAAAATGTGTAGGGCTTTGCTGTATTTTTCAGTCTCAGCATAGATAGAGCAGAAAGCTGTGAGCTGCCACCCTCAGCTTCCTAGTTTTACCTTGGATGGCAAAAAAAAAATGTTTGTGCTTAATTGCCTATTTTTAATTGCCAGCCAAGGTAAAACTAGGCAGCTGAGTGCTGCTATTCTCAGCATGGCGGGGGCCCATAGTTATTGGGCTCCCCCACGCTATAGAATAGCAGCCCGCAGCCGCCAAAGAAATTTCCACATTCATTAGAATTCCTAGCTTTTTATCTGGCTCTTCCTGATGCCCTGGTGTGGTGGCATCAGGGTGATAGAAGGGGTTAATGACAGCTGATGATTGCCAACTTGTCATTAAGCCCAGATTGATCTATGTATGTATTATCTATCTATCTTTTATAAGCATGGGAAAGACCATGTTAAAAATGCATGTCACATGCATGTCATACTTATGACATGTGCATGAAACACGGATGCTAGGTGCCAGAAAAATGCACACTGGCATGTCATATGGATGTCAAAACGGATGACACTCACATGACACTTTGCGACTTTCCTCGCTGAGGATCTCTGCAAGAAAAGATACGCAGATGTGAGCATGCCCTTAAAAAACAACCACCATGAATGGCAGGTCATGAGTGTCTCTTTCCTCAGTATTTTGCACTTGTGCTGCCTCTGTTCCTTATCATGGGGCTGCGGCATACGGAATACTGTATTTCATTTGCATTGTGATGTGTTGTTTGGTAAGATTGTCTCCCTTTTTTTCTGTGGGGTTTTAAAAACTTGATATAATATTGCATATTTTTTGTTTTTATGCAGGTTCTAGCCAGGCCCTTTAGTGCTAGCTGGATACATTTGGGTATCTGCCTTTATGGGGTTCATTTATGAAGTGTTGGGAAGCCCATCTGATCTAATGGTATGGGCATCACTAATAGGCTGTTGGCCAAGCACTGTGCACCCCACATATCTGAGTGACTGGTGCCCTATGCAGCCTCACCAGAATGCATTTACTGGTATATTTTTTTTACCTGTTGTTGGTATGTCACGCTGCCTTTTTTGTAATGTTTTTAGAATGTTATGTCCTTTTGGTGTGTGTCACTGTTGAAGTGATAAAGTACTGGGATCTGAGCTAGCTATTGTTCCAGCACATGCAGCTGGAGCTTAGTCATGTAGAACAACTTGTTTCTACTGCAGATAGAATGGAAACAACACATATGCCTGTGCCATCCCCGGGACGTAACTGTAGGCCAGATACACTGCAGTATTTACAATCTGGACATACAGCTATGACCATTTCATACAAAAACAAGAACTGAGTTTTTATGTAACCCTTTAAATTGCCAGCTAAAAGTAAAAAGGCTCAAGAGATGGATAAATTGCAAGTGCTATGGTTTATTAATATTCTATCAATTGAAAGATAGACACTGGTCAAACATATAAGCAGATTAGATATCAAGAACAGTGGTGGAACAGTGGGAGACACAGACCCACTAACACCATATAAATAATAGAAATGGATTTACATGACAAACAGAATGTATAATCTCCCCCACAATGATAAATGGTATACTCTGGCACAAATATTACTAAATGATGAGGTCCAATAGAGTTTTTACCAGGCTATTTGCGCTCCCAGAGGTCTATGATCCAAAACTTCTTATCTATTATATAATTGCGAATGGGTTTTTTGCCCCTTTTGAGTCCGCTCGCGCTGCGAGTCAGCGTGGTCATGTGGATAAGCCCGAAGCATTGGCCGCGAAGCGGCCATTGCGAGTCAGAGACTCGCTCTTCTAGAATCCCGATGCATGTGCATCAGGCACCCAGCTAGTAATTCATAAAGAGTTCTGTAAATGTGTCATTTCCGGCATCGGGTGACGTCAGTGCACCCGCGACGGTCTGTACGCTTCAAGCACCGCATTGCGCATGCGGTGCTTGAAGCAGTACAGAGCGGAGTGTGTGTACTGACGTCACCGATGCCGGAAATGACACATTTTGCGTCATTACAGCCTTTACATCGCCGTGGAGAGCAGGGAGGCGCTGAATACAATATGAATAGAAGATCACGCCTATTAGGGCGTGATCTTATGACGAAGAGGGCCCGCCCAAGGGGCTAAAGAATATAGCCACACTAATTAACATTGCTAATGAGTAAGTTATAAAATGTTTTTATCCACTTTCACAGGACGCTTTTTTGAGACAAAAGTAGTGTGGGATTAATGATAATATGCGACAGGGACATGTTTTGCTAGCTTATGAGGTGTTTTGGAGGTGACAGGATCCCTTTAAAGTTTAGCAAAGGAAAAAGAAAAATTCCAGCACCAAGTGTCTCTTCATTAAAATCTTCAGTATTTTATTTCCGTATCAAGATAAAACATTGAGTGTGGACGCGGCCCCTAAACGCCTGACTCATTTCAAACAAAGTTCTTAATCATAGGCATATGAACAATTCATAACAACATCCTTATATACCTATTCCATTAAGTGAAATTGACATGCCCCTCCAAGTGCCTTACAATACTCGGAACTGGGCCGTTTTGAGGCTTTATCACGGGGATCACAGGGACCGAAACCCGGCTATGTGACCCTGGCGGTGTCATTAAAGGAAAACTGTCAGGTCAAAAATCCACATGTAACTGATATAATTTTCTAATTCCTCCCTCTAAACTCTCTCTATTGATGTATTTCTTTTATGTATATTCCCCTCCTATCCTCTGTAAACTTCAAATAAAGAGATTCATTCCATCTGTCACTCACAGTGAATGATCCACTTAGTTCTCTGCTATCTACTCCCCATAGATGAATATGCATGTCACATACTCACACCACATGACAGCACAGGAGATCAGAGGGAGGACTGTATTCTCCTTTCTGCTCTCTGTGTGCAGCATCACAATAGGTGAGCTACAACACAGAAACTGTCACAGCACAGCAGGGTATCTGCTTTACAGAAACAAATGAAGCCTAGATCAGGCAGATCTGTAGTAGCTCTCTCCCTCCATGAAGATATCAACGGAACAGACCTGTAAGTGAAACCTGACACTGCACTGTTAGCAAAGGGAGGAAGGAGGAGAGAGCTGCTGAGAGGGAGGAGAGAGCTGCTGAGAAGGAGGAGAGAGCTGCTGAGAGGGAGTGAATAATTATATGAACGTTTACACAGCACAGGACTAATTGTCTCTGCTTATAATGCAGCAGCTCACTTCAGGGTCTGACATTGGTGATAACATGGAAACTACTGTTATGGTTAATATTTTATATCTGGCTTCATTATTATTTAGAAACTATATGCTTTTCTATGTCTGTAGTTTTGTGCTTAAAACTTGCAAGATTGAATGTCTGACTAAGGCTGGTTTCACACTACGAGTTTGTTAAATCCGATGCTGTAAAAATCGGACATCATCGGATCCGATTTAGCCCCCATGTTCTCCAATGGGGATCGGATCGGATGTGCACTTAATGGCATCCGATTTGCATCTGATCCGATTCTGTCCGATTTTTTTCAGGAGCCAAAATCTGAGACTGCTCCGATTTTGGTATCCGATTCAAAAATCGGATCGCATCGGATCTGATGTGATCCGATGCGATCCGATTAAAATAATATGGGAGTCTATGGGGGATCGGATCGGATAGAAAATCGGATCCGATATCGGATCCGATTTTCTGTATTGAGCATGCTCAATACCCTAGACCACTCCCAAAACCTCCCACAGCCCTCCCCCAGCCATTTAAATCGGATCCGATAAAAAATCGGTCTGATGGCATCTGATTTTGAGCATCCGATGCTGTCCGATTTTCATCGGACAGCATCGGATTTAACAAAATCATAATGTGAAAGCAGCCTATGGAATACTTGGTTTCCTGTGAGTTCCCTGACAAGAAGGTTTTACGTTGGGCCATGGGAAGTGTGTTATAACTGATATCTATTTTGGTTTCCTTTTCAGTTACATGTAACGGCTGAAGTTCTGCTTTTTAGCTAATAAATTGGTGAGTCTTAGCCGCCTCAGACAGAGACTCTACCTGCAGACATGTCTTGTTCATGAATGAATTTTAATTTGAAACTCACTGGCAATGTGAAGACCCTTTGTGTCCACCCAAAAGCTCTCCCTATAGAAGGGTTTCCACATCACTACAAACGGTACAATAATGATTTTACATGTTTTTGAAAGGTCTGCCCAGGCACTATTCCAGGGTAATAATATCATACTGAAAAATGACCTGAGAGTGTGCCAGTCTTCATCATATTATTAATGTTACTGTTTTTGACTGAGCACCTTTCCCCCGGTAGCCTAGCTGAATTTAATCATGTTTTCCACCATCTTGCTGTAGTCAAGCTTCCTACCACACCCATACACGTAGGTTTTAAATTGCACTCAGAGGCTTATACCCTTATATGCATTTGTACCACAGACAGAGGCATAAGGTAAGGGAGACAGGGACCCGGTAGACATGAGAACACCTGGAAGCAGGTTACCGGGCTTACATGCAATGGCCAATGCATAAACTAAGATTCTCATATTTCATATTATATCCTGAAGCAGTTTCTGTAGTGTTCATTTTCCTCTTCAAAATTTACATTAGTTTCCTATATACCACACGTATATCCTTTAGTCATTCTGTTTAGTGTGCAGCGGATCATTATTATTATATAGTGTCCCTTTAAAAGTTCGGTGTGGGTGGCCCACTCTCCTAGGGATAGGAATATGGCATGGAGGGTTCATTCTGGGCAGGGATGACTGGACCTGGGGATACTTGTTAATTTACATGTGACGCCAACTGCAGGTTGAGGCTATAGCTGGCCGCCGCTGCTCGTCAGTCTTCCTAGGTGCCGATGGTTGGGAGGCAGCAATGTTCTTAAGCCCTCTACGGGTAGGGCTGACCCCTAGGTTGGCCAAAGGTACCTGAGTGAGTTGGTAGTGGTGTATCTGGTGCTCTTGACGAGTTAAGAAGGTTCACAGATACAGCAGGTTGCACTGTTCAGTTCTTTTACTCACAGTCTCTGTGTAGCAGCACCGCTGAGCACTGGGTTCTCGGAGGCAGGAATCCAGCTACTCACTGGTATTAGCATGTACGTAATCGGCACCCTTTCTCTGTCCTTTCCAGGTCGTCTCGCACATACTGCCTTGCACCTCGCCACATAGAGCTCTGAGCCAGTGACTGTGGGCTTTTTTTTTGCAGTGTAAAGCAAGAAAAGAAAAGAAAAAAAAGAGAAGCTGCAGCTTCTCTTCCTTTTCTCCATACTTTACACTGCAGCTTCTCATTCTCTTCTCCTTACTTTACACTGCAGCTGCTTATTATCTTCTCCTTACTTTACACTTCAGCTTCTCATTCTCTTCTTAATTTACACTGCAGCTTCTCATTCTCTTCTCCTTACTTTACTCTGCAGCTTCTCATTTTCTCCTCCATACTTTACTCTGCAGCTTCTCATTCTCTCCTTCTTGCTTTAAACTACATCTTTCTCTTTACTTGACACTGCAGATTCTCTTTCTTTTCTCCTTAATTTACACTGCAGCTTCTCTTTCCTTTCTCCTTACTTTAAACTGCATTTTCTCTTTCTTTTCTCCTTACTTTACACTGCAGCTTCTCTCCCTTTTTTTTTATTTTTGCTTTACACTGCAGCTCCCCTCTACTCCCTGCTTTGCACTATTCTATACTTCCATCACTCTTTAAAAAAGTACCGATGTAAATACTTAAGTCCCAAAAAAAAGGTTGAGAAAAGTGTTATAGGAGTGATACCTTTATTGGCTAACATGAAAAATTATATTTGTAAGTTTTCAGAGCTCAAGTCTCCTTCATCAGACAATATCACAAATAAATTACTGAGACATTTAAATACAAAATACAGTAGGACATAAGGAAATGGAGGTGTGCTAAGGAAATTAAAATAAAGTCTTTGTTAATGATGTAGATGATTTGCAATGGTCTTTTACACATCAGAAGATCTTCTTGTGGAAGTGTTAGTTGTGTCTAGGTAATGACTCATTAATCCAGGTGTCAAATTAAGCCCTTTTGTTAAGGATTGGAACATTCTTATGAATTTGTATTCCCAAATTTTACGTTCTCTGTCATTTTTAAAGTGACCTATCAATATCAGGACTGTTAGGTCTGCCATGCTGTGTCCAGGCTCAGAGAAGTGTATTCCTACAGGTGTGTCCAGCTTATTTTTTATTGTATGTCTATGTAAATTCATCCTAGCTTGTAGCTTTTGCATTGTTTCCCCAATATACATTCCTGTAGTGCCCTTTGTACATTGTATCATATACACCACATTGGAGGATGTACATGAAAAGAAGTCCATGATCTTATAGTCTTGGTTTGTGTTGGGTATAGGGACTGTATCTGTTGGTAATATGTGGGTACACGTCTTGCATTTCTTGCTGTTACAGGGGAATGTGCCTGTCTGTGATGGTGATGTGAGGACACTTCTGACAAGTAGATTCCTTAGGTTGGGGGGCTGTTTATAGGAGAGCAGTGGCAGTTCTGGGAATATAGCTTTAAGTATGTGGTCTTTGTGGATTATGGGCTGCAGATAAGCACCACTTTTCCTTAGGATGTTCATGTGAGGATTGTATGTGACCACAAGAGGCACCCTGCTGTTGTCCTCCTTCTGTTTGTAATCCAGGAGGCTGCTTCTTGGGACCCTTGCAGCTCTGTGGATCTGTTATTCTACCCTGTTTCCCCGATAATAAGCCACCACTGATAATGAGCCATAGTGGGGGGTAGAGGAGGGGCGGCTAATATAAGCCATACCGCGAAAATAAGCCATACTAAACTGTCCATGGGAAAAATAAAGCCATGGAACCTTTTTATATGCATCGCCGCTGCCTCGGTCCCCTCTGTCCCTGCTGTCCCCGCTGTCCTCCGGGGTCTGTGTTGTCCTCCTCTGCCCTCGTGCAGCCGCTGGTGGCCCCGAGTGTATGGGGTTAATTTTCTGTGTGCCCCGCGCCCAGCCTGACGTCACCGCTGCCCCTGCAGCTCTGATTGGCCAAGCGGCTCCCCAGCATCTCGAGCGCTGATTGGCTCAGCAGCACAAGTGCTGATTGGCCCAGACGCTCCTGCAAGACGAAACAGCCACACCTGCACCCTGCACCGCGGAGGAATCCATTAGGGGAAGCCACCATTACAAAGTAAGGAAATCACAAAATGTACCGTAATGTTTCCTTGGTGTACTGGGGGCTGTTACCCTCTGGGCTGTGTGGGATACTGTACTGTAAGGGCCTGTGACCCTCTGGGCTGTGTGGGATACCGTACTGTAAGGGCCTGTGACCCTCTGGGCTGTGTGGGATACCGTACTGTAAGGGCCTGTGACCCTCTGGGCTGTGTGGGATACCGTACTGTAAGGGCCTGTGACCCTCTGGGCTGTGTGGGATACCGTACTGTAAGGGCCTGTGACCCTCTGGGCTGTGTGGGATACCGTACTGTAAGGGCCTGTGACCCTCTGGGCTGTGTGGGATACTGTACTGTAAGGGCCTGTGACCCTCTGGGTGTGTGGGGATACTGTAAGGGCCTGTGACCCTCTGGGCTGTGTGGGATACTGTAAGGGCCTGTGACCCTCTGGGAGGCTGTGTGGGATACTGTAAGGGCCTGTGACCCTCTGGGCTGTGTGGGATACTGTAAGGGCCTGTGACCCTCTGGGAGGCTGTGTGGGATACTGTAAGGGCATGTGACCCTCTGGTGAGGCTGTGTGGTAGTTCGTTGTTTTACATGTTATACATGGAAATACCGTCATGATACGGTTGTAACAAGATATTCTTGAGACATTGGTTTAATAAAACTGTTGTGTGGTGACTACCATACTGTTCAGCATGTTAATAAATGTTAACTTTTTGGTTAAAAAAAATCGTCATTTTTTTTTCTAATATAAGCCATACCCCGAAAATAAGCCATAGTGGGACTTTTGGGGGTAAAAAGAATATAAAACACTGGCTTATATTCGGGGAAACACGGTATTACCAGTGGATGGTATAATTGATTTAGGAATGTTTTCCTCAGTGATAGCAGTTGTAGTTCCCTGTCTTCATTGTTTGAACAGATCCGAATGTACCTCAGAGCTTGACTGTAGATTATTGATTGGGACATTAACCGAGAATATCTCTGGTTGGGTGGAGAAGATTCTAAAACCCTTGGTGAGGCAAACACCCAGCTGCATCCAGGACACCACAGACATTCTCTACAAATTGTCAGCCCTGGGTCCACTTCCAGAGGATACAATATTAGCCACCATGGATGTAGAGTCCCTTTACTGCAACATTCCTCACAAAGATGGGATTGCTGCATGCAAATATTTCCTCCAAAAAAACAATCTGTCCACGGAACCAGCCTTGCAATTCATCAGGTTTGTACTCCAGCACAACTATTTTTCCTTTGGGGACAACATATACCAACAGTGTATGGGCAGCGCCATGGGAAGCAAAATGTCACCACAATATGCTAACTTGTTTATGGCTAAACTAGAACATGACTTTTTGGCATCTTGTACATGGGCGTACCCAGTGTGGGGCAGCTGCCCCCCCCCCAAAAGAAAGGGGTAAGCGGCACTGAGCGCGCGTAACGATCGCGGTCGCAGCAGTCGCGGCTGAGACCGGGCCCGCGCCTCCAGCAGCGCCCCGTGACCGTAGCTCCTGCTTCACATGGATGTGCGTCCCCGAGGACACATATCCATGTGACAGCGCAGCTCCAACGCTCCGAGTGTCAGGGAGAGGAGGGAAGGGAAGCCTCTTGCTTCCTGCTGATGCTCTTGCCCCCTCCTCTCCTCTGATCTGCCGTCTTCCTGCCCTGCGCTCCCTGGGGAGCGCATACAGCAGGCGTCACCTCCTCCTCCTCCATAGGCATGGGAGAAAGCAGGTGAGAGGGTGGGCATGGGAGAAAGCAGGTGAGAGGGGGGGCCTCGGACACAGCAGGTGAAAGGGGGGCGTGGGAGACAGCAGGTGAGAGGGGGACTCCCATATCATATACAGCCCCCCATAGGGCTCCCATATTATATACAGCCCACCCCATAGGGCTCCCTATGATATGAGGACTGTATATGATATGAGGACTGTATGGGGTATTGGGGGGCTGTATATGAGATGGGACTCCAATATCATATACATCCCCCCATAATGCTCCCATATCATATACAGCCCACCCCATAGGGCTCCCATATTATACACAACCCCCCATAGGGCTCTCATGATGGGAGCCCTATGGAGGGGCTGTATATGATATAGGAGCCCTATGAGAGGGCTGAATATGATTTGGGTGCCCTATGGCGGGGTTATATATGATATGGGAGCCCTAAAAGGGGGCTGTATATGATATGGGAGCTCTATGGGGGCTGTATATGAGATGGGAGCCCTATGGAACATTGGGGGGCTGTATATAAGATGGAACTTCCCCATAAGGCTCCCCAGTAGTGTAACGAGTCTGATGGGCCCCAGTGCGCAATTTAGACCCCCCACCTTCCGCGTGCACGTTTGGTCAGATGCATGGGCCCTGTGTAACGTTCTAAATCCTATAAAGACTCACAAATTGACCCCTCTCCCCCTTCATTATGTATTAATGTCCCTTATCCTGCTGTATATGGTCCTCCTCCTGGAATATGGCCTTTATCGTGGTATATATGTCCCCCATCATGGTTTATATGGTCCTCCTCCTCTGCCACCATAGTCCTCCAATTATTATAATGCATCCCCACATTCCTCTATATATTACAATGCATTCCCAGTCCTCTATGTATTATAATGCATCCCATAGTCCCCCATTCATAAGGTAGCCCCCATAGTCATCCAATTATCATAATGCAACCCCACTATCCTCTATATAGTATAATGTAGCCTCATATGCCTCCATAAATTATAATGCACCGTTCTAAAATTTTACAACCTGAACAACCATGGCTTGCTTTCCCCCTGTAGTTTTGACCCTGGGTACGCCCATGATCTTGTACTATCAAACCTCTAGCATACTTCCGCTATATTGATGACCTACTAATAATCTGGTCAGGCTCAAAGGATGATCTGCTTACCTTCCACAACAACTTCAACAAGTTTCACCCAACAATCAAGCTCACCCTCAACTTTTCAAAGTCACAAATACATTTTCTGGACACAACCATATACATTAAAGACAATACCGTACAAACGTCTATTTACCATAAACCCACAGGACATCCGGCATACCTGAGATGGAACAGCATTCATCCAAGGCACACAAAAAAATCAATCTACAGTCAAGCTCTGAGGTACGTTCGGATCTGTTCAAACAATGAAGACAGGGAACTACAACTACTATCACTGAGGAAAACATTCCTAAATCAAGGATACCATCCACTGGTAATAGATGAACAGATCCACAGAGCTGCAAGGGTCCCAAGAAGCAGCCTCCTGGATTACAAACAGAAGGAGGACAATAGCATGGGCGCCTCTTGTGGACACATACAGTCCTCACATGGAAAATTGGTGCTGATCTTCAGCCCATATTCCACAAAGACCACAGACTTAAAGCCATATTCCTAGAACTGCCACTGCTCTACTATAAACAGCCCCCCAACCTAAGGAATCTACTTGTCAGAAGTGTCCTCACATCACCATCACAGACGGGCACATTCCCCTGTAACAGCAAGAAATGCAAGACCTGTGCCCACATATCACCAACAGATACAGTCCCTATACCCAACACAAACCAAGACTATAAGATCATGGACTTCTTTTCATGTACATCCTCCAATGTGGTGTATATGATACAATGTACAAAGTGCACTACAGGAATGTATATTGGGGAAACAATGCAAAAGCTACAAGCTAGGATGAATTTACATAGACATACAATAAAAAATAAGCTGGACACGCCTGTAGGAATACACTTCTCTGAGCCTGGACACAGCATGGCAGACCTAACAGTCCTGATATTGAAAGGTCATTTCCGGCTTTGGGTGACGTGGTGTACACCCGCACCGCTCTGTTAGCTTCAAGCCCCGCACTGCGCATGCGTGCTGGAGGCATACCAGAGAGGGCGGGTGTACTACGTCACCCGAAGCCGGAAATGTCGCGATTCGTGTCATACAGCCGCACACCGCAGCCCGGCCGGCGCAGAGGAGAGAGGGGAGGCGACCATTTCAATCAGCATTCAAGATCACGCCTATTGAGGCGTGATATTATGAGGAGGGAGAGCCTGCCTGGGTGACTATGCATACAGTAGTCACTCATTAACATCGCTAATGAGTGAGTTTAATAACGTTTTTATACATTTTCACTAGATGCATTTAGGAGCCAAAAGGAGTGTAGGATAAGTGATAATATGCACTAGGGACATGTTTTAATAGCTTATGAGGCGTTTTGGGGGTGACAGGATCCCTTTAAGTATTAACATCGATTTCTCTGGCTAACACGGTACCACAATATTATTTTGTATTGTACTCTTAAAAAAGTACCGTATGTACAGCTGTTGTACTGGGAAAGTGGAGATGTCTTTTACAAACTTAATTTTGTGTAAATAAGGAGGCGACAGTCTATGTAGGCATCATGATTTTTGGTAGGCTGTCTCCCATCTGAATTTGTAATGAATGTTAACGAACTGTGTCAAGTAACAGGTGTACATGGTTTCACTTAATGGAATAGGTATGATTAAGAACTTTGATTGAAACACGTCAGGCGTTTAGGGGCTGCGTCTCCACATGATGTTTTTTTATCTTGACATGGAAATCAAATACTGAAGATTTTAATGAAGAGATGCCTGCTGCTGGAACTTTTCTTTTTCCTTTGCTATTGCTAATGAGTGGTATCCAGCCACTTGTTCCTGGCACCTGTGTTCATCTGGACTCCGGTGAGGTACCACTAATCCCCTTCCCTGCTCCCAGTATGATGTTATCTTAGGCTGGCTTCACACTACGGTTTTGTTCCTGTTCGTTGGAACCTGTCTTTGCAGGATCCAATGAACAGGAACGGACAGCACCGGATTGGCACCTCCAGATGCCATTTCTGTATCTGGTCCGGTATCCGGATACAGAAAGAGCAGCGGGGAGCCGAGCCCGCTGTCAGCGCTGTGTCAGCGCTGTGTAATATCACTATAGCAGTGTATCTATGTACACTGCTAAAGTGATATTAAATAAAGGGATGATTAAAAATAAAAAATAATAAATCCTCACCTTCCGGCGACCATGAGTGTCCCACGCCGACTACAGCTCTCCCAGCCATTCAAGGACCTTGCATGATGTCACTGGGAGGGGCGGGGCAACCCAATTACATGACTGCTTCAGCAAATCTGATACGGTCATGTAATCGGGTTGCCCCGCATCATGCAAGATCCTTAAGCTTTGTATTCGGCGCGGGACACTGTCGCCGGACAGGTGAGAATTAATTTTTTATATTAAATCATCCCTTTATTTAATATCACTTTAGCAGTATATATAGATACACTGCTAAAGTGATATTACACAGATTTACTATGGGTATAGAGCAGCGCTCTTGTTCTGTGCATGCTCTGTACCCTGGAACCGGATCTGGGAAACGATTCTCTTGTTTCCCGGATCCGGTGCCATAGGCCCGCATGCTAAATGTGCCGGACAGGACAGGATTCGTTTCTGTCCTGTTTTGTCACTGGAGACCAAAAAAGGTGCAGACCTCTTTTTTGGGACCGGTGAAAAACAGGACAGAAATGAATCCTCCATCGGATTCACAAAACTGGATGGCCAAATAGGGCCAATCCGGTACCATAGGGATACATGGGGGCCAAAAACAATCCTGTTCTGTTTCAAAAACTAACAGAACAGGATGGTAAAAAAACGTAGTGTGAAGCCAGCCTTAAAGTTTACCTATCTAAAACTTTCATTTCCTGGAGTCTGTAGGCAGCATATAATGGGTTAACTTGTTAGTTCTCAATACAGAAGGTCCTAATGAACTTGAGTGCACTGCTCCCACAATAAAAGTTGTGAAGCAGCAAAAGTACATATTATATTATGCAAGAAAAGGATAATTTATTAGAGGGAGGTAAATGTGTTGCCTACAAACTCCAGGAAATGAAGACTTAAGGCAGGTAAATTTTAGGCTTTCCAGGACATCCTATGGCAGCACATTATGGAGCTAGAACACCAGTATCAAAAAAGAAAGGGTGGGATCATAGGCCAAATTATTACACTTATGATTATTTTGGAAAAGGCCAAACACTCTGATGATCTGATGTCCAGTCTGTAATGCTTAGCAAGTGTAGACAATGATGACCATGTCTCAGCTCAGCATATACGTTCAATAAGCACATGAGCTATTTTAGCCAACGTTAGGCTGCTTTCACATCAGCGATTTTTGAAATTCATGGCAGATCCAGCAGTTTTGCCGCATCTCCCCTGATCTACAGCGTAACAGCTCACTTGCGGCAAGCCCCATTCATTCCCTTTAGGAATTGCGGTCAGGTGCAGCAAGTGCGGTTTTGCTGGATCTGGCAGATCCGGTCCTTGCAGCAGCGCAAACATAAACACTGCTAGCAGCGCTTTTTTGACTTGCAGCAAGTCCTGGATCCGGCAAAACCCCACTTGCTGCACCTGACCACAAGTCCTATTGGGAATGAATGGGGCTTGCTGCAAGTGAGCCATTACGCTGCAGATCGCGAGAGATGCGGCAAAAACGCTGGATCTGCTGCAAATTTCAAAAATCGCTGATGTGAAAGCAGCCTTACAGATGTTGACAGAATAGATTAGGCTCTGACTGATTTTGCTGGATCTTGTCCTTTATGTAAATAACAATCTTGAGTTAAATTTAAAATCTATCTAGACAATGATGCTTTTCTAGCTAAGTTCCTGGATTTGTTCCTCTAAAGGTACCGTCACACGCCACAATCTCGGCTGGCGATGTGTGGTGATCTGACGTGCGCGCTCACGTTTTTCGTGGTCGCCTCAGATCGCTGATGGCATCACACTCTGCAATTGCGCCCTGAAGCTGAGGTGATGTGTCGCTCTGGAAATCGCCTCACCTACAGCGGAACCAATCTTGCCTCATTCCATCCCCGCTTCACACGCCGCAATCTCAAAGGCAATGTGGGCGTACATGTTCAGCGTGGCGAGGAGATAGGCGTGCTACACCAGTTTACACTGCGCCCCATACACGCTCATTGGACAACCCAACAGCGTTACGATTGGTCAGCCTGCTCTGGAAGGCTGGCTAATACATGACGCCATTGTCTATCGGAGTTTGTCCCAAATACAGCTCTTCAAATATGGCGCAGTGTCAAGTAACAGCCAATGGGAACTCAGTAGCCCACACCAATCATCTCAGACGGGGTGCGGACTACAGCACGCTGAGGCATGCCTACGGGAAATCCTAGGAAGCGCTGTTTCCATCACTATCGCCCTGTCACATGCCAAAACACGAAAATATCACCTTGCCGATTGTGCTTGATTACTGAGCACTGTTCAGGAATCAGGCGACGGCCGATGGGCGATTTATCGCCGCGAAATTGCCCAATCACACGCCGCAACCGTGAGTCAATTTTACGGCGATTGCATCGGGGCAACACACCGCCTTTCAGATCTCCAGGCGAGATTGCGGCGTGTGACGGTACCTTAAGGGTGGAAACACACTATGAGAGATGCATGCGAGTATCTTCCATGCATCTCGGATGACTCACCTGACACAGCCCCTGCCTCTCTGGACAGAGTGTGGAGCTGCATGGAAACACAAGCAGCTGATGCGCTCCCATTCAGAGAGGCAGGGGCCGTTCCGAGTGAGTCATGCAAGATGCATTCAAGATACTCGCATGCATCTCGCATAAGTGTGTTTCCACCCTAAATTGGAGAAACAAATTCTTAACTTCTATAAAAGATAAATGAGCACTACTCTCCTGATATCTAGTAGGTAAACATTCCTTTCTTTGTCATTTTGAGAATTTGAAAAAGTAACAAATTTCTTGATTAATTTTCTAAGCAGTTTTGACTTTTGTAATGAATCAAAGCATAAACCTAAAGAAAAAAAAGGACTGTCAACTTCTTACATAATCGCAAAGCCCCGTCTGTCATCAACATCCGGCATCATGTTGTCTCGGTATCATGCGCACGAGTAAGTGCGCATGCCCAGGGCCAGAGTCAGGGACATTTGAATTGCTCTAGGAGTCCACATGGCTAATTTACATGGCCATGCATATTAGCCATGTGGGAGTGCCAAGCAGGCGTCAGCATCCTCTGCACTCAGTCCAACTCCCCCCACCCCTTTCTGGGAGCACCAGTGCCCTGTCTGTACACCACCCCACACACAGATGGAGAAAATACCTGCTACTGGAGCAGGACCCTCGATGATGTCATTCACATGGGACTTAGATGGGTGGAGCCACCGACTTTTGCCGTCATTAAGAAGCAGAATGTCAAATTAGAAGCTAGAGAAGATGGGACAATTAGTGACATCACTAGCCGATAATGAATCAACAAGGGCATATGTGGAGTGTAGATTGTGTGAGACTGAGGGGTGCAGAAGGCGACAGGCTGTGCACAGGGGATGGAGGGTGCAGGCTGTGCAGAATAATGGAGGGAAGCAGGCTGTGCAGTGGGATGTAGGAGTGTAGACTGTGCAGGATGAATGGAGGAGTGTAGGCTGTGTGGGAGGATGGAGGGATGCAGGCTGTGTGGGGGATGGAGGGGAGCAGGCTGTATGGGGAAGGAGGGGTGAAGGCTATGTGTGAGTGATGGAGGGATACAGGTTGTGTGGGCATGTAGGGGTGCATGTTGTGTAGGAGACAGAGGGGTGCAGGCTGTGTGGTGGATGGTGGGGTGTAGGATGTGTGCGGAAAATATAGGATGCATGAGGGAGAAGGTGTTGCAGGGTGAATGGGGGAAGCAGGCTGATCAGGGGTTGGAGGGGTGTAGCCTGTGCAAGGGAGATGGGAGAAGACGAGGGATGTGGACAGTGTGGAGGTCATAGTTCATATGGCAAGTACATTGTGTACTTTGGACAGTGTGTAAGCCATGGTTCATAAGGGGATTTATTTGCCAAATATTGTTCCTCAAGAAAGACAGTCAGCAAAGGTAAGTAATCCTCCAGTGAACTCAGGAAGACAGATCCTGTATTTTTCCAGATTAAATTTAATGTTACAGGCAATGGATACCCCCACACATAGGAGGGCTGGGTACATGTAGGCCCAGTTAGTCATGATGCTGCCATCTTTGGACATTTAGATGGCGGCGGTGTTCCGCACTAGGGGAACAGAGATGAGGCCACAAAGTGCAAAGCGGGGCAGAGAGAGCACAGAGGGGGCAGAGAGAGTGCAGTGAGGGCAGAGAGAGCACAGAGAGAGCATAGCAGGGGCAGAGAGAGGCGACAGGGTGTCAGAGAGTGATGGATGTGCAAATATGCCACCCTACTGATGGTACTGGCACATTACGCAGTACAACCAGCGGTGCCGCATCCGCCGCCTCTGGAGGCCACCTTCTGCAGCTGCCACTGCTCACAGATCACTGCCTGAGTAAGTGTGCATGTGTATACTCGGCAATCATGCACTCTTACTCAAGTGACCGCCATCTTTCGACACCTGGGTATACAAAGATGGCTATGATGTGACCTGTTGTGCGCATGCACACTTACTCACCTGTCGCCATCTTTGGAAACGACAGGAGGAAGAGAGCACAAGCGGGAGAGACAAAGCACAGGGGGAAGAAAACGCTAATGGGGGTAGGGAGAGTGGACAGGGGGCAGGTAAGTCACACAGGGGGGCAGGGAGAGTGCACAGGGGGCAGAAAGAGTGCATGGGGGTAGAAAGAGCGCACAGAGTGAGGTGTGAGCGCACAGGGGGAGAGGTGAGTGCACATGGGATAGGGAGCACACAGTGGGGAAGTTTTCCAAGGCTTTACTGGAGTTGTTGTTCAGCAAGTACTGTCCACGGAGTCTGTAAAGGGGCCGGGATGCTCCCACCCTGACCGGGTCCTCAGCTTCCGACTCCTGCGCCTTGTGTGTGGCCCTGCTGCTGCTTTAGCTGAGCTGCTGGCCCTGTCTCTCCTCACAGGTACCCCCTTTGCTAGGCAACTTGAGTCTTTCCGTGTGCTTCTGACCCCGCCGTGTTGCTTTGCTGAGGTACAGTGTAGATCTACAACCTCCACTATCCCAGTGTTTTCTGTGCTGCGTGTTTCAGTCACAGATTCGGATCCGGTGTCCAGTCTCTGCGCTCCTCTGGGGCGAGTTATGAGGTAACCCAGATGTGTTCCTCTGTTTCTTGTACTCCTCTCCTCAGACCCTGGCTTCAGGCCTAAAAGTAGTCAGTGGACCCTGTCAGGAGCTCAGCAACACTCCCATTTACAGGTCCTCCTCCTAGTGCTCCCTGCACTAAACTGAATTGTCAACTATCAACTAACTACTTCCTCCTCAGACCAGAATATATAAGGGAGCTGCTTTAGCTCCCCTTCTGGCCTAGAGGTGCTAGTGCAGTGTCAGGTGTTGTGTGGGGAGTTAACCCTTGGTGACGTTACTGTGGCACATTAACCCCTGGGGTGCCACAGTAGCATTTGAAGTTGACTGATAAGCTTGGCCAAAAAAAATGTCTACTTGATACAATGTGTTGTAGGAGAGGTGTTTGGTAAAGGCTAAGTCAGCTGGTTCAAAGGGGTAAATGGTGAGAAAATGCAGCAATAAGGATGAATCCCATTTAGAAATAGGCGATTGGAACAAAGGCTGAGACTTTTGACTGCTCAGATTAAGACATTGCCAGATAATATGTCATTTGATGGGCATTTATGCCTAAGAATCAAGATTTTAGGGTATTCAGCTTCAGGCCTTTGTCAAATCCTTCTTGCAATTAGGTAGATCTTGTGGAGGTCTCAATAATGGCAAACCCCTTGAGACAATAGGTACGGTAGGAAAAAGTGGTTGGTTTCCGAAATCAGCACTTGGATAATGCCAGCACGAGAGGGAACCAAGCCCTGTGAGCATAAAATGGATTCATTTTGACTGCTTCTGCCTGGTTCTCTCTGATCTTGAGAAATTTCATGATCATGGGAAGAAGAGAAAAGACATACATAAATATCATTTTTCAGGACTTTGAGAGACTATCAATTACCAAGGTTGATCAATTTACTAAAGTAGGCAGAAGTTTTGAATCTTTGCAATCTATCTAGTTGCCATTACTGATCTTGCAAGTGCAGATCTCCTCAGTGCACTTTCCCTACCTAGACCAAACTCGTGAAAAAACACGTTAACCAGAACTTGATGAGTCTGTTGTAATGGTTATAACTGATTGATATACAAGAAACTTGCCCTTCTTGAGACAACCCACAGAAATCTGCTACTTCAAGTCCTGGTTTATAGGATGAGGAATGGAAAACAGGTTGTTTAATGATATTTTAATTTGTATTCGGGCTGACAGAATATTGTGTTGATGACACCTGAAACAAGCTCTTGCCCATGGCACTGCTTCCAGAGAAGACAGCCTAACATTTTCATGAAAGCTTTGATTAATACTTGATTGCAGAGGGTGAGAAGCTTGATATTCGACAAAATTTTGTGAATCCTGTTGTCTAATAATCTTAGAAACATCTTTGGGAGTTGATTACAAAGCCCAAAAATTTCAGTTCTCTGATGGAAGAGAGTTGGGATTTTCCCTTGCTTACTAGAAATCCATGGTTGCAAAAGAACTTGTAAGACTACCTTCACATTTGCGTTCCCCTCCGCAGCGTTCTGCGGAGGGGATCCGCAATGTAACTGCAGCACCGCAAGTCCCTATCTTTATAATGGGAGCGCACGGTGCTGTGCTTGACTGCGCATGACCGTGTGCACCACTCACTGCCATATGTGATCTGTGCGCAGGCGGACGCCTGCGCACAAATCACAGAGTCTCGTCCGCACCAGAAATGCAACATGTCGCGTTCGTGGTGCAGACGACACTGGGTGATTTGTGCGCAGGCATCTTCCTGCGCACAGATCAGATATGGCAGTGAATGGGTGTGCACAGTCAAGCACAGCACCGTGCGCTCCCATTATAAAGATAGGGGCTTGCGGTGCTGCGGTCACATTGCGGATCCCCTCCGCAGACCGCTGTGCAGGGATACGCAAATGTGAAGGTAGCCTAATATCATCTGGAGAGTTCTTCTGTGGAGGCTGTGACAAACCAGTCGTCAAGATGGGGGATAAGGAAGAAGCCCTGGAGTCTTATAGCTTCTGTGAGACCTACAGCAACCTTTGTAAAGATGTGAGGAGTGTCCGAGATCCGGAATGGCAGTCATTTGAACTGGAAATGTAATTCCTGAGAGTTCATAAGGCTGGCTTCACACCAGGGGCGGACTGGCCCAGGTGGCAGGGGGGCAAGTGCCCCCCGGGCTGTTGGTTTTGCCCTAATTTAGGGCCGCTCCTTCAATTACAAGGGCTGGTGGCCGTTGTCAGCTTTGCGGCCGCAGCTGCCGCAATTACACAGCTTCGGCAGTGCACGGTAAGTGTTACAAATGTCCCCGCTCCTCACTCGGCCGCATCCGATATCCCCAAGACCACCCCCCACACCCTGGCCCCTCACCTGGCCGTATCCGATATCCCCAAGACCCCCCAAGACCCCTCCCACCATGGTCATCAGGGCTGAGGGTCCAGGCTGCCACCCGGCTCGAGCTCCACCAGCCAGCCCCTGCTTCACACTATGTTTTTTGTCATCTTGTTTTGTTTGTTTTTGAACCCTGAATTAAGCCTACTAATGAGCAGTATGGAAAGAGGAATGGCAAGACCGAGAAAGGTGTGCCTCGGGGTGCTTTCACACGCTGCATATTTGCTGCATTTTTTTTTTTTACGTGTGAGCTCATCATGAACCAGGAGTGGAACAATTAGAGGAAAAGTATAATAGAAACACATGCTCCACTGCTGGATTTAATCACCGACTGCTGGATTGTGATGACCCCACGTGTAAAAAAATGCATGTGAACGCACCCTAAGATATACTTCTGAGTTTGCAGACACTTCAGCACATATATAAACCTAGAAACAACACTAGAATTTACTGTGTGCCCAATGAATGCAACCCCTGCACAGAATGCTGTGAGTCGAAGAACTGTGGGTGACAAAAGAATGTTTCAAGAGCCTCATCATCACAATCTAAAAAAAAACATCCATGAGAACATAAAATACCACATCATGTACACAGCAAAACTGTCAAAGGAACATGAGACACCCCATGCATATTGACAGTGATATCCTAGGGCAGGGGTGGGGAACCCCAGGCTCCAGGCCTTGATCACCTTTTCTGCGGCCCTCTAGTAGATTCCTGGGGACCGCAGGGCTCAGGCTGGCAGACATGTTTTGCCAACTGCCTGCCTTTTAAATCCATCTTTCCAGTGATCTCTATGCCCCAGCCTCGGCCTCCCCAGTAATGTATATGCCCCAGCCTCTCCTGTGATGTCTAGGGCTCTAGCAAACCTGGAAAAGCAGAGAAGCAACATGATCAATATCTCCTAATATCACAGCCACGCCACAGATAAGCAGCCCAGCCACCACTGTAGGGGTGAGTTGATTGTTTAACCAAATATAGTGGGGGAATTTTCAAGTTAATAATTTTGTGCAGCCACCGAAGGATTTTTTCAAAATGGCCCCCGGCAGAAAAAGGTTTCCCATCCCTGTCCTAGGGGCAAGTGAACACCTCACATTTACAGAAAGATACCAGATCATAAGACCACCTCATGTATGCAGAGACATCTTATGGGATATAAATAACCTCTACTACATAGTAAAACTTCGGAAAGCTCATGTCTTGTGAGATCTTGTAGAACTTGTCTTTTGCACTAATAAGAAATAAAAATATTGTGTCCTGTGGTTGCCGGTCTCATTTTTTGGGCGGGTGCAGTGCACTTAGATTCAGTAAGACAATTAGTATATTTTAGTGATTACTGCTAACAGGCTTTCTGTTTTTAAGTAGGGAAACACACAAATTAACCCATTATGTGCTGCAGTAGGATGCTAAGGAAACTCAGTGTACTTACAAGAGAAATTGACATGTTGAAGATTTTAAACATGCACCACAGTTTACACCACGGAAAAAAAACCATGGGATTTCAATAAATCCCATCTACATTCACACTGTGCGTTTTTTTTAAGGTCATAGGCAATGGTTTCATTAAGAAAGTGGATCAGCAAAATACCCCACAAATTGACATGCTCATTCTTTTTGAGGATCTGTTTTTGAGCCAAAAAAAAAAAAATCACACCACTGCAACAGGTGTCTGAATGACAAATCTTGAAAACTCACTGACTTTGCTGGGAAGCTCAGAAATTGATCTGTTTCACTGCACTGCAAAAACGGATCCTCACAAAACGGATCAAAAAGGCTGTGTGAGAATTGTAGCTTAAGATGCTGTGTTTTTTGCAAAACAAAAGTTGGATTAAAAAAAAAAAAAAAAAAAAAATCACCAAAACTCATTGTGCGAACTTAAACTCAAAGTGAAGAGCCCCCTCCCCAACATACACAAAAATTGGGAAAAAATAAGAACAAAAAAAAATACATTTTTGCTTCAATATTGCTGTGTGAGAATTTGCTGATATTTTTTATTTATACCCATTTGTGGTACATTAAATAGTTTATTGCATTTTTTAGTCACATGCATCAAAGTGCATTTGTGGCGCCCCTGCGGACCAGTCGCCACTAGATGGCATAGCAGTCGGGATTGGTAAGTTCGGTCACCCCAATAACACACCCAACACACTCTCGATCCCAAGACTAGGGACTTTTTGCCCATCAACAGGATGGCGTGAGGAGGCAAGTGGAGGGTGGGGAAGTTGGGACAGGACACAGTTAGGGGAGGCAACAAAACTAGACAGCACTAAGTTCAGTTAGCCAGTCAGCCAAGAAAAGTCGAGGAGTCAAGTTCAGTCGGAAGGCGAGGCGAGAACACCAACAAACAGACTGAAAGGAAATGGACCTGGCAGCCTGTGCCACCATCAGGCTTGTCCATGTCCCGGGCTGCAGACTGTAGTGAGAGACAGAAGGAGTCCTAGGTGTGCTCGAATTAGCGGGGACACTGAGAGACTCGGGTGCCAGCTCTGCTGAAGTAGCCAGGACACTCTACGTCCCAACCATAAACACCGGCAGGGTGCAGGGTCTTTATGTGCCACGACCTACCATTCAGCGCAGCGAAAAGAAGGCCGGCGTACTAGGGCTAGGGAACCCGGCCAGTTGCGCACCAAAAGCTTGTGGCAGCTGGATCGTAGCTTGCGTGCGGACAGACGGAGAGGCTCATTAAAGGAACATGAAAGTGGGTGATTTGGACGAACCGTCCCGGCTGCTATGAACATACCAGAACCGTCAAAGCTCAGCACTGTATGAGACTGTGATTTCCACGCCTGAGGAGGGGTAGACTGATCCGCCGAGCCAGCAGCAGCAGCCTGACTAAGTGTGACTTTGAACCCTGGCAGCAGTACAGCCCCGCTGGCCCGCTATTTCCCTTATCACATCCATAAACTTCACGGTTGCCCTGGGGACCTGCTCTTCCCGTGGAGAGCTGAACCATCCTTGTTGCTACTACCATCATCCCCAGAGATCCCAACTGCAGCAGCGGCTATTATGGCTGCATCCCACTGGTGGCGTCACAACACTCTTATTTTTGCTTTATTTTATTTTTATCCATTTTTTTCAAAGCCCCTTTTTAACTGCTTGCCCGACTAGGGGATCACAGACCGGGTCATGCCACCATAACATCCTTCAGCCCCAGGCGACAAGAGGGCCTGGTTCCGAGTACCCCACGGTCCCTGCCAGGGACGAGTCACATTGATTACTTGGCATCTAGGAGGAATTGTCTGCTAGATACAGATAAATTGGTAAAATGCTGCTAAAAATACTGTGACTGGTGTCTTGTATGCATTATCCCTATAGTCGCTACTTTTATACCTGTTAATCATCCATTCTACCTAGTACCATACTGCTTGAGAAAGGCTGATCTGTAGCCGAAACGTCGCAGTCCAGGAATAAATCCACATATACTTTTTGGAAAGGATGTGCTGCTGTCTGTTTTTTGCTTATATCTAAATTAACTTGGTGATGGTAGGAGAAGCTTGCACCCGATTTTTATAATAGTGCTGTTCCAATTTTTGATATTTAGTATCATACTATATATAAAGGCTGTAATAAAAACACACACATATTTAGAAGTATATAGGGGAATTACTGATTTATCTATCACCAGCAGATTATATAGACTAGGAACCCTGAATCCAGCAATATGTCACTTACTGGGTTGCTTAGTGTAGTTTTGATACCATCTATGTTTTAACAGCAGAAGATTATGACTAGTAAACCTGGAGGTTGTCCTCCATATTCATGAGCTTTGTATAACCCCGCCCCCATCACTGATTGGCAGCTTTCGGTGGACACTGTACAAGCTGTCAAACAACATTGTCGTGGCCGGGGTTATGCAGAGCTCATCATTCAGATTACTATTAGATCTGCAGCAGAGAAAGCAAACAGCTCAGTAAGTGACATATTGCTGGAATCAGGGTCTCTGCCTCTAAATTATGCTGCTCTCAGATGGTGTAGCAAAAACCTGACAGATTTCCATTAACATACTGCATTTCAGCAGTATGTAGTAGTTACATACTGGGAGAGGATATGACTGCTTATAGATATCAACAAGTGACTACATTTAGTGATGTAAACCCCAAATAGCAGACACATACCTTTTCTGATATATTCTCCAATCTCAGCGAGTGCTGTAACATTCTGCTCCTCTTCAGAAAAGGAAACTGTAGGAATTCGGATAGCACCTGACAATGGAATAAAAAGACTTGTGGTATAATTGACTATGTACATATTGCCTACATTCGGACACAATTTGCTTTGTACAGTCCATGCTGTGGATAGCAGCATTTGCTATACAATCAACCTTGCAGCATTTCATCCCTTTTTCAGAAGACATATATATATATAATGCAACAGGTATTCTAGAGCAGAGGTCCCCAACTCCAGGCCTCAAGGCCCACCAACAGTGCATGTTTTCAGGATTTCCTTGGCATTTGACAATTGGAATCACCACCTGTGCAGGAGTTTGAATTACCAACTGTCAAATTTCTAAGGAAATAATGAAAACCTGGACCGTTGGTGGGCCTTGAGGACTGGAGTTGGGGACCTCTGTTCTAGAGTAACGTATGTATGTAGTTTACTAATAAAGATTTAAGAATAATGCAATGAATACACAGGATTTTCCGGGTGTAATACATGCATTATCATTTAATGTTATTGCTTGTAGAATTTAATACAATTGAACGAAAATATTACCGTATATACTCGCGTATAAGCCGAGTTTTTCAGCCCAAAAATTGTGCTGAAAAGTACCCCCTCGGCTTATACGCGAGTCAATACGGCAGCCCCGGCAGCCTCAGTAATCCAGGGCCCCCCCAGCCTTGCTCCGGTAACCTGTAAAGTAAAATATACTTATCACTGTCCCGCTGCCGTCCGCGCCCGCATCTGCCGACATCCCGATCCTCCATCTTCATGCGTCTTCTTCCGGTTTCCTCTGTTCGTCGCAGGCAATGACGTCATTGCTGGCGCCGAACACAGGAAGTCGGAAGAAGACGCATGAAGATGGAGGATCGGGATGTCGGCAGATGCGGGTGCGGACGGCAGCGGGACAGTGATAAGTATATTTTACTTTACAGGTTACCGGAGCAAGGCTGGGGGGGCCCTGGATTATTGGGGCTGCTGTATACTACCGCTGGGGCTGCTATATACTACCACTGGGGCTGCTGGGGCTGCTGTATACTACCACTGGGGCTGCTAAATACTACCACTGGGGCTGCTGGGGATGCTATATACTACCACTGGGGCTGCTAAATACTACCACTGGGGCTGCTGGGGATGCTATATACTACCACTGGGGCTGCTATATACTACCACTGGGGCTGCTGGGGATGCTGTATACTACCACTGGGGCTGCTGTATACTACCACTGGGGCTGCTATATACTACCACTGGGGCTGCTATATACTACCACTGGGGCTGCTGTATACTACCACTGGGGCTGCTGTATACTACCACTGGGGAGGCTGTATACCACTGGGTGGGGGCCTGTATACCACACTACTGGGGGCTGTATACCTGTGCTGGGGTCCACCCTCGGCTTATACACGAGTCAATAGGTTTTTCCAGATTTTTGGGGCAAAAGTAGGGGGGTCGGCTTATACACGGGTCGGCTTATACACGAGTATATACGGTAAACAGATTATCAAAATATATAAACCATTACATAAATGGGCGCAACCAATCAGCCACGCGGGATTTGCATGGGATCGTAGGCCCTAGCAAGATAACTTATAACTCTAAATAGACGGTGAAGACAAAAATAAAGTCCATTGTTGAAGTTAAATGGCCGAGAGGCTTTAATAGGGGTAAATTTATTTTAAATACATCAATAAAATATAAATACGATAATTAAAATTATCAAACAAATGTTCACAAGATAACTTGAGAATACAACTAACTCCAAACTCGAAGGTTAAACGACTATATTTCCCCTCGGCAAAGCCTCTCGACGACGATCCAGATCCGAACAGAAAACTGGGATGGGTGGGCGGGTGACCAAACAGCTTAGTCTCTTCAGAGATACTGAGGTAAATTCCTACAGAGGGAACAGATAACAGAGCTTCCCGCACTTTTTTAGCCAATCAGTAACACAGCTGACTGACAGCAGATCAGCCAATCACAGCGTTTACCTGCCTCTGTTACCTACCAAACAGGGACTATTAACCCTTTACCTACACATTCATGAGGATACCTCATGAGTCTTTAAGGCATTAAATAAACTGACCATTTTCATTTGAAAAACTAAATAAAAAACACACTACAAAACTTCCTCTCCAGTGCCAAGAGCCCATGTAGCCCCCGCTCTAAATGATGTGGGGGCTTGCCATTACAGAAATACAGACAGAATTAGACGATTATATAGTATACTAAATGGTGGCCCGATTCTAACACATCGGGTAGTCTAGAATATGTATGTAGTTTATTTATGAAGATTTAAAAATAATGCAATGAATACACATGATTTTCCACAATCAGCGACGCGGCTTTGTTCAATATATCTGCACGTGTGACACCTCACCAGCGATCAGTAAGGTACCGTCACACTTGGCGACGCTCCAGCGATCCCGACTGATACAATCCAGTAGGGATCGCTGGAGCGTCAGTATGTGGTCGCTGGTGAGATGTCAAACAGTCAGATGTCACCAGCGATGCAGTAACGTTATGGTGTCGTTGGGACACTGTCACTCTAGGTCGTAGTATTGATCTCACAGGGGGTGGGCCTGGTTGCTGCTGCGTGTCATACTAAGCAAGATTTCTAGTGCTGGTCGGGGTACTTACGCTACGTCATCTCCCGGCTGCGTCGCCGCTGACCTTCGCGTGGCAGGAGATGACTCGCGGCCACCATTGGGAGATCAGCGGCTAGCGCCGCTGATCTCCTGACAATAGCGGTGGCGTGCGTGGTTCAAATCCTGCACCAATTCGTGGCTGGACTGCGCCTGTCGCTGACTGGTCACAATTAATCAGTGACGCGGGATTTCCGTTACAGAGAGACAGAATTAGACAATTATAGAGTAGATGGCATGAGCCGCCGCGTGTCTATGTATCTACTCTATAATTGCCGTAGGCACGTTTGTGTCGGACCCCGGCACGCCGTGGCTTTGTCACTATGTGACGTCACCACGTGCGAGGCATTGCCCGCGTAGCGGGCATTGCGACCCCTCGCCGCTGTCATCCCGCTCCGGAGCAGCTGCTGTCAGCACATGCTGACACAGTGCTCCGGAGCCTGTGCCCCTGTGCCCCTGTCATCCCGCTCTGGAGCAGCTGCTGTCAGCACATGCTGACACAGTGCTCCGGAGCCCTCAGTGATCGGGGGCGGCGCTGCTCCTCCTCCATCTCCGGCTGTCGGGGCCGCTCCTGCAGTGTGAGCCCGGACTGAGCACCGGCCGCCGGGAGAAACCGCGTCCTCTGGCCCGCCACAATCATCTATGTCTGCCGCATAATGGAAACAATGGGGATACGAGGAAGAGGCCTGGAGACTGTGCAGCCCGAGGAGGAGGAGGAGGTGGACCCCAGAATACAGGTACTGCCATTGTGTGCCACCCGGGAAGACTGGGCAGGAGGAGACACCCTGGGCTGCAGGTGCTGGGGTGTAAAGGAGAGGGGCAGGAGGAGACACCCTGGGCTGCAGGTGCTGGGGTGTAAAGGAGAGGGGCAGGAGGAGACACCCTGGGGCTGCAGGTGCTGGGGTATAATGGCAGAGGGGCAGGAGGAGACACCCTGGGCTGCAGGTGCTGGAGTGTAAAGGAGAGGGGCAGAAGGAGACACCCTGGGGCTGCAGGTGCTGGGGTATAAAGGAGAGGGGCAGGAGGAGACACCCTGGGGCTGCAGGTGCTGGGGTATAATGGAGAGGGGCAGGAGGAGACACCCTGGGCTGCAGAAGCTGGGTTATAATGGAGAGGGGTAGGACGAGACACCCTGGGCTGCAGGTGCTGGGTTATAATGGAGAGGGGCAGGAGGAGACACCCTGGGCTGCAGGTGCTGGGGTATAATGGCAGAGGGGCAGGAGGAGACACCCTGGGGCTGCAGGTGCTGGGGTGTAATGGCAGAGGGGCAGGAGGAGACACCCTGGGCTGCAGGTGCTGGAGTGTAAAGGAGAGGGGCAGGAGGAGACACCCTGGGGCTGCAGGTGCTGGGGTATAAAGGAGAGGGGCAGGAGAAGACACCCTGGGCTGCAGGTGCTGGGTTATAATGGAGAGGGGCAGGAGGAGACACCCTGGGCTGCAGGTGCTGGGTTATAATGGCAGAGGGGCAGGAGGAGACACCCTGGGGCTGCAGGTGCTGGGGTGTAAAGGAGAGGGGCAGGACGAGACACCCTGGGCTGCAGGTGCTGGGGTGTAAAGGAGAGGGGCAGGACGAGACATCCTGGGCTGCAGGTGCTGGGGTGTAAAGGAGAGGGGCAGGAGGAGACACCCTGGGCTGCAGGTGCTGGGGTGTAATGGAGAGGGGCAGGACGAGACACCCTGGGCTGCAGGTGCTGGGGTATAATGGAGAGGGGCAGGAGGAGACACCCTGGGGCTGCAGGTGCTGGGGTACATTGCGACCCCTCGCCGCTGTCATCCCGCTCCGGAGCAGCTGCTGTCAGCACATGCTGACACAGTGCTCCGGAGCCTGTGCCCTTGTGCCCCTGTCATCCCGCTCCGGAGCAGCTGCTGTCAGCACATGCTGACACAGTGCTCCGGAGCCTGTGCCCCTGTGCCCCTGTCATCCCGCTCCGGAGCAGCTGCTGTCAGCACATGCTGACACAGTGCTCCGGAGCCTGTGCCCCTGTGCCCCAGTGCCCCTGTGTCCTGTGTGCATGATGTATGTGTGTCCTGTGTGCATGATGTATGTGTGTCCTGTGTGCATGATGTATGTGTGTCCTGTCTGCATGATGTATGTGTGTCCTGTGTGTATGGTGTATGTGTCTGCTGTGTGCATGATGCATGTGTGTGCTGTGTGCATGATGCATGTGTGTGCTGTGTGCATGATGCATGTGTGTGATGTGTCCATGATACATGTGTGTGCTGTGTCCATGATGCATGTGTGTGATGTGTCCATGATACATGTGTGTGCTGTATGCATGATGCATGTGTGTGCTGTGTGCATGATGTATGTGTGTCCTGTGTGCATGATGTATGTGTGTCCTGTGTGCATGATGTATGTGTGTCCTGTGTGCATGATGTATGTGTGTCCTGTGTGCATGATGTATGTGTGTCCTGTGTGCATGATGTATGTGTGTCCTGTGTGCATGATGTATGTGTGTCCTGTGTGCATGATGTATGTGTGTCCTGTGTGCATGATGCATGTGTGTCCTGTGTGCATGATGCATGTGTGTCCTGTGTGCATGATGCATGTGTGTGCTGTGTGCATGATGCATGTGTGTGCTGTGTGCATGATGCATGTGTGTGCTGTGTGCATGATGCATGTGTGTGCTGTGTGCATGATGTATGTGTGTCCTGTGTGCATGATGTATGTGTGTCCTGTGTGCATGATGTATGTGTGTCCTGTGTGCATGATACATGTGCTTGAAGGTATGCTGTGTGCATGATGCATGTGCGTCCAGGTGTGCTATGTACATGATGCATGTGTGTGCAAGTGTGCTCGCTCCATCCTGCCCCCCCCCATCCTGCTCCTCCGGCTCCATCCTTCCTCGCTCGCTCCATCCTGCCCTGCTCACTCCATCCTGCCCCCCCGCCACCATCCTGCTCCTCCGGCTCTATCCTGCCCCGCTCACTCCATCCTGCCCCGCTCCCCACTATCCAACCCTACCCCCCCTGCCACCATCCTTCTCCGCCTCCATCCTGCCCGCTCCCTCCATCCTGCCCCCCCCTCCGCCTCCATCCTGCCCCGCCCCCCGGCTCCATCCTGCACACCTGCCATCCTGCCCCCCGACACAATCCCGCCACTCCCCCCCCCCGGCACCATCGTCACATAGTGACAAAGCCACGGCGATTTCGGGGTCCGACACGATTTTGCCTACGGCAATTATAGAGTAGATATATATATATATATATATATATATATATATATATATATATATATATATATATATACAGGACAGGGGTTATGGCACTCTGCAGTATATCTACTCTATAATTGCCGTAGGCATTTTCGTGTCGGACCCCGAAAACGCCGTGGCTTTGTCACTAAGTGACGTCACCACATGCGAGCAATGCCCGCGAAGCGGCCATTGCGAGTCGCTGGCCGAAAATAGGACCAGAGGCTCGGCCACAAACTTAGCGATTTACCACTGAGGTAGCGCGAGCAATGGCCGCGAGGCCATTGCGAGTCGCTACCTCAGCCGCCGCACCTGCCGCAAGTCCCCCTATACTTTCTATATGCTCTTAATACTGTTATTAATGCTCATAATACTGCTAATAATGCTATTAATACTGCTATTACTGCTAATAATAATGCTATTGCTAATATTATTGCTATTGATGATGCGATTATTTATTTAAAAATCTTTAAAAAAACAATAAACATATTCTAGACACCCGATGCATTTGCATCGGGCTCACAGCTAGTCTACTATATAATTTCCTTGTGGCCACTTCCGTCTGAGGCCGAAATCGCGCGCCAGCGCTCATTGGTCGCCACTAGCTGCGGCAACCAATGAGCACAGCATATGCAAAACAGCTGCGCATGGAGGTCCGCGGCGAGCCAGCCGGGAGATGACCGGCGTCAGCTGGCGAGCCGCTGACCTCTGTGCAGCAGTAGCTGAGCTGCGGCTACCTGTCTCACGGAGGTCCGCGGCGAGCCAGCCGGGAGATGACCGGTGTCAGCCCAGAGGTCCGAGGTGAGCCAGTTGGGAGATCCGAGCAGGATTCAAACCACGCGCCAAGCCGGGCTACTTCTCTGATTGGTCGGTGTGGCCGCGCCGACCAATCAGCGAAGCGGTGCGGCTTAGCGGGAAATATAAATCCCGCTCTCAGCAGCGACCAATCAGAGGCGCGGGATTCATATATCCCGCCAAGCTGCGCCGCTTCGCTGATTGGTCGCAGCGGCCACGCCGACCAGAGAAGTAGCGCGGCTTGGTGCGCGGTTTGAATGCCGCATATAAATTAAATTACCGTATATACTCGTGTATAAGCCGAGTTTTTCAGCCCAAAATTTGGGCTGAAAAGTCCCCCCCTCGGCTTATACACGGGTCAATACAGTACCTCAGGCTGGAGGAGGCGGGGGGAGGCTGTTGTATGAGCGGCCCCGTCACGTGGGGCCGCTCATTATATATGCACTGCTTCCCCCTGTCAATCAGCGGCAGGGGGAAGCAGTTCATATATGCCCCCCAAAAGCTGGCACTGTCCCCCCTTGTAAGGGCCCCCCCCGCTGCTTATACATTACCATCCCGGTGTTCTGAACGGCGCCGCTCCTCGGTGCTCCTTCTTCATCCTCCCGTCCTCGCTGGCTGCATCCGGGATCTCCGGCCGTCGCAGGCATATGACGTCATCGCGCGATGGCCGGAGATCCCGGATGCAGCCAGCGAGGACAGGCGGATGAAGAAGAAGCTCTGAGGAGCGGCGCCGATCAGAACACCGGGATGGTAATGTATAAGCAGCGGGGGGGGCCCTTACAAGGGGGGACAGTGCCAGCTTTTGGGGGCTGCTGGTACCCCCAGGGGGCTGCTGGGTACCCACTGGGGGCTGCTGGGTACCCCCAGGGGGATGTTGGTACCCCCAGGGGGCTGCTGGGTACCCCCAGGGGGCTGTTGGGTACCCCCTGGGGGCTGCTGGGTACCCCCAGGGGGCTGTTGGTACCCCCAGGGGGCTGCTGGGTACCCCCAGGGGGCTGTTGGTACCCCCAGGGGGCTGCTGGGTACCCCCTGAGGGCTGCTGGGTACCCCCAGGGGGCCGCTGGGTACCCCTGAGGGCCGCTGTATAACCCCTGGGGGGTGCTGTATAACCCCTGGGGGCTGCTGTATAACCCCTGGGGGCTGCTGTATATACTGCTGAGGCCTGTATACCACTGGGGCTGCTGTATATACCACTGGGGCTGCTGTATATACCACTGGGGCTGCTGTATATACCACTGGGGCTGCTGTATATACCACTGGGGCTGCTGTATATACCACTGGGGCTGCTGTATATACCACTGGGGCTGCTGTATATACTGGTGGGGTCTGTATATACCACTGGGGAGGCTGCTGTATACCACTGGGGTTGCTGTATATACTACTGGGGCCTGTATATGCCACTGGGGAGGCTGCTGTATACTACCATTGGGGGGCCTGTATACCACACTGCTGGGGGCTGTACACCTGTGCTGGGGTCCACCCTCGGCTTATACATGAGTCAATAGGTTTTCCCAGGTTTTGGGGGCAAAAGTAGGGGGGTCGGCTTATACACGGGTCGGCTTATACACGAGTATATACGGTAAGTTGGAACATGACATCTGGGTTCATATCACCAAATTTAACAATTTGGATGATACATATCTGCCCTCTTATATAATGTGTGATCACCTTACAACATGAAATATCTATAATTTTGTCACACCTATGTATTTACGTATACCCATGTCATATCTATCCGTTATCTAGCTATGTATTATCTATGTATTTTAGATCTATTTATTTGTGCATCTGTCCATCTATGTATCTATACATTTTCTATCTATCTATCTATCTGTATATTGAATATCTATCTAACAGACTAATAATGCAATGAATACACAGGATTTTCCCGGTACAATATATACATTATCATTAAATGTACCGTAATTGCTTATAAAACTTAATACAACTGAATGAAATTATTAAACAGATCATCAAAATATAGAAACCATTACATGAATATCTAACTGTATTTACATAAATTATCGAACAAAAAGAAGTACCGTATATACTCGTGTATAAGCCGAGTTTTTCAGCCCAAAATTTGGGCTGAAAAGTCCCCCCCTCGGCTTATACAAGGGTCATATACGGTACATGGAGTGGGGGGGCTGTGTCCCGGGGCTGTGAAGGCTGGAGGAGGCGGGGGGAGGCTGCTGTATGAGCGGCCCCGTCACGTGGGGCCGCTCATTATATATGTACTGCTTCCCCCTGTCAATCAGCGGCAGGGGGAAGCAGTTCATATAAGCCCCCCAAAAGCTGGCACTGTCCCCCCTTGTAAGGGCCCCCCCCCCCCGCTGCTTATACATTACCATCTCGGTGTTCTGATCGGCGCCGCTCCTCGGTGCGTCTTCATTCTCCCGTCCGCGCTGGCTGCATCCGGGATCTCCGGCTGTCGCAGCGATATGACGTCATCGCGCGACGGCCGGAGATCCCGGATGCAGCCAGCGCGGACGGGAGAATGAAGACGCAGCGCCGAGGAGCGGCGCCGATCAGAACACCGGGATGGTAATGTATAAGCAGCGGGGGGGGGGGCCCTTACAAGGGGGGACAGTGCCAGCTTTTGGGGGCTGCTGGGTACCCCCTGGGGGCTCTGGGTACCCCCTGGGGGCTGTTGGTACCCCCAGGGGGCTGTTGGTACCCCCAGGGGGCTGCTGGGTACCCCCAGGGGGCTGCTGGGTACCCCCTGGGGGCTGCTATATGTACCCCTGGGGGCCTGCTGTATACCACTGGGGCTGCTGTATACTACCTCTGGGGCTGCTGGGGCTCCTGTATACTACCACTGGGGCTGCTGGGGCTCCTGTATACTACCACTGGGGCTGCTGGGGAATCTGTATACTACCACTGGGGCTGCTGGGGCTCCTGTATACTACCACTGGGGCTGCTGGGGAATCTGTATACTACCACTGGGGCTGTTGGGGAATCTGTATACTACCACTGGGGCTGCTGGGGAATCTGTATACTACCACTGGGGCTGCTGGGGAATCTGATACTACCACTGGGGCTGCTGGGGAATCTGTATACTACCACTGGGGCTGCTGTATACTACCACTGGGGATGCCTGTATACCACACTGCTGGGAGCTGTATACCTGTGCTGGGGTCCACCCTCGGCTTATACACGAGTATATACGGTACATTGACTCTATAATATATTTGTTAACAATATCAACCTAAAATATTTTTGTACACCACATTTCTTGTGAAAACCTTTGGACTATCTGTAAGCAAGTGTCATTGTAAAGGGGTATCAAGAACTTGCACCTTGACGTTGGATCTCATTTTAACTCTTGAAAATGCAACGTAGAGTTGTCCATGACCAAAAACGGGCTCCAAAAAATAAGAGGGTGGGGGACAAGAGGCGCAATAGTGCCCTATCACTAGTGACACTAGAAAGAGTGATGCTGAGGAGCCACTCACCTGATTCAGTTGTGGGCCCCACAACTGGTTTGAAGGCGTTTTGAGAAGAATCTCTCAGCTGCTGCAGGACCTCCACCAACTACTGACCAGTAGTGAAATACAAGGAGATGATGGGAGTACAGGTGTGACACGGTCCGCGCTGCTCCAATGTAAAAACTCACCAAAAGAGTCACAAAGTCATCAGTAGGTTTTATCTTTTTAATCCTCCTTCCTCCTACGCATTTCGGCGCCCCACCTGGCACCTTCCTCAGGGATAATATCCCTGAGGAAGGTGCCAGGTGGGGCGCCGAAACGCGTAGGAGGAAGGAGGATTAAAAAGATAAAACCTACTGATGACTTTGTGACTCTTTTGGTGAGTTTTTACATTGGAGCAGCGCGGACCGTGTCACACCTGTACTCCCATCATCTCCTCAAAAACGGGCTCCGGTAGATACAGTTGTGGCCAAAAGTATTGACACCTCTGCAATTCTGTCAGAGAATACTCAGTTTCTTCCTGAAAATGATAATAATACCAAAGAATTTGTGATTGCAATCTTCATTTAATTTGTCTTCAATGAAAAAACACAAAAGAGAATGAAGCAAAAAGCAAAACATTGATCATTTCACACAAAACTCCAAAAATGGGCCAGACAAAAGTATTGGCACCCTCAGCCTAATACTTGGTTGCACAACCTTTAGCCAAAATAACTGCGATCAACCGCTTCCGGTAACCATCAATGAGTTTCTCACAATGCTCTGCTGGAATTTTAGACCATTCTTCTTTGGCAAACTGCTCCAGGTCCCTGATATTTGAAGGGTGCCTTCTCCAAACTTCCATTTTTAGATCTCCCAACAGGTGTTCTATGGGATTCAGGTCTGGACTCATTGCTGGCCACCTTAGAAGTCTCCAGTGCTTTCTCTCAAACCATTTTCTAGTGCTTCTTGAAGTGTGTTTTGGGTCATTGTCCTGCTGGAAGACCCATGACCTCTGAGGGAGACTCAGCTTTCTCACACTGGGCCCTACATTATGCTGCAAAATTTGTTGGTAGTCTTCAGACTTCATAATGCCATGCACACAGTCAAGCAGTCCAGTGGCAGAGGCAGCAAAGCAACCCCAAAACATCAGGGAACCTCCGCCATGTTTGACTGAAGGGACCATGTTCTTTTCTTTGAATGCCTCTTTTTTTCTCCTGTAAACTCTATGTTGATGCCTTTGCCCAAAAAGCTCTACTTTTGTCTCATCTGACCAGAGAACATTCTTCCAAAACGTTTTAGGCTTTCTCAGGTAAGTTTTGGCAAACTCCAGCCTGGCTTTTTATGTCTCGGGGTAAAAAGTGGGGTCTTCCTGGGTATCCTACCATACAGTCCCTTTTCATTCAGATGCTGACGGATAGTACGGGTTGACACTGTTGTACCCTCGGATTAAGGGCAGCTTGAACTTGTTTGGATGTTAGTCGAGGTTCTTTATCCACCATCCGCACAATCTTGTGTTGAAATCTCTCGTCAATTTTTCTTTTCCGTCCACATCTAGGGAGGTTAGCCATAGTGCCATGGGCTTTAAACTTCTTGATGACACTGCGCACGGTAGACACAGGAACATTCAGGTCTTTGGAGATGGACTTGTAGCCTTGAGATTGCTCAGTCATGCTTCCTCACAATTTGGTTTTTCAATTCCTCAGACAGTTCTTTGGTCTTCTTTCTTTTCTCCATGCTCAATGTGGTACACACAAGGACACAGGACAGAGGTTGAGTCAACTTTAATCCATGTCAACTGGCTGCAAGTGTGATTTAGTTATTGCCAACACCTGTTAGGTGCCACAGGTAAGTTACAGGTGCTGTTAATTACACAAATTAGAGAAGCATCACATGATTTTTCTAACAGTGCCAATACTTTTGTCCACCCCATTTTTTATGTTTGGTGTGGAATTATATCCAATTTGGCTTTAGGACAATTCTTTTTGTGTTTTTTCATTGAAGACTAATTAAATGAAGATAATAATACCAAAGAATTTGTGATTGCAATCAATTTCAGGAAGAAACTGAGTTATCTGACAGAATTGCAGGGGTGTCAATACTTTTGGCCACAACTGTATATGCCAACACGGTGTACAGTTTGACCTTGTGACTTGTTTATTGTCATGGAAAAAGCTAGTTTTACTGGAAACTGTCGATGCCGAAGCCTAAATGGAAGACCGGTGTCTGAAGGACATACATCAATGCGTGCAATGGACACTTCACCTCCTTTTGCTGATCCACTGATGACTCTTGCTTGAATTATGTGGGAATGGAGCCCAGTAACAATAAGGCGAGTTCCATTACATAGATCATTTTTTGTATTTAGATTCTTCAGCAACATTACGATTGTTCAAACTTTAAGTTGTGGTCTGTGGGATGGCATTCCTGATGGTGTAAGACTATTTAAAAATTCAAGTGGATAATGCTCTTGTTCGTCTTCATTGTCTACATCCAGTAAATAATCACTTTTGTACAACTTATACTCTCCAGGCATTCTGTCCATCACACGGGAATTTTGCAGAGCCACATCATCGTTCTTGGGACAGAGAATTGCATGGGAAGTGGCCCTCTCAATACTGGTTTGGTCATTCGCATCAATTTCAATGCTTTGTCCAAAAACATCAGGTACAATGAAGGCAGTACACAGCATGTCTTCTGGTATTTCAATAATATCTTCTCCAAGGTTGTATTCGTTGTATTCGTTGCTAAGTTCACTGTTACCAAGTTTAAGAAGAAAATTGCTGTATTCTGGATCTGAAGATTGCATGTTGTTAACTAGTTGGAGTTGAGTTAACTGTTTCCAAAGATCAGCCATTTTTAAGCTGGACTCAATAACATCTGTTCTTGTTCCATTTGGTATGACTGGAAGGTATTGCCGAAAATCTCCGCCAATGACAAAAACTTTACCTCCAAACGGAATTTCATTTTTTTCAGCAACATTTGTAGTCATTACTTCACACAGAAGTCTGTCAATTAAGCTCAAAGAGTATTTGGGTGCCATGGTGCACTCGTAAAGTATCAAAAGATGTGCATTGTTTAACTGTCTTCCTGCAAATGTGTCTTGTTTTATTCTGGAAACAGAGATTTCGTTGACTGCAACTGGTATCCCAAAGAGTGAATGCATAGAGCGACCTCCTAGTAAAAGGTTAGCTGCAACACCTGTTGTAGCCAATATGAATACGACTTTTCATAAGCCTCTAACGTGATATATTAAAATTTCATATAGGTATGTTTAACCGCTCCCTCCTGGACTGTCAATAAAGAAACATTTTGGCCTTGCATCTGCTTGGTTTTCTATAGCGCTCACAATAGCATCATATGCAATTCACTGTTGTTCATTTAAGGAGTTTCTCTGCCAACAATAATTCGTAAGCTTCATCATACTCTGGAACTTGTGGAACTTGAATTGCAGGCTGAGGCCAATTAAAGTCTGAAAATGTTTTTCCATGCAGTAGTGAGACATTTAGGACATCTTGCATGGCATAGATTCGCAATGTTGACAATTTCCACTTTTGTTGTGAAAACGTAAGCAGTAATCCTTGATTAGATGTTCTTTGAAATTTGTCCAAAGTTGAGCAGGATTTGTAGGTGGTCCGAATACGCAGATGTAGGTAAACAATTTGCGAAGTTGCTTAGGCATATGTAAGGTAACTGTGTCTTCTAAAGTAAGTCTCCACACAGTATCCTGCAATAGAAGTCCTAAAGCCAAAGCTGCAGCTTTAAATGTATCGTGCAATACTCCGTTAACTGTTTTCAAATCATCATAACTAGTAGCTCCTTTGACATGCAGTAATAACAGCCGAAGGCAATATCTTTCTTGATCCTTTACACACATGGCCGCTTTACACGTCCCAACATCGTTTCGATATTGTATACAACGGCACGGGAGCGTGCACTTTTTTGGCAGAAATCCAAGATCGCATAGGAGATGTCACACAGGGAGATATCGGCAGGCAACACAACTGCGATGTATACGCCCCCTCATACGAGCGACCCAGGGAACGACCATTTAACATGGGAGTGAATAGGAGAAGTTGTGCTCCAAGTCGTTGTTGGGCTGTCACACAGCACGATCCTGCCAGATCGTCCATCCAATATCAGGCAGTTGGAGAGCCTGCTCATTTCTCCCCCGATATCGTTTTGGCATCGTTCTTGCATCGAATTGTACATTTACACCACACAACACACGAATGATATCAGCGCCAACGCAGAAATCACGTGACTTTTTATCGAAGTTGGACGACGATATTGGGACGTGTAAAGCGGCCATCACAGTATACATGCTTCCAATTATTCTGCTAAGTCCTCGTTGTCTTGGATTTCAAGTTTTATTCCAAACGTAATGCTCTGGAATCTCTCGATACAAATACTGCCTTGCGTTTTCGTCACGTTGGTTAAGCAAAAATCATTCCATTAATGTTGACATGGTAATTTTTTGACACTTCTTCGACTTGAGCATCAAAGAAATAAAGCTGCTGTTGATTCGGTAAATGAATAGCTAAATGTATAAAGGCATGGGACTGTGAATGCATTGGAAATACAAATATCCTCCAAGCAGCTTCTGAAGCACTGACATATCTTGAGTCAACAAAAGTTGATGATTCATCGTGATTGACTGTTTTCTGTTGTATTTCGACGTTAGTTTTGTTATGCCTTTGTAGATGTACTTGAAAAGATATTCTACACTTTTTATTGATGCACAGATTTCTACGTTGATGTGCCATTTGTAGCGTTTTGATAAGTACGGATTGTATGGGACTATCCATGAGTTATTTATAATTTTTTTTTTTTTTAGTGAACAATGTTATCAATGTGTTGTCGCCGGTAGGATGGGTAGCCATCCAAGTCTTTAACAGTGTGCTGTTTTAACTCCTTTGGAAACCCTTTTGTACACTTTCCGTTTTCCATGCATGGACTTTTTGGATTTCCTTCATCGCATGGGCCATGAACCATATGAGTGATTACAATATTATACAGTTTAGGATACTTTTCTTGGTTAGGAATTTCAGCCCACACTATGTTGTCGATTTCTTCCTCCGTGCAAAACTTAGAATCCGCATCTAAGATGATAAGTATATGCGCATGTGGGAGACCTCGTTTCTGAAACTCAATGACTTGTACCATTGCTAAAACTATTCCAAAAAGCCCATTTTTGATATATTTCAAAAGGCTAGTGAGTTTCAGTCGAAATACGCGTGCATCTAAGTCCGGCCTGTGTTCCACTTGTTGCCAGGGTTCTAGATTTTCGGTAATTTCCGGCCATTTAGGATTACTAGTTATGGTCACAAAAATGTCTGGTCTTCCATACTTTGTTACTATTGCCATTTCATCTTGATAACGCTGTTGCATGTTGCGGGGGCTACCTTCAAACGATGACGGGAGAATGACTGTTTTTCCAATTGGAATTCCCTTTTAAATGGATTGTTTGTGCAAATGTTCTTGAAGAACGCAGTAGTCTTCAACTACTTCAGTTGTTTTTGGTTCATTTGTATGAAACTTAGGCGATTAGCTTCAATTTTAACGTATGCGTCGACTAAGTACTGTTGTGTCAGTTTGCCACTGTTTAAAATAGGATTGAAGTACCGTATATACTCGCGTATAAGCCAAGTTTTTCAGCCCAAGAATTGGGCTGAAAAGTACCCCCCTCGGCTTATACGCGAGTCAGTGACGGTCCCTATGACTATACAGCAGCCCCAGTAATCCAGGGCCCCCCCCAGCCTTGCTCCGGTCACCTGTTAAGTAAAATATACTTATCACTGTCCCGCTGCCGTCCGCGTCCGCCGCTGCCGACATCCGCGATCCTCCATCTTCATGCGTCTTCTTCCGGTTTTCTCTGTTCGTCGCAGGCAATGACGTCATTGCCGGCGCCGAACACAGGAAGTCGGAAGAAGACGCATGAAGATGGAGGATCGCGGATGTCGGCAGCGGCGGGCGCGGACGGCAGCGGGACAGTGATAAGTATATTTTACTTTACAGGTGACCGGAGCAAGGCTGGGGGGGCCCTGGATTACTGGGGCTCCTGTATACTACCGCTGGGGCTGCTGTATACTACCACTGGGGCTGCCGGGGCTGCTGTATACTACCACTGGGGCTGCTGGGGCTCCTATATACTACCACTGGGGCTGCTGGGGCTCCTATATACTACCACTGGGGCTGCTGTATACTACCAATGGGGCTGCTGGGGCTCCTGTATACTACCACTGGGGCTGCTGTATACTACCACTGGGGCTGCTGTATACTACCACTGGGGCTGCTGGGGCTCCTATATACTACCACTGGGGCTGCTGGGGCTCCTATATACTACCACTGGGGCTGCTGTATACTACCAATGGGGCTGCTGGGGCTCCTGTATACTACCACTGGGGCTGCTGGGGCAGCTGTATACTACCACTGGGGCTGCTGTATACTACCACTGGGGCTGCTGGGGATGCTATATTCATACAACTGGGGCTGCTGGGGATGCTATATACTACCACTGGGGCTGCTGTATACTACCACTGGGACTGCTGGGGCTGCTGTATACTACGACTGGGGCTGCTGGGGATGCTATATACTACCACTGGGGCTGCTGTATACTACCACTGGGGCTGCTGGGGATGCTATATACTACCACTGGGGCTGCTGTATACTACCACTGGGGCTGCTGTATACTACCACTGGGGAGGCCTGTATACCACTGGGGGGGCCTGTATACCTGTGCTGGGGTCCACCCTCGGCTTATACACGAGTCAATAGGTTTTTCCAGATTTTTGGGGCAAAAGTAGGGGGGGTCGGCTTATACACGGGTCGGCTTATACACGAGTATATACGGTAATTTCAGAGAGACAAAAGAAAACTATAGTACTGCAGTTGTGTAATTCTTCCTAAAGTGCCTTGCTGGTGTAAGTTTTCATGCCACCCTTGATCACCTCTTGGAAAGAATAGCGGATACCGAAGAGCATCAAGGTTGCTGTGCAAAATGCTAATTCGCTGTGTCTTAGGAAGCAAAGAGTTGTTTTGGTCTGGCTTAAGATGGACTAATATATCCCTTTGAAAAGGAGGCTCTCCATCATTATTTTGAAAAACAACCACAACCTCACTTACACGTGGTTTGTTGTAAAGTCGGGGATCTTGTTTACGTTCTTGTTTAATGGCCATGACAATAGAAGGCATTTCAGTCCCATTTTGTATAGCCCTTTGTTCTTCCTCAGTTTCAACGTCTTTTAATATGCGATATGCGGCAGCAAATGGGCTGATTTGTTGTAAATGTACGGCAATTTGGTTCATGAGTTCAGCATTACACTTTTCATTTTCTTTCAGGTTCATCCTTTGTTCTGTAGCCTCATTTGCATCAAGGACGTATAATTGTGCAAATTTTGGTGGTTGTCCTATTTCTGGGTAAAGTGTTCCAATGCGGTGGTAGATCTGGCCGTGAATTTTAAAACAATACGGTCCGAATCCAGGGTGCGGTGCAATGTTGGCAACAAATGAAGCAAATGCATGAGAACTGTTGATGCTTCTGATATTGTCCATAAGATTTCGACTGTGTTGATGCGTTCCTTTCATCAATTGCTCAAACTGATCTGAGTAGTGTGGTCTCGGTAGCATAACTTTCCCTTTTTGGCAGCATTGAGTAAGCTGATTGTCAGATGGTTTTTCATCAATGAAATTCAGAGAGTTGCAATTAGAGCAAACTACATTCATATTCCCACAGTAGTGTTCAATGTAGTTTTGTTGTCTATTACTTAATGTGCAAGTTGTTGAATATTCTGCTGGGCTTGCCTTAGTTGGTAGAGCATTCGTTTTTTATGAATTTGGCGATCATGTTGTTGTCTATTTGCCCTAGATTGTGGATATTCATTCACACGACATTGTGAGATTCAGCATCCTGGCATTTTTTCGGATGGCAGTTGTGGTGTCTCCTGTTCCCCCGACATTGTCTGTGAGATTCCGCATCCTGGGCTTGTCTGGCGGCAGTGTCTTGTGGTATCTCCTGTTCTGTTCCCGACGTTGTCTGTGAGATTCTGCATCCTGAGCTTGTCTGGCGGCAATGTATTGTGGTGTCTCCTGTTCCCAACGTTGTCTGTGAGATTCAGCATCCTTGGCTTGTCCGGCGGCAGCTTGTTGAAGTGTCTCTTGGTCTCGACGTTGTCATTGCCTTGCTGCTGCTTTTCTGTCATCCTCATTGGCGTATTTTCGCTTATGACCCATTGGAAGACAGGAAGCATAAATCGTGATAGCGTACAGTAAAGAAGTATCTGTTCAGCGCGCTGTGACTGACAGAACGTGTTCAGTGAATGTGACTGAACTATGTCGCACTGTGACTGACAGAACATATTGAGTAAACGTGACTGAAGTACGTCACACTGTGCATGGGAGTTAAATTCCGCGCCAATATCGCCGATTGGCCGCCCATCCCTACCCTGCACGAACAAATTGCAGAGAAAATCAAGTGTGGGTGTGCACTACGCAATGCCATCAGTGGCAAGGTTCATATAACCACTGATATGTGGACAGGTAAGCATGGGCAAGGATGTTATATCTCCCTAACTGCCCACTGGGTAAATGTAGTGGCTGCTCTGCCTGAGGAGGTAAGTGCTTTTGGCGTATGTCCTACAACCACTGAGGATTGTTGGATGCTTCTCTGTAAGTGTTGCCTCCTCCTTCTGCTCTGCTTCCTGCATCTCCTCTGGTCACTGTAACCTCTGCACAACCAACTTCAGCACAGCCAGAGGGAAATGACAGCAGGTTGTTCTGAAACTCATCAGTTTGGGGGAAAAAATCTACTCTGAGCAAGAGAATGCCCATAATCACGATTGCTTTCACTGCATCCAAAATGATAAGTTGTACAACTGTGTTGAGGTCATGATACTTTGTTGGGGTAGATGAGGGGGGTACAGTATGGTCATCATAGTGTGCGTGTGGAGGGTACTGTGAAGGAATTCACTGAAGGGCATCATACACTGCTTGCAGGGCCCCTTTTTAGCATCACATTTTATGGGTGCAATTACAGGGGAATCTAGAACCTTCAATAGGAGAAGAATTACTTTATATCACCTGAAAAGTTGTGAAATACACCATTACGTGACACAGCCGAGTATTCATTTTCTAACTTTTTGGGGAGGGAGGGGGCACAATTAGAATGTCTGCTATGAGGGTCCCATGACTTCTAGGTATGCCCCTGCCTCTACATAGACATACTCGTATGCTCTCCATATACACATGAATCTCAATGAATTAGAACTTCATCAAAAAGTTAATCTATTTCAGTAATTCAATACAAAAAGTGAAACACATATATTATATAGAGTCAATTCACACATAGTGATCTTTGTTGATGATTATGGCTTACAGCCAATGAAAACGCAAAATGCATTATCTCAGAAACTAAAGGGGAACTACGGATAGATGAAAAAATTTTGGTTATAGAGGGAAAGGCAGAAGAAAGCAGCTCCTCCTCATGTACTCACAGACTCCTAAGACTGGTGTGATGGTTGGCATCTATCCAATTCAATAGATTAAAAAAAAAAAAAGGTGACCGGTGTAATTCTTTTATCCAAAGGGGGTCTCTTCCCTTGAAACGCGTCTAGCAGTTCCTTGCATGGGTCCAATGATACTTTTAATGCTTATGCACTAATAAAAGGACTTTGGATAGAAGAATTACACCGGTCACCCTTTTCTTGAATAGCAAAAAAATTTGTACTGTCCCTAGCCTCCTACATGATGAAGCAGAGCTGGGCACCACTGCTCTAGGCTCTATAGACTGTGTACAAATCAATAAAACCATATCTGCTGCTCAGGGGTGCATCAAGCCTCCCTGCCGCCTGAGCCCTCCCACAACCGAAGTGAGGTCCGGGGGAGGTGGGGGCTTGTGCTTTCGGGTTCAAGCACCGCCGCCCCCCTGCAGCTTTCTGTGGCCTTTAGTGAGGAGTGGGGGTGGGGGGGGGGGTAATGCTGTCAGCCCCCTTGCAGGTTCCAGCTGCCCTCTTACGCGGGGTGCTGTGGCGTCGCCGGTCACACAGGAGGACGTTTTGTGATGCTGGCACAGCCCCCTTCTGCACTGCCCCTCCCCTCCCCCCTGGCTGCTGCCGCTTCAGCCTCAGGGCTCACACTATCCAATGGATGATGCGGCCCTGCTGCTGCTCAGCACTCACCCCTCCATTAGGGGACAGAGAAATTTAGCCTCATGCTGCTGCAGAGAACAGGAGGTGTGTCGGGGGCATGGATTCTGGGACTCCATTGTCATGTTATATTCCCACCCCTCACACTTCTGTATGGGCAGTGGGCGTGGCAGGGGGTGTGGCTGCTGGCCCCATGGTCACATTACATTCCTGCTCCACTATATAAAATCCTATGTAATGTAATTACAGGGCTGTTCTCCCTTCAAATAGCAATCATGTCACCAAGCAGCTATAAATACACCATGTGATCTTTTGCTGTACAATTATATTATGGTGCATAATGTATCAGGGTAGGGGTTGAGGCAAGGCACTACATTGATTGATTCAGCACTGCCATGGTCTCCCCTCTGCCATATCAACTTGGTAGCTTTCTGTCCCCTGAAACTTTAGCACTATGCATGACTGAATTTTTCTGTCCCCAAAGGGAGGGTTGAGATCTGAGGAGCAGATATGATTTTATTGAATCATAAGTGATCTATAGATTCTAGAACTGTAGTGGACAGCTCAGCTTCATTATGCAGAAGGGCAGGGACAGTACAAAAAAGTTTAATCTCCTCGGAGTTCCTCTTTAAAGTCAGGAATATGAAGGGTCTGAGAGATAAAATATTACCTAAGTAGGTATCATGGTGGGTTTACACGTTGCGATATCGTTCAGATATCGTATTACAACGGTGCGGGAGCGCGCATTTAGTGCCCGTTTCTCCCTGATCGCCACGGCGGTTTAGACGTGCCGATATCGGGATACAACGTCCCGACGATGTGTACGCCCGCCAACCCAGGAACGACCATTTAACATGGGAGTGAATGGGTGACGTGGCAGTACACATCGGAGTTGGGCTGTCACACGGGACGATCCGGCTCCAAACGGCATCCGATATCGGGCGGTTGAATAGCACGCTCATTCGACCCCCCGATATCGGTTTACCATCATTCCTGCATCGTATCGGATGTTCACACCGTACAACGCAGGAACGATATCGGCTCCAACGCCCGAACCACGTGACTTTTGGTCGGAGTTGGACGCCGATGTCGCAACATGTAAACCCACCATCAGAGGCTTCACCTTGTGTCATTGTGAGAGTCACAACCACTATAAAAGCAGATCACGGCTGCTGCAGTCCCCAGCGTGGTGTATATAGAGTAGGGAGGATGAAGGGTTAAAAACCACGCTGCCGTATTCCACGAGACATCAAAAGGTGAATATAATATTGATTTATTAGTCAATGCATTTCAGGGCTCCTTGAAACGGTCTGAAACATAGTAATATGATATTGATTTGTCCTGAGGAAGGGGCCAGGGAGCCCGGAAAAGTGTTGACTGATAAATCAATATTAAATTCACCCTTTGATGTCTGATGAAATATGGCAATGTGGTTTTAACCCTTAATCCACCCTACTTTAATTTTCTGAAATAATGACCTTTGGGTTTTCATTGGCTGTAAGCCATAATCATCAACATTAACATAAATAAACACTTGAAATAGATCACTCTGTAATGACTGTATATAATATATGTATTTCACTTTAGGTATTGAATTATTGAAATAAATTTACTTTTTGGTGATATTCTAATTTATTGAGATGCACCTGTATACAGCTCGCACATCCCATAGTCATGTAGACTTACTCTCAGGGTACCGTTACATGTCGCAACATTGCATGCAATTTGTATACAGCGTATTTTCGCTGCATCCAACTGCGAAGTTGTACAGTAAAAGCACAATGAATGAGATTTATAGAAATCCTGTGCCCACTGGGCTTCATTTTTATGCAGCGTAAACAGACATGTGCGCAGCTTTCTGAGCTGCCGAATGTCAATTTATTCTTGCGGATATGCGAGTGTTCTCACTTGGAGAATACGGTGAAAATACACTGCACCCGAATCCTTATCGTGGCACTGACAGCATGTGTTCTCCCACTGAGAAACACTAGCATCTCTGCAAGAGAAAACACGCTGCGGCCAGAACGTGGTCACTTACTCCTATACTTTCCACATACACAGCAGACACATCCTATAGTGAGGTAGACATACTCTCATACTCTCCATATACACAGTCCATACCTAATATTTGTTATTAGGCTGCTACGTCCTCATTGGTCAGTCACTCACCCACTATTGCTCTCTTCAAATGCTGCCTCTCCTCAGGTGTAAGCTGCACTTCTGCCGCCCCCGGTCCCTGCCAGGTGACCTCTCTACTTGGTAATGTGTATGTCCTCAGGAGGAGCGCAGCCACCAATAAGCCCACGGCAAGGAGCAGCAGACCTAGCAGGGCCCCCCCTGTGCCTCTCCAGCGTGCCTTGGTCATCCCAACCTACGAAGCTGCCTCACTTCTACAACAAACACTGGCTGCAAAGCAGCATGGGACGCGTAGTTCTGTGCACAGTGACTTGTCAGCCATGTGACTCCAGGCAGGGTGTGCTGACTGCACTGAATGCAATCACTGTTCACAGGAATTCGACTGCCACCTATCTTTTGTACTTTCCTTCTTTCAAGAGCGATAACTTTTTTATTTTTCTGTCAGTATAGACATATGAGGGCTTGTTTTTTGCATGGTGAGTTGTCCTTTTGAATGACATCTTTCATTTTACTGTATAATGTACTGGAAAGCAGGAAAAATATTCCAAGTGTAGTGAAATTGCAAAAAGTGCAATCACACAATTGTATTTTTTTATGTACCTAGGTGAAAGGTTCACTTTAATATAAACATCCTTTTTCGGAGATTTACACAATTACAATGGACACATATACTTTTCAAGTTCAGTTTTCACTTAAGCCCGGGTTACACACTTTAATATGTCGGTGAACCGACTTGACCTACATCGCTTGAACGTCGTTCAATGATCGCAAGTGAAATGTCACATGTCCAGATATTGTGAACGACGCTGCAACGATTCCGCGACAAACGAACGATACTTGCGGTCGTTTGATCACCTACGTCCTTCAGTTCTGAATAGGCGAGGTCGTTAACGACATCGTTATCGAGATGTCACACACAGCGATGCTGCAGGTTGGACGGATGATCATGGCTTGGTTTAAGGTCCTAATCACAAATCTCCGATGAACGATCAGCCGACTTATCGTTGATTGTTTCGTCGTTGCAACGTCGTTGCTCCACCCAAAAAGCTGTGACATACAAACGATATTGTTAATGATATTGTAGCGTGTAATGGACCCTTTAGGGTATGTGCCCACAAGAAGGTTTAACGTCGGTTTAGCAGCGAAAACCGCCGGCGGTTTAGCATAGGTTTTATTTAAATTTATGTAAATCCTAAGCAGCGTTAGGACTTACAAGTAACCCTATGTAATTTAGAAAACGCTGTGCACACATAGTCGGTTTATGTGAGCGGATCTGCCAGAGGTTGAGCGGTTTCCTAGCGGTTTAGCAGCATACAGCATGTCAATTCTTCTCAGCGGTTTTTGATCGGTTCCATGAACAAAATCCTCCATAGAAAACCGCCGGAAAAACCGCTGGAAAAAACGACTGAAAAACGCTGTGCACACGCTGAAAAAAAACGCCGGAAAACAGCTGGAGACTTCAGAGCTCAGAACTGATAATTTCCAGTGGTTTACTGACGGTTTGAACGCCACTAAACCTTCCTGTGGGCACATACCCTAAGTCTTCACGGTTGTTCCCATCCACTTCCCAGACTGGTGTAACCCTTACTTCAGTTCCCAGCTCCAGGTTTCCAATACCTCCAGGGTCCCATCTCTCTCGCCTTCCAGCAGCCGCACATGTGAAACACATTTCATTTGGAGTGGTTCAGGTATCTCTCCTGGGCCACCTTACTTGAGCTGTATGCTCCAGACATCCATAGGAATCTGCCTGCATAGGACCTGTCTGACCATAGTACTGTCCAGGACATGATGTCTTCTCTACATTTCCACAGCCTTCTCTCCACTAAGGCTGGCTTCACACCACGTTTTTTTTGGATCCGGGGCTGTTCAGTGTGAACCGGACACCCACGGATCCGATTCCAGCCCCATAGTAACCCTAAGGGGCTGGAATACACCGGATGAATATCTTTTGGCATCCAGTTTTTGGATGTCAGGGAGAATCCGGGGCAAATCGGATGCTGCAGCATTTTTGTGTCCAGGGAGAAAAATCTCCCCAAATCGGATCCTCCCAGATTCTCCCGGATCCTCCCGGATCTGGGGCAATTAGGCGCTACCTAACATGGGAGCCTATGGGGCCGTATTGCCCCGGTCTGGGAGGATCCGGGAACCGGACACCTGAGGCTGCACGCCGCTGTTATTTCAGGACCGCAGCTAGCTCCCATCGAGCCGCGGTCCTGAATAATCAGTAGTGGCAGCTGCGTCCGGCTGCACACCGGATCGGAGGGCATATTTGCCCTCCCGTTCTGTGTGCTGATCAAGGATCGGATCTTGCCGTGGTGTGAAGCTAGCCTCACTTCCCTTTTCCTAACTTCGGGTACTTCAAGTGGTATTCCCACGAACAAAGGCAGTTTTAAAGTTAATTTTAATCAACAGATCGTGGAATAATAAAAATGTTCCTGTGCTGAGATATCATCTTATATATATGCCCCCCCACTCAGCAGTCTGAGTAGACATCATGTGACTAATCATCCATATGCGATTTTTATGGCCACTTTACACACCAACTTATCTGTCCAACTTCTGACCAACTTACTGGTTGCAGTGAAATCATGGACACATTGCTCCATTTGTACACAGCCGCAAAATGGAGCAATGTGTCCATGATTTCACTGCAACCAGTAAGTTGTCCAGAAGTTGGACAGATAAGTTGGTGTGTGTAAAGTGGCCCTTACACTTAAGGCCACGTTACACACACAGATATCTGTTCAGATATTGGTCACAGATCTCTGGTTGCAGTGAAATCATGGACACATTGTTACATTTGTACACAGCCACAAAATGGAACAATGTGTCCATGATTTCACTGCAACCAGAGATCTGTGACCAATATATCTATGTGTGTAACGTGCCCTTTAGGGTGGAAACACACTGGCGAGAAAAAATGTGCTCTAATTGTTATCCCCAAGAGTCTTACGAGTGTCGTCTGTCTTTTGGTCAGTGTGGCTTACGTGTGCTGTCCATGTGCAATCCGTTTTTTTTCTTAGCAGCTATTTACTGTATAATCATTTACAGGAACAGTTTTTATAGTTGTCTGAGGTATAGAATGATAATATATCATTGAAAAAAACGGACGCCTCTCGATAGTCCGTATGCTGTGGTCCGTGAGTTTTGTCGGACCCATAGACTTGCATTGGCGAGTGTCGCACGTGAATTGCATACAGTCGCAGCATGTTGCGATTTGTTTCTCGTCCACTTCACAGACGAGAAAAAAAAAAACGGCCTACACTCGCAAATGTACTCTCGGACATTGAATAACATTGATCTGACTGCAATGCAAGAAAAACTCGCATTGCAGTCGTCCGACTTTCACGTCAGTGTGTCCGTACCCTTACAGGCACAGTGACTGCGGAAACCTGCAAGAGCTGTTTCTGACAGTGAGTATATTACACGTTGTTAGGAGCAGGCTAAGATGTGTTCGCATTCCCTTGCGTTTTTTAAAAGTACCCTGCAAACGCAAAATGTTCCATTTTTGTGCGTCTAAGGCCCCTTTCACATCAGCGGTTTTTTTAAATCGCGGCAGATGCGGTGAAAAAAACGCATCTGCCGCGATTACCGCATACCTGCGACACTTGTGGCACAGTTGCGGCAAGCCCCATGCAATGTCTATGGGGCTTGCGGTAAGTGTGCGGTTTCGGCACTTGCGGCAGGTGCGGCCGCGAAAAAAAACGCGGTCAGCCGCGTTTTTTTTGCGGCCGCACCTGTCGCAAGTGCTGATACCGCACTTGCCGCACCTGCCGCAAGCCCGCATAGACATTCTATGGGGCTTGCTGCAACTGTGCCGCAAGTGTCGCGGTTATGCGGTAATCGCGGCAGATGTGTTTTTTTCACCGCATCTGCCGCGATTTAAAAAAAACGCTGATGTGAGAGGGGCCTTAGGATGCTAGGTATATACGCAAGTGTCCTGAAGCGTACAAATGCAGCTCAATGGAGCCGCACTGCCTTATGGGTGGCACCGCAGCCAAGCGCAGTGTCTGGCCATCTGGATCTCTCTCTCGACTAACCTCTCTTCTCGTTGCTCCACTCTCCTCAACATCAGCTCTACACGTCTCAGTGACATCATCGTGCCCCGCCGTGCTGAGCTGCAAAGGGCAGACAGCGGCGACCAGGACTCTGGAGAAGAATGCTGCCGACAAAGGCAGCCAGGACTAGAGGAGAGGGAGCGGCATCTGCGGGGCGCTACCACTGGTACACACACCTCGTATGTGTGGCGTCCTGCAACTGCAGGCGTCACAGAGGAGTATTACACCCGTAAAAGAGATGTAAATGCTCCAGCTGCAGGTGGACTCGGCTGAGGGACCAGGAGGAGATGGAGGAAGAGGAAAGGTATTAGGAAAGATCAACTAAGTGGAATGAGGTGGAAGGTCACACCGGGTCAGTTACAAGCTGCATCAGAGGAGAGAAGTCGACCTTGAGGAGGTCCTGAAAGAGGGCGGCTGACAAGAGAAGTACAGGCCCTAGAGAGAAAGGGAGATGCTCAGCGTGGAGCGTCCATACTCCAGGGGATACTCCAGTCCAACCAGGGGAACGCCGTGCCCTAGGAACCGGCCAAGTCCAGCTTGCAGTCGGCAACCGGCTGCTGTGGCTTGTTCATCAGCCGCAGCACCCTGCCATCGGAGAGGTCTGCCTGCTTCCTCACCAACGAGGGAGGGGACTCCCAATACTACCTACACGGAGCTACTGGGCATAGATCGATCCAAAGCGGGGAAGAATGGACACAGGTTAGTTAACGAAGGTACACCAAGGGTTCCACCATACCACCTGGGATCCACTTGCAGCCACCCGTTAAGCTTCAAGTTAACAGTAAAGTACCCGGGAGAAAGTGACTTTGCTTCTGCCTGTGTTTCTTCTGCATCAACATGTTCCATTTGCAGGAACGCTGGCCTGGAGGTCCAGCCCTACCTGTAGGGGACTTTACCAACTAGCCGCATTACCATTTACCTCCGGTGGACTGTGGCGGTGCTGGTGACTCCTCACAATGTCGGGGGCGTCGTAACATACAGCCGGCGGCGCCCCCTGCTGCTGTTCCCGAGGCAAATGCCCCGACAGCCCCCTAGATACGGCCCTGTCCTATGTACAGTAAAATAATTACTATAGTAGCCCCTATACTGTACAATGTCCCCCTCTGAACCCCCCCCACTGTATGAAGTCCATATTAGTAGCACCCGCACTGTATGATGTCCCTCTCAGTTGCCTTTACACTGTATGATGTCCCCCTCAGTTGTCCCCACATTATGTCATGGCCTTCTTAGTAACTGCACATTGTATCATGTCCAGGGATGAACCTAGCCTCTCTGCTGCCTGAGGTGAACTGCAAAACAGCACCCCTCCCACCCCCCCATAGTAAATTTTTTAAATCGGTAAATCTGGTTCATATAGATTTATGTCTGTCCTGTAAAAATGAGTACAATAGCAGACATTTTAATTTAGAGAAATAGAACAAAAGATGTCCAAACACAAGAATGTCAGTGCCATCATATGCACATACAAGAACCACACAGAAGAACCCAGAAAAAGGATCATTAATGGCAATGACAGGCTTGGCACAAGCATAAGGACACATAACGATGGCTGGCAGAGTGGTGGTCCTCTAGGCAGAGTCCTGCATCCTTTTAGCTTACACTTCTTATCAGCTACCACAGGAGGCAGGCACTGATTGCAAACCTATTATCTCTGACACGCCTACAAAAATCTGGGCAGCTGCAATGTGGCCGCTGCCTGGAACTAACTTATCAGATATGTACATCATGCAGCACTGTCCACACACCAAATGCAACGATCTGTAGTCTGAGCATCTTACTCACTGAGTCCACAAAGGGTGCAACAAGCAGCCACTGCACTAAGCTTGTAAAATGGTGTGTCCTCCCAAACAGACTATGCCTCCTTCTCCAGAAACGCTCAGCACAAGTGCTACATGTGGGACTGTCTGGAGCTAATAGCAGGGGCCTTCCAATTGGCTTGAGCAAGGTATGTGGGAGCAGGAAGGGGGATGAGCGCCACCGCCCAGCTGCTGCTCCAGAAAAACATAGCTTGAATGCCTGTATGTTCCGAGGGGCGGCAAGTTATGGCCAATCAGTCCTGCAGCAGAGGCATATGTGAAACAAACAATGCATCCTGCACTGGGGGTGTACATAGAAATCATGGGGCCCTGTAGCAGAAGCCCTCCCCCTAAAAAAATATTTTGCTGGGTCACATAGGTATATATTTCACAACTTTGCAACCCTTACAAAGTAATTTTTCTGATACGCCTAGATTCCTCTTTCATTGACCCCATGAAGTATGATGCCAACAAAAGTGCCCCACAGACCCTGTATCATCACCCCATAGTGAATTCCTCCACAGAACCCTCCACAAACACTGTATGATCTCCCCACAGTGAATTCCTCCACATTACCTCCACATAACGCTACTGTACTACCCTCAAATATAAACTGTGACCTCCACACAGCCCTCCATGTAGTATAATAGACCTACATACAGTATAATGGCTCCTACAACTCTTCACACTGTATAATGGCCCCCAACACAGCCCTCAAATAGCCCTCCATGAAGTATAAACTCTCCCTCATAGTCCTCCAAGTATTTTCATGCCTCCCTCACAGAGCACTCCAAATAGTATAATGACTTCCATATAGTATAATTGGCTCCATATAGTCCTCCATATATTATAATGCATCACCCATAGTCCTCTATATATTATAATGCATCATCTATAGTCCTCCATATATTTTAGTGTGCAGCCTTAGCCTTCCATATATTATAATACACCCCCATAGTCCTCCATATATTATAATACATCATCCATAATCCAACATATATTATAGTGCACCCCAATAGTCTTCCATATATTATAATGCACCGACATAGTCCTCCATATAGTACAGTGCACCCCCATAGGTCTCTATATAGTATAATGCACCCAATACTTCTACATATAATGCACCACATAGTCCTCAATTTAGCATAATGCACCCCATTGTCTTTCATATGCTATAAAGCACCCTCATGTACTATAAAGCACCCCATAGTCATCCGTATAATATAATGTACTCCATAGTCCTCCATATATTATAATGCACCCCCCATAGTCCTCTATATATTAAAATGTAAGCCTATTGTCCTCCATATAGTATAATGTACTCCACAGTCCTCCATATATTATGATGCATCTCCATACACTATAAAGCACTCCCCATTGCCGTCCATATACTATAAAGCACCCCCCATATACTATATAGCACCCCCATAGCCCTCCATATTTTATAATGCACCCCATAGCCCTACATACAGTGGCTTGTGAAAGTATATGGCCCCTTTGAACTTTTCAACCTTTTGCCACATTTCAGCCTTCAAACATAAAGATATAAATTCCAATTTTTTTGTGAAGAAACAACAACAAGTGGGACACAATCATGAAGTGGAACGAAATTTATTGGATACCGTATATACTCGTGTATAAGCCGAGTTTTTCAGCCCAAAATTTGGGCTGAAAAGTCTCCCCCTCGGCTTATACATGAGTCAATACGGGTGGGGGCTGTGGAGGCTGGAGGAGGCTGGGGGAGGCTGCTCTATGAGCGGCCCCGTCACGTGGGGCCGCTCATTATATATGCACTGCTTCCCCCTGTCAATCAGCGGCAGGGGGAAGCAGTTCATATATGCCCCCAAATGCTGGCACTCTCCCCCCTTGTAAGGGCCCTCCCCGCTGGTTATATTACCATCCCGGTCTTCTGATCAGCGCCGCTCCTCGGTGCTCCGTCCGTTCAGCTACATCCGGGATCCCCGGCCGTCGCAGGCATATGACGTCATTGTGCGACGGCCGGAGATCCCGGATGCAGCGAGGATGGAGGACGGAGCATGAAGAATGGAGCACCGAGGAGCGGCGCTGATCAGAAGACCGGGATGGTAAGATAAGCAGATGGGGGGTGAGTGCCAGCATTTAGGGGCTGCTGGGTTCCCCTTGGGGGCTGCTGGGTACCCCCAGGGGGCTGCTGGGTACCCCCTGGGGGCTGCTGGGTAACCCCAGGGGGCTGCTGGATACCCCCTGGGGGCTGCTGGGTACCCCCAGGGGGCTGCTGGATACCCCCTGGGGGCTGCTGTATTACCTCTGGGGGCTGCTGTATACCCCCAGGGCTGCTGTATATACTGCTGGGGCCTGTATACCACTGGGGCTGCTGTATACTACTGCTGGGGCTGCTATATACTACCACTGGGGCTGCTATATACTACCACTGGGACTGCTGGGGCTGCTATATACTACCGCTGGGGCTGCTATATACTACCACTGGGGCTGCTATACACTACCACTGGGGCTGCTGGGGCTGCTATATACTACCACTGGGGCTGCTGGGGCTGCTGTATACTACCACTGGGGCTGCTGTATACTACCACTGGGGAGGCCTGTATACCACTGGGGGGGGCCTGTATACCACACTGCTGGGGGCTGTATACCTGTGCTGGGGTCCACCCTCGGCTTATACACGAGTCAATAGGTTTTTCCAGATTTTTGGGGCAAAAGTAGGGGGGTCGCCTTATACACGGGTCGGCTTATACACGAGTATATACGGTATTTTAAACTTTTTTAACAAACAAAAAACTGAAAAGTGGGACGTGCAATATTATTCGGCCCACCTTGAGTTAATACTTTGAAGCGCCACCTTTTGCTGTGATTACAGCTGCAAGTCGCTTGGGATATTTCTCTAAAGTGTTGGCCAAAAGTATTGACACCCCTGCAATTCTGTCAGATAACTCAGTTTCTTCCTGAAAATGATTGCAATCACAAATTCTTTGGTATTATTATCTTCATTTAATTTTTGTCTTCAATGAAAAAAACACAAAAAGAATTGTCCTAAAGCCAAATTGGATCTAATTCCACACCAAACATATAAAAGGGAGTGGCAAAAGTATTGGCACTGTTAGAAAAATCATGTGATGCTTCTCTAATTTGTGTAATTAACAGCACCTGTAACTTACCTGTGGCACCTAACAGGTGTTGGAAATAACTAAATCACACTTGCAGCCAGTTGACATGGATTAAAGTTGACTCAACCTCTGTCCTGTGTCCTTGTGTGTACCACATTGAGCATGGAGAAAAGAAAGAAGACCAAAGAACTGTCTGAGGACTTGAGAAACCAAATTGTGAGGAAGCATGAGCAATCTCAAGGCTACAAGTCCATCTCCAAAGACCTGAATGTTCCTGTGTCTACCATGCGCAGTGTCATCAAGAAGTTTAAAGCCCATGGCACTGTGGCTAACTTCCCTAGATGTGGACGGAAAAGAAAAATTGTCAAGAGATTTCAATGCAAGATTGTGCGGATGGTGGATAAAGAATCTCGACTAACATCCAAACAAGTTCAAGCTGCCCTGCAGTCCGACGGTACAACAGTGTCAACCCGTACTATACATCGGTGTCTGAATGAAAAGGGACTGTATGGTAGGATACCCAGGAAGACCCCACTTCTTACCCCGAGACATAAAAAAGCTAGGCTGGAGTTTGCCAAAACTTAACTGAGAAAGCCTAAAACGTTTTGGAAGAATGTTCTCTCTTTTTGGGCAAAGGCATCAACATAGAGTTTACAGGAGAAAAAAAGAGGCATTCAAAGAAAAGAACACGGTCCCTACAGTCAAACATGGCGGAGGTTCTCTGATGTTTTGGGGTTGCTTTGCTGCCTCTGGCACTGGACTGCTTGACCGTGTGTATGGCATTATGAAGTCTGAAGACTAGCAACAAATTTTGCAGCATAATGTAGGGCCCAGTGTGAGAAAGCTGGGTCTCCCTCAGAGGTCATGGGTCTTCCAGCAGGACAATGACCCAAAACACACGTCAAAAAGCACTGGAAAATGGTTTGAGAGAAAGCACTGGAGACTTCTAAGGTGGCCAGCAATGAGTCCAGACCTGAATCCTATAGAACACCTGTGGAGAGATCTAAAAATGGCAGTTTGGAGAAGGCACCTTTCAAATATCAGGGACCTGGAGCAGTTTGCCAAAGAAGAATGGTCTAAAATTCCAGCAGAGCATTGTAAGAAACTAATTGATGGTCACCGAAAGTGTTTGATCGCAGTTATTTTGGCTAAAGGTTGTGCAACCAAGTATTAGGCTAAGGGTGCCAATACTTTTGTCCGGCCCATTTTTGGAGTTTTGTGTGAAATGATCAATGTTTAACTTTTTGCTTCATTCTCTTTTGTGTTTTTTCATTTAAGACAAATTAAATGAAGATAATAATACCAAAGAATATGTGATTGCAATCATTTTCAGGAAGAAACTGAGTATTATCTGACAGAATTGCAGGGGTGTCAATACTTTTGGCCAACACTTTATCAGTTTTGCACATCGACAGACTGAAATTCTTGCCCATTCTTCCTTGCAAAACAGCTCGAGCTAAGTGAGGTTGGATGGAGAGTGTTTGTGAACAGTAGTTTTCAGCTCTTTCCACAGATTCTCGATTGGATTCAGGTCTGGACTGTGACTTGGTCATTCTAACACCTGGATACGTTTATTTTTGAACCATTCCATTGTAGATTTTGCTTTATGTTTGGGATCATTGTCTTGTTGGAAGATAAATCTCCGTCCCAGTCTCAGGTCTTTTGCAGACTCCAACAGGTTTTCTTCCAGAATGGTCCTGTATTTGGCTCCGTCCATAATCCCATCAATTTTAACCATCTTCTCAGTCCCTGCTGAAGAAAAGCAGGCCCAAACCATGATGCTGCTACCACCATGTTTGACAGTGGGGATGGTGTTTTCAGGGTGATGAGCTGTGTTGCTTTGACGCCAAACATATGGTTTTGCATTGTGGCCAAAAAGTTTGATTTTGGTTTCATCTGACCAGAGCACCTTATTCCACATGTTTGGTGTATCTCCCAGGTGGCTTGTGGCAAACTTCAAGCGAGACTTTTTATGGATATCTTTGAGAAATGGCTTTCTTCTTGCCACTCTTCCATAAAGGCCAGATTTGTGCAGTGTACGACTGATTGTTGTCCTATGGACAGACTCTCCCACCTCAGCTGTAGATCTCTGCAGTTCATCCAGAGTGATCATTGGCCTTTTGGCTTCATCTCTGATCAGTCTTCTCCTTGTTCAAGATGAAAATTTAGAGGGATGGCTGGGTCTTGGTAGATTTCCAGTGGTCTGATACTCCTTCCATTTCAATATGATCGCTTGCACAGTGCTCCTTGAGATGTTTAAAACTTGGAAAAAATTTTTGTATCCAAATCCGGCTTTAAACTTCGCCACAACAGTATCTCCAACCTGCCTGGTGTGTTCCTTGGTCTTCATGATGCTCTCTGCACTTGAAACAGAACCCTGAGACTATCACAAAACAGGTGCATTTATACAGAGACTTGATTACACACAGGTGGATTTTATTTATCATTACCAGTCATTTAGGACAACATTGGATCATTCAGAGATTCACTGAACTTCTGGAGTGAGCTTGCTGCACTGAAAGTAAAGGGGCTGAATAATATTGCATGCCCCACTTTTCAGTTTTTTATTTGTTAAAAAAGTTTAAAATATGCAATAAATTTCATTCCACTTCACGATTGTGTCCCACTTGTTGTTGATTCTTCACAAAAAAATTTGAATTTATATCTTTATGTTTGAAGGCTGAAATGTGGCAAAAGGTTGAAAAGTTCAAGGGGGCCAAATACTTTCACAAGGCATCGTATACAATAAAACATTCCCCATAGTCCTCCTATGTTATATTGCACATTACATTGCCTCTCATCAGTGTAGTCAATTATTAAAAAAACAGGAGTAAATCCTTACCTCTCTTCTCAGTCCTTGCTGCTCCCATCTCCTCAGTGTGTGTGTTCTCCGCTCCGCACGTCTCAGCACAGGGGAGCATAGGGGAGCTCAGTGATTACGTCATATCTGTCTGCTTTGCTGAACTGTCAGAGTACAGACAGCGGCGGCCAGGAATCAATTTATAGGAGCGGGAGTGGCATCCATGGGGGGCCCACACTACTACTTGGCCCCCTATGGATGCCACCCTCTATTTACCAGAAGATGGTGCCACCTGAGGCAACCAACTAAGGTCAAGATAGGTGTGCTCTTGATAATGGCCCATTAGTAGCCCCCACCATAACCTGCTCAGTAGCCCCCTCTGTTTCATGGTCCAATTAGTAGCCCCAAACTGTATCATAGTCCTCTTAGTAGCCTCCACACTGTGTCATGGTCCCATTAGTAGCTGCCACACTATCATGGCCCTCTTACTACCCCACACACTGTCATGACCCCCTTAGTAGCCCTCACACCGTATCATGGTCTCTGCAGTACTGGCCTTCTCAGTAGACCCTACACTGTATCATAGCCCAATTGTAGCCCCCATACTGTCATGTCCCCTTTAGAAAATAAACCATCAGTATTTGCAACATAATTTCTATTATTAATATCTTAATATGAAAAAAGAAATATTTGTTCTCAATAATGAGCCAGGACTAATAAAGGGCAAACAACACCTTATACTAAAGACAGGAAAAAGGGAAACTGCCATCAAAACGCCCATATATAAAATACAGTAAGAGCTTTTATTGCGTTATATACATGGCCATTTTGATCATAGTTTTCTTTCTTTCCCATGTCCCCATTAGTAGTCTTTACAGTCTGATAACCTCCTTTGTATCCCCCATTATGTATGATGACTCCCCTAGTAGCCCCGACACTGAATTATCACTCCATTAGTATCACTTCATTAGTAGCCCCGACACTGAATTATTACTCCATTAGTAGCCCCATACTGTTATGGCCTCTTTATTAGCCCCCACACTCTGATAGCACTCTTAGTTGCCACAAATATGTATGATGGCTCCTTTAGTAGCCTTTACTATGTGTTATGGCCCCCCTTAGTAACCTTCACTATGTATGATGGATCCATTAGTTGCTCCCACTATGTATGATGGCCCTCTTTAGTAGCCCTCACTATTTTCAGGGTCCCCACCCATTATGGCCATAGCACACTTTTAAAATAAAAACATGAATACTCACCGTACCCCAGTGAGCCAGCAGCAGACATTGACAGGTCTCGGGCAGATGAATGTGGTGATGTCACCGTGCCGGGACTCACATCCTGTGCGTGTCAGGGCGCAATGTTGTCATTCCATCACTACGCTCTGTGCCTGCCATTCTGTGGTCTGCAGATCTAAAGCTTTATCAAACTAGAGAATACCAACTTATTAATGTTAAAAATATCTTTTTATTTGTATCAAAGATTAAAATAAACGAACCAGGAAGAATTAGACAAACATTTACACATATATATACAATACTGGGGCTCAGTACATGTAAATTTACAAATGATTAAACCATAACATAGAAGGTCATAGACTTTTTGCCCAACAGGATTCCACTTAAGTCGTCCTTAGGGTGTGCCTTTATACATATAGATGTTTATACTCTAGTGCCTCGCATCGAGTGTATCAGGAGAGAGACAACTTAATGAGAGGAAGAATAAAAATAAATTCCAAACCCATATGTGGATATCAGACAGGGTTCTGAAACATCAAATACTAATGACCTTCCATTAGGTTACTGAGTTCCCAATATAGGTATAGATTAAACCTCCAACGCTTGACGCGTTTCACCTTCTCAAATGTCAGAAGGCTCATCAGAAGACTTTGGGGTTACAGAGTTAATGCTCCGTCTTATGACTATACATGCCAAACAAACAAATTCTCCAATGGGCGAGAGTACCCAGAATGGTCAACAAAAGATAGAATGACTCTGCAATTGTTCCAAGGTATCTGTTGTATGGTCATAGATAAGGCATCCAAAATAAGGACATAATAGGGCATAGATAAACTTTGGTAGACGTGTCAAATTAAACAAATGTCATCGTCACATCCTCCGGTACAGCATGGATAAATGGGCATAAACCGGGATGGGTCCTCAAAACTATCAAATAGTAAGACCCAAGGTATCTGTTGCCTGGCATTCAGAGACACAGGATGGCTACATAGTAGGTCTTACTATTTGATAGTTTTGAGGACCCATAAGACTATAAGACGGAGCATTAACTCTGTAACCCCAAAGTCTTCTGATGAGCCTTCTGACATTTGAGAAGGCAAAACGCGTCAAGCGTTGGAGGTTTAATCTATACCTATATTGGGAACTCAGCAACCTAATGGAAGGTCATTAGTATTTGATGTTTCAGAACCCTGTCTGATATCCACATATGGGTTTGGAATTTATTTTTATTCTTCCTCTCATTAAGTTGTCTCTCTCCTGATACACTCGATGCGAGGCACTAGAGTATAAACATCTATATGTATAAAGGCACACCCTAAGGACGACTTAAGTGGAATCCTGTTGGGCAAAAAGTCTATGACCTTCTATGTTATGGTTTAATCATTTTGTATATATATATGTGTAAATGTTTGTCTAATTCTTCCTGGTTCGTTTATTTTAATCTTTGATACAAATAAAAAGATATTTTTAACATTAATAAGTTGGTATTCTCTAGTTTGATAAATACATGAATTGGTACCTCCTAAAATAACTAGTCAATTGATTGATATGCAGATCTAAAGCGACCTACAGTACGCAACGGAAAGCGGCCATGCAGGGAGATCAAGGGTCCTTGCTCTGCTGCAGAGTTTAATAGTATCATTGCGATGTGCGTGCTGATTCAGTTTAAAGTAGGCATAGCTCTAAGCAGGCCCCAGAGCATGCGGCCCAGGGTAACTGTCCTCTCAAGTAGCTTCCTACTGGGTTAAAGTGAATGTTTTCACTTAGGATCTGCTTTGATTTCAATTTATGTTACCATTGTGACCTCTTAAAAATGTGTTATATTTTATTAGGAAACTAAGCCTTGATACTAGTATGAACTGAGCATTACTGATAACACATTTTAGTCTAAACAGCTTGAATAAGGGAGGACGACTGTCTGCACAGCATCAGACATACATTTTAAAACTATAACAATTACCTATTTTGGCCAGCAGAGGATGCTCGAGGATGGCAAATGTTCCTAGCTACTTGTTTTGCACAAATTGAATTATGACCCACTATATATAGATAATAATAACATTTATTCAGGGCTATTAATTCCAATAGCACTTTATATGCATTTGCAACACACTGTGCCCATTGGGGCTCACAATCTAAACCTCCAATAGTATGTTTTCCAAGTGTGGGATGAAACCAGAGAACCCAGAGGAAACCCACACAAACACAGGGGAAACATACAAATTCCTACAAGTAAAAGGGGAATATGGGAGTTTGTCGTGACGCCACTCAGTGAGGGGACCACCGCTGCAGAGTAGCTCTGCCAGGAGGATGGATGGATGGGGCTGCAGCTAGATGAATGAGCCCGCCGTGGGTCGGGGCTGCTCCTGACAGGGTGTTAAGGTGAAGTAAAAGTTCTGTTTGCAAGGAATCACACACGGGAGACTTGAGCAGGGTGCACCGGGTTTTACTAGCACGTACTTCGGTACAAACAGTTCCAACAGTGCAGTTCTCAACACAGTTCTTATTCACAGTCAACTCCGGACACTCTGTACCCCCCTGCAGTCAGGCTTCCTCGCTGAGACCCTTCACTCTCTCTTTCTGGCTTGTTTCTCATTTGCTCTTCCCTGTGGGTTGTATGGCGGCAACTCTGTCCCTTTTTGTGACTTCTCCCTGTGTGTGTGGGCAGCAAGCCTGGATCCTATAGTGTTGCTGTGCCTCCAACCTGTGTGGTAGGAATTCTGACTTGGAATCAGGGTTCCCTGTTGGTTTGTCTGGGGAGCCGGCGTATAGCTGCAGTCCCCCTCAGAGCCGACACTCTGGTCCGAGCCTAGCATTGGGTAACCCTGTCTTGCAAGGGATTACCGGGCTCTCTCCGACCCTTGTGACTACCTGGTACAACAAGGGAAACCTCCCCCGCCTGTATTCGGTCAATGCTGCCGTTCTCCTCGGACCCGGTGGCACCAGACCGGTCTCTGTCCTTCCTTTCCCTTGGGCTGCTGGCTATGGACAGGCTTTCTCTCCATGGAACAGTGTCTCTGTGGATTCTGCGCCTCCAGGGAGCCCTATCCCTCCGGGAAAGTGTCTCTTTGTCAGTTCTTGTCCTTTCTGGTCAGCACCCTTGGCCTACTTCTGCTCTTTACCTCTCAGCCTACTCCGGCTTACCGCCTAACTTCTCCTTGTTCCCCCCTTTTGTATTGGTTCGTCACCTACATTCCACCCACTTCCCTCTAAACCCTACCACCCCTTGCCCGCCTAGAGTCCCGGGCTCCGGGTTGGGTGTTGTGGCTGGTGGGTGTGTGTTGTGAAGGTGTTTGGTGAACAAACTGTCTTCTTCCTGCCTGGCTGCAGTTCCTCTTGTGGCCTCCTGGTCGCAGGGGTGCCACATGATAATTTTGTATGTGACTGTGGTATTTTTCTGCATCATGTTTTATTGATTACCCTGACACATGGATGTCTAACCCTCCCATAAAGGTGCTGGTTGTACAGTTAGGGCCAGAAATATTTGGACAGTGACACAAGTTTTGTTATTTTAGCTGTTTACAAAAACATGTTCAGAAATACAATTATATATATAATATGGGCTGAAAGTGCACACTCCCAGCTGCAATATGAGAGTTTCTACATCCAAATCGGAGAAAGGGTTTAGGAATCATAGCTCTGTAATGCATAGCCTCCTCTTTTTCAAGGGACCAAAAGTAATTGGACAATGGACTCTAAGGGCTGCAATTAACTCTGAAGGCATCTCCCTCGTTAACCTGTAATCAATGAAGTAGTTAAAAGGTCAGGGGTGGATTCCAGGTGTGTGGTTTTGCATTTGGAAGCTGTTGCTGTGACCAGACAACATGCGGTCAAAGGAACTCTCAATTGAGGTGAAGCAGAACATCCTGAGGCTGAAAAAAAGAAAAAATCCATCAGAGAGATAGCAGACATGCTTGGAGTAGCAAAATCAACAGTTGGGTACATTCTGAGAAAAAAGGAATTGACTGGTGAGCTTGGGAACTCTAAAAGGCCTGGGCGTCCACGGATGACAACAGTGGTGGATGATCGCCGCATACTTTATTTGGTGAAGAAGAATCCGTTCACAACATCAACTGAAGTCCAGAACACTCTCAGTGAAGTAGGTGTATCTGTCTCTAAGTCAACAGTAAAGAGAAGACTCCATGACAGTAAATACAAAGGGTTCACATCTAGATGCAAACCATTCATCAATTCCAAAAATAGACAGGCCAGAGTTAAATTTGCTGAAAAACACCTCAAGAAGCCAGCTCAGTTCTGGAAAAGTATTCTATGGACAGATGAGACAAAGATCAACCTGTACCAGAATGATGGGAAGAAAAAAGTTTGGAGAAGAAAGGGAACGGCACATGATCCAAGGCACACCACATCCTCTGTGAAACATGGTGGAGGCAACGTGATGGCATGGGCATGCATGGCTTTCAATGGCACTGGGTCACTTGTGTTTATTGATGACATACCAGCAGACAAGAGTAGCCGGATGAATTCTGAAGTTTTCCGGGATATACTTTCAGCCCAGATTCAGCCAAATGCTGCAAAGTTGATTGGACGGCGCTTCATAGTACAGATGGACAATGAGCCCAAGCATACAGCCAAAGCTACCCAGGAGTTCATGAGTGCAAAAAAGTGGAACATTCTGCAATGGCCAAGTCAATCACCAGATCTTAACCCAATTGAGCATGCATTTCACTTGCTCAAATCCAGACTTAAGACGGAAAGACCCACAAACAAGCAAGACCTGAAGGCTGCGGCTGTAAAGGCCTGGCAAAGCATTAAGAAGGAGGAAACCCAGCGTTTGGTGATGTCCATGGGTTCCAGACTTAAGGCAGTGATTGCCTCCAAAGGATTCGCAACAAAATATTGAAAATAAAAATATTTTGTTTGGGTTATGTTTATTTGTCCAATTACTTTTGACCTCCTAAAATGTGGAGTGTTTGTAAAGAAATGTGTACAATTCCTACATTTTCTATCAGATATTTTTGTTCAACCCTTCAAATTAAACGTTACAATCTGCACTTGAATTCTGTTGTAGAGGTTTCATTTCAAATCCAATGTGGTGGCATGCAGAGCCCAACTCGCGAAAATTGTGTCACTGTCCAAATATTTCTGGCCCTAACTGTATTGTTAGTTTCTGCAGGCCCTGTTGAAGTACTTGTTTAAAGCAGATATTTCACAATACAAACTGCATACATTATTAAACAAATGTCTTGGAGTTTATCAACTCTGATGTTGTGTTTACTTTGAAAACCATGTCAGAATGTCTGTACTGTATAGTTCTTTTATGAAATTTTATAGTCTGCCTATCTGCCTACTGACAATCCTCACCATCCCTCCTCCCTGCTGCTTTCTCACACTGCTCAGTTCAAGCTCAGCTGTGAGTCATATTGTGTGACGAGGATTCAATACACTTGTACTCAGGAGTCCGCTAATAGTCTTCAGAATGTATATTTATTTCATTTTTTTATATCAGGTTGGGTTCCCATTACCATACTTAAAATGACAAATGCACCTTTTCTAAACTGTATTTATGTTTCACTTTTTTCCTTATTTTTACATTGATATTAAACGTAATACAAGACACCAACTCTTTATCTGACTTTATGGCTTTATCACAGGTATTTAGATCAACACAAGATTGTGAAAGAAACACACAAAACACTTATTGGATGTAAAATAGACCGAATTTTATTACAAATCAGATTATTATTTTATTCAGTGTCTGAAATTTAGAATCAGCCAATTACTATGAAAAAGACACCGAAAATGGCAAACCTCCGACTCACAAGAATCATCCTTCAGCACTCAGGAGAGCAAAACCCCCTGTGGAGGAAACCTCTAGGGAACCATGGCTGGAGGACTGCCCTTCCCTTGGGCTTAGAAGGTTAATGCCAACACAATTGTATCAGAATTTGTACATTGTATCATATATACAGTGAGACATAATATACATCCACTATAGATATGACAGCAGTGACATCACATAGTCACACAGGTTATATCAGCAGAAAACAGATAGTAATGAAGGTCAAAGCAGGTGCCCTGTGTGAGCACTGTATGGAGAAAGCCTAATGCGACCTCTCCAGGCCGTACATATAAAGGTGAAGGCGGCTAGTACTGGACATGAGGGAGATCTGGCTGCAACATCTGTCACCCCATTGATTGCTAGGGTTAGTTGGGCTGATCTGGCTGGGTGGGTGGTATGGCTGATCTGGCTGGTTGGGCAGTATGGCTGATCTGGCTGGCTAGGCGGTATGGCTGATCTGGCTGGCTAGGAGGTATGGCTGATCTGGCTGGTTGGGTGGTATGGCTGATCTGGCTGGCTGGGCGGTATGGCTGATCTGGCTGGTTGGGTGGTATGGCTGATCTGGCTGGCTGGGCGGTATGGCTGATCTGGCTGGCTAGGCGGTATGGCTGATCTGGCTGGTTAGGCGGATGTCCCCCCTTCCTCCCTTACATATGTTGGAGTGATGAAGCTCCAGGTCTCCAGACACATCAAGTATGGCGCCTCCTCATACGACCGTCCGTCTGCTCTGCTGTTTCAGAATCTTCTGACATAGATGTATGTATTTATGACATAGCACAGTTGCCGTAGTTACCACAGCTGTTATTTCATTGGCTAGAAAGTCCCTCTCAGTGTTCCATAGTTTTAACCTTTGAATGACTGACTGACATTGTGCCTTTATACTAAAGCCTGGAAATTAAACTTGTTGCTAGGCAAGCCTATAATCATTTTATCATTTTAAAGATTCCCTAATCAAAGTCTATCTAGTGAGCGCAGCTACAGATTTAAGGTGTAAAGGCCCAGTTACACAAACAGATAATTGTGCAAAGATTGTTCGCAGATCTCTGGTTGCAGTGAAATCATAGACACATCGTTACATTTTGTGGCCTTGTACAAATGGAACAATGTATCCATGATTTCACTGCAACCAGAGATCTGCAAACAATCTCTGCACAATTGTCTGTGTGCGTACCTGGGCCTTAACATACACATTAGCACCAGGTAACCTTATTAGTTGCATAATACTGGCTAGGGTCACATTTAGAAGGCACATTGCGATTACCGCATCCAGATCCGGATGTGGTAATTGCATGTGCCTTCAGAAACATTTTTTATTCAAAATGTGTCCCTAAACCAGGATACGGTAACCGGATTGCTCATAATGTTCAATTCGGTTGCCGGATGCTTTGTTCATCTCCGCGGCTGCAGGGATGAACAAAGGGTTAATGTTAATATAATATGTGGGCACCATGTCTCCAGGGAGTGTCCACCCTCCCTAGAGACATGTTGACCATATAGGGCGGAATATGAAGGGGTAAATTGGTTTATTACAGTATTGCCGGCTTTTGTGGGCTTTTACTGTTTTATCAATGACAGCCGGCGGCTCCTCACTGTAAGGAGGAGATACAGTACGTAATGTGTGTACTGTACATGCTGCTATTCAGGGTCCTGAAAGCTTTAACGTTAGTTCTATGGGCAGCACACCACCATAGAACTAATGTTAAAGCTTTCAGGACCATGGATTGCGACATGTACAGTACGCACATTACGTACTGTATCTCCTCCTTACAGAGAGGAGCCGCTGGCTGTCATTGATAAAACAGTAAAAGCCGACAAAAGCCAACAATACTGTAATAAACCAATTTAACCCTTCATATGCCGCCCTATATGGTCAACATGTCTTAAGGGAGGGTGGACACTCCCTGGAGACATGGTGCCCACATATTATATTAACATTAACCTTTTGTTCATCCCCGCGGCAGCAGGGATGAACAAAGCAACTGGCTACCGCAGGCATTCACATGTGCCTCGCGGTAGCCGGATGGGCTCCCATAGGCGCCCATTATAGCATCCCCGCTGTGGTTTTCAAACTGCTCCGAAAAATGCTGCCTGCATGATTTTTCATGCAGGCAGCGAAACTGGAATGCGGGAACCGGATTGCATTAAGTGCAATCCGGTTTTATAATGGGCGCCTATGGGCTGCGGACCCTGATCCGGTTTTGAGCAGTTTTAATGCTTAAAGCCGGATCAGGATCTGCACACCCGACCGCAAATGTGACCCTAGCAATAATTGAATGTGTGCAAGGGCTGGCAAGTTTTATCTTGGGGGGCAAGCACATAGCAGTGGCCCATGAGTAGCAGCCCATCCTTAAAGGGGTTGTCAGATCTTAAGCTAAAACTCTACAGTCACGATATATAAATCCTCACATTGTTCGCACTGTGCGCTGTGAAAATTCTCTGATAACCAGCAGCGGGAGCGGGCAGTTATGTCATCTCAAGTATGTGATATGTATACTCTCAACCACATTACAAGTAGACTGTTTCTGGCCTGGCTCAATACAGGTGCATTAAGTGAGGCCGAGCAAGTCTAGTCGGACTGTGACCACATGTATGCAAATCACATACTTGCAGTCACACGCTCACCGAATCACCACAGCACTGTGAGCAATGTGAGGATCACGAGTCTGCAGTCACATATTATCTGTATATAACATCTGATGTCTGTACATAGTATATTACACCCAGTACACAGGAGTCTACATGACTGGTGTATGATATATTGTGATTACAGACCTGTGATGGTGTATGACAATGGGTATTTTGTAACATCTGATGTCTGTGCAGAGTATATCATACTAGTCTGTACACTGGATGTTATTATGAACACTGATTTACAATGCTCTATACTGGTCACACCTGAACCTGTCTACATTACCTCAAATATTACATATAGAGGCATATAATTTTCACTTTCAACATAGCTATGAAGCACGTTATGGTTTGCTACACATGTACAAGATAAGAACCACTGACAATAGATGAATGCAGCAACAGAACTACCATCAGTAAATAAATGCAGTAGCAGAACCACCCTCAGTACATAACGCCTTTAGAAAGACAACGTGAACCAGGGCTCATCCCCAAACTGAATGCCCGAGCTCCTTAACCATGGGCGGAACACTACTTAGACAACACAGGGTGAGGGAATCACAATATTAAGGCTTTATTGGATCCCCAAACAGTTATCAGCATGTAACACATAACCAGCAAAACATAAAATGTAACAAGCAACAGAGTCTCACCCTTCCACTGGCTCATCAGGGATTAGAATATAGTACAGCAAAGCCTATAGCGAGGTGATTGGATTGTCCCAACCTGGGTTGCGTCCTTATGCAGTCTTTGTTTTCTCAGCCGAATCCAAACATTCGATGCTGAAGTCCTTGTAGAATTATAATCCAGGTTCTGATCCCCTCGGTTGGCACCGTAATGCATAGACCTGGGGCTATGACCAGCTAATCGGGTCCGTAGATCCTGGATTAGCTGCCTGTATCAAGTCCAGTGCACCTCTAGCCAGGACCGAAATCCCTAGACTGAAGTCACTAGACAGAATCAAAAATCACCCTGGTTAATGAACAGGTGTCCTGATATACCTGAGCCCTCATGGTAGGATATTGGGGCCATCACGATTGGTGGAATAAGACTGTTCTCTCATTGGCTCACTTTCAAGCTGCCTGGATAATGTTCATTTAAATTGATGATTGACAGAGAAGGGTCATGGAGGGTTAAGTATAGATATTTAGACCTTTCGTATAACATCCTGACCACAAACAATGGCGGCTAAAGTAATTTATCAGCAATACCCCCACTAATACAAAGGAAGTTTAGAGGATTAAGTCCTCTGAGCCTCCTAAGACAAAGAGTTGAGAAGATAACATTACACATGGTCAACATCACCAGTCATCTACAAGACTCTAGGAACAATGAGTTGGCCATCACAAGGTAGATAATTACATTACCCACTTTAAACACTGCCAGTCATCTACAAGACTTGTATTTACAATGAATGAGCCATCACATGGTAGATAATTACATTACCCACTTTAAATACTAGCAGGCTCCTAGAAATCTTGGGTGGCATATTACAAGTTTGCAAACCAAAATACAATATTGTCTGGATAAATAAGAAATCCTCATAGGTTATACATTAAAGGGATCCATTTTGTCACATAATACACAACAGAATCCCCATAAATATAATCCCTCTCCTCCCCCTGTGCGCTTTGTCTTTCCACCTCCATATGCGTTGTCTTCTCCTCCTGTAAGTGGTCTTCACCCCTTGGTGCAGTGTCTTGCCCCTCTGTGTGCTCTGTCTCTAGCCCCTTGCAGTTTCTCCCCTTGTGCATTGTCTTCTACCCCCATGCACTGTCTCCCCCACATGCGATTTCTTCTTCGCCCTAAACACCCTGTCAATTTGTAATTCTCACAGTTGTCATGTTTTTGTATATATTGTAGTTTTATTTTAACATCACTTGTCACTGAAGAAAGTGTTTTACTGAAAAGCGTCTGACAACGGGCTTTGACCTCAGGATGCTTTTATTCATGTTGTGAGGTTTTCCGAAAAAAAGTTTCTTATCATTGGATATGGGTGCCAGCTCTCACTTTTTCCTTGGTTTACTTCGAGCGGTGGCCGGCCGCTTCTGAGCACCCAACCTAGATCACAGTTGAAGGAGGGGGTGAGCATTTTCCCTTCCCCCTTTCCCGGATCTGTCTTGTGCCGGCACATGCTCCCTGCCTAAAGACTATTCAGTAATTCATTTGACATGGATCCAGGTTCCAGCGGTCTTAATTTGTATAAAGAGCAACGCCAGAGGAAAGCAGCTGACATTTTCTCCAAGAATGGGTCTGACTCACCGCAGGCCCGTGACTCTGGTTCAGACAGGCGTTTTCTTCCTCCTTCTTGTCACGGATGGACCGCGCCTGCCGGTAGTGGGGCCCGGTTGAGTGCAGATCAAAAGCTTGAAAGACGTCATTAGTGAACAGATTAAGGGGTTAATTTGTCGTGACGCCACTTATGAGTAGTTTGGTAACTTTACCGACGCTGCTGGGCCTCCGGGGGATGGAATGCAGCAAGATGGAACGTTCCCCACAGGCTGAGCGGTGATCCCCGGAGCCATAAGCTGCATAAGATGTTGTGCGGCAGCTGCGGTTACCTTGTGTGCGGACGGACGTAGTCATAAGGAAGCACTGTAAGTCTCTGTAACGGGTAATTTACTGTAACCAGCAAGCAATACACGGTATACAGTTAACGGGTAGTGGACCGGGTGCACTCAGCAATGATAGGTGTCCCTCAGAGATCCGCGGTATTCCTCCATTCTAGCTAAGTGTTGCCGTTGTCGCCCAGGAATACCAGGTCGGGTACAGGGAGGCTGCTTCAATGCCCTATCCAAAGTATACATGATGGATGTTTTGGGGAGCCTTGGGTCCCTTGGTGGGTACACCGCTGGTTAGACGACTGTAATTGGCGGGTGTTGGGGTGCTCCTGTAAAGCTGCTCCTCCACTACTCTGGTTCGCATAGCAGAGCTGAACTGCTGCTAGCTTTGGTACCAGCAAACCGGATGTAGATGGGCACGGGATGGTTTTGTACCCGCATGATGATGCCCGTAATTGGTAGGGAGATGGCCAGCGAGGGTGGCCAGTGGGTCGCACTGACGGGGCAATTTAACTCTTCCACTCCTCCACCGGTCACTCCAAATCAGACTATGAACATATGGTACCAGATAAGAGTAAATCAGATGGAGAATCTGGTTCAAACTTAATATGTTCGTTGCTTTATTAAGCAATGGCAAGATATACACAGCAACTGAACTGCACATCCGGGTACACCGTCTTTTATAGTCCAGAAGATAAGCATGTAAATGTCCAAAACGGGGTGTATTTATGCTAAGAGTTTAGGTGGGATTACGCTAATGTCTATTTGTTAGTAAGAAGTAATTCTTTGTCTTTCGTGAGTCCATCCTCCAATCAGTCCAGGTGTCATCTGGTATGCAGCCATCTCCAGTTTTCTCATGGCACAGCCTAGTACCAACAAAGCAGGCCTCTCTACTTCAAGGACAACTTGGTACATGGCATCTTGTTCCTTCAGCAGCCTTACATACATCTGCAAAACACCTTGTTTAGAACATATTCATGGATAGGGGGAAGGGAAGCCAAAGGAGAGAGGTGAAAAAGAAGAGAAGGAAAGAATAAGAGAGAGAGAGATGAGAGAGATAAATAGATATATATATTTATCTTGAGTACATACCTGAACAGAAGAAAAACTTATTGTTCCATTTAATGCTATAAGCCAATATATTAGTTATAAAAGAAAAACAAATATAAAAGTATAAATGACATAGATATATATATATTATCAAATATAGGTAAAAATATATCTTTACCATATCTTTACCTCGACAATTTCCCCCCTAAACAAGTAAGTTTTTCTCTAAATCTATCCCTAAATTTATTTATAAGGGGTCCTTTGAGACTGTCCATGTGATGGGTAAGGAGACGAATTGGGCTTTTTCAGTCAGACGCCTCAGAAATCTCTTTCCTTGTGAAAGGCACCAAAGCATCTAGACCCCCTACACTGGCTCACATGGAGTTCTCCCCGCTGCACTGTCCCTAATTTAATTCCCTCAACTGCATCTGATGATGGGGGAAATTCTTCGATTGTCTGAGAGAAAGACCCTTGGGTATCTCCCCTAAACTGATACTCCCATCTGTCAATGGATCAGCTTCTTGACAAAAATAAGTACCAGATGAGGCTGCCTTGGTGATGACCTTTTTGTATAGGGGAATGGCATAACAGAGAACCATAGACACAACCAAAATTAGAGCAACTAGTATCAGACAGGCCTGTTGAAGAAACCCTTTAAATCCACCCAACCAACTGGAAAAGAAAGATGTATCTACCCCAGCATTAGCTTTTAATTCTGCTGCCAACTTAGTAATTTTCTTAAGGGCTATCATGGTTTTCCCGTTTTCCCCTGAATTTTGCGGGATATATGTACAGCATTCCTCCTCCCCCACCATTTCACAGACCCCGCCCTTTTCAGCTAGGAGCATATCAAGGGCCAACCTGTTTTGAAGAGTCATTCTAGTGTTGGGGCCTAATTCCTCAACTATACCCTGGAAAGCATCTCGGCTATAGTTGACAAACCTTTGCTCACTGTAATATATATAATTAATCCAATCAACGTTCTTATTGATCTGTACCTGTGGAATTAAGGAAGCGATTCCAACATATACCTGATTTTGGGCCTTAAACTGGTCAGGCACCCCCCCCTTGGCACACCGATAGCATCAATGTATACCTGAGGGTCTTCCTCATAGCCCATGTGGAGTTGATCAATACTTCTCCTTCTCTTGATGGTCTCACTGGAAAACTCTGGGTCCCATGGTAAGATTTTGAACTGCATAGCTAGTTTAACCAGGGTGCACTGACCGGTCCAGGCATTGGGCAACCTGGATCGGAGCTTACCATCCCCACACAACCAGTAAATATCATACATATATCGTATATATTAGCTGAATAAATTTATACTTACAGAGCTGTTTTCATTACAAAATCCCAATTTAAAGGTTCCTACTAACGAAAACCTCAGAACATATTAGAAACGGCCTGGGGAATTGTGTATCAGTTTTACACTATTAGTAACATATAACCTTAAAGGTATAAGACTCATTCTCCCTTGAACATTTTATCATATACTACTATCATTATGGAGGGTATACAAAGGATATGAACTTCTTAAATATCTGCAAATAAGCACAGTTATCCACACGCGAAAGATACATTACAAAAATCATAACCCATTGATTTGTAAAGAGAAAGTACATAAAAACAAAAACATGAGATATACAGCCCTTTGACGATTGACCTGACCACGCATAATAGTCAAACAGATATAATAATATCAGACAATATAATTACACTTTAAACAATATAAGTATACTTATCAATGGTCATCCAACTTTCCTAAAAGACAGATCAAAGGGAAATAACAAAACAGCATAGCAAAAAAGCATACAGCTATTCACTTGTCATAATATGATTAGTATACAGTTAAACAGGCAAGAACCACATTATTTACTCATTTATTTACTTACTCTACTTAATAGCATTTTAACCAGTATATATTTGACATCTATAATACCTTGGATAGAAGAAAGAGATTTACACATATATTAGGACAATTTTTATACAGTTTTCTTGGTTTCCTTGTCCGCTCACTATTTGCAATTTCCAAACCCATGGAGTAGGGATGAGCGAGTCTACTCGCTAGGACTCGTTACTCGGCGATTCTTAAGGGACTCGCTGGACTCGGTAATCGGCGAGTCTTTTAGCGAATACTCGCTCAGTAACGAGTCCAATGCAAGTCAATGGCAATCTTAGTTTTGTCAGAGTTTACTTTATCTCACTCGCTAGACTCGCTAGACTCGCTCTATCACATCGCTATATAGCTTGAATCTCCCAAACAGCAGCGAGTCTGAGCGAGTCTACGAGTCCGAATCCTAGCGAGTCTGCGATTCCGAGTCCTGTATTCTCTATTCGGGACTCGCGAATCCAGAATCTTTTATGTTACTAGTCAGCATTGCGTGTTAGGTCAGAAAACTTGTGAAGATAGCCAATCATAGTCAGTAATGCCATAGCAGCTTTGGTTGTGTCAGGACTATGATTGGCTGCTGTCCATCATGATGCCTATGTCATCTATGACAGGCAAGGCAGTATATAAGGCTTGCCCCCGCCATTTTGGGCACATTGCTGAGAAGAGCTGACCTAGTGCAGGGAGACTTGGAGCAGATCTAGGGACAGTTAGGCAGTGTAGGAGTCACATATAACCCAAAAGTTCTTTTCAGAACTAACAGGACGGAGTGTAGGAGTCAAGATTCCTCACACATAACCCAAAAGTTCTTTTCAGAACTACCAGGACGGAGGATTGCTGTACAGGACTGTAAGGAAGGGAGATAGGAGCAGCCTTACAGTGAATCCAGCACCATCCTCATAGCTTAGTTCACCCAGCTTTCCGCAGAGCTGTAATCCTAAGCTTTTTCTTATTTTTGGCACTAGTCTACCAAATAATTTTGGTGCCATTTTTCCACAAAAAATTTCCTGTGCCAGTGCGTTGCTGTACGGTGTCCTGCCTGCAGCTCGCACGGTACTTGTAAACTTGCACGCAGCCAGCACCGCAGCCTAACAGTGCCTGGTTCTGCGTACTAAACAATTTTTTCCTGTGCCAGTGCGTTGCTGTACGGTGTCCTGCCTGCAGCTCGCACGGTACTTGTAAACTTGCACGCAGCCAGCACCGCAGCCTAACAGTGCCTGGTTCTGCGTACTAAACAATTTTTTCCTGTGCCAGTGCGTTGCTGTACGGTGTCCTGCCTGCAGCTCGCACGGTACTTGTAAACTTGCACGCAGCCAGCACCGCAGCCTAAGTGTGCCTGGTTGTGCGTACTAAACAATTTTTTCCTGTGCCAGTGCGTTGCTGTACGGTGTCCTGCCTGCAGCTCGCACGGTACTTGTAAACTTGCACGCAGCCAGCACCGCAGCCTAACAGTGCCTGGTTCTGCGTACTAAACAATTTTTTCCTGTGCCAGTGCGTTGCTGTACGGTGTCCTGCCTGCAGCTCGCACGGTACTTGTAAACTTGCACGCAGCCAGCACCGCAGCCTAACAGTGCCTGGTTGTGCCTACTAAACAATTTTTTCCTGTGCCAGTGCGTTGCTGTACGGTGTCCTGCCTGCAGCTCGCACGGTACTTGTAAACTTGCACGCAGCCAGCACCGCAGCCTAACAGTGCCTGGTTGTGCGTACTAAACAATTTTTTTCCTGTGCCAGTGCGTTGCTGTACGGTGTCCTGCCTGCAGCTCGCACGGTACTTGTAAACTTGCACGCAGCCAGCACCGCAGCCTAAGTGTGCCTGGTTGTGCGTACTAAACAATTTTTTCCTGTGCCAGTGCGTTGCTGTACGGTGTCCTGCCTGCAGCTCGCACGGTACTTGTAAACTTGCACGCAGCCAGCACCGCAGCCTAACAGTGCCTGGTTCTGCGTACTAAACAATTTTTTCCTGTGCCAGTGCGTTGCTGTACGGTGTCCTGCCTGCAGCTCGCACGGTACTTGTAAACTTGCACGCAGCCAGCACCGCAGCCTAAGTGTGCCTGGTTGTGCGTACTAAACAATTTTTTCCTGTGCCAGTGCGTTGCTGTACGGTGTCCTGCCTGCAGCTCGCACGGTACTTGTAAACTTGCACGCAGCCAGCACCGCAGCCTAACAGTGCCTGATTCTGCGTACTAAACAATTTTTTCCTGTGCCAGTGCGTTGCTGTACGGTGTCCTGCCTGCAGCTCGCACGGTACTTGTAAACTTGCACGCAGCCAGCACCGCAGCCTAACAGTGCCTGGTTCTGCGTACTAAACAATTTTTTCCTGTGCCAGTGCGTTGCTGTACGGTGTCCTGCCTGCAGCTCGCACGGTACTTGTAAACTTGCACGCAGCCAGCACCGCAGCCTAACAGTGCCTGGTTGTGCGTACTAAACAATTTTTTCCTGTGCCAGTGCGTTGCTGTACGGTGTCCTGCCTGCAGCTCGCACGGTACTTGTAAACTTGCACGCAGCCAGCACCGCAGCCTAAGTGTGCCTGGTTGTGCGTACTAAACAATTTTTTCCTGTGCCAGTGCGTTGCTGTACGGTGTCCTGCCTGCAGCTCGCACGGTACTTGTAAACTTGCACGCAGCCAGCACCGCAGCCTAACAGTGCCTGGTTGTGCGTACTAAACAATTTTTTCCTGTGCCAGTGCGTTGCTGTACGGTGTCCTGCCTGAAGCTCGCACGGTACTTGTAAACTTGCACGCAGCCAGCACCGCAGCCTAAGTGTGCCTGGTTGTGCGTACTAAACAATTTTTTTCCTGTGCCAGTGCGTTGCTGTACGGTGTCCTGCCTGCAGCTCGCACGGTACTTGTAAACTTGCACGCAGCCAGCACCGCAGCCTAACAGTGCCTGGTTCTGCGTACTAAACAATTTTTTCCTGTGCCAGTGCGTTGCTGTACGGTGTCCTGCCTGCAGCTCGCACGGTACTTGTAAACTTGCACGCAGCCAGCACCGCAGCCTAACAGTGCCTGGTTGTGCGTACTAAACAATTTTTTCCTGTGCCAGTGCGTTGCTGTACGGTGTCCTGCCTGCAGCTCGCACGGTACTTGTAAACTTGCACGCAGCCAGCACCGCAGCCTAAGTGTGCCTGGTTGTGCGTACTAAACAATTTTTTCCTGTGCCAGTGCGTTGCTGTACGGTGTCCTGCCTGCAGCTCGCACGGTACTTGTAAACTTGCACGCAGCCAGCACTGCAGCCTAACAGTGCCTGGTTGTGCGTACTAAACAATTTTTTCCTGTGCCAGTGCGTTGCTGTACGGTGTCCTGCCTGCAGCTCGCACGGTACTTGTAAACTTGCACGCAGCCAGCACCGCAGCCTAAGTGTGCCTGGTTGTGCGTACTAAACAATTTTTTCCTGTGCCAGTGCGTTGCTGTACGGTGTCCTGCCTGCAGCTCGCACGGTACTTGTAAACTTGCACGCAGCCAGCACCGCAGCCTAACAGTGCCTGGTTGTGCGTACTAAACAATTTTTTCCTGTGCCAGTGCGTTGCTGTACGGTGTCCTGCCTGCAGCTCGCACGGTACTTGTAAACTTGCACGCAGCCAGCACCGCAGCCTAAGTGTGCCTGGTTGTGCGTACTAAACAATTTTTTCCTGTGCCAGTGCGTTGCTGTATGGTGTCCTGCCTGCAGCTCGCACGGTACTTGTAAACTTGCACACAGCCAGCACCGCAGCCTAACAGTGCCTGGTTGTGCGTACTAAACAATTTTTTCCTGTGCCAGTGCGTTGCTGTACGGTGTCCTGCCTGCAGCTCGCACGGTACTTGTAAACTTGCACGCAGCCAGCACCGCAGCCTAACAGTGCCTGGTTGTGCGTACTAAACAATTTTTTCCTGTGCCAGTGCGTTGCTGTACGGTGTCCTGCCTGCAGCTCGCACGGTACTTGTAAACTTGCACGCAGCCAGCACCGCAGCCTAACAGTGCCTGGTTGTGCCTACTAAACAATTTTTTCCTGTGCCAGTGCGTTGCTGTACGGTGTCCTGCCTGCAGCTCGCACGGTACTTGTAAACTTGCACGCAGCCAGCACCGCAGCCTAACAGTGCCTGGTTCTGCGTACTAAACAATTTTTTCCTGTGCCAGTGCGTTGCTGTACGGTGTCCTGCCTGCAGCTCGCACGGTACCTTCCATCTGTCTTAAAATATCTTAGCCTCTAGTGTGTACCTTTCACGAAATAGTACCTGCTACTTGTTTTACAAGCCCCCAGAAAGCCACCAGAAATTATAAAATGTCACACAAAAAACCAAATCCCAAAAAAAGTCTTGCTAAGGGACAGGGAAGAGGTACAGGCATTGGTAGTCGTGGCCAACTATCCACCAGTTCGGGCAGACAGACGAGGATTGATCGATCGTTCCTCCTGTCTAACTTTCCCCGTCAGGAAAGTAAACGAGTATTGAGGCCGGAAGACGAACAGCATCTAACGTCTTGGCTGGCAGACAAGACCTCAACAACAGGTTCTTGCAGCACTCAAGGTTCCTTGAGCACTGTGTCTACTGTTGGTACATACCATGCTGGGTCATCTAATCCACAACCTCTTCACAGTTCCTCAGACCAACAGCAGCCCCATGAAAATGTTGACACAGACATGGGTCACTCAGATGACTTATTTGGTACATATAATCCTTTACATGAATCCGGTTTGCCAGACTCCGTAGTAGATGAGATACTTGACGAAGAATTGTCCAATCATGGACAAGTTTTAGAGACACCCCGGCCACATGAACGTGTCTTTCAGCAAAGTCTTAGACCGTCTCAGGAGTTGGAGGATGATGATGATGAGACAGTGACACACTTGTCATCTGGGGAGCAAAATCTATCTTGTTATCGGGAAGATTTAGAAGAGGAAGGGGTTGATGATGAGACAACTGATCCCACGTGGAATGTTGCGATGCAGAGCCAGCAGAGCAGCACGGAGGAAGAAAGTGTGTATGTCCCACCAACAAAGGCACCAAGGCCTACTCCTCCCACCAGAACTGAAAGAGTCACCACTGTTGCCCAAAATGTGTCCACTGTGGCTCAAAATTTGTCAACTGTTGGACAAAATGTCTCAAATGTGGGCCTCAGTAATCCCTCAGGGAGTACAGTCAAGCCTAGAGGTCGGTCAGCCACTGTGTGGAAATTTTTTAAAGATGGGCCTTCTCAAGAAAATGTGGTCATCTGTACCATCTGCCATGCAAGGCTAAGCAGAGGCCACGGGAAAGGAAACCAGAGCACCAGCAGTATGCGGAAGCACATGGCTGGTCAGCACCCTATTCAGTGGTCAAAAGTGCAGCCTTCCACAACAGTGTCATCTGACCCAAAGACTGCGACGGTAACTCAGATACGTCCGTCACAATCAAGTGTTGCTGAAGCTGGTCCAGCTGATATGTACTCATCACAAGCAGCGGTTGCAGAGAGACTGAACACGAGTGCAGACAGTTCTCGGTCAGCAACATCCTTACAGTTATCAGTGACACAGCTGTACGAAAGGAAGCAGAAATACCACTCTTCCCACCCATTAGCCAAAAAAATAAATGCCCAGATAGCTAAGTTGTTAGCAGTCGAGATGTTGCCGTTTAGGCTTGTGGGTACAGACTCTTTCCGTGAGCTTTTGGCTGTGGCAGTACCACGCTACTCGGTTCCAAGCCGCCACTACTTTTCACGTTGTGCCGTCCCCGCGTTACATGAGCATGTCATTAACAACCTCAAGCGTGCCCTCACCAACGCTGTAACCGGGAAAGTACACCTTACTACGGACACGTGGACAAGCAGTTCAGGACAGGGCCGGTACATCTCGCTCACCGCGCATTGGATCAACGTTGTGGAGAGTGTGCCAAACGATGTTAGTGTTACATCAAACATCCTACCCACGCCACGGATAGCTGGCACAACCTCATTCAGGGTCTCTGCATCATCCTATATGTCCACTACCCCATCTTCCGCTTCCTCGACCAATCCTCAATTGCCCTCAACATCACGGCCAAGTTGGGAGGTTTGCTGCAGTGCTTCAGCAAGACGCCAACAGGCTCTGCTGAAGCTGATCTGTTTAGGTCACACACCGCACACTGCAGTAGAGCTGTTGAAAGGTCTGAAGCAACAGACAGATGAGTGGCTATCCCCACTCCAACTCCAGACCGGTCTCGTGGTGAGCGACAATGGTCGTAACCTAGTGGCTGCACTAAAGCTCGGAAACCTTGTTCACGTGCCTTGCATGGCTCACGTGCTGAATCTAGTAGTGCAGAAATTCCTGCGTACATATCCAGAGCTATCTGACCTACTGGAGAAGGTGCGTCGAGTTTGTGCACATTTTCGTCATTCGTCAACAGCGGTTGGAAAACTTTCATTGCTTCAAAAGCAATTGAATTTGCCCAACCACAGACTCATTTGTGACATGCCGACACGATGGAACTCTACATTCCATATGTTATCGAGGATCAATGAGCAGCAGAGGGCAATATCCGAGTATCAGTTGCAACATGCCCGTCAGACCGGCAGTCAGCCACGACATATTAGTACAATGGAGTGGGTGTGGATCGCTGACACATCTGAGGTTCTTGATAATTTTGACTACTGCACAAAACTGGTGAGCGGTGATCAGTCCATCATCAGTGTCACTGTACCCATGCTGTGTCTGCTGAAAGAATCCCTCATTAATCAGAAAAATGAAGCATTGAGAGCCCAGCAGATGGCTATGGAGCCAGATTTAAACAGCGCAGTACCTAGCCAGCAAAGCCAGTATGACCAGGCAACAATGGCTCCTGAGGAGGAACAGGAGCAAGACGATGAAGAGGATTTATTTTTTGTTGGTGCCGATGTCAACCCAGATGGTACTCACAACCCCAGCTTTGTGTCTGTCCACCATGGGTGGCCTGGAGAGGAGGAGGCGGAGACAGACTTTGCGGATACAATGGGTATTGAACATCGTTCTGAGGACACTGAAGACATGACTCTATGCAGCTTAGGACACATGGCTCACTTCATGTTGACTTGTCTGCTAGAAGACCCACGAGTGGTTAACATATTGCACAACGACCTCTACTGGTTGGCCACCTTTCTGGACCCACGTTATAAAGATAAATTCACCTCGCTGCTGTTTCAGTCACCACGTGGCTTGACAATTGACTATTTCAAGAGGGTTCTTGTGGATAATATGCTTCGAATATCACCGTCAGACAACACTCTGCCCATGGTTAGCAACTCTGTGCAACAGCAGCCTTTGGTCGGGGCACAATCATCCACGCTGTCCAGAAGAGATGCTGGAAAGATGTCCGCAAAGTGGGCTATGTTCAATAAGCCATCGAACCTGCAGCGCCATGTTGCTCCAGTAACCATCTCTCGGAGACAGAAACTTACCAACATGGTACAAGAATACTTAAGTGACAGTACCTGCTTCCTGACTGATGCCGCAGTCCCGTTTAATTACTGGGTCTCCAAGCTCCACACTTGGACAGAGCTCTCGTTGTATGCCTTGGAGGTGCTGGCATGCCCTGCAGCTAGTGTGACATCAGAGCGGGTTTTCAGTGCCGCTGGGGGTATCATAACTGATACCAGGACACGTCTTACTCCCGAGAATGCAGACAGGCTTACTCTAATTAAGTTTAATAGGAACTGGATTTCACAAGACTTCTTGAGCCCTGAAGACGACAGTACTCAGAGCTGAAGTGCCACGTTCAACATCAATATGATATAATTAATCATTGTATTATATTGTGTCTTTTTGGTACAAGCAGTATGTACAAGACCAGTAACGATTTGCGTAACCATGTTCCTGCAACCTGGTAATGAGGCTGCTTCATCTTAAACCAACACTACACCTTAACTTCGGTTTCATTAACCATCACAACACCTTTTCACAAGGAATCAACCTTTATTTTCTGTTAGTAAACATTTAAAAGCCCTTTGGGCTAATTTTTTGAGCCACCCTGGCTAACAAGCTGATCATGGCCCTTAGGCCTGCATTTACACTAAAAATGCCAAACAGCCCCTTGGGCTAATTTTTTGAGCCACCCTGGCTAACAAGCTGATCATGGCCCTTAGGCCTGCATATACACTAAAAATGCCAAACAGCCCCTTGGGCTAATTTTTTGAGCCACCCTGGCTAACAAGCTGATCATGGCCCTTAGGCCTGCATTTATACCCAAAATGCAAAACAGCCCCTTGGGCTAATTTTTGGAAACACCCAGCCTAAGAGGCTTATCATGGCCCTTAGGCCTGCACTTATACCCAAATTGCCAAACAGACCCTTGGGCAAATGTTTTGAGCCACCATGGCTAACAAGCTGATCATGGCCCTTAGGCCTGCATTTACACTAAAAATGCCAAACAGCCCCTTGGGCTAATTTTTGGAGCCACCCTGGCTAACAAGCTGATCATGGCCCTTAGGCCTGCATTTACACTAAAAATGCCAAACAGCCCCTTGGGCTAATTTTTTGAGCCACCCTGGCTAACAAGCTGATCATGGCCCTTAGGCCTGCATTTACACTAAAAATGCCAAACAGCCCCTTGGGCTAATTTTTTGAGCCACCCTGGCTAACAAGCTGATCATGGCCCTTAGGCCTGCATTTATACCCAAAATGCAAAACAGCCCCTTGGGCTAATTTTTGGAAACACCCAGCCTAAGAGGCTTATCATGGCCCTTAGGCCTGCACTTATACCCAAATTGCCAAACAGACCCTTGGGCAAATGTTTTGAGCCACCATGGCTAACAAGCTGATCATGGCCCTTAGGCCTGCATTTATACCCAAAATGCAAAACAGCCCCTTGGGCTAATTTTTGGAAACACCCAGCCTAAGAGGCTTATCATGGCCCTTAGGCCTGCATTTATACCCAAAATGCAAAACAGCCCCTTGGGCTAATTTTTGTAAACACCCAGCCTAAGAGGCTTATCATGGCCCTTAGGCCTGCACTTATACCCAAATTGCCAAACAGACCCTTGGGCAAATGTTTTGAGCCACCATGGCTAACAAGCTGATCATGGCCCTTAGGCCTGCATTTATACCCAAAATGCAAAACAGCCCCTTGGGCAAATCTTTTGAGCCACCATGGCTAACAAGCTGATCATGGTCCTTAGGCCTGCATTTATACCCAAAAGGGCAAACAGCCCCTTGGGCAAATTTTTCAAGGCACCAAGCCTATGCCTCCATCGTGGGCATTGCATGTACTATGCTCCTAGTACAAGCAATTCTATTGTATGGTCCAAGCACCCTGCTTTCTGAAAAAAATGTATATGAAGCCCCTTGAGCTAATTTTTTTAGGCAACAAGCCTATGCTTGCATCGTGGGCATTGCTTGGACTATCATCCTGCTGGAGCCTGGAGAAAGGTCCCACTGTACGCTCTGTAGAAAACGCGTAGACGCGATGTGTAGCAGGTAGATGTCCCAGCCTCTCACATGTGTGTTCCTAGTCTTGTTGCCATAGCGAGGCATTAAGTAACCCCCCCAAACACAGGCACTGTTTATTTGTCAGCAACATTTCTATGTGGAGTCATGATTTTACACTTAGTAACCAAGGTGACTTCATGCTCCATGCGGTCCGTAAAGTACTTGCTAATGATGCTCTCTCTCCTCTGTCCTCCACGCCAAATGTCTCGGGGTAATCCTTGACTCATCCCTCTCCTTCAAGCCCCACCTCTAGTTCCTAACCAAGTCCCTGTCACTCCAACTCAAAAATATTTCAAGAATTTGCTCGTTACTCAACCCTGACACAGCTAAAACACTCATTAATGCCCTCATCATCTCCCGCCTTGACTACTGGAACCTCCTTCGCACAGGCCTCCCTGCCAACTCTCTTGCACCTCTCCAATCTATACTAAACTCTGCTGCCCGACTAATCCATCTGTCCTCACGCTACTCACCTGTCTACACCCTCTGCCAAGCCCTTCACTGGGTCCCCGCCCCACAGAGAGATCACTTTAAAACACTGATCATGACATTCAAAGCCTTACACAACCTATCCCCACCATACATCTCCGACATGATCTCCCGATACCATCCCTCACGCTACCTGCGTTCATCCCAAGAACTTCTCCGACACTCCCCCCTCATCTCATCTTCCCACAACCGCATACAGGATTTCTCCCGGGCATCAACCATGCTCTGTAACTCGCTGCCCCACCTCATCACTCACTCGCCTACCCTGGGAACCTTCAAGAAACACCTAAAGACTCACCTCTTCCGACAGGCCTACAACCTGCCATGACACCCCGCTACACGCCCCACGACCGACACCTTCCCCACCCTATTGTATCCCCACCCACCCCTCGTTGAATGTGAGCCCACGCGTACAGGGTCCTCTACTGTTGTACCTCTATGACCTTATTGTCTATGTTTATTGTACTTCTCCTTGTGTACCTTATCCTCATGTAAAGCGCCATGGAACCTATCGGTGCTATATAAATAAATAATAATTATAATGATGATGACTTTAAGCCCACCCACTAAACAACCTACACATCCATTCCCTGAAAAAAGACAGACACAAGGCAGTTTTTGTAAACTCGGTATTATTCCGCCATAATGGTAAAGATGTCAGAATAATTTTTTTTTTTTTTTTTTTTTTTTGGTACAACTTTTTAAACAGTAGGAAAATATAAGAAATAATAACATAACGAAATTGTGCTAGGCACATGAACAAAAAATAAAAAACAAAAAAATAAGGGGTCTACAGCTGCTGGTAGGTTGCCGCATCCTCCGGCCTTGCCACTAAAGTGACACCATCACCCTGGTCCTGCAAGAGGTCAAGGGCCCCATGAATGGCCTCCGGCAACCCTTGAGGGTGGATCCTCTGGGCAGGTGTGGGGAAAAATGGTAGGTCCCTGTTAGGTGGCCAGTGTGGAAAGGGAGGTACAGGCCTCTGGGGTGGCACATGGCTGTCCCGGGGTGTGGGCCTGTCTTGGAGGTTGGAGTGTCTGATTTGCCACCCCTCCAAAAAATTGAAAACCTCACCTGGGTGGTTTGGTGGGCGACTGGCGTCAAGCACAATCTGTAATGCTGACCTTGCCCGCAGTAGCCTGTGAAATGGAATTACATCCAGGAATGGTATCAGACTGTGGGCAAAGTCAGCATTACTTTGTGCACGCCGTCGATTAGGTGACCCCGGGATCAGACCATGGCTGCTGTGAGGTGGGCATCCAGGTTCCTCCTCTTGCGGCCGGACATGCCCCAAAGCTGGGGTTGGTGCTGGTGGCGGCGGTGGTGGTGTTGGTGCTGGTGGCGGCGGTGGTGGTGTTGCTGGTGCTGGTGGCGGCGGTGGTGGTGGTGCTGGTGCTGGTGGCGGCGGTGGTGGTGGTGTTGGTGCTGGTGGCGGCGGCGGCGGCGGTGGTGGTGGTGGTATTCCACCAGCTTGGCCTTGCTCCTCCACTAAAGGGGCTTCAGGGGCCTCCATCGCCTGTTGAGGCAGCTGTAGTGGTGGTGGACGGTTACCACGTCGCCTGCGGTAGTGAACCTCTCTGTGGGTAAAGGCCAAAAAAGTTTGGTGAATGCATTGCATTTGGAAACAAAAACATACAGTTAGGGCCAGAAATATTTGGACAGTGACACAATTTTCGCGAGTTGGGCTCTGCATGCCACCACATTGGATTTGAAATGAAACCTCTACAACAGAATTCAAGTGCAGATTGTAACGTTTAATTTGAAGGGTTGAACAAAAATATCTGATAGAAAATGTAGGAATTGTACACATTTCTTTACAAACACTCCACATTTTAGGAGGTCAAAAGTAATTGGACAAATAAACATAACCCAAACAAAATATTTTTATTTTCAATATTTTGTTGCGAATCCTTTGGAGGCCATCACTGCCTTAAGTCTGGAACCCATGGACATCACCAAACGCTGGGTTTCCTCCTTCTTAATGCTTTGCCAAGCCTTTACAGCCGCAGCCTTCAGGTCTTGCTTGTTTGTGGGTCTTTCCGTCTTAAGTCTGGATTTGAGCAAGTGAAATGCATGCTCAATTGGGTTAAGATCTGGTTATTGACTTGGCCATTGCAGAATGTTCCACTTTTTTGCACTCATGAACTCCTGGGTAGCTTTGGCTGTATGCTTGGGGTCATTGTACATCTGTACTATGAAGCGCCGTCCAATCAACTTTGCAGCATTTGGCTGAATCTGGGCTGAAAGTATATCCCGGTACACTTCAGAATTCATCCGGCTACTCTTGTCTGCTGTTATGTCATCAATAAACACAAGTGACCCAGTGCCATTGAAAGCCATGCATGCCCATGCCATCACGTTGCCTCCACCATGTTTTACAGAGGATGTGGTGTGCCTTGGATCATGTGCCGTTCCCTTCCTTCTCCAAACTTTTTTCTTCCCATCATTCTGGTACAGGTTGATCTTTGTCTCATCTGTCCATAGAATACTTTTCCAGAACTGAGCTGGCTTCTTGAGGTGTTTTTCAGCAAATTTAACTCTGGCCTGTCTATTTTTGGAATTGATGAATGGTTTGCATCTAGATGTGAACCCTTTGTATTTACTGTCATGGAGTCTTCTCTTTACTGTTGACTTAGAGACAGATACACCTACTTCACTGAGAGTGTTCTGGACTTCAGTTGATGTTGTGAATGGGTTCTTCTTCACCAAATAAAGTATGCGGCGATCATCCACCACTGTTGTCATCCGTGGACGCCCAGGCCTTTTACAGTTCCCAAGCTCACCAGTCAATTCCTTTTTTCTCAGAATGTACCCAACTGTTGATTTTGCTACTCCAAGCATGTCTGCTATCTCTCTGATGGATTTTTTCTTTTTTTTCAGCCTCAGGATGTTCTGCTTCACCTCAATTGAGAGTTCCTTTGACCGCATGTTGTCTGGTCACAGCAACAGCTTCCAAATGCAAAACCACACACCTGGAATCCACCCCTGACCTTTTAACTACTTCATTGATTACAGGTTAACGAGGGAGACGCCTTCAGAGTTAATTGCAGCCCTTAGAGTCCATTGTCCAATTACTTTTGGTCCCTTGAAAAAGAGGAGGCTATGCATTACAGAGCTATGATTCCTAAACCCTTTCTCCGATTTGGATGTGGAAACTCTCATATTGCAGCTGGGAGTGTGCACTTTCAGCCTATATTATATATAATTGTATTTCTGAACATGTTTTTGTAAACAGCTAAAATAACAAAACTTGTGTCACTGTCCAAATATTTCTGGCCCTAACTGTAGGTCAAACATTAAGTTGCACACTTTTTTGACTCTGTGTATCAGTGTATTCAGAATCAGAAATTTTTTATTATTATTAAAGAATAACTAACTGTACATAACATAAATGAATACATCACTTTGTTTGCTAATTCCCTAATAATACATAATTTTTCCCCCCTTATTAACCCCCACCCCCCCATCCCATCTAATCTAGACGATCAATAACACCAATGGTTCACATGAAAATAAGTCCCCCTGACTTCACTGTTAACTTGACATACTTTATTTACCAAACTTTTAGGTTATATCATCTATGTAAACCAGTGAAGGGGTTCAAACGTATACAATATATATATATAATATAATATTTAATATAATACAATATATATAATAATGACTATTCAGCCACTATCTCCATCCACTTCTTTCTCAACCCTCGTCCCTGGCTCCCATATCTGTGTATTCTGTGTTTTCATTGTTGACCTTAACATTTAATTGCAGCCAATAAATTAGGACATTTTGGCTCATGGCTCAACCAATATTCTATGTGTGGGTAGTGTTGGTACTCGATTTTTTGACATTCCATTTGAAATTTAAGCATTTGTCTGCCCATTTACACTGTGCCCTGCCTTAGGCAGGACAGCTATTTAGGCACTTGAAGACACATTAGTGGCCACAAGTATAGCATTTATTTTTTGTTGTAACTTTATGTGGACAAAGCTATAGCCTGACACTTTGAGGCAAACACATTCTTCAGGGTTGTTTGCCATCAGATGGACACAAAAAGACGCAGTGTGGGCAGCCTTGGTCTCAATGCACATAACCCAGATCTATAGGGCAGGTGAGCAAGATAGGAAATGTAGTCATGCAGCATAGGTGACACATGAGCATTCGGCGTTAGTGCCCTACACTTCTTGTTGCTGCCATGTATGCTAATCAGGAATGTCTCGGTAAATAAAACCCACAAAACATATGGCTTGGATTTTGAAATGACTGTAATGGACATACAGTATGGGGTTGTTTTTGATCAGCAGGTCACACATCGTTGTTGCCAAACAAGGTGGTATTCCCAGATGGACAGTTTTACAATTATTCCAACGGGGCCGAACACAAAGCCGGGAACAGCAAGGGCAAACTTCTTGTTCCCTAAAGTACCTTGGACATAAAAGCCTGTTGCACTGAAAATATGGCCCCTTTAACTTTGATTTTATACAGCATTAATACACTATGTTTTTAAGAGGATTCTTAATGTGGCCATCAGTTAAAAACAAAACAATTAAATTCACATGTGGGCCCTAATATGTACACCATCACCTTGCAGGACCAAATATACCCATGGGAAAACTGAACCACACATATTTGTAGTGATACAGAGTATGTCCTCTAATGTGTATGACTGTGTCAACAATTTGTGATGGTGTAGAAACATTTTAGTGCAAAAGGGGTATATCCTTACAACGTTATTTACCCTAAAAACACCCACAATTAAACGTGTAGGGATGTATGTGGCCCTTATGCAAGTGGAGGGAGGCCATTAGGAACTGTGAGGCACCGCCGGCATGATCCGCATGGCCGGGGTACGTCACATGTAGGATCAGAGGATGATCCTGTGCACACAGGCCGGTTTTCCTGTGATGATAATACTGTGTGAACCAACCTGAACACAATGCGGTTTCATGAGCCTAATGAGCGGCAGTGAGAGTGGGATGAGATCGAGGAGTCCATGAGGAATAGGATGTAACGAGTGAGTGCTGACAACCCGGAACACAGGGAGTTAACCTGAGCTGTGTGACAGGCTGATTAACAGCAGCTGAGGGGGTGTGTCCATGTGGGAGTGGCTGGCACGATAAGAGCCGGCCACCTGAGTGATTGAGAGATTGATTCTGGAAGCTGAGATTGATTCAGATGGAAGCTGAGACCAGCCAAGTGCAGAGCAGTGTAGAGGCTCTGAGTACATGATGGGGGCATGCTAGCTCCATGCCGGTGCCGAGGTCCGGGGTCGTGTCCGCACCTGGAGGGGGAAGCCGTGGCTGAACCAGGTGGATACTGGTCCGGGCGTGGGGTGAAACACGCCCGGGAAAGGAGCCTGTGGGGATGCCTGGTGGAACCTGTGACACAGGTAGCGAGACCCGGATCCGTGCCCGGTAAGAAAGCAGTTCCCGAGCGATAGTGTGAACTGTGCACCTTGTGTGCGTAAATCATGTTAGGCGAGTATAGACCGCCCTTGGGACCGACTCAGTGGAGTCCGTTAAAGGTCCTGATGAACCGGAATGTATGTAGCCCTTGGAGGCAATTGTATGTAGTGTGCCAGGCGGGCATAGACCGCCTTTTGGTCCGAGTCAGAGTGCTCAGTTAAAGGACCTGATGAAACAATGTGTTTAACTATGTGTATGAGGGCTTAGGTAATGGCCCTGAATGAGAGATGATGACCTATGTAAGACCCATGTATAATCATGTGGAGAGACAGTGACCCAGCTGGTATGGATGATGTTGGAGGCGTTCCGTCCTTGGGACGAGAGGGAGGCTTGCCCTGCTGCATGCAGAGGGTACCTGATCCCTCAACCACGACCTGAAATGGTGTGGGTGTGCCTGTGGTGCCAGAGACAGGGGTAATAGGGCTCCTAGTAGGTATCGGATGTGGTTCCCGTGTACTATGGTTTGCAAATCCCTGTAATGGGCCATGGAGGGGCCACAGTCCATGGATGTGGGCTGTGAGCAGGTGTGTGATCCATGGACGTTTGAATGATGGATCACATACGGTGTGTAAGGTCCCGGTCAGGCAAGATTCCTGACTACGGGTGAATGTATATCATCATGCTGGGGTGACTAAAGCCAGGCGGCAGGTACCGCCATTGGGACCCACAGGGCCCGTTGAGGCGTATGTAACGAAGGTCAGAAGCAGGGGTTAGAAGGGCTCCCGTATTGGGTAACGCGTGGTTAGGTGGGAGGCCGCAGCCCCACGGGTTACTAGGGTTTGCCAATCCCTGTTATGAACCCGGAAGGGTCATCATCGTACTGTAACTTATGTATAGTGTAAGTAGGCCGGAGGCCGTAGCCACCATGGGAGCTGTTAGTAGAGCTCCAATGGGGACAGAGATGGTTACAGGTCCCGGGTTACTATAAAACGTTATGTGCAATATAAGTGTTATGTGATGTTAAATGTAAATGTATGGTGTATTTATGTAAAGTGTTGTTAATCAATGTGATATGTGTCAAACATGCTACCCGGGTTATGTGATTAATATGTGAAAATAAACGGGTAGACATTGCTTAACCTTATAAACACGTGTTCTTGTCGTTTTGCAAGCGGGTTCCCCGGTTGCTACCTCACAGAACACATACAAATGATGCTTACGACAGGCAAACCAGACAAGGCCACACACCTTAGAGACCATTGCAGGGAAGAACATGGCTTTGTTCCACAAACATGCCAACAATAATAGCTAATTGTGAGGTCACGGAACATTGTGTCTGCCCACCCTGCTTATTTGTCCCAACGTCAGAATGTGACTATAAATGTGTATGTCCTGGATAATTGCCAAAGGTAATAGAAATCTGTTGCACCATGGCACAAACAAACCCCAGTGTGGGTATGTAAACCAGCACACTCATTATAGAGCTTCATACGTACACTGTGTGCCCTCGTGGACAGGGTCCTCTCCTCTTGTACCTGTACAACCTGATTGTCTTCCTTTACTGTTTTTTGTAGTTAACCATTATCCTCATGTAAAGTGCCATGGAACCTAATGGCGCTATATAAATAAATAATAATAATAGTAGACAACAGTGCTGCAGACACATACCTTGGCATACGGGCCACCGGTCCAAGGAAGGACAGCCGGTCGTAATGTTTGTAGATCAGCTCTGGAGCTGCTACCGGGTCCCCCTCTGCGATCTGTCGATATTGTTTGCGATGTTGATCGCGGCAGCTCCTCCAACGTTTTTGAAGATGGTCAACTGTGAAATGATTTCAAACCGGGTTTAGACATGTGTAATATTTGAAACACCAAAAGTATGGGTACAAATCAACAATAACATTTTATTCATGTTGTGTGTGTAATGTGTATACAAGTCACAGTGACACGACAGTGTGGAACATCATCAACAGCATTACGGACATTGAGCTCACGTGGACACTATCACAAATGAGGCAGGACACATGTCGACGCATCGAGAAGGTAATAGTGCGGGCACCAGACTCTGCTCATTAGTGGTATTAATATACACCCAACCCCCTGGCCGTAAGAGCCAGGAGCACCAGCCCTTAAACTAAGTGTAGTGTTGTGACCCCATCCAAATATAGGCAACTATGCGACGGCGCATGATAACACATTGAGGGTCCTGTATACCCTGCTATGGGGGCCTGTATACCCACGAGGGCCCTGTATACCCACTGCTGGGGGCCCTGTATACTCACTGCTGGGGGCCCTCTATACCCACTGCTGGGGGGGCTGTAGACCCACTGAGGGCCCTGTATACAGGGACTGACTGGCACCCTACAGTTTGGGTGCCAGCCCTCCCTCACCGGTCCGACACAGGTGAGGACGGGGGTGGGGGGGGGGTGATGACTGGCGGCCGCCTCACAGTCACCGCAGCTCCCGCAGTCTCCTAGGGCTCGCTCCCAGCCGCAGCCTCGCGCTCCTCACAGCCGCTCACTCCCGGCCGCAGCCGCGCGCTGATGACGTCATCGCGCGGCCAGGAGCTTGCGGTTACGGCTGCTGCTTCGGGGTCATGCGGTGCTTCATGCTCCTGCAGCCGCATGACCCGTGCCCCTGCCTGTATACCATAATATGGGGGCATGTATACTCTGCAGGGGGAGCTGTATACTCTGCTGGGGGGCTGTCTACCAGTGATAGCCGCTGTATACGAGGATGGCGGTCAATATGTTTTCACAGTTTTTGGGGGCAAAAATAGGGGGGTCGGCTTATACACAGGTCGGCTTATACACGAGTATATATACAGTAAATCCAATATATTACAGGTGAACTCATTTAACTTACTCATATTGCTCTGTTCATCATGGCCACTCAGATGGAACGCAGGGAACATCACTTGGGCGATCTCTCTCCAGGCAGTAGTCCTCATGATGTTATCCCCATAGTCAGGGTCTGTTGGGAGCCATAGCAGTGGCCGAGCCTCCACCAGAGGAATCAATCGCAGCGTCTGCACAGTGACACGGCCGGCCATGATAGCTCTGGGGAATGGATTGCTCTGTGTGTGCGTCTCTCAGAGCGAGTCGTTTCCTGTTTGCTTTTACAGCATGGTGTGTGCCCGAGAATCGCTTCCCCCTCCCATCATCGGCTCCAAATAAGAGAAAAACCTGCGAGTTTGGACTCGCACACTTTCAGAGACACATCAGCGATTTGGAAATAGCATTATTCGTTATTACTCGGTTCCCTATTCATTAACATTGGACTCGCTAGACTCGCAGCGAGTAGCGAGTCCTGGGCTCGGACTCGTGCGGGTCTAGCGATTCCGAGTAATTTAGGACTCGCTCATCCCTACCATGGAGCGATCGCCGCTCGAAGCCCGTACCTTTCTGAGTTGTGTTGTGTGCAAGAATAATGCAGGATAGTATACACAGCTTACCTGTACCAGGAGTGAACTAGGAGGTACTCACCTAATCTCACCCGTGACCTATTTTGAGGCGTAAAGTGAGGCCAAGCAGAGACCAGTCTAACCTTTGCTGATAAGAGACATCATGGCCTGCCCTGTCCACTCTCACGACTCCTAGTTTAACACTGTTAGTGGTTCGGTCAGTCCCTATAAGGCAGTCGACTATAGAGAGGGCTCAGGCTGCCAGACACAACCCGGCTGGGATGGGGCAACCATCCGCCATTACCTTTCCTACCTTTTGTTGTAGCTTGCCTTCTACCTCCGAGAGGACAGGACACCTGTGGTGATTGTCAGTATAATTATACCATCCTAGACTGATAACATGGTGTCTACCTCACCGTGATTTACCAATACTGCATTTAGTAGGCTTACCGTATTGTTAAGGAATTCTTCAACCGGAAATCGCTCCATTCGCTCAGAAAGTGCAAGTCAGAACCAAACATTCTGATTACCTCATGCGAGGATTCTACCTGCGTCCAATGTAAGAAATCATATCTCCTATACCTGAAAAACAACTCAAAAATCTATTAATGTCAAAGATCAGAAAATTCTTATTCAACATTATAATTGTAATTTTCTGCTAGTTATTTTGAATATATTTTTTTTTTTATTACCGGACAATAAATGGTAGAAAACACCATATGGGCGCTGTACATCAGAGCAGACATATGTAACATCACCTTTAATTCAAAATTCCTGCTATCAACATCTTCTCCAGAAAGCTCCTTACCCCTCCCCTATAGAGAAAGATAATGGACTACAAGAAATATTCTCACATAGTAAGGAACAAAGGCTGCTCTGGTAGAAGGAATTTAAGGAGGTGTGGAGGAGTGGTTCACTCCCTTCCATATTTTTAAATCCTTTGGCCTTGATATACTTACAAAATATCCATAAAGAATACACTCAGAAATATCATTTCATCTTCCCACAGCATTAATATATATATTATTTCCCCTTGGGCGCTCAGTATATTAATCTTCCCTCTAGGTAACTTAATTTTTGAACGGCCTGAATCATAAGAATATATTTGAGGATATCTTTGTTATCCTGACATTACGTCTTATATTTCAGCATATTACAGTTTACACAAACCTTTGTAAGATAATTTGAATACAAGAGAGTCCTAATTACAGCTTCATTTAATACTATATATATTAATTATATCTCCCTAAAGCAGTTAAATCTACCTGGCGTCATATACACACACGCATCAGCATTGGTCTAGGACACTGGTCAAATTATTCCTAGACACAGGTTTAGCTACTTGAATTCCAGGGCAAACCAGGCATCCCCAGGGACTGACTCCTCAGCATGTTTTCCATAGATTACCAGCCGCTCCCAGGTCTGCCATCACAGGTCCAGACCTCCAGAACAGCTCCTGCACCAGAACACACCATCGCAAGTAACTTCAGGTTTAACCCGTCTTCCCCACTGGAGGGGCTACAAGAGCCTCAGTCTTCTAACCTCATATCTCTATACACACAAGCTAGGCACTACTTTTAGTACACATGCATACAAACTTTTTTTTTTTTTTTTTTTTTTTTCCATATAAATCAATAAAAATCTGATTATTATTATTGCATCCAATATTAGGCATTATTATTAGTATTCAACTACCATAAATGTGAAAAATTCATTCTTGCCATTCAGGATCCTTGGAAAGATGGATAAGATTCCAGTGTGCATGTCACAGTGTGCAGATTCCACCCTTCACTTGGCCCCCCTCTCTCTGGATTTCTCACTCTCTCCCTCCCCTCACAGGCAGCTTCTACAAGATTACACGCACAGCTATTTAGATAAGGAATTCAATAGAAAAAAAGAAATCTTTCTCTTCCAAACTGAGCTCACAAATTTGATTAACTGTTTCACACTTGTAGTTATATACAACTAACAATTCTAGCCATTATCTGAGACCCCATAGCTTAATATCTAACTTTTTAATTTATTCTTTATCACTTCAAGAACTTTCCATGACAGGAAAAATAGTAAAATATATTGATAGACGGACCGTGAACAGAGTGTAGTGACAGTCGGCATGACTTCAATGAAACAGAATAATCTCCATAAAATTATATACACCTTATTCTAATTTACCCTAACCACTCTGGAGCTAGAAACACACCCACACATCCGGGGACCTCATATCGCCGCCATGATAGGGTGGTGGCTGGGATGGCATACTCAATAACAATGGCATGGCGGCCATTTTACACTGTATAAAATTATTGTTAGGAAGCAGCTTATAACTAAACACAGGCTCTGCATCATCTTTTCCCCTTTCTCCATCTATTTCTCTTCATTCCTCACTTTTCAGACTACATGCAACCCGTAAATAAACTTGTGCCTGATCTAGCAGCCCTTGATCTTTCAGCTTGCCTTTTTCTCTCTGGATGAGATTATTTCATATAGATGGCTGCAATATCCTTGACAAAGCAATCCTACGTACTTGTATACCCTTTTTTACATTTTTAACAGCCTGCTTGCCTTCCCGTGATTCTACCACTATCTTTACTTCTACAGCATTTTCATCTAATTTGTGGGGTACGGTCTTTTTCCGCTTTAGGAGACGCAATCATGACTCAGAATACTACGGCCTGCTGCAGCTCAGTCCGCTGACAGCGACAATCAACACTGTGCCCCTAAAGTGTGGAACGGCTCTTCACACTCCAAGCGTGGCACGGCTCATCACGCTTACTCCAAGCGTGGCACGGCTCATCACGCTTACTCCAAGCGTGGCACGGCTCATCACGCTTACTCCAAGCGTGGCACGGCTCATCACGCTTACTCCAAGCGTGGCATGGCTCATCACGCTTACTCCAAGCGTGGCATGGCTCATCACGCTTACTCCAAGCGTGGCACGGCTCATCACGCTTACTATATTCTGCCCCTAGGCTAGACACCAGTGCTTACAGATTGTCCTGTCACGATATTCCAACCGGGAGGCAGTCTCCTCTCCCAAAATATAGGTGCCCAAACACCTTAGTCACGTGCAGTTATAATAACGTCTCCTATTTTCCTATCTACACCGTCCCCAATCTATACCCTTCTCAGTATCTCACAATGTCTCTAGATTGGAATTTGAACAATGCAGTTAAACAACAGTCACGGGCCATAGAATTACACCTCAATTCACAAGCTAACAGCAGGCACAGAAAGAGTTAATTTCCAAGTGAGGAATGAATGATGATCGTGGAGGAGGCGTGGTGCATGAGCGAGCACGTGCATAAGGCAATATATCTCGCGTTGCTGGTTCGGAACATAGCTCTGGATCACGCTTAGTCTCACCACTCGACCAGTCACCCCCTAGACCCAAAGGACACCCCAGACTTAACCAATATCGGCTGAAACACTGTAAGGGCGACACACATATGAATGCGATCTCCACTTACCGTGTTTGGAGGTCGACCAGGGGTCAGCCAATACGGGCGTCATCCAGGGGCATCCGGGCACGGGTCTGTGGGGGTCGCGGATCACTGGCTATGTCCCATCTGGGGTGCCAATTGACGGGGCAATTTAACTCTTCCACTCCTCCACCGGTCACTCCAAATCAGACTATGAACATATGGTACCAGATAAGAGTAAATCAGATGGAGAATCTGGTTCAAACTTAATATGTTCGTTGCTTTATTAAGCAATGGCAAGATATACACAGCAACTGAACTGCACATCCGGGTACACCGTCTTTTATAGTCCAGAAGATAAGCATGTAAATGTCCAAAACGGGGTGTATTTATGCTAAGAGTTTAGGTGGGATTACGCTAATGTCTATTTGTTAGTAAGAAGTAATTCTTTGTCTTTCGTGAGTCCATCCTCCAATCAGTCCAGGTGTCATCTGGTATGCAGCCATCTCCAGTTTTCTCATGGCACAGCCTAGTACCAACAAAGCAGGCCTCTCTACTTCAAGGACAACTTGGTACATGGCATCTTGTTCCTTCAGCAGCCTTACATACATCTGCAAAACACCTTGTTTAGAACATATTCATGGATAGGGGGAAGGGAAGCCAAAGGAGAGAGGTGAAAAAGAAGAGAAGGAAAGAATAAGAGAGAGAGAGATGAGAGAGATAAATAGATATATATATTTATCTTGAGTACATACCTGAACAGAAGAAAAACTTATTGTTCCATTTAATGCTATAAGCCAATATATTAGTTATAAAAGAAAAACAAATATAAAAGTATAAATGACATAGATATATATATATTATCAAATATAGGTAAAAATATATCTTTACCATATCTTTACCTCGACAGCACAAGACTGTGCAACCCCCTCTCCTGGGTTGCAGAGCTGGGAATCTGCAGAGGTCTTCTAGGTTGCTGTTGCTTCTCCAGACCCAAGACCAACTCTCTAGGCTGGACTAAACTTCTACTACTACACACTACCCTTGCACTCCGCCCACCAGGACCTTGATTGGCCCTCTATGCTAAGTGATGCATGCAGGGTATGGATCTCTATGTTAACCAAATGACTGCTGGGTCAGAGAATATTGCTGCTGCATTTATGGCTGCAATACCCTCCTGTGACGCACTCGGTACGGGGCGCCACACTCCCCCTTGGTGAAATACGCTTGTCCCCAAGTGTCGCACTGCCCACATTACAGAGGATTTTTATAATTTATAACAGGTATGCATTTACTTATGATGTTGCAAGTAAAAGGAAAACAGGTGAAACACTTTTGCGAACCCGGCGGGCGGTCGGCTGTCCTTAGAAAGAGTTCAGAGCTATTGCCGCCAGGTTACAAGTGCTGCCGATAAACAGGGAGAAGTCGCTTTGCAAAAGTTTAAACAGCACAGTCACTTATGGAGGGCAGTGTTCCGGACCCGTATAGCGAACCACCCATCGCTGCATACATATCGCTCGTAGGTTACAATGTCCCCTTTATGTAGATCGCGGTCTGGATGTCCTCTCGGCAAGTATGACTCCACATCACGACGCCCCACAAACACCTCCTCATATACGCCCTCCTCAGTGATAAAACCCCACCCGGTGGAAAGGTTGAATGTGCTCACCCGTCCTATCTTGCGGAGTTCATCAGGCAATGGAAGTTGGCGGCGGGCTTCAGCGCGAGCCTGCATGTTGGCGCGCAGACGAGCGTGCCACTCCTCCCTTCGGATGCGACGTACATCTTCTTCGGAGCTGTGCGGATGGTGAATAAAGTCACTACGACGTGCTGGTTGTTGAACAGCTTGAGCTTGGTGGGCAGTCTGGATGGGCACCCGGTTACACGGCACCGGGGAAGGCGCCGCAGCAGCTCCGGACCAGCGTATCCGAGCAGGTGGCTCGGCCAAAGGGTTCACAGTATCTCCCCAGGCAAAACCGGTGTCGAGGTCCTCAGCGATGCTGTTGGTCTCGTCGTCGTTGTCATCCTCCTCTCCCTCGACGATCACATCGGGTTGCTCATCAGGTGGAGATGTTGAGATGGATCCCTCTGGGTAGCTGGGCGGCTGTGTTGCAGAATCCTCCTCGGAGTCGTCCTGCAGGGCTTCCAGGCTGCCTGCCTCTTCTTCTGTTATCTCGGGTAATGGTGTTTCAATACCAGTGACCAGGTAGGCCTCTGTAGTAGCAGAGGAGGCCTCCGGTTCGTGGGAGAAACAGGTAACAGTCTCTGTAGTGGTAGAGAGACCGGTTGCAGGTTCCTCGGTGGGAACTAGGTAAAGGTCATTTTCTTCTATGGAGCAGGTTGCTAGCTCCGGCTCGGAAACGGACTCGGGTGCGACCTCAGGCTCAAGAGCGGGTGGATCTGTGGCCTCCGCTAGAATGAGGCAATCCATCGTTTCCGGTGATGAAGCAGGGCAGGTGGTGCGCAAAGGTGAGGTTGTGGAGAAGCTGGCGACGTCGTCCGGACCCGGAGTAGCTGTAACCGGTCGGCTCTGCTGCATCGCATGATGTAGTCTACGGCCCAGGGTCGCGCTCCAACTTCGGATCGTCCATTCGACAGTCTCTATTAACCGCACCCGGAGGTCTTGCAAAGCTTCCAGCCAGAAGTCGGGGCTGCCGTCAATGGAAAGGACGGGACCCGGCCAGGATGGCCTATGGCTGCTCTTGCCTCCGCCTCGACCTCCCGCATCAGGTCTTGGAGTCTCGTGCTGGCCATTCTCTTTTGGAAGGGAACCACACCCGTTCAACCCGATAACCGTCCCGGTAGAGAGCTGGTGAAGAAACGAACGACACTCCCACTTCCTTGGGGGTTTTTATAGTCCAATTGTGGGAAGAAGTCTTTGGGTCCGCCCACATGGTTGATTCGAGCAATCAGGGCGGACAATGATTTTGGCACCTTTGCCTTCAGCCCTCCCACGAAGAGGGGCGGTGGCTCACTCCTGGGCTTGCACGTGGCGGATCCTCATGGCGGTTTCGGCCATCTTGGGCGCCATCTTGGCCCAACGGTGAAAAGGCGGGAAAGTTCTTTTTGGGATGAACAAAGTCCATTTTGTAGACATTAAAGTCTTTTAAATCACATTATACCCGTTAGGGAACGGGCCTGCTCGTATCCTGTTCGTGACGCCATTCTCTGACTCACCGCAGGCCCGTGACTCCGGTTTAGACAGGTGTTTTCTTCCTCCTTCTTGTCACGGATGGACTGCGCCTGCCGGTAGTGGGGCCCGGTTGAGTGCAGATCAAAAGCTTGAAAGACGTCATTAGTGAACAGATTAAGGGGTTAATTTGTCGTGACGCCACCTATGAGTAGTTCGGTAACTTTACTGACGCTGCTGGGCCTCCGGGGGATGGAATGCAGCAAGATGGAACGTTCCCCACAGGCTGAGCGGTGATCCCCGGAGCCATAAGCTGCATAAGATGTTGTGCGGCAGCTGCGGTTACCTTGTGTGCGGACGGACGTAGTCATAAGGAAGCACGGACACTGTAAGTCTCTGTAACGGGTAATTTACTGTAACCAGCAAGCAATACACGGTATACAATTAACGGGTAGTGGACCGGGTGGACTCAGCAATGATAGGTGTCCCTCAGAGATCCGCAGTGTTCCTCTATTCTAGTTAAGTGTTGCCGTTGTCGCCCAGGAATACCAGGTCGGGTACAGGGAGGCTGCTTCAATGCCCTATCCAAAGTATACGTGATGGATGTTTTGGGGAGCCTTGGGTCCCTTGGTGGGTACACCGCTGGTTAGACGACTGGAATTGGCGGGTGGTGGGGTGCTCCTGTAAAGCTGCTCCTCCACTCCTCTGGTTCGCATAGCAGAGCTGAACTGCTGCTAGCTTCGGTACCAGCAAACCGGCTGTAGATGGGCACGGGATGGTTTTGTACCCGCATGATGATGCCCGTAATTGGTAGGGAGATGGCCAGCGAGGGTGGCCAGGGGGTCGCACAAGACTGTGCAACCCCCTCTCCTGGGTTGCAGAGCTGGGAATCTGCAGAGGTCTTCTAGGTTGCTGTTGCTTCTCCAGACCCGAGACCAACTCTCTAGGCTGGACTAAACTTCTACTACTACACACTACCCTTGCACTCCGCCCACCAGGACCTTGATTGGCCCTCTATGCTAAGTGATGCATGCAGGGTATGGATCTCTAAGTAAACCAAATGACTGCTGGGTCAGAGAATATTGCTGCTGCATTTATGGCTGCAATACCCTCCTGTGACGCACTCGGTGCGGGGCGCCACAGGTCCACCACTCACTACAACGGCTCCGGTTGCCCCGGATGATATCTACGGATCATTTCTGTCTTTGGAGAGGCTCATGATTCAACATTTAAAAGTATCATGGGATCATCTTACCCTTGATAAATATGTCGGCCTCAAAATGATTCCAAGGGTCTTACGTCTCAAAAAATTGCCTAGCACTAATTTTGGGGACTGTTTCATTAAACAGTGGAATGACATTCTGTCGTCATGTTCCATAAAGTTGATGGAGCTGATTATAAGGGAGGAGGCTGAGCATTTATCAGTTTTGGAAAAGTCTATTGGGGAATTGAATGTTACAATTAAATCCTTTGAATCCCATGTTGATTTCATGGCCCTGAATTCCAACCTGCAGAGAAAGGTGGCTGAGTTGGAAGATATTATCACAGCCACCAAAAAGAAGAAGTTTCTAAGAGACTGCAAGAACTATGAAACAAATGAGGTTTGTAATTGGAAGTGGGGAAGGATTCAGAGGCCCAAATCCATCTTGAAAAACCAACCGGATTCGCACCGTAAAGTGAGTTTTTCCTCCTCACTAATTGACACTAGCTTCAGCTAATTCCACATTGGATAGATCTGGTAATCCATCTATCCCCTCTCCCACTAATAGAACATTGGCGCTCTCCCCTTTTCCTGCAAAAAGTGGGGTAAAAAGCAAGGCGGAAAAAGAGGGCGGAGGAGGACAAAGGTATCCGAGACGGGCCAAAAGGAGAAAATATTACCACTATTAAATCATTCTCGTAGTAATGTAGGGAATATTATTGCTCCTAATTTTGATGTATTACATTTATCAGCATACATTCTGTCTACTGATCAAACCTCCTTACTTCAAATGGGCTTGGGCTTTGTACCTAGTGGTAGGGCGGATTTGTTTCAGACGATCAAGGACATTAATACATTTCTGAGAAATCTCACAATTAAACGCCATTTCCTTGATCATTCTGGAGCGGATCTACTCACACCCATTACAGATATTGTACCAACTGTTTCCTCACATGACAATACAAATCCAACATCTAACATATCTGCATTTAACCCCGATAGTCTATCCAAACATTTTGCCGCTTCATATTTGAGCGCTCTTCGGGATGAAGGCTTACATTTGGACCCTGGATTCCATGATATTAATGACAATGTACACAATCCATTTTTTTTACCCATTAAAATGTAGGGCTGCTATTATGGACTCCTTTCAATCCATTGTTGAAAGAGAGATCAGGGATATTTTGGTTGCTGATAATAATGCCAGAGATAATTTAACCCTATTGTCATTAAGAACTCTGATAAAGGGGGCTCCGTAGTTGTGTTAGGCCAGGGTCACACTTGGCATGAGTTTTTTTAGTGCCTTAAAAAAAAGCATGCGTTTCTGCATGCTTTTTTCCATTTCTGCATACGTTTTTTAAGGTGTCTGATGGCACCCTGCGTTTTAGCATGCGTTTTTAAATCAGCACCCAAAAAAAGTGCATGCACTATTTTTTGGTGCTGTTTTAAAAACGCATGCGGTTTTTAGAAAACGCATGCGTTTTTAAACATGGGCCCCTATTAAAAACGCATGCGTTTTTGGATGGTAGTAAATGGTACTAATGTTTCAATACGTTTTTGCATGCGTTTTTGATGTCAGCTACTCACATAAGTGCAAAAACTCATGCCAAAAACGCAAGGCACTTTAGACATGTGTTTTTGCTATTAGGGCATGCATTTTTTAACATGGGGGCCTATGGGTGCGTTTTTACATGCTTTTTTAAAAACGCAGGTCCTCAAAAAAGCATGAAAAAAACGCAAGTGTGACCCTAGCCTTAGACACTATATTATATTGAAGAGAGGTTATGAGAATTCTAGAGGTTAAAAGCACCTACATGGTATTAAAGTCAGATCCCACTAAAAAAGTTCAGGAGGATTTGGAAATCCTATTGAATGAGGGCTTAAGATTTGGCGTGATTAATGACAAAGAACGAAAACATTTGTTTGTCCAGCATCCCTCCTGTCCGATCTTTCATGCATTACCTAAGACCCACAAGGGGTGTTGTCCTCCTCCACTCAGGCCAATAGTATCTGGTATTGGTTCACTGAATGAACAATTATCTGAGTGGGTTAATCGGAGACTTCAACCCCTAGTATTGAACTTCACAAAGCAACCACTGACCTTGTGGAGACCAGCGGAGGATAACACTGCGGGCACCAGTTAAAGCACTCAAACACAGTGAAACCCAAGGTGCATTGCTCCCTAGAATTTGAATATGCAGATGAAGTCCATGGAGCCTCGGTTAAGAGTCTATAATATGGACACCAGCCAGTTATCCCACCAGGGAAGGACCTAGCCCAGGGTATTAGTAGCCCTTAAGTCACTATCCAGCCCTTGCGAGCTTGAAGATATGGCCAGGGGTTTACCATGGACTAGGTATCCAACCACAGACAGCTGTTTCGGGGTTGTTGCCCCTCATCAGTGTGGCGCAGGATACCTAGTCCATGGTAAACCCCTGGCCATATCTTCAAGCTCGCAAGGGCTGGATAGTGACTTAAGGGATACTAATACCCTGGGCTAGGTCCTTCCCTGGTGGGATAACTGGCTGGTGTCCATATTGTAGACTCTTAACCGAGGCTCCATGGACTTCATCTGCATATTCAAATTCTAGGGAGCAATGCACCTTGGGTTTCACTGTGTTTGAGTGCTTTAACTGGTGCCCGCAGAGTGTTATCCTCCGCTGGTCTCCACAAGGTCAGTGGTTGCTTTGTGATGTCTGTCTATCAAGCATTGCTCCCACCCAGCCAGAATCCTGCGCCACACTGATGAGGGGCAACAACCCCGAAACAGCTGTCTGTGGTTGGATACCTAGTCCATGGTAAACCCCTGGCCATATCTTCAAGCTCGCAAGGGCTGGATAGTGACTTAAGGGCTACCAATACCCTGGGCTAGGTCCTTCCCTGGTGGGATAACTGGCTGGTGTCCATATTGTAGACTCTTAACCGAGGCTCCATGGACTTCATCTGCATATCCTAGTATTGAACTTGCCTGGCTATGTCAGGGACACGAAACATCTATTAAATGCATTGAGGGATCGGAGGTGGGATCCTGGTGACAGATGGATCACCTTGGATGTGATCTCACTTTATTCTTGTAACCCCCATAGGTTGGCTATGGAAGCCATGTCTGTGGTTTTGACGGAAACATCCTATTCATTGGATGAAATCAGGTTTATTCTTATGACCATTGATTTTCTCATCAAAAGCAATTTTTTCAAATTTGAGAACTCCTTCTTCCTCCAGACGTGTGGTTGTCCAATGGAGGTGAAATTCTCCCCCTCATTGGCCAATCTTTACATGTCTGTGTGGGAATGGGAGTTCTTGTACAGTATTCACAATCCTTTTCTGAGACACCCAAAGTGGTACAGGAGATATATCGATGACCTCATCCTGATTTGCAATGGGTCCCTTGATGTGTCTTCTCGTACCAGTGCCATGGATTTTGTCGCTTATTGCGCTAACAATGACATGAACCTTAAATTCACCATGCAAGACCATGGGAATCAGGCCAGTTATTTGGATTGTGAACTGTTGGGTGATCAAGCATCAGTTAAAATTATTACCAGATTGTATAGGAAACCCATTGCGGTAATTCACTACTTCATGCTACGAGTTGTCATCCCGTCCATACCATCAAAAGCCTGCGATAGGTAAGTTGACTAGAGCTAAGAGGATGTGCTCATTAGAAGGTGACTTTGTGACTCAAAGTAGGGATATTGAGAATAGATTACGTGCCAGAGGTTAGGAAGATTGGATGGTGACCCGAGCTAAGTCCATAGTCAATAAGAAAAACAGAGGTGATTTGCTTAACTGTGGCCCAGCACTTCGTGCTGATTCTAAATGGGGGTCATCCTCCAATCATATTCCTGACAAATGCCCTATTACTTTTTCCACTCCTTTTAGCACAGATTATACGAGCATAGTGAATATCTTACATAGGTATGTTCTTATGCTTTATCAAGACCAACTCTTATGTAACATTTTAAAGGGTGGTTTTAGATGTGTTTCCCACAAGGGCAGGGATTTGGCTAGCTATATTTCACCTAGTGAATTTAGACTCAAGAACTGCAGCAGCAAACCTTGCTGGTGACGATACACAGGGAACTATAAATGTGGGCAAGCGAGATGTAGTTTGCGTAAGTTCATGACTAAGGAAACGTTTTTTAAAGACAGCTAGTGGAGACAATTTCAAAATTAAAAGCTATATCAATTGTTTCAGTTTATATGTGGTATACATGGCTAGCACCAAATGTGATTTGGATTATGTGGGATGTACTAGCCGCCCTCTAAAAAAGCGTGTGGCTGAGCATGTCACGGGGGCTGATCCTTCCTCTGTGGGCAGCAGTAAATCAATATCGGGTGTCTCCAAACATTTTCATGAGTTCCACAATGGCAGAATGAATAGCCTAGTGGTCAAGGGTTTGGAACAAGTTAGGCTATCCACACGTGGGGGGGATCAAACCCGCGATATGCTAAATAGGGAAAGTTATTGGATTCTGCGGCTCAACACCAGATTCCCTCTGGGTCTAAATTACTGTAGTGATCTAATGTACTTCTATTAAAAAACATATTAAAAAACATACTGTATGATTAAATGACATGATTTCTTTATTTCCACACTTTTTCATTTGATTGCTTGTTGCCCTGTTATCTTCTTGTGGATTTAGTTTATCTATCTAGCATTCTTCTATGTGTTTTCTGTCTTATACTGACTTACTCAATCTTTCATCTCTTTCTCCCCTTCCTTTTTCCTTTTCTTTCTACTTTCCTTTTCTACTTTTTCATCTTTTTCCTCCTTGAAATTTGGACGCTTATTTCCATTCAATTTTCTCATTCCTCTCTCATTCTTCATTCAAAAACTTTTTTGGATCTTATGTACGATGTTGGGTGTGTTAATCCATTGTTGTAGGTGCTCATTCTCACACCTTGGTTCCTCTACAGTACAGTGTGCATTACCATGAAATCTTTTACCATTTTGGGCATTATCACTGGCCTTTTCTTTATGGGACTTACTTTTCCCATATCTGCAATGCACATTGTTTTGTACCAGTATACATGTCCATTTGTATAATGATAGATAATTATGGTTGAAACCCACATGTATATAATAAAAGGTATTTTCATAATTTCATGTTAGCTTTTACTGAATGGGTTTATCTATTGTTATGGATATTGTGTTCTGTTGGGTCTACTGCCTCCTCTGGTACCTTTTATTATGACTGCTCCTTTGGAAACTAATGAAATACCATGCATGGGTTAAATGAAATGTTACCACATGAATGCAATTTGTAATTCTCGCAGTTGTCATGTTTTTGTATATATTGTAGTTTTATTTTAACATCACTTGTCACTGAAGAAAGTGTTTTACTGAAACGCGTCTGACAACGGGCTTCGGCCTCAGGATGCTTTTATTCATGTTGTGAGTTTTGCCGAAATAAAGTTTCTTATCATTGAATACGGGTGCCAGCTCCCACTTTTTCCTTGCTAAACACCCCGTGCTGTCTTCTCCCTCTTGTGCACTGTTCCCCACCTTTGCGTTGCTTTCTCCCATGCACTGTCCTCTATCCCTGTGCGCTGTCCTCTATCCCTGTGCGCTGTCTCTTTCTCCTGTGCACAGTCCTCTATCTCTGTGCATTTACTCCCCCCTGTGCTCTGTGCCCCCATCTTTGCGCTGTCTTCTATACTTTTTAGGTTAAAATTGGCCACCACAACTCATGGGCCACTGGTGTGTGATTGCCCCCTAGGCCAAAGTTTCCCAGCCAGCCATTGACTGAACTGAATGTATTGTACTGTTCGTTACCTGCATTACATTTGGTTCCACTAACAAAAAGGGGGTTAAGGGATTAGACAAAACGTAAAAAGGAACGATCACCAAAATATAGAGTTTCAAACCATCACAAATTTATTAGTTGAAAACCACACACAGGACAAAATTAAAAACAAGTAAAAAGGCGACAAGCCAAACAGTTCTTAAGGTGTCCCCTGCAGATGTTGTATAACCACCAACCAGTATATATTGACGTATACAGATTATTGGTAAAGACAGCAAAAAGGCCACTTAACAACAATCCTGGTCCTCCAACATACTATCTTGCCTATAAAAGATATCAAACTGCTGCAAGACTAGACCCTAATGATCCCATATCAAATGTAGACACCAGGTTCAATAATAAATAAACTGTCAATGGTCAGTAAATAGTCAGGCAGGCAAAGGCATCAAGTTCAGTGCGGTCCTAAGGAGAGGAAAAATTGGTTCAGTCAGAGCAAATAACATTTAGGTTCCACTTACATCTGTGTTATAAAGTCGGCAAATGAAGTCACAGCAATGTGAAACAATAGGGCAGTGTCCAACTGCAGGTATATTCTCAGCTAGAATCAGTCAGAGGAAAAATATCACAGCATGCTGCATATGGCCAAATAAAATAGTTGAGTCTCACCAATGCGAATCAATATGTAGGTGTATATATGTTGGCTCTGTGGTTAGCAATGCACGGTGGCTCTGTAGTTAGCAATGTATGGTGGTTCAGTGGTTAGAACTGTGCGGTGGTTCAGTGGTTAGAACTGAACGGTGGCTCAGTGGTTAGCAATGTACGGTGGCTCTGTAGTTAGCAATGTATGGTGGTTCAGTGGTTAGAACTGTGCGGTGGTTCAGTGGTTAGAACTGTACGGTGGCTCAGTCGTTAGCACTGTGCCGTGGCTCAGTTGTTAGCACTGTGCGGTGGCTCAGTGGTTAGCACTGTATGGTGGCTCAGTGGTTAGCACTGTGCAGTGGCTCAGTGGTTAGCACTGTATATGGTGGCTTAGTGGTTAGCATAGTACAGTGGCTCAGTAGTCAGCACTGTATGGTGGCTCTGTGGTCTGCACTCTACAGTAGCTCAGTGGTTAGCACTGTATGGTGGCTCATTGGTGAGCATTGTATAGTGGCTCAGTGATGGGAGGCACACACACGGGAGCCAGAAGGCACAGTGGAGGCAGGGGCACAGGGGAGGGAGAAGGCACAGAGGACATAGAAGACACAAGGGAGGCAGAATGCAGAGGGGAGGCAGAGGCACAGGGGGAGGCTGAGACATGGGGAGAGACAGCACACACAGGAAGAGACAGCGTACACAGGGGCTGAGAGCACACAGAGAGGAAAGGCACAAATAAGACAGAGTGCACAGGGGAAGAGACAGCACAGACAGGAGAGAGCGTACAAGGGGACACAGGCACAAAGACTGCACTCCCAATGCAATAGCATCAGGCCTATTTCTAGTAGAAAAGTTAAAATAGATAGGATACATAGAATAGAAAAAATAAAATAGATATCCTGCAGTTATATAATGACCCACCCACCCCCTACACATTATAAGCTTGTGCCCTTTAGTTCCTTTCATGTGGCACTAAAAGGTGTTTAGGTTGGTTTAAGCTAATATATAGATAAATTAATTTAAAAAAATGACATGGGCTCCACTTTATTTTTGATATCCAGCAAAGTAAAGCAGACAGCATGGGACTGATATTATCAGAATGGGAAGTTCCATGATTATTAGGCCTTTCCTTTCCTAGTCTAAGTATGCCACCCCACAATCACCCAGGTTTGGCACATTACATAATATTTGTCAATTCTTGGCACTTCGCCCCAGGTCTTCCTGATTGTCTTGGTGCGGTTTCAATCGGGTTAATGGCAGTTAAGGTTGATGGCATCAAGTCCAGGGATTAGTAATGTATAGGTGTATTTCAGACACCCACATAACTAACCTAGTCACCAAAAAGATGAATACATTCACAAAAATATGGTATTTGAAAAACACTCCTCAACAATTACCCTGGTTCATCAATTTATTTTTAAAATGTTTAAAAAGTCTGAAGTAGTCCACAAATTCCGATGTAATCCACCAAATCTGATGTCAACAAATGTCAACTTGAAAGACATATTAAGAGAAAGTGAATGAAATTAAGATGAGAGCCAGTCACTTGTTCACCAATTTATTTCCAAAAAACTCCCAAGCAGGTCCACCGTAATCCACATGGTCCCTCGATGTTCTCCCATGCAGTCACACAGTGTGTGGAGCATCGTTTAGAGAACAAAGCCCCATAGATTGTAACAGCAGACACTGATGGGTGTCACTCTGAGCTCCGCGAAAGTCGGCAGTGTGGCGAGCGGTGATGTCATAAAGTTACTCCAGTTCACAGTGGCCAGATAATAAAGTGGGTAGCGCAAGAACCAGCGAGTTTGATCAGTTGTGACATCCGTATGGGTATCGCAGTTCACTGCGGCCACCTTTCACGATACCTTCTACGTGACCAAGCTTCTGTGAACAGCAGTAATTTTACTGACGTTATCATTTTTTACTGCCGCCAGCTCTCATGCTACAGGTTGTGTGATTTGGCTGCTGTGAACTGCACTAACATTATGATGTCATCGCCCATCACACTGCCAGCTGTCATGTTACCCGCTGTACCTTCTGAATTAGTAAAAGAGATGTTTGATAGACTTCTCTCCATTACAGAGCTGACATCAACTCCAAAATGTATTACTTCGATTGCCACTGCAATAAGGCAATCCGGAAGACCTGGGCAAAGAGCTACAATTGGCACATCTAATGTGATGCGCCTATTTAGGAGTGGCTGTGAGCTGGTATTTTTAGGCTGGGAAGGGCCAAATAATTAGAAGCAGCTGTCTTCATTAAATTACGGTAGTTGATTATCAAAAGTAGGGGGGACCCCACACTGTTTTTGCATTATTAATTATTTATGAGGTTAAAACAAAGTTGAACACCTTTTAGTGCCTCATGAAAGTGTATCAAGTGTATAATATGTAGGTGTTTAGGGCCATTTTAAAAGTGCAGGATTTCTAACATCTATCTATCTATCTATCTATCTATCTATCTATCTATCTATCTAAGGCGGCCGTCACACACTACGATTTTGTGTGGGAACTCAATAACGATGTCAGGAGTGCACGCTCGTGGACAACATGTTGACAACAGGTGATCTAGGGTCGAGATGGAGTCTGCCCACTGAGAAGTGGGGGGGGGGTGGACAAGGAGGATAGGGATATCAGCGTAGGACTCATCGGACCTGAAGTCACTTTGTCGCAGTCGATGAGCAAACAGACATTGGCCAATGTGTGTACCAAGAACTTCAGAAATAAAAAGATAAGATTTTTGAGTTTTTTGAAAAAACGTAAGTTTTTAAACTTTTTTCTCATATACATATAGCTTGTTAGCATTGGAAGTAGCTGAGTGCTGCAGATAACTTTTTCTAGTTATCTATCTATCTATCTATCTATGGCGGCCGTCACACACTACAATTTTGTGCGCATCCGCCTGCGCACAGATCACATATGGGAGTGAATGGGTGCGCACGGTCGTGCACTGTCAAGCGCAGCACAGTGCGCTTCCATTATAAAGATAGGAGCTTGCTGCCGCTGCGGTCACATTGCGGATCCCCTCCGCAGAACGCTGCGGAGGGGTCCGCAAATGTGAACCCAGCCTTAGTGAGGTGTCACATGTATAGATAACGTTCAGGACGCAGCAGCGATGTTACGTGCAGGGATTGTTGGCACAACCAGCGATTGATGCTTGTGAATGATGTGAATAGGAGAAATCGGTCAGGAGATCGGTTATGGTGGTGTCACACAGCCCGATGCAGCAGATTGGATGGTCGACATCGTCTGATATGGGGTCCAGTTCCCATATCTGTGATTAACGATTTGACCATTTATTGCTAGTCACATCATGCTGTCACACGCAACGACGTCGTATGAGCGATTCCAAATCAGGCACTTTCCAGCGATATGTTTGCATATATCGTAGCGTGTGACGCCCGCCTAAAAAAAATATATGTGGAGCAGCGCAAAAAAGAAAATAATTCGGGTGCAAGCCCTCCTGCCATAAATCCTTAGGTATAGATATTAAGAAAAAATTAACAGCAGCACATGCTTTAAAAGTGAAAAACGTGGATTTATTCCTAGGACCGCAACGTTTCGGCTTGTCAAAGCCTTTTTCAATCAGTACCATCTATCTATCTCTATCTATCTATCTTTGGTCTTCTTTCTTTTCTCCATGCTCAATGTGGTACACACAAGGACACAGGACAGAGGTTGAGTCAACTTTAATCCATGTCAACTGGCTGCAAGTGTGATTTAGTTATTACCAACACCTGTTAGGTGCCACAGGTAAGTTACAGGTGCTGTTAATTACACAAATTAGAGAAGCATCACATGATTTTTATAAGGGTGGCAATACTTTTGTCCACCCTCTTTTTTATGTTTGGTGCGGAATTATATCCAATTTGGCTTTAGGACAATTCTTTTTGTGTTTTTTTTCATTGAAGACAAATTAAATGAACATAATAATACCAAAGAATTTGTGATTGCAATCATTTTCAGGAAGAAACTGAGTATTATCTGACAGAATGGCAGAAGTGTCAATACTTTTGGCCAAAACTGTATGTATCTATCTATCTATCTATCTATCTATCTATCTATCTATCTATCTATCTATCTATCATCTATCTATCTATCGTGGGTGCCAAAACTGTATCCATCTATCTATCTATCTATCTATCTATCTATCTATCTATCTATCTATCTATCTATCGTGGGTGCCAGAATATTCAGACCCCTTTAAATTTTTCACTCTTTGTTTCATTGCAGCCATTTGGTAAATTTAAAATAGTTCATTTTTTTCTTATTACCATACACTCTTCACTTCATCTTGACTGAAAAAAAAACATAAATGTAGACATTTTTGCAAATTTATTAAAAAAGAAAAACTGAAATAACACATGCAGGGGCGGACCGTCACCTCCGGGGGCCCTGGTGCAGGAGAGGACCGGGGGGGCGTGGCTACTGGCCGTCGGCGCGGCCCGGGGGGAAGGGGTTCCGCTGGCCGTCGGCGTGGCCCGGAAAGGGGGGGGAGGGTGCCGCTGGGAGCCGCACTGAGCCGCAGGCACGATGCTCTCCTACCTGGGAGCCGCGCGGAAGTATTCTAGGAGCCGGAGGAGCAGAGGAGAGGAGGGGCGGGATCAGGCAGGGGAAGCAGGAAGCTCTCTGCTTCCCTTGCCTGACCCTCCTCTCCTCTGGCGGCGGCTTGCGGGGGTCGGCTGGGGGCCCCCCTCCAGGCTTGAAGGGGCCCCCAGCCGGTCGGGGCCCTGGTGCAGCTGCACCAGCTGCACCAGTGTAGTTCCGCCCCTGAACACATGGTCATAAAGTTTTCAGACATTTTGCTCAAACATATTTAAGTTACATGGTGTCCATTTCCTTGTGATCCTTCGTCAGATGGTTTTACTCCTTCATTGGAGTCCAGCTGTGTGTAATTAAATTGTTATGACTTGATTTGTAAAGGCACACACCTGTGTATATAAGATCTCATAGCTCACAGTGCATGTCAGACCAAATGAGAATCATGAGATTAAAGGAACTGCCCAAAGAGCTCAGAGACAGAATTGTGGCAAGACACTGATCCCGCCAGGGTAAACAATTTTAAGTCTGTGCATTGTGTTCCTTTTTTGTTACAGTGTTTTTTCTAATAAAATGTTGAACAAATTCACTCATTCCATGAGTAAAAAATTTATTTCCTTGATCCTGGTAATTAAATACACGTTTCCTTGGTATTTTTACATGTTTATTCTTTTACGTGTGACTGGTGGATCACACAACAGTGCCACTCAAAACATATTCTTTCCTTAGTGCTTTAAGACCCACCATACACAGATATATCCAGGACATGGGCATTCTTTGTGTCAAGACATTCATGGCCAGTAGACAAGGTAAGAAGCATCTTACCTGGCCCAAGAAGAAAAAGAACTGGACTGTTGCTCAGTGGTCCAAGCTGTTGTTTTCAGATGAAAGTAAATTTTGCATTTCATTTGGAAATCAAGGTCCTAGAGTCTGGCGGAAGAGTGGAGAGACACACAATCCAAGCAGCTTAACCCCTTAGTGACGAAGAAATTTGTCATTTTTCATTTTCGTTTTTTCGCTCCTCGGCTTCCAAGAGCCATAACTTTTTTATTTTTCCGTCAATATAGACATATGATGGCTTGTTTTTTGCATGACGAGTTGTACTTTCAGATGCAATAATTTGTTTTACCATATAATGTACAGGGAAATTGCAAAAAAATTCCAAGTGCAGTGAAATTGCAAAAAAAGTGCAATTACACGTTTGTTTTTTGGATATTCTAGTCACCGTGTCCACTATATGGTAAAATCGACATGACGGTGCGATGCCTCGGGTCAGTACGAGTTTGTAGATACCAAACATGTATACTTTTATTGGTATCTAAGTGGTGGAAAAAAATTCAAAAGCATGAAAAAAAAAACTGCACTTTTTGCGCCATGTTCTGTGACCCGTAGCATCCTGATTTTTCGGGATCTGGGGCTGGGTGATGGCTTATTTTTTGCGTCTCGAGCTGACGTTTTTAATGATACCATACTTGGGTGCATGCACTGTTTTGATCGCCCGTTATTGCATTTTTTAGTATTGTTGCAGCGACCAAAAAAACGTAATTTTGGCGTTTGAACCATTTTTTGCGCTACGCAGTTTACGGATCTCATTATTTGATTATTTATATTGATAGATCGGGCGATTCTGAACACGGCGATACCAAATATGTGTATTTTATTTAATTTTTTAATACGGTGCTTTTATTGTGGATGGGAGAATAGGGAGGTGATTTGAACTTTTATGGTTTTTTTTTTTTTTTCAACTTTGTAAAAACTTTATTTGTTTATTGATTCTTAATTTTACACAGCCCCATAGAGAGGCATGCAGATGCACAGTCCGATCACTTCTGACACAGCAGCTCCTCTGTATGTGTCAGAATCGCGGACCTGTTGTGGTTGGCAGCCCCTGCCAACCACAAGCAGGAAATGCTCCATGACAGGTTCAAGGGTCAAGCCAGGACCCTGGCCTGTCACATCAGCACGGGAGATCCCGCGATACTATCGCGAGATCTCCCCTGGAGCCCGGTAAGCGTGCGCTGCCCGCTCCGGCTCCCTTAGATACCGCTTTCAGAGATTGATGGCGGGATCTAAGGGGTTAACAGCACCGATCGGATGGCGGGACCGATCGGTGCTGTTAGACCGACATCTCAGCTAGTGAGATCAGCTGAGATGTCGGAGGTTTGAAGTGAGCTCCAAGCCGGAGCTCACTGCAAACACGGGGGTAATGACAGCCGACGTCTAGAGACATTAGGCTGTCGTTAACAGGTTAAGGTCTAGTGGTAATTTTACACAATCAGTGATGGTTTGAGGAGCAATATCATCTGCTGGTGTAAGTCCACTGTGTTTTATCAAGACCATAGACAGCACTCCTTTCTACCAAAGTTTTTTAGAGCACTTCATGCTTCCCTCTGTCGACAAGCTTTTTGGAGATGGAGATTTCATTTTCAAGCGGGTCTTGGCATTTGTCCACACTGCCAAAAGTACCAATAACTGGATTACTAAACACAGTTTCACTGTGCTTGATTGGTCAGCAAACTCGCCAGACCTAAACAGTATAGAGGATCTATGGAGTATTGCCAAGAGGAAGATGAGAGACCCCAGACCCAATAATGCAGACAAGCTGAAGGCTGCTATCAAAGGAACCTGAGCTTCCATAACACCTCAGCAGCACCATAGGCTGATCGCCTCAATGCCATGCCACATTGATACAGTAATTCATTCAAAAGGAGCCCCAACCAAATATTGAATGCATTTACTGTCCATACTTTCCAGTAGGCCACCATTAAAAATCATTATTTCAGTTGGTCTTATATAATATTTAAATTTTCTGAGATAATGAATATTGAATTTTCATTGGCTATAAGCCATAATCATCAACATTAACATAAATAAAAACTTGCTGTGACAGAGATTGAAAACTACAGCCCACAGCCCCCTAAAAATGGTACATTTAACGTAGCACCATTTCCAGGAGCTTTACCCGACTCTTCCAGTGGCCCTGGTGGGGGGTGACACGCTGGGTAATAATGGTTTTAATACCAAATTTGTATTGTCAGCTGTTACTAACACTGAAATTCATGATGTCAGACCAAATTAGACCCAGCCACCATGAATTTCTAGTAAACAAAACACAGAAATTTTTTTTATTCCAAATAAAACACATTTATGGACTCCATTTTTATTACAAAAAACTCCATCCGATGTAATCCAGGTCTTCTTACTTCAGCTTTGCTACATCTCTCTGCCAACAGAGAAACAGGTCTGCTGGCAGAGACGAGCAGGCCTGGATGACAGCTGAGTGCCGTGTGAAAGGTTATCGAGTTCACATGAACACAGATAACCCCAGCATCACCCGGCACCTGGAGCCCATCTGTAAGTGAGCAAGAGAAGAGCTGGGCTCTGAGTGCTGGTTGATACTGGGTTTATCTGAGTTCACGTGAACTTGATAACCTTTACACAGCACTCAGCTGTCATCCGGGTCTGTTCATCTCTGTCAGCAGATGTTTCTGCCCATTGGAGATGTAGAAGAGCAGGATAAGACCTGGATTTCGTCGGAGGGAGGGTGTTTTTTTTTTAATTAAGGTGGACTCACTAAATGTGTTTTATTTGTAATAAAAAAAATTCTCTGTGTTGTGTTTTTTTAATGTTTACTAGAAATGCATGATGACTGGGTCTAATTTGGCTTGACATCATGAATTTTTGGGCTTAGTACCTGGAAGATAATGTGTGTGTAGTGTGTGTGTGGGGGGGGGCAGGAGCCCTATGGGAGTGCTGTATAGAGGAGCCTTATGTGGGGGCTGCGCTGTATTTGAGATGACATGTACTCCCATCTCATATACAGCCCTGCCCCCCATAGGCTCCCATATCATATACAGACACCTAAAGGGCTCCCATATTGGAGCCCTATGGGGGGGCTGTATATGATATGGGAGCCCTATAGGGCATTAGGGGGGCTGTATATGATATGGGACTCCCATATCATATAGAGCCCCCCATAGGGCTCCCATATCATATACAGCCTATATATGATATAGGAGCCCTATGGGGGGCTGTTGTATATGATATGAGAACAGTATGGGGTATTGGGAGGCTGTATATGAGATGGGACTCCAATGTCATAAACAGCCCACCCCATAGGGCTCCCATATAATATACAACCCCCCATAGGGCTCTCAAGATGGGAGCCCTATGGAGGGGCTGTATATGATACAGGAGCCCTATGAGGGGGCTGAATATGATTTGGGTGCCCTATGGCGGGGTCATATATGACATGGGAGCCCTATGGAGGGCTGCATATGAGATGTGAGCCCTATGGGACATTTGGGGGCTGTATATGAGATGGAACTTCCATCTTATATACAACCCCCCATTGGGCTCCCATCTCATATACAGCCCCCCATAGGGCTCCCCAGTGGTGTAACGAGTCTGATGGGCCCTGGTGCACAATTTTACAACCTGAACGACCATGGCAGGGTCCTCCTCGACTCTTGCTACTCACTCCTCACTCTCCTTTCCCACTCTTCACTACCCACTTATATAACTTCCCACCGGGACCGGTTACCCTGGTAACGGGTTTAACCTATTGGTCCCCTGGCTCTACGTGTGTGAATGCGTAGGTGAAAGCCACATGCGAACCTCCCTCATACACTGGCCTGGGTGCAGTACCCCTTCGTGGCGCACCGACCAGTGCAATAGATACCATCCATGATCAATAGATACTGAAAAAAGAAGTAGGCAGCACTCCAAAATAGGAGTTTACTGACAGACCTTTATTGGTCTACAAAAGACAAGGCAATGTTTCAATCCTTACTAGATGTTTGTCAAGCAGTGACTGGGTGTTCAAACAGAGATTAAATAGTGATACATTAGAATTAGGGATGGGCGAATCTACTCGCTAGGACTCGTTACTCGGCGAGTAGTAAGGGACTCGCAGGACTCGGTACTCTGCGAGTTTCCCAGTGATTACTCGCACGAGTCCAATGCAAATCAATATCAATCCTAGTTTTGTCAGAAACGCTGACAAAACTAGGATTGCCATTGTTTGCATTAGACTCGTGCGAGTAATCACTGGCTACTGTGCCAGTGATAGCAGGGAAACTCGCAGATAACTGCTGTTTCTTTGCTAGCCGAGTCCAGCTGTCTTCTCTGTGCAGCTCCAGGGTCCTAGAGCCCGCCTGCTCACAGACATTATGTAGCAGTGCTGAGATTGTTCTCAGTCTGCTCATTCCCTGTGTACAGACATGAATGTCTGTGCACAGAGATGATGTAGCAGTGCTGAGATTGTTCTCAGTCTGCTCATTCCCTGTGTACAGACATGAATGTCTGTGCACAGAGATGATGTAGCAGAGCTGAGATTGTTCTCAGTCTGCTCATTCCCTGTGTACAGACATGAATGTCTGTGCACAGAGATGATGTAGCAGAGCTGAGATTGTTCTCAGTCTGCTTATTCCCTGTGCATAGACATCTATATTTATGCACAGGGGATGTAGCAGAGAGGACATCGCGTTTTGGACTGCGTCGGTCGGAAGAGGATTTTTTTAATTAAAGATGGAGTCCCTAATGGCTTTTTTTTTTTATTTCTAATAAAAAATTTTCCTTGTGTTGTGTTTTTTTTAAAACAATTTAATAGAAATTCATGGCGGTCATGTCTAATATTGGCGTGACCGCCATAAATTTCGGGCTTAGGGCCAGCTGATAATACAAAGCTGGCCCTAACCTCTTTATTACCCAGCGTGCCACCGCTACCAGGGCCGCTGGAAGAGCGGGGTTCAGCGCCAGAGGATGGCGCTTCAATGAACGCGCCATCTTCTGGGGCGGCTGCGGGCTGCAATTTGCAGCGGGGGGTGCCCAGAAAGCTTGGGCATCCCTGCGCTGCGGATTCCAGCCCCCAGCTGCTTAGCTGTACCTGGCTAGACATAGAAATTGCGCGGAGCCCCACGCATTTTTTTTTAATTATTTCATGAATTTCAGAGTCAGAGTCTCAGAGTCAGAATCTCAGAATTTCATGAAATAATTAAAAAAAAATGCGTGGGGCTCCGCGCAATTTCTATGTCTAGCCAGGTACAGCTAAGCAGCTGGGGGCTGGAATCCGCAGCGCAGGGATGCCCAAGCTTTCTGGGCACCCCCCGCTGCAAATTGCAGCCCGCAGCCGCCCCAGAAGATGGCGCGTTCATTGAAGCGCCATCCTCTGGCGCTGAACCCCGCTCTTCCAGCGGCCCTGGTAGCGGTGGCACGCTGGGTAATAGAGGTTAGGGCCAGCTTTGTATTATCAGCTGACCCTAAGCCCGAAATTTATGGCGGTCACGCCAATATTAGACATGACCGCCATGAATTTCTATTAAATTGTTTTAAAAAAAACACAACACAAGGAAAAATTTTTATTAGAAATAAAAAAAAAAGCCATTAGGGACTCCATCTTTAATTAAAAAAATCCTCTTCCGTCCGACGCAGTCCAAAACGTGATGTCCTCTCTGCTCATCCCTGTGCATAAATATAGATGTCTATGCACAGGGAATAAGCAGACTGAGAACAATCTCAGCTCTGCTACATCATCTCTGTGCACAGACATTCATGTCTGTACACAGGGAATGAGCAGACTGAGAACAATCTCAGCTCTGCTACATCATCTCTGTGCACAGACATTCATGTCTGTACACAGGGAATGAGCAGACTGAGAACAATCTCAGCACTGCTACATCAGGCAGCAGGCGGGCTCTAGGACCTTGGAGCTGGCAGCCTGTACAGAGGAGACAGGATCTTATCTGTGCGAGTCAGCGATTACTTACAAAGTAAACGAGCAATGCAAATAAATGACAAAACTAGGATTGCTTCAGGCTGAAGCTTCCGAGACACATCTGCGATTTGTAAATCTCACACTACTCGCTATTACTCGCTTCCCCATTCATTAACATTGGACTCACTAGACTCGCAACGAGTAGCGAGTCCTGTGCTCGGACTCGCTAGAGTCAAGCGATTCCGAGTAATTTAGGATTCGCCCATCACTAATTAGAATATGTTCATTATCATACAATTTAGAATAAAGTGCTTACATAGTGCATATTCTTACATACATGATGGGTGGAAAAAGAATGGTTATTGTTGTCAGGTTATGAAGTTGTAAATGTAACTAAGAATGCATGTTTTAACCAGTGTTTACCTTTCAGAGCCCACAAATCCGAACAACAAAGACAAAGGAGAGGGAGCAGGAGACGACATAGACAACAAAAAAGAAAAAAAGTACGAAAGGATTACACGCTGCAATCTCGCCCTGAAAGTAAGGCGATGTGTCGCTCCGGAAATCGCCTCACCTACAGCGGAAACAACCTTGCCTCATTCCATCGCCGCTTCACACGGCGCAATTCCAAAGGCAATGTGGGCATACATGGTCAGCGCTGCGAGGAGATAGGCGTGCCACAGTGGTTTACACCGTGCCCCATACGTGTTCATTGGACAACGCAACAGCGTTACGATTGGTCAGTCTGCTCTGGAAGGCTGGCTAATACATGACGTCATAATAAAAAAAAAATGCGTGGGGCTCCGTGCAATTTCTATGTCTAGCCAGGTACAGCTAAGCAGCTGGGGGCTGGAATCCGCAGCGCAGGGAGGCCCAAGCTTTCTGGGCAACCCCCGCTGCAAATTGCAGCCCGCAGCTGCCCCAGAAGATGGCGTGTTCATTGAAGTGCCATCCTCTGGCGCTGAACCCCGCTCTTCCAGCGGCCCTGGTGGCGGTAGCACGCTGGGTAATAAAGGGGTTAATACCAGCTTTGTTATACAAGCTGGTATTAAGCCCGAGATTCTTAATGTCAGGCCAGGTTTGACCCGGCCACTAAGAATCTCCAATAAAGGGTTAAAAAAAACACAACACAGAGAAATTTTTTTATTAGAAATAAAAAAAAGCCATTAGGGACTCCATCTTTAATTTAAAAAATCCTCTTCCGTCCGACGTAGTCCAAAACGCGATGTCCTCTCTGCTACATCCCCTGTGCATAGATATAGATGAGAACAATCTCAGCTCTGCTACATCAGGCAGCAGGCGGGCTCTAGGACCCTGGAGCTGCACAGAGCAGACAGCTCTTACTCTGCGAGTTTCCCTGCTATCACTGGCATAGTAGCGAGTCCAATGCAAGACAATGGCAATCCTAGTTTTGTCAGCGTCTCTGACAAAACTAGGATTGCCATTGATTTGCATTGGACTCGTGCGAGTAAACGCTGGGAAACTCGCAGAGTACCGAGTCCTAGCAGATAGAGCCTGAAGCTTTCGAGACACATCTGCAATTTGTAAATCGCACATTACTCGCTATTACTTGCTTCCCCATTCATTAACATTGGACTCGCTAGACTCGCAACGAGTAGCGAGTCCCGGGCTCGGACTCGCTAGAGTCAAGCGATTCCGAGTAATTTAGGACTCGCCCATCACTAGTGTTCAGGAATCAGGCGACGGGCGAGAGGCGATTTATCGCCGCAAAATGCCCCAAACACATGCTGCAACTGTGAGGCAATTTCATGGCGAGTGCTCCGGGGCGGCATATCGCCTTTAGGATTGCCAGGCGAGATTGCGGCTTGTGAAGGTACCCTGACTGTATGAGAAATCACTTCCACTGTTGGTATTGGAAAGTCTACCGTTTCAAGAATAATTTGCGCACACAATGAAACTGGATCGTTTACTCCAAAACAAAAAGGAAATGTGGAAGAAAAACACCAAGAACTGATAAAACACTTATCAGAAATAGTAAAACTATGGTAATGCAAGAAAAACTTACTTTGTCCCAATTAATTTGCACAGCACTGTAGATATGACACAGATAGATAGATAGATAGATAGATAGATAGATAGATAGATAGATAGATAGATAGATAGATAGATAGATAGAGTTTTGGCCAAAGGTATTGACACCTCTGCCATTCTGTCAGATAATACTCAGTTTCTTCCTGAAAATGATTGCAATCACAAATTCTTTGGTATTATTATGTTCATTTAATTTGTCTTCAATGAAAAAAAAACACAAAAAGAATTGTCCTAAAGCCAAATTGGATATAATTCCACACCAAACATAAAAAAGAGGGTGGACAAAAGTATTGCCACCCTTATAAAAATCATGTGATGCTTCTCTAATTTGTGTAATTAACAGCACCTGTAACTTACCTGTGGCACCTAACAGGTGTTGGTAATAACTAAATCACACTTGCAGCCAGTTGACATGGATTAAAGTTGACTCAACCTCTGTCCTGTGTCCTTGTGTGTACCACATTGATCATGGAGAAAAGAAAGAAGACCAAAGAACTGTCTGAGGACTTGAGAAACCAAATTGTGAGGAAGCATGAGCAATCTCAAGGCTACAAGTCCATCTCCAAAGACCTGAATGTTCCTGTGTCTACTGTGCGCAGTGTCATCAAGAAGTTTAAAGCCCATGGCACTGTGGCCAACTTCCCTAGATGTGGATGGAAAAGAAAAATTGACAAGAGATTTCAACGCAAGATTGTGCGGATGGTGGATAAAGAACCTCAACTAACATCCAAACAAGTTCAAGCTGCCCTGCAGTCCGATGGTACAACAGTGTCAACCCGTACTATCCGTCGGCGTCTGAATGAAAAGGGACTGTATGGTAGGAGACCCAGGAAGACCCCACTTCTTACCCCGAGACATAAAAAAGGCAGGCTGGAGTTTGCCAAAACTTACCTGAGAAAGCCTAAAACGTTTTGGAAGAATGTTCTCTCTTTTTGGGCAAAGACATCAACATAGAGTTTACAGGAGAAAAAAAGAGGCATTCAAAGAAAAGAACACGGTCCCTACAGTCAAACATGGCGGAGGTTCCCTGATGTTTTGTTGTTGCTTTGCTGCCTCTGGCACTGGACTGCTTGACTGTGTACATGGCATTATGAAGTCTGAAGACTACCAACAAATTTTTCAGCATAATATAGGGCCCAGTGTAAGAAAGCTGGGTCTCCCTCAGAGGTCATGGGTCTTCCAGCAGGACAATGACCCAAAACACACTTCAAAAAGCACTAGAAAATGGTTTGAGAGAAAGCACTGGAGACTTCTGAGGTGGCCAGCAATGAGTCCAGACCTGAATCCTATAGAACACCTGTGGAGTGATCTAAAAATGGCAGTTTGGAGAAGGCACACTTCAAATATCAGGGACCTGGAGCAGTTTGCCAAAGAACAATGGTCTAAAATTCCAGCAGAGCATTGTAAGAAACTCATTGATGGTTACCGGAAGCGGTTGATCGCAGTTATTTTGGCTAAAGGTTGTGCAACCAAGTATTAGGCTGAGGGTGCCAATACTTTTGTCCGGACCATGCCCTCCAATGAAGGCTATGAGAAAGAAATTTTATGGTATCAAAAATCTTCATTTATCCTGCACACAGAATACGTTAAGAAAAAAATGAAACACAATGCTAACTTTTCTGGTTTTGTGGATCAAACTTCATGAAAAGTGACCAAAAAGTCATGTGTACCCAAAAATGGTACAAGTAAAAACAACAGCTTGCCTACAAAAATTAGCTCTCACAACTCTGTCTTCCAGAAAAGTAAAATAATGATGGTTCTTGGACACTGATGACCTCCAAAAAAAATAATTCTTTTTTAAATGTATTTTTTTGTAAAAGTAGTAAAACGGAAAAAAAAAACTACATAGATTTAATATAGTCATTTTACCTGCAGATTTCATCTTTTGCAATTGAAAATACACAATTTGGTAAACTTTTGTCACTGGATATTTTACAGCAACTCAAAAGTTGTTTCTAATCTCTGTATTGATTGACTATCCTTTCTTTGATGAACTGTTATTTCTTTACGCTAAATTGAATTGTTCCTACCATATATCTGACAAATACACATTAAGGCTGCCTTCACACTTGCAGATGGATCTGCAGCGTTTTGCAGATGCATCTGCAAGTGTGAGCATGCTGACCGCGGTGCCTATGTTTATAATAGGGCGCACCGGGTCTGAACGCTCTCATTCACTCCTATATGTGTACTGTCAGCAGGCGTACGCCTGCTGACAGATCACACACTCCCGCCCGCAGCATGGACGCTACATCTCGCGTCCACAGTGCGGCCGGGAGAGTGTGATCTGTCAGCAGGCGTACGCCTGCTGACAGTACACATATAGGAGTGAATGAGAGCGTTCAGACCCGGTGCGCCCTATTATAAACATAGGCACCGCGGTCAGCATGCTCACACTTGCAGATGCATCTGCAAAACGCTGCAGATCCATCTGCAAGTGTGAAGCCAGCCAAAGAACATGGCACACTACCAAATTGAGTTGTTTAAGACTCACCCTTCCTTGTAATAACACAATTGATTGACATTAGGCGTTAAATAATAAGCCTTTGTGTCAAAATAGTTTGACAAACATACTTTCAGTCAGGTGTGTCCAAACATTTGACTAGTACTGTGCCAAATATATTAATGTGAAAATAAAGGGTGCTGTACTTGTGCCAAATATTAAAATACAAATAAGGGATGCTTCCCAACAAATAAGTAGCTGCATAAAGTAGTTGTTACACAGAGCTGTGTATTTGTGTTGTATAGCTTTAGACAATTTCATATAACCCGGTTACTTATCTTTACAGAATGTAAAGGAATTGTTGACAACAATGACTTTGTACTCCCAGAAAGATATACCATAATACTTTGTAGAAAACAAGATGGCCACATAGTAGACTGCATGGCACAACTTAAATAAACATAGCATAGGGCCACCCTATTGAGGTTTTCCTTGACATGGCAGGGTGGCTCAGAAAACTGATCAATTATTTGCCAAAAATCTCATTTTATATTACAGTGCAGTATGAAATGAATAAGTGCAATGTACCTTTTATATTGCATACTATCCTCAGATAGCGCTGACTTCCCCTCTTTGTTTGCTATTAATTGGTTGGTGGCTGACACCCATCTTGCCGTGCGCACCTTGATTAGTTTTGCTATTTCTTCTGCCTTTCTCATAGCTAACCTTGGTAGCTGTTTACACTCAGCTACCTCACCCTTTCCACTGGCACTGTTAATAGAATGCACCGTTTACATGGGCCTGCTCAACCTTCATTCATGGTATGCTGCTCTGGTACTGTGAGGATTATTTCTGAAATTGCCCAGGCATGTATAACATCTGCTGCATATATGCTGGGGCCTGATCTGCATTTATTCGCAGTTGCCTGTCTAGCGCCATGAGAGCAGTACTGAGATGTTCCAGGTATGTGCTGCTTTTATATGGTTCTGCTTTTAATGTGTATAGGAGGCCACATGGCACAATTTAAATAATTATTTATTATTATGATTATTTATTTATATAGCGCCATTAGGTTCCATGGCGCTTTACATGAGGATGAGGGAGACAAGAACAAGTACACTAAATCTAGTCGATCAGGACGTACAGGTACAGGAGGGCAGGGACCCTGTCCACGAGGGCTCACAATAATCTTTATAGAGTAGTATCGCACTAACAAGATTTAACTTGATGTGGCAGGGTGGCTCAAAAAATTGATCAATTATTTGCCAAAAATCTAATTTTACCTTATAGTACAGTATGGAATGAATATGTGTAATTAACTTGCGTTTGTAGGCGTTTTTACCGCTAAAAACGCATAAAAATGCTAGCGTTTTTGCCCCCATTGATTTCAATGGGAACGCATGTAAAAACGCATACAAAACGCATGTGCGCTTTCAAAAACCCAAAACGCATGCGTTTTTGCCAACGCAGCACAAAACGTCGGGGAAGACGTTTTGTGCTGCATTGGCAAAAGCGCATGTGTTTTGCATTTTTGAAAACGCACATGCGTTTTGCGTGCGTTTTTACATGCGTTCCCATTGAAATCAATGGGGGCAAAAACGCTAGCATTTTTATGCGTTTTTAGAGGTAAAAAAGCCTAGAAACGCCAATTAAGCAAAACGCACACCAACCTTACATGTGGAACAGGCCTCATACTATCCTCAGGCACCGATGATTCCCCCTACTTTGTTTGTTCATAAGTATGCTACAATACAGTAGTCCCTTTTTAACTATGGAGGGCTCCTGAAGTTGGATGCTCCACCACATCAGTAGTCTTAAATAATAAAATAAGGCACTTATTAGTTATCAAGTCTACTGATGGGTGGTACAAAGTGTGTGAAGGACTCGTGTATCTTACATGATGGAAGAACTTATATAGGCTATTTGCAGAAGCAAGTCTGGAGGAATTCATGCCAAAAATGAATATATTTGCTAACTGATGGAAATGAAAGCAGTATAACCCTATTGATTATTACCTCAGTCCATCTGTTTTCCATTTGGTGTCACTTATATTTAAAAGTGAAGAAAAAGTTCTGCATCCTGCGCTTTTTCTTCATTCTAAAAATTGACCCCATAAAAATCAATGAGGCTTTCACGGTTCAGTTTGCATCTGATGGCAAACAGGTGCACTTTGGTTAGGGATTCAAAATTGCTATGAAACTCCCAAATGGAAGTGCAAATTTAGCCTATATGGGGTGTTTTTTGCTGCAGACCTTCAAGTGCAGTATTAGCGTAACTATGCAAATGTATCCTTAAAGAAATGGAATTGGTACAGTTACATCATAGGGACGCATGCTTGATCAGGAGGCATCAGGATTTTGCCTGAAACAGATGCAACCCCCAACAACGCAGATGTGAAAGCACCTTAAGCTAGTATTACCAAAGTCAACAAACAATAGAATAAGTCCTCATGTATTGTCTCATATTTACCCTGTTTCCCCGAAAATAAGTCACCCCCGAATATAAGTCAGGGCAGGGCTGGCGCAGAATTTTCCAATATAAGTCATACCCCGAATATAAGACAGGGTGACTTATTTTCGGGGAAAATAAGACAGGGTACCGCTAAAGTGCCATTTTTGCCCATTGCATTTTTACCTGTGTCCCCGCTGTCCCGCTGGCCCCGCTGTCCTCCGTGGGCTCCCCTCTGCCCTCAGGTGCAGCTGCAGGTCCGCTGTCCCCCGTGGGCTCCTCTCTGCCATCAGGTGCCGCAGGTAACCCCGAGGACATAGGGTTAATCTTGTGCGCCTGTCGCCCCGGCCTGACGTCACCGCTGCCGGCAGGAGCTTCTGATTGGCCAGCGGCTCCCCAGCATCTCAAGCGCTGATTGGCTCAGCGGCTCGAGTGCTGATTGGCCAGAAGCTCCTGCATGAAGAAGCATCTGGACAACGCCCTGCACCGCGGAGGAATCCATAGCCCGAGGCCGCCATTACCCTAAAAAAAAAGATGTTTCCTTGCCGACTTGCCCATTAAGACCGCAATTCCGCCGCACAGCCGACTTGCGGCCGACTTGCGGCACACTTGGGGCAGAGGTCCCCATACAATGTACGGTACTGTATGGGACACTTGCGGCAAGGTGCGGTTACCGCACCTTTGCCGCACCTTGCCGCAAGTGTCCCATACAGTACCGTACATTGTATGGGGACCTGCCGCAAGTGTGCCGCAAGTGTGCCGCAAGTCGGCCGCAACTCGGCTGTGCGGCGGAATTGCGGTTTTAACGGTACTGTGCTGGGGCTGCAGTGGCATACTGTATGGGGCTGGGACCCCATGGGAGGCTGCAGTGGGATACTGTATGGGGCTGTGACCCCATGAGAGGCTGTGTGGGATACTGTATGGTATTGTCATTTTTTTTTTTTAATATAAGTCATACCCCGAATATAACACAGGGTGGGACTTTTAGGGGTAAAATAAATATAAGACACTGTCTTATATTCGGGGAAACACGGTATGTGTATACTAGATGGGGGCCCGATTCTAACGCATCGGGTATTCTAGAATATGCATGTAGTTTATTTATAAAGATTTAAGAATAATGCAATGAATACACGATATCGATCTATCATCTACCTATGTGTCTATCATGTCCATTGAATATTCTCCTGGGTTTGCCTTAGTTGGTAGAGCATTCATGTTGCATGAATGGCGCAAACATGTTGTTATATGTGCAAAAGAGGATTGCGGTATAAATGGGAGCGCTAAGTGATAGCAGGACACAGAAGTTATACCAACCTACTTTAATAAAAACAATTACAGCTGCTCTCATACGCCACTACGCGTTACGATAGCCTATGCTATCTTCATCAGGTGAACCTGATGAAGATAGCATAGGCCAGGGGTCTCAAACTCGCGGCCCGAGGGCCGCATGCGGCCCCCGGGGCTTCACTATGCGGCCCGCGGCACCTTGGACAACTTAATGATGCATTGCCCCAGTGCAGGGGGCCGCTGCAGTCCCCGCTGTGTGATGACTTCTGTCCCCGCACTAACAAGCTCTGCCACTCAGCAAGATCAATGCAAGCTGCCAGCCAATGAGAGGCCTGCAGCTGACGGCAGAATATGACGTCACCTGCAGGCCTCTGGCTGGTAGATTGCATTGATCTTGATGAGCAACAGAGCTTGTCTAAGCGGCGGCTGGAGGAAGTCTTAGCACAGCGGAGGCCGGAAGTCAGTACAGTGGGGACCGCGGCAGCCCCCTGCACTGGAACGATGCATTATTAAAGTGAGAAAAGTGTGAGTGTGTGTGAGAAGGTGTGTGTGTGAGACTGAGTGTGTGAGTGAGGATGTGTGTATAAGAAAGTGTGTGCGAGTTTCAGTGTGTGTATGAGTGTGAGTGTAAGAGTGTGTATGAGGATGTGTGAGAGTGTGTTTGAGAGTATGTGTGTGTGTGTGGGGGGGTTTGTGTGTGGGTTTGTGTGTGAGTGTGATAGAGTGTGTATTTGAATGTGTAAGAAGGTAAAACAGGATGGGGGGCATCACTATAAAAGTAGATCAGGATGGGGGGGCATCACTTTAAAAGTAGATCAGGAGGGGGGACATCACTATAAAAGGGGATCAGGATGGGGGACACCACTATAAAAGTAGATCAGGATGGGGGACATCACTATAAAAGGGGGATCAGGATGGGACATCATCACTAAAGGGGATCAAGATGGGGGACATCACTACTAAAGGGGAATGGGAAGGGGGACATCACTAGAAAAGGAGATCAGGAAGGGGGTCATCACTAGAAAAGGGGATCAGGATGGGGGACATCACTATAAAAGTAGATCAGGATGGGGGACATCACTATAAAAGGGGATCGGGATGGGACATCATCACTAAAGGGGATCAAGATGGGGGACATCACTACTAAAGGGGAATGGGAAGGGGGACATCACTAGAAAAGGAGATCAGGAAGGGGGTCATCACTAGAAAAGGGGATCAGAATGGGGGACATCACTACAAAAGGAGATCAGTGTGGGGACATCACTACAAAAGGGGACCATGATCGATGGGGGATCATCACTAGAAAAAGGGATCAGGATGGGGAACATCAGTAGAAAAGGACATTACTACAAGAAAGGGATCAGGACTTGTACTTTACTACATTGAGCAAGAAATTCTGGTATTACTAAAAATATCACTTCGTCCTACAAGAGATGCGGCCCCCCGCTATAAATGTTTTTCTATGTGCGGCCCACCAACCCAGCTGAGTTTGAGACCCCTGGCATAGGCTATCGTAACGCGTAGTGGCGTATGAGAGCAGCGGTTATTGTTTTTATTAAAGTAGGTTGGTATAACTTCTGTGTCCTGCTATTGCTTAGCGCTCCCATTTATACCGCAATCCTCTTTTGCACATATAACTTTCTATCTACCTCTGGGAGAGCGGTTGGGGCAGCAGCTGTGAGCATTGGCAATTCCCCAGACCTTAGTTAAACATGCTGTCAGCATGGAGCTGAACTTCAGGACCTGTGGTGATGTCATATAACGACGCCTCTTTCCTATCACTGGACCACACCACCTGACTGCACAAGAAACCTTCTATACCAGATGCTCCCTTCCTGCTTATACTCGTGTTGTGCGGAGACTCAGCACAACTAACCCAGGTGAGCACAACACCTCCCCCTGGCACATAATCAAAACAGGGCTTTACCATGTGGCGCATTGCTTCTTCTTTTTTCTTTCATGCAAACATGTTGTTGTCTGTTTGCTCTGTCTTCTGGAGATTCATTCAGCCGACACTGTCTATGAGATTCGGCATCTTGGGCTTGTCTGGCAGCAGTTTTTTGTGGTGTCTCCATTGCCGACGACGTCTGTGAGATGCCACATCCTGGGCTTGTCTCACGGCAGTTTGCTGTGGAGTCTCTTGGTGTCGACGTTGGCGTTGCCTTGCTGCTTCTGCAGCTTTTCTGTCATCGTCATTGGCGTATTTGCACTTATGACCAATTAAACCCATTGAATAAATGTGACTGAAGTAGTTCAGACTGTCACAGACACAACATGTGAAGTAAATGTGACTGAAGAACAGCACACTATGACTGACAGACCTTGTAAATAGGAGTGAAGTGCGTCACACTATGAGTGGCAGACCTTGTAAACAGGAGTGAAGAGCGTCACACTATGACTGACAGCCTTGTAAACAGGAGTGAAGTGCGTTACACTATGACTGACAGCCTTGTAAACAGGAGTGCAGTGCGTCACACTATGACTGACAGCCTTGTAAACAGGAGTGAAGTGCGTCACACTATGACTGACAGCCTTGTAAACAGGAGTGAAGTGCGTCACACTATGACTGACAGCCTTGTAAACAGGAGTGAAGTACATCACACTATGACTGACAGCCTTGTAAACAGGATTGAAATCCACTAGCCACGGCGATTAATCAGCGCACTTGGCGCATGTTTTAAAACACGCTTCGCTGATTGGTCGCCGCGGCCGGCGTAGAACAATCAGCGAAGCGGACCACGGCTTGGCAGGGGTTTTGAATCCCACGCCACTGATTGGTCACCGCTGATAGCGGTGACCAATCAGCGGCGCGGGATTCATATTTCCCGCTGAGCCGCGCCGCTTCGCTGATTGGTCACCGCCGACCGCAGCGACCAATCAGCGAACCGGGTTTTAAAATACGTGCCAAGTGCGCTGATTGGTCGTCGCGGCTGGCGGTCGATTTTCTGGACAGACAGACATGATTAGGCAATTATATAGTAGATAACTGTATGCAGTAATAGACGATAAACAATATGTAATTTCTGTCACTCTTGTGACCAATAGTTTAATACATGAGATTTTGGCAAAGACAGGGACCAACATCCACATGAAATAAATAACATTGTAGAACTAACTTTTTCCTATATATACATTCGAAATGGTGTGCATATTGTCATTGGCTGCAGCATAGAGTGTAATTGGCTCCGCAATTTTAGTGCTGAAGTCTTAAACACCATGGCCATTGACACTCATTATACTGTATTACATTGTAGCACAGGACGGTGTATACTTCACATCTGTGAATGCAAATAATAATAATCTACTAGTAATCCCTGCAATAGGTAGTCATTTAAAGCCTCTGATTTCTCATAAATGATTACAATTACTTGCATAAATATTAAGTCTGTACATTCATTGCTTAATTTGTAGACAGCAGCATAAAATAATTATTTCTTTCTTTGCGTTGCATGCAAAGTCAAAGTTGGTCCAAAAATGATAAAGTTTTTACAGTGTCTTTAAATGTTCTAGAACATACATAGTTGAGTTCACTGAAAAATATATTAGCATATGATTTCCATTTGCTTTTGTCTTTTATTTCATTTATAAGAGGTCCTTGGGAGACACTAATAAAATTTTCATTCACAACAGGCACATTGAATTGGGCTCATTAACAGTAATAGGTCTGAGGTTCCAGCAGGAATTCACTTTCCAAGAAGCTTTCAATTCTGAACAGGAAGCCACATCATGTCACCTGAGTCAGTTTCCTTCTATTTCTTTTTAATTTAAAACCAGTAGACATGGCTGTTCCAGATTTGAAGAGGGTAGATTTCTTGGCTTAAAATGGTTTTAGCGACTGTGCTTCGAAGACCCCAATATCATCAGCCAATGAATTTAGAAAGAATTATGCATTGCTTTATCTGTTGAAAACCACTTTTCAAACAAGACTTCACAATGCTGTTTGGGTTTCAGCCTGAAACATACTGCCAAACATAGCCTGGAAAAAAAGAGAAGATCAATGAAATGAAAAAGTAGTAAGCAATAAAAAGTAGGGTTCTGATGAGTACTGGTTTTCATTGAAGAGATCCAGTTAGTCCATGGATGATCCATGAGAAAACATATGCAAAGTATCTCTTTTCCAGAAGGAATAATGGCCACTTTACACGTCCCGATATTGTCGTCCAACTTCGATAAAAAGTCACATGATTTCTGCGTTGGCGCCGATATCATTCGTGCGTTGTGTGGTGTAAATGTGCAATTCGATGCAAGAACTATGCCAAAACGATATCGGGGAAGAATTGTGCAGGGTCTCCAACTGCTCGATATTGGATGGACGATCTGGCAGGATGGTGATGTGTGAAAGCCCAACATTAACTTGGAGAGCAACTTCCCCTATTCACTCCCATGTTAAATGGTTGTTCCTGGGTCGCTCATACCAGGGAAGCGTACACAACGCAGTTGTGTTGCCTGCCGATATCTCCCTGTGTGACAGCTCCTATGTGATCTTGGATATCAGCCAAAAAGTGTGCGCTCCCGTGCCGTTGTATCCAATATCGAAACAATGTTGGGACGTGTAAAGTGGCCATAAGGATTTCTCTTGAGTGTCATCTATAAGTAATTATCCAGCAACTTTGGCTCATCACAGAGCCTTGAAACATGACTAAGGGTCTGTTCACAAAGACTGACTGGTAACATTTACTGATCAGTGGCTGTCTAATTGCCCTCGAACAATGTTCAATGAACCACACTAAACAATTTATAAACCGTCAGTTCTTATAGGCTGCCAGTTATTCAAAACTAATGATCTTTTGATTGAGCAAAACATCATTCCTTACAATGAATGAGTGTTTTGCTCATTGATCAGGTGAAAGCATTCTTTGCGTATTAGTGAAGTTTAAGGATATTAGCCAAGCCAGATATCCATCTGAAGAACCCTGTACTGGTGAGCGTTAATAACCTTTAAATAGCTGTCTACAGATGGGTTAGTACAATATTCACTCATATTCAGAAAACTCAAATTGTTACTATACAATGTGCAAAAACAGATTTTAAATGTTCAAATAAATTATTAAGCAGTAGATGCCCAAAACTGTATTCTAAATAGTCTTCAATTTTTATAAACAAGCCAAAGTCACATTCATACTGTTATCCATGGCACAAAATGCAAGATATTGTGTCAATATACTCACCCATTGTGTAACTGTTCATTCTATTGAATTTGGATTTCTAGAAAACCACAGATATATGGAGATACCAATAGGAGCAGTTAGGATGTTTAGGAGTAATGATCTCTTTTTCCATTAACCCCACATCAATAGATTCATAGAGAACTCAATTTAGTTGAATGAATGGGAACAGATAGGGTGAATAGATTGATTTAATGTCTTGAATGTTGTGACATTGATAACATTGTCAATGTAGCTGTGGAATAGCTATAAATTAAAAGGGTTGTCCACTACAAGGACAACCCCTTCTTATCCCCATGTTTGGCCTCATTAAAATAAAAAAGCTTATACTCACCTCCCATGGTGGCACCATTCCAATGGTGCAGACGCTAACATTCCTACTGCTCACGTAAAAACATCATGCAAACCCAGTGCCCAATTACTGCCGGCTTTTCTCTTCACGCCTTCGAGATGTATGAGTAATAAACAGGAAGTGAGAGCTTTGGCTGGCCGCTCACTTTGTGTTAATTACATATACATTTCAATGTGGTGAGACAAAAGCCAGTGGTGATTAGTTGCAGGGATCTGTGAAGTAACAACCTCATGTGAGACCCAGGAACACAAGCGCTGGCATTGCTGGAACCATGCCAGCAAGGGAGGTGAGTATAGCTTTTTTATTCTAATGGGGCAAAACAAGGGAAATGAGAAAGTGTTGTCCTAGTAGTGGACAATCCCTTTAATATAATACAAATTGCAGTATTTTAAACACAAAACCATATATCAGTCTGCTTAGTTCATTCTCCTTTGTAGCATGCTGTCTGCAGATGCTTAATCAACCTGACCGGTTAAGTTTTAGCTTTAAAGGATAGTCACACCTCCACCATGACCTTTCCCCAGCAAATTGTTTTGACTGACAAAATAAATGCAGGGATCAACTTTTTTGCACAATAAATCACATGGAAAGAAACTGTTTATTAGCACTATTGAGATGGAAAGTTTAAAAGGTGTAATGTAAAAGAGAGGAATCATGGGATTTGTAGATTCCATTTTTGTATAGCCATCAAGGTTTCTCAATGGGACATGGATAATTGATACGGAATAAAACTGAATAAAAAAGTACAAGGAAGTTCTCAGGAGGCACGGGTATGCATATAGTGCAATTAATTTAAAAATGTTAATGAAACCCTTTAACAAAAATGCTTTACAGACAATAATACATGAATGTAAGTAGATAAATAAATAAAAAAAATTGATCGCGAAGGTATTCAAAGAATCAGAACCTTCAAAGACATGGAATTATATTGGTCATTTAAAGGTCACCTGACAGCTCAAAATGAGTGTTCAAACCAAGCACAGGCACTCTGTGCACTCTTGACATAGTTAAACAGTTCAGTGCAACTTCCCACCTACTTGCTTGTCATTTATCCCTGCCCTTCTCTGGCTCCTGAAATGATAGGCATAGATAGATTAAAAAAATAGGTGGGAAAGTGCACAGAACTACTCATCCATGCCATGGGTGCACCAAGGGCGTGAGTTTGGTTAGAACAGTCATTGTATGTTAGGTTTCTGCCTAGGTGATTAATTTATAATATTTTCAGAGTGTGTACACATGAAGTCAGTGGAAACTACTTACTTTTTAAATAGCTCACATCAGTTTTGTTTTTTTTATTTGACATAATTGTAGTTATTTTATGACTCCTATCACATTGCTGATTAAAATCTTTTATTACAGGTCATAGCCATGTAAGTTATATAGTAATGCAACACAAGGCTTTTGAAAATAAATATTAAATCCAGATTATTTTAAACAGTATCTAGCATTGAGTTCATTTTCACTTACCTCTTCAAGATTTGGGTAATCCTCGCTGATTTCATCTTGTGTGTCCTGCACACAAATCTCTGTGTCACCAGAGCCCTAAAATAAATGCTGGTGTCATTACTGATGTATTGCAATATGTTGGCAGAGCCATTTAATTGAGAGGAAATATGATATCAGTAAAATATCAATATAAGTAGCTAACTAAGAAAGCAAAAGTTTGGAAAAAGAAGTTTCTATATTGCCTGAGCAAAGCTATAGGTTCTGTAAAATGACATAGAAATAACAGGCTCTGTCTGAGTGAATATAGTTAAAACTAGATGTTGACCTGATGCTATCGCATCAGGAGGGTGGTGCCTGTGCGCTGTCTCTGTGCCTGTCTCCCCCTGTGCGCTGTCTTCCCTCTGTGGAGTCTGTCCCTTGTGTCTTTTTCTTCGGTCAGTGCCATCCCCCCACATGTGCTGCGTCTCCCCCTTGTGCGCCGACTGTGTCTCATGTGTGCACTGTCTCCCCCGTGTGTGCTGATTCTGTCTCTCCCGTGTGCGCTGTCTCCTATGTGCATCGTCTCTCCCGTGTACACTGTCTTTCCTGTGTACAGTGGCTGTCTGCCTGTCCCCCTGTATCTGTGTCCCCCTGTGCCTCTGCATGTCTCCCCCTGTGCCTCTGCCTGTCCCCCTGTGTTTGTGTCCCCCTGTGCCTCCCTGCATTTGTGCCCCCCTGTGCCTCTGTGTCCCCCTGTGCCACTGTATCCCCCTGTGCCTCTGTGTCCCCCGGTGTCTCTGCCTGTGTCCCCTTGTGCTGGCGTCCCCCTGTGCCTGTGTCCCCTTGTGCCTCTGCTTGTCTCCCTGTGTTTGTATCCCACCGTGCTTTGTCCTCCTGTGCCTCTCCTGCTGTGTCTGTGCCCCCCTGTGCCTCTGTGTCCCCATGTGCCTCTGTGTCCCCCTGTGCCTGTGTCCCCCTGTGCCTCTGCCTGTCCTCTTGTGTTTGTGTCCCCTATGCCTCTCTTGCTGTGTCTGTCCCCATGTGCCTCTGTGTCCCCCTGTGCCTCCCCTCTCTCTCATTCTGTGTCCCCCTGTGCCTCTGTGTCCCCCTGTGCCTCTCCTCTCCTCCTGTGTCCCCCTGTGACTCTGTGTCCCCTTGTGACTGTGTCCCCCTGTGACTCTGTGTCCCTCTGTGACTCTCCTCTCCTCCTGTGTCTGTGTACCCCTGTGCCTCTGTGTCCCCGTACCTCTGTGTCCCCCTGTGCCTTTCCTCTCACCCTGTCTGTGTCCCCCTGTGCCTCTGGGTCCCCTGTGCCTCTGGGTCCCCCTGTCGCTCTCTATCCCCCTGTGCCTCTCTGTCCCCTGTGCATCTCCTCTCCTCCTGTGCCTCTCCTCTCCCCCGTGCCTCTGTGTCCCCGTGCCTCTGTGTCCCCCTGTGCCTCTGTGTCCCCCTGTGCCTCTCCTCCTGTGTCCCCCTGTGACTCTGTGTCCCCTTGTGACTGTGTCCCCCTGTGACTCTGTGTCCCTCTGTGACTCTCCTCTCCTCCTGTGTCTGTGTACCCCTGTGCCTCTGTGTCCCCGTACCTCTGTGTCCCCCTGTGCCTTTCCTCTCACCCTGTCTGTGTCCCCCTGTGCCTCTGGGTCCCCCTGTGGCTCTCTATCCCTCTGTGCCTCTCTGTCCCCTGTGCATCTCCTCTCCTCCTGTGCCTCTCCTCTCCCCCGTGCCTCTGTGTCCCCCGTGCCTCTGTGTCCCCCTGTGCCTCTCCTCCTCTGCCTGTGTCCCCCATGCCTCTGTGTCCCCTTGTGCCTCTCCTCTCCTCCTGTGTCTGTGTCACCCTGTGCCTCTGTGTCCCCCATACCTCTGTGTCCCCCTGTGCCTTTCCTCTCCCCCTGTGCCTCTGTGTCCCCCTATGCCTGTGTCCCCTGTGCCTCTGTGTCCCCTTGTGCCTCTGAGTTCCCCTGTGCCCCTGAGTCCCCCTGTGCCTCTGTGTCCCCCTGTGCCTCTGTGTCCCCCTGTGCCTTTCCTCTCCCCCTGTCTGTGTCCCCCTGTGCCTCTCCTCTCTCCCTGTGTCCCCCTGTGCCTTTCCTCTCCCTCTGTCTGTGTCCCCCTGTGCCTTTCCTCTCCTCCTGTGTTTGTGTCCCCCTGTGCCTCTGTGTCCCCCTGTGCCTTTCCTCTCCCCATGTGTCTGTGTCCCTCTGTGCCTTTCCTCTCCCTCTGTCTGTGTCCCCCTGTGTCTCTGTGTCCCCCTGTGCCTTTCCTCTCCTCCTGTGTCTGTGTCCCACTGTGCCTCTGTGTCCCCCTGTGCATTTCCTCTCCCCCTGTCTGTGTCCCCCTATGCCTCTCCACTCCCCATGTGTCTGTGTCCTCCTATGCCGCTGTGTCCCCCATGCCTCTGTATCTCCCTGTGCCTCTCCTCTCCTCCTGTGTCTGTGTCCCCCTGTGCCTCAGTGTCCCCCATGCCTCTGTGTCCCCTGTGCCTCTGTGTCCCCCTGTGCCTTTCCCTCTCCCGTGTCTGTGTCCCCCTGTGCCTCTCCTCTCCCCCTGTGTCTGTGTCCCCCTGTGCCTTTGTGTCCCCCTGTGCCTCTCCTCTCCTCCTGTGTCTGTGTCCCCCTGTGCCTCTGTGTCCCCCATGCCTTTGTGCCCCTGTGCCTCTGTGTCCCCCTGTGCCTCTGTGTCCCCCGTGCCTCTGTGTCCCCCTGTGCCTCTGTGTCCCCCTGTGCCTTTACTCTCCCCCTGTGCCTCTCCTCTCCCCCTGTGTCTGTATCCCCCTGTGCCTCTGTGTCCCCTTATGCCTGTGTCCACTGTGTCTCTGTGTCCCCCTGTGCCTCTCCTCTCCCCTTGTCTGTGTCCCCTTGTGCCTCTGTGTCCCCCTGTGCCTCTCCTCTCCCCCTGTGTCTGTGTTCCCCTGTGCCTTTCCTCTCCCTCTGTCTGTGTCCCCCTGTGCCTTTCCTCTCCCCGTGTCTGTGTCCCCCTATGCCTCTGTGTCCCCCTGTGCCTCTCCTCTCCTCCTGTGTCTGTGTCCCTCTGTGCCTCTGTGTCCCTCTGTGCCTCTGTGTCTCCCTGTGCCTGTGTCCCCTGTGCCTTTCCTCTCCCCCTTTCTGTGTCCCAGTGTGCCTCTTCTCTCCCCGTGTGTGTCTGTTTCCCCTTGTGCCTCTGTGTCCCCCTGTGGCTCTCCTCTCCCCTGTCTGTGTCCCCTGTGCCTCTCCTCTCCTGCTGTGTCTGTGTCCCCCTGTGCCTCTGTGTCCCCCTGTGCCTTTCCTCTCCCCCTGTCTGTGTCTCCCTGTGCCTCTCCTATTCCTCTGTGCCTCTGCTCTCCCCTTTTCTGTGTCCCCCGTGCCTCTGTGTCCCCTCTGCCTGTCCCCTTGTGTCTCAGCCTCGCCCCCTTCCCCCTCCGTTCTCACCCCTGCCTGGCGTTAGCGATGTCAGCTGAAGACTCCAGGAATAGACTGTGCCCGCTCCAGGAAGTGTCTATTCGTGGAGTCTTCAGCCGATATCGCTAACACCAGACAGGGGTGAAAACGGAGCGGGCCGGGTGGCGGGGATTCCACTGGTGGTAGTGTGTGGGGCCGCAGCTTGTACCGATGGCGGGAGTAGGGCTTTGGAAGCCCCGCTCCCGTCAACGGGCGGCCATATTGGAGCACCAAGGGTGGGTGTACAGGCAACTTCAGCAGGATGTGACGTAGCATACCGTTACATCGTGACGGAAGTCGCCTTAAGGTACCTTTACACACGGCAACTTCTAGGAATTTCACTGGCAACTTACTGGTTGCAGTGAAATCATGGACACATTGTTCTATTTGTACACAGCAACAAGATAGAACAATGTGTCCATGATTTCACTGCAACCAGTAAGTTGCCAGTGAAATTCCTAGAAAAGTTGCTGCGTGTAAAGATAAGATAAGATAAGATAAACTTTATTGATCCCGGAGGAAATTACAGTATTACAGCAGCAGAACAAAGATCAAGAACATTTCACACTTTACAAAATAAGTCTATATGGACAGCAGATGTGGGTAGACTGGTACATGTACCTCACCTATTCCCCCCATACACATAGAACTTCACATAGTCTTGGGATGCTTTACACTTATACATTTGTTAAACATCCCCACAGCTGTCGGAACAAACAATTTTCTGTATCTTTCCTTTTTACACCTTAGTTGGATTAGACGCTTGCTGAATGTGCTCTTCTGCTTCGCAAACAGTTCAGAGAGCGGGTGTGTATTGTTGCTCATTATAGCCTTGCATTTCTTATTAATTCTATCCTCTAATACCTCCTCGAAAGTCCTAAGTTGTAGACCCACCGCCGCACTAGCCTTCTTGATAAGTTTATTCAGCTTATTAGCTTCAGCTGTGCGCACACTACTACCCCAGCAAATTATTGCAGCAAAGATTGCACTCGCCACAATAGATTGGTAGAACATTTCAAGCATTTTGCTACACACATTAAACGACCTTAATTTCCTTAGGAAGTAAAGTCTACTCATCCCTTTCTTGCAAACCTTCTCCATATGGCACCTCCAATCAAGCTTGCTGTCCAGGTGAACCCCCAAATATTTGAAATTCTCCACCATCTCCACATCCTGACCATCAATAGTGATAGGTAAGCAATCCTTCCTGCACCTTCCATAACTCAACACCAACTCCCTGGTTTTCTTTACGTTGAGTTCTAAATGGTTAGCCTGGCACCAGTCAACAAAGTCCGAGACCACCCTTCTGTATTCCTCCTCCCCCCGGCCTCTCTCAATACCTCCGACTATCACTGAGTCATCAGAGTACTTCTGAAGGTGACAAAGGTCTGATTTATACTGAAAATCAGCTGTGTATAACGTAAAAAGGAATGGCGACAGCACCTTTCCCTGAGGGGCTCCAACACTGCTCCAAACACTATCCGATACGGCCGCCCCCAACCTTACGAACTGTGGCCTGTCCGACAGGTAATCAATGATCCAATTCACTAGTCCCTCATCAACCGCCATTTCAACCAGCTTTTTACGTAATAATAGTGGCTGTAAGGTATTGAATGCACTGGAGAAATCGAAGAACATGGCACGCACAGTGGTTCCATCATTGTCCAAAAAGGAATGTACTGTTTGTAGCAGATATGCTACAGCATCGTTCACCCCCAGACTCTGCCGATACGCAAACTGAAGGGTGTCCGTAAAAGCAGACACCCTCGGACACAAGTAGGCAAGTACAATTCTCTCCAAGGACTTCATCGCATGCGATGTTAAGGCCCCCTTAAGGTACCTTTACACGCCGCCACTGTGTCTAGCAACAGGTATCCACCGCACGTGCACGCGCACGTTTTTAATGGTGGATACCGATCGTTGATGCTGCATATAGACGCCGCCATTGCGTCGTCAACTGAAGGTATCTTTGTTCCCCAGAGGTTCCGACAGATCCTGCGGCTTACTTCCTGTTGAATACCTTCCCCGCTTTACATGCCGATACCACAAAGGAATATGGGCGTACATCTTTCGCGTCGCAAGTACATAGGCGTGACAGAGTTGTGTATTGCGTGACGCTAATATGCTGATTGGAGAACGCAATAGTGTCATGATTGGCCAGCCTGCGCAGGAAGGCTGGCTAATACATGACGCCATTGCAATTGTGTAGTGTGAATGGTCAGCTCTTTAAATATGGCGCCCTGTGAAGGGACAGCCAATGGTTACACAGTAGCCCCCACCAATGATCGCTGATGGGGCGTGGTATCCATGACGCTGTGGCACGCCCTGGGAGTTCACTAGGTGACGCAACATCCATGCCTGTGTCCCGTTTAGATGCCACTACCATGGCAATTGTGCCTTTGTGTTGCCTTCAGTTTTTGAGTACGGCTCAGAAACAGGTATCTGAGTCAACTGCAGGACACCGGGATGAACTTCCCTATTTACACGCCGCCATTTCGTAGCAATTTCATGGCAACAGGCACAATTATCCCCAGTGCCAGGCAGTTGCTACCTTGCAGTGGTGGCGTGTAAAGGGACCCTTAGGGTACCTTTACACACGGCTACATTTGTAGCTTGTCACCAGGTAACTTACTGGTTGCAGTGAAATCATGGATACATGGTTCTATCTTGTTGCTGTGTACAAATGGAATCATGTATCCATGATTTCACTGCAACCAGTAAGTTACCTGGTGACAAGCTACAAATGTAGCCGTGTGTAAAGGTACCCTTAGGGTACCTTTACACGCGGCTACATTTCTAGGGTGGCTACATGTAACTTACTGGATGCAGTGAAATCATGGAGAGATTATTCCATTTGTACACAGCAACAAGATAGAACCTTGTCTCCATGATTTCACTGCAACCAGTAAGTTACCTGTAGCCACCCTAGAAATGTAGCCGCGTGTAAAGGTACCCTTAGGGTTTTATTATAATAGATAAGCAATAAAGTAGATTCCTGGCATATGAACTTTTTATGAACGCTCTGAGATCCTAAAGTGCAATGGATGTTGAAAAAGCGGCTTCATTCAGATTACAAAATTAACTGAACCACAAGACATACAGGATCTAAGACACCAGAATGTTTACGACAGAAAAGTAGCTTAAATCATTTTGAATCTTTGAAACATTTTTGTTAATGTGAAGTTGCGTAAAAATGTTGCAACTTTGGCATTTTCACTCCAGTTTCAAGCAGCTTTGCCAAAAAGGGTGGAGCAGCAAAAAGGTCAGAATAGGAATGGCTATGCCCACCCATCAAATTAATGGAAGGTGGAGACATTTCTTACTCCAGAAATGTTCCTCCAGTCTTTGATGTGAGTAACATTTCTGGCGAGGTGCACTGAGGTGCATGCCACTAAGATACATCCAATATATTTAGTGGGGTTTACCGCTAAATGATTTTGGAGTATCTTACTCCTGAAAGCCCCTCAAGAGTAGGCAGTCATAATGAATGACCCAGTTTTTAACTAAGTAAAAATAGTGGACAACCCCTTTAAAAGCTAAACCAGGAGAGGATTATAAATAGCAGAAGAGTTAATAAAGGAATCTGGCTGTTGTAGATGACAAACTCAAGCCTTTATTTTGGCCTTGGGTACAGTATGGCTATGTTTTGGGCACTCACGCCCTTTGTCCAGCTGGACCTGCACTTTATCACTTTACTATAGTGCTGGTCTCAGCTCTCTCATATATCAAGCAGTGACGGCACCATTGCCATAGCAACAGCTGTTACTATGACAACGGTGACCTCACAGATTAGTATACCACAGGTTTTTGCTCTGTCATTCAGTGATCAGAGACCACAGGAGCGGATGTGTTTTTCCTCCCGTGGTCTCTAATGTAGCAGAGATGAGTCTATCCAGGAACAGAGAAGAAGAGCATCATGGAGGGGCATGAGGGTGGAAATGGGTTAATAAAGATGGAGTCACTAAGTTTCTCTGTGTTTTTTTTCTTTTTTTTTTAATAAAATAATTTTTTCACTGTGTTGTGTCTTTTTTACTATTTATTTGAGATTCTTAATAGCCGGGTCTAACTTGGCCTGACATTAAGAATCTCAGGGCTTAATACCAGCTGGCAACACAAAGCTGGTGTTAACTAGGGATGGGCGAATCTACTCGTTAGGACTCGTTACTCGGCGAGTAGTAAGGGACTCGCAGGACTCAGTACTCTGCGAGTTTCCCAGTGATTACTCGCACGAGTCCAATGCAAATCAATATCAATCCTAGTTTTGTCAGAAACGCTGACAAAACTAGGATTGCCATTGTTTGCATTGCTACTGTGCCAGTGATAGCAGGGAAACTCGCAAAGTAACTGCTGTTTCTTTGCGAGCCGAGTCCAGCTGTCTTCTCTGTGCAGCTCCAGGGTCCTAGAGCGGCCTGCTCACAGAGATGATGTAGCAGTGCTGAGATTGTTCTCAGTCTGCTCATTCCCTGTGCATAGACATCTATCTATGCACAGGGGATGTAGCAGAGAGGACATCGTGTTTTGGACTACGTCAGACGGAAGAGGATTTTTTTAATTAAAGATGGAGTCCCTAATGGCTTTTTTTTTTTATTTCAAATAAAAAATTTTCTCTGTGTTTTTTTAACCCTTTATTGGAGATTCTTAGTGGCTGGGTCAAACATGGCCTGACATTAAGAATCTCGGGCTTAATATCAGCTTGTATAACAAAGCTGGTATTAACCCCTTTATTACCCAGCGTGCCACCGCCACCAGGGCCGCTGGAAGAGCGGGGTTCAGCGCCAGAGGATGGCGCTTCAATGAACGCGCCATCTTCTGGGGCGGCTGCGGGCTGCAATTTGCAGCGGGGGGTGCCCAGAAAGCTTGGGCATCCCTGCGCTGCGGATTCCAGCCCCCAGCTGCTTAGCTGTACCTTGCTAGACATAGAAATTGCGCGGAGCCCCACGCATTTTTTTTTATTATTTCATGAATTTCAGAGTCAGAGTCTCAGAGTCAGAGTCTCAGAGTCTCAGAGTCAGAGTCTCAGAGTCAGAGTCAGAATCTCAGAATTTCATGAAATAATTTAAAAAAAATGCGTGGGGCTCCGCGCAATTTCTAGCCAGGTACAGCTAAGCAGCTGGGGGCTGGAATCCGCAGCGCAGGGATGCCCAAGCTTTCTGGGCACCCCCCAATGCAAATTGCAGCCCGCAGCCGCCCCAGAAGATGGCGCGTTCATTGAAGCGCCATCCTCTGGCACTGAACCCCGCTCTTCCAGCGGCCCTGGTAGCGGTGGCACGCTGGGTAATAAAGAGGTTAGGGCCAGCTTTGTATTATCAGCTGGCCCTAAGCCCGAAATTTATGGCGGTCACGCCAATATTAGACATGACCGCCATGAATTTCTATTAAATTGTTTTAAAAAAAAACACAACACAAAGAAAATCCATCTTTAATTAAAAAAATCCTCTTCCGTCCGACGCAGTCCAAAACGCGATGTCCTCTCTGCTACATCCCCTGTGCATAGATATAGATGTCTATGCACAGGGAATGAGCAGACTGAGAACAATCTCAGCTCTGCTACATCATCTCTGTGCACATTCATGTCTGTACACAGGGAATGAGCAGACTGAGAACAATCTCAGCTCTGCTACATCAGGCAGCAGGCAGACTCTAGGACCCTTGAGCTGGCAGCCAGCACACAGAGAAGACAGGACTCTTATCTGTGCGAGTTTCCCAGCGATTACTTACAAAGTAAACGAGTCCAATGCAAATAAATGACAAAACTAGGATTGCTTCAGGCTGAAGCTTCCGAGACACATCTGCGATTTGTAAATCTCACACTACTCACTATTACTCGCTTCCCCATTCATTAACATTGGACTCGCTAGACTCGCAACGAGTAGCGAGTCCTGTGCTCTGACTCGCTAGAGTCAAGCGATTCCGAGTAATTTAGGATTCGCCCATCACTAGTGTTAACCCCTTATTACCCAGCATGCCACAGCCACAAGGGTCGCTGGAAGAGCCTGGTAAAGCACCTGAAAATGGCGCTACAATGAATGCGTCATTTTCAGGGGTGGCTGTAGGATTCTATTCTTTAGCATGGGGGGGGCCCTAAAACAATGGACCCTCACCCCACTGAGAATACAGCCCTCAGCTGCCTAATTTTACCTTGACTGGCAATTAAAAATAGGGTGAAGCCCACACATTTTTTTGCTGGCCAATGTAAAATTACGCAGCTTTAGGTGGCAGCTCACAGCTATCCGTTTCCACTAGGCTAGACTTAAAAATACTGCGAATCCCCATGCGTTTTTATTTATTTATTTATTTATTTAATACCCTATGATGACAGGTTGGTTACCATACACTTTAGTGCATGGCAACCAAGCACAATCACTGTCCAGATTGTGAAAATGCACTCTGACTACAACAGCCAATCACAGAAGCGCTTACAGAGAACATTTGTGATTGGCTGTTTGATGGCCAGTGCAGCGAATATGCAAGTAGCTTAAAGGACGGCCTCAGAAGTGATTCAGCGGGAGACAAAGCTGACCTGGAAGTGATTCAGCAGGAGCACAGGAGATTAAGCTGACCTCGGAGCAGCAGCAGGAGTCTGGTAATCACAATCTACCTGTTCTTCTATATATCTATCTTCACTAGGTTCTGTCACTCAGAGCAGACAGCTCTATGGCAGAACAGTATGCAGACAGTCTACAGTATCTCTGCCTACTGTTCCAATGCAGTTTAAGCATCATGTTCTAAGCCATCTCTGCCTGTTTACAGCTCTCCCAGACCTCATCATTGGGTCCAGCAGAAAATTACTTGTGTTTCCTATTGATTTACATTGTACTCACTATGAACGGAATAAACATGTGGTGCCCCTGCGGGCTGGTTACCACAGAGACACTGCACTTAAGCCATAGGTGTGGTATTGCACTCCCAGGTAAGGAGAGAACACAAACCCGAAACACACACACCTGCACCCAACACCCATCTTAACTCCTGGCCAGGAGATAGAAGGGGCGGAAGTGACCTCATACCAGGAGCACCATCTGCTGGCAGGAGGAGGGAATAGGCAGAGGGGTGGAAATAGAGAGTAGAAAAGCAGAAAGGAAGAGTTAGAACAGTTGGAGGGAGAAGTGAGTCTGAGAGGAACACTAAGAAAAATGGAGTTCTAAGGGAGGCTAGCACCAGGAGAGGAGTGGGACAGTGGGTAGGTCACCATGGAACCCTTGCCAGTGGGACCCAGTTCCAGCAATGACCCCAAGGTTGTTGCTGGAGGAACTAGGTTGTAAGAGGGGAGCGGCCCCAATCTGGCAACAACACTTCAGGGTCCAGCCAGGAAACCGGGGGCTGCTGAGCTGCAGGAGCAGTAGCCAATTACTGTGGACATTCTGCAAAATGGTGGTTATTCCTAGGGTCAGAGTACGTGTTGATCATCACTTGACTGGACCCATAGTCACTTGCTTGGGACACCTTTTATAGCAGTGTACTTCCACACGTTTGTTATAATGTTTTTTTCTGTGGTCTAATTATGTGGTGGTGTGAACGCAGTCCTACAGACCCGTTCACATAGTGCCCTGGCTCAGTTGCAGTTTTTCATTTATTCCCTTGTTTAGCAAGACAGAGAGTGCCCCACCCCTCCTTTTCTGAGCCAGGCACATAAAGTGCTGTCTTCTGCACTGTGTCCATATTGGTTTCTGGCCCGTCTTCACCCTGCATCCATGAGATATATTTATACAGGATCAGATTTTAAATTAGTTAGATAGGACCGTTCTGATAAGGGTCACCATGGTGAGGTGGAACGGCTTACGTACATTTTTTGCAAAAAACGTATTAACTAAGTACCCTGTTTTTGATACTGTTTTTTACTAAGCACTTGCTTTTTATTATTACCTTTTTATAGCAGTGTACTTCCACACGTTTGTTATACTGCTTTTTCTGTGGTCTAGTTATGTGGTGGTGTGAACGCAGTCCTACAGACCCGTTCACATTGTGCCCTGGCTCAGTTGCAGTTTTTCTTTTTTCTTGGGACACTGTAGCACAAAGGTGCTAGATAGGAGAGATGAAAACAACAGCATGGGAAAGACAACCGGGAAAGGCTTACAGAAAGATGTCTTGGAGGAGTGGATCCGAATTGCCTGGGAGTTGTTCAGACTGCTGACCGAAAGGACAAGATGCCCTTGCTGGACTGGAGCTGTTGAAAGCTGCAAGTAACGGAACTGCTAACTTTGTATCTTCTCGTTTATTCCCCGCGCCCTCCTTGCTGGCTCCTGCACTCCAGCTACAAGTACCAACATCCCAAAAGACTCTTGCATTATATCCCAGGGCCTCACTCCACCTGTGGGGAGCGTTACCATCCTAGATGCTACAATACCATCCCCTGGGGTTCCTCCAAGCAGCGTTGGCCATCCCTGGCTGAATACCACAGGTGGCGTCACAAAAGACTCATATCCCGTGTAAATATACCCCTTCACTGCATGGCCAGGGCCACGGAGCTGGGCCACAGCCACCGTGACCTTCCTGAAGTATCACCGGCCCGGCTACCGAGTACCCCCTGGCCCTAGCAGCTGTTGCGAATACGTGATTATTACAAAGTACTCGTTATGAGTATAGCGATTATGAATATTTTGGTACTAGCATTACTAGCTGCCAAAAATATGATTTTTAAATGGAATCTTAAAGCTGACACATACTGCACAGTACACTGGCAACATGTATCAGAAACTGAAATTTCAGCCATGAATGTTTGACTCTGAAACTCTGTCAAGAAAGGTGGGTCCCCAGAAGGATTTCCCCATCCACTGCCAACGACTGACAGGTCTCTCTCTATACATTCATACAGGGGGAGACCGGTCATTCAAAGTGAGCAGGCAGGGAGAACCCACTGGGCACCGACTATTCTGACTGATCATGCGCTGGCTACTATAGTATGATTATTTCTTGCAACACTGCAACGTTGCACAGTCAAACAAACTTGGCAGAAATAATACAGCTAAAGCCTGACACACACTACACTTAGACTGGACAGCATGTGTCTACTGTCAGGTTAGGTTCCCGTTATGCCAGTTAAAAATCAATGAACACAAATTCTAATCTTTTGGCTCACTCATTGAGTTATTGCTTGCATGTTTAGAAACCCAATAGTTTTTGAAAATGCCTTCCCACAAACATTAATTACCGATTTTGATTTTTATATAGTATCACACAGTGTAAATGGTGTGTGCCGCTGACCTGAAAATTCCGCTACCTAGAAAAGTGTAATTACAGAAGATGCAAAAAGTGGGCTGATGTGTTTTTAAATGCCAGAGCAGAATTTTGGCCCCAGTCTGGCCCTGCCACTGACCTTATGTTTTCTATGAAATTCAACTCTAGTTTTTATTGTTGAAATGTGCTATAATCTATCTATTATACACACCAGAAGAAGCTACAGTAAAAGAATGTAAATATGAACAACTAATCTTCTACTTATTACAATGTAAATGCAGTAAATTCAATCTCTAAGCATACAAGTCTCTTAAGCTACATGTCCTTCAAAAAGGTTGTTTGTACTGCAAAAGACTGAAATAAATATTTTCCTTGTCGATCCTAGATTCCAATAAATCCAAACTGTGACTGCAAATATTTCTGCCTGTACATTTTAATTCGTTTAGAAATAGAGGCTAATAACAGGGAAATTAATAGAGTTTTAATTTCTTTATTGTGTAAACAATCAGTAGAAAAATTGTTAGTGATCTAAAAAGCAATTATTTGGCAGCTGTAGATCATTGATCATTGGCAGGCATATGAAAAGAAAGCCTCACTGTATAAAAAGAAGTTCTGAAGCTTCAAATATATTTTGGTGCTTATTTATCAAGACTGGTGTAGCCCATGTCAATAGTAATGAATGATGAGGCTCCCTGGAGTAGGACGCGCTAAGGCTGGTTTCACATTAGCGTTCCCCTCCGCAGCGTTCTGCGGAGGGGAATCGCCATGTGTGCGCAGCGGCCGCCAGCTCCTATCTTTATAATGGAGCGCATGGTGCGGCGCTTGACAGCGCAGGACCGTGTGCACCCATTCACTCCCATATGTGATCTGTGCGCAGGCGATGCCTGCGCACAAATCACACACTCTTGCCCGCACCAGGGACGCGACATGGTTGCGTCCCTGGTGCGGGCGAGAGTGTGTGATTTGTGCGCAGGCATCCGCCTGCGCACAGATCACATATAGGAGTGAATGGGTGCGTACGGTCCTGCGCTGTCAAGCGCAGCACCGTGCGCTCCCATTATAAAGATATGAGCTGCGGCCGCTGCGTCACATTGTGGACCCCTCCGCAGAACGCTGCGGAGGGTCCGCAAATGTGAAGGCAGCCTAAATTCATTAGGAGGCATATGCCACTCATTAGATGTGCTGAATTAATACACTCCACTTAATGACTTCAGCATATCTTCTAAGTGGCATATGCCTTTATGCGTTGGGCCAAAATAATACTCCAGTCAGTGACTGGAGTAACATTTATGGTGTACAAAATTTTGGCATTATTAATTAATTTGATGGGACACCTCCTCGGCTCACCAACTGTTGTAGCTGGTGTGGAAACGCTAAAAGTTGCTACATTTTTCCACAACTTACGATTGCACAAACATTTAACCAATTTTCAAAGGTTTTACGACAGTTTTCTGTCATAAAAGATTTGATATTTCAGCCCTTTTGTGTATATTTTACCAGTGAATTGATTTTGTTATATATAGAGTCTGCAGAGTCATTCAGTTACACTTATAATAAGTCAAGACGAGACAACTGTGAGTCAAAGTTGTTTCCACTCCAGCCCCTATAGTTCTCTCTTTGCATTGCCTGGGCTTACTGATGGAGACCGACTCTGTAAATCCTGGTCCTATTGTACATCTAAAAACTGAAGAAAATCATTGGCCGCAGTTGACAAGTTAGCTGAAGTGGCCATATGCCTGTCTGGCCAGAAGAGGGAATACTGAAATTGGCAGGGACATCACATAGTATGGAGAACAGCATGACATTGTAAGGTTAGTATTATTTTTTCCTTTTTCAGCATGATGGCCAGTTAAAGGTGAACACAACCTTTCTAATCACAGCAAAAGTCACTTCGCTGCACTTAATGTTAGGTTGATGGCTCTTACCTACACCTTATGTTACAGACTAGGACAGGATAAATTGTATTTTTCATCTGAATATAGATAAAATGTATAATTCCAGTCACTCACAGAGCTCAAAAGTCTCTAAAGTCACAATTTACATTGTGTAACTTGTTTAAAGGGACACTGTCAGGTCATATTTCAGTATGATACTAATATTACCCTTGAATAGTTCCTGGGCAGACCTTTTAAAAACATGTAAAATCGTTATTCTACCCTTTGTAGTTTCCATGTTATCAGCTCTTCACAGAGAGCTCTTAAAAAAAGGGTGTGTAGGCTCAGCACAATTATTTTTATGAATGGCTTATGTCTACTGTATAACAATCCTGAGCTCTTAAATTAGTCCTTCCCATTATAACCAAACAGGAATAGTCCTGTGCTGTATAAACAGTCATGTAATTATGCACTCCCTCTCAGCAGCTCCCTCCTCCCACCTCCTTTTGCTCTCAGTGCTGTGTGGTTTCACTTCTGAAGCTATGTTCTATTTAGGAGGAAGTACAGGTTGCCTTATGATTCTAGATCCATTTGTTCTGTAAGATCCTGCTGTGCTGTGAGACATCCTGTGTTTATCTGATCTCTTGGTTTTCGCTGCAAAGAGAGTAGAGAGGAGGATGCAGCCCTCCTCCCCGCCCCCACTCCCCACTGATCTCCTGTGCTGTGTGCTTTGATGTGACATGCATAATCATGCTATGGGGAGTGAACAGCAGAGAACTAAGTGGATCATTCACTGTGATTGACAGATGGAATGAATCTCTTTATTTGAAGTTTACAGAAGATAGAAAAGATAGAAGGGATATAATAATGGAATACATAAATAGAGAGAGCTTAGAAAAAGGAATTAGAAAATGATAGCAATTACATATGGATTTTTGACCTGACAGTTTTCCTTTAAAGTTGTATAACTTTGCTTTACCTAGTGATAGAGAGTTGGGCTGAGCAAACCAGAATTGTCAAGTTTGGTGGTTGTACCGAACTCCTATTGTCTGGTGCTCAACCCTGAACACAAGTTTCTAACTGTCCATGTCCCTGTTTAGGTTTGCCATCCCTGGAATAGCGAGTAGTGAATTATTTCGACTCGCTATACTCGTAACGAGGAGGTCCTAATACTCGGGTACTTGTTACAGTAGTGAGTCCAATATAAGTCAATGGGGAATGCGAGTACTTTCGCAGTGTATCTATATAAACTGTGAAAGTGAAATAAAAGTTAATAAAAGGTGTTAAAAATAAAAAAATAACATAATCACCTATGCGACGGCTGTCCCGGGACCCGAAAAGAACACATCCGATGGCTTACCAGGACCTTAAGTCTGAGGGCCAATCAGATGGCCAGTAACGATCAGGTGGTGTGTGACGTCACATATCACTGATCACTACCGGCCATCTGATTGGCCATCAGACTTAGGTTTGTGCCATTGTCGTTTGTGGGTGTTTTTGGTTTTCCGTCGGCGGTATCCGCTGAGTTGTTATGTTAATTTATGTTATCCTAGCACCGGTTTGGCTTAACATGCTAGTCATGATGTTTAGAAAACGCTGGTACATTAGAATGTTTTTTTGTCTCCTTTCCAGTTCTTCGCGGTTTCACCGGTTCAAGATAGAGAAGTGACTTCTTTTGACCGTTTTTCAGCAGATCTAGTAAAGTGCACAAACAGTCTGAAACGCTAAGAAAACCCAGAAACTGCCGAAAAGCTGTATAAACGCTAAAAAAGTCGCCAAGTTAGCAAACAGGGACTGTACTCAGAACTCAGTTTCTGGCTTTTCCACCGTTTCGATGTTGCAAGATCAAAGTCAATGTGATACTTAAAGTCTGGCAGCATGATTGTTTTTTGGGGCTGCGTACAAGGTCGGATAGGTGGTATATTATTTTTTTATTTCTAACACCTTCTTAACTTATTCACTTCGCAATTTAGATACACTGCGAAGTGAATAATTTCGCACTCCTAAAGAGTAATCGCAACGAATGTAAGGTAGCGAGAGCCCGATACCAGGTACTATTCGGCGATATCGAATATTACGAGTATGTGCTCACCAGTAATTTCACTAAGCTTGTTTAAGGGACAAGCAGCAATCAGAGTTTTTGGTGTGGGCTCCACCTATTTTTGATAACCAGCAAGTAAAGCAGATATTGGGCTGGTATATAGGGAATGTTATTGCAATCCAGCTAAATATATCAATTGACAACTGCCCAGATTGCATCATGAGAGCACCAGGTACAGGTGATTGCCAGCCTTACAGATGTCCCTGATTGGTGGCTATCAGGGTAATAGTTAATGGGGTTGATGTCATCTGTGAATTAACAGCTGACATCAAATCCAGAGGTTAGTAATGGATGGCTGTCTATCACATACCAACCTGGTAAGTGAATGGATAAAATAAACACACCAGGAAAAAATTAGTTTATTTGAATAAAGACTCTCCACAAAGCCTCATTTACAAATTTCTTAAATAAAAAAAATCCTGGAAAGTTCTTACATTAATTAACAGTTAATGTCCCATGACATCCATCGATTACTAAGGTCTCTCATTCTGACAAAGTTCTCAGAACAAGAATCCATAGGTTACTGCCTGTCAGCGGTAGCCCTGGATTTTCCCACAGGTGCTGACATCAGTAACCATACCTGACACCACAAAATCTGGGCCTGGCACTGCCCTCCACGGCTTCAATACCCCGTGAGAGCGGTGAGGTTATGTTAGGTTATTGACATCATCACCACTTTTGCTGGGGGACAGCTATCATGAAAGTCAATGCCAGATCCAGATTTTCCCTCAAGTAGTGAAGTCATGTAAGGTTACTGACATCAGCGCCCATGGGAAAAACCAGGCTTGTCACTGACCAGCAGTGATCTTTGGAACCTTGTTCTCAGAACGTTCTTAGAATGAGACTCTATAGGAATCAATGAGCTTTGTGGGACATTACCTAGTGTTTTATCATTGGAACTTCCTGGATTTTTTTTATTAAAAAAATTGGTGAGTGGGAGTCTGAGCGAGTCTTTATTCAAATAAAAAAATTTTTCCTGTGTCTTTTTTTAACCATTCACTTGCCATGTAAGTAATGGGAGGGTGTTATAGTTGCTAATCCTTTGCAAACCTCTGGGCTTGATGCCAGATGGCAAGTCACAGCTGACATCAACCTCATTAATCATTACACTTCTTACCAATGCACCAGGGTAATCAGGAAGAGCTGGATAAAGCACCAGAATTGGCAAATTTAATGGTTGCACAAATTCTGGAACAGCTGTGGGCTGCTATATTTAGTCTTGGAAGGGCCAAATTAATCCTTGATAATACCAGTCCCCTGCTGTCTGATTTACTATGGCTGGTTATCAAAAATGCGTGGGAGCACACATAATTTATTTAATTGATTTAGAAAAAAAAAAAGTGTAGGATGCCCTCTTTTATTTTTGATAGCCTGCCAAGGTAAAGCTGACATCTTGCAGCCTGTAGCTATCTGTTTTACCAGCGCTTGCTATCAAAAAAAGGAACCCACATACAGTAACTATTTTTAATTTATTTCTTTTTACACTAATACAGCTGACTGCCTGCAACCAATCACAGATGCCGGCAAAGAGGGTGGGTGAGAGAACAAGTGAATATTTATTTTGTTTAAGCATCAGGAAGGTGTGTATAGCAGCCAGACTGCAACCAATTACAGACGCTGGCAAAGAGGGTAGGTGTAGGAAACAGGGAATATGCATTTTGTTTAATCAGCGGGCCTGAAGAGAGTCTGACTTCTGTCTTTTCTTCAGGAAAACACGGTATGTATAATTGCCCTGCTCTTATCCCCATTTTGCTTCCTTTTGCATCCCCCTAGCCCTTACTATGGTAATTTTACAGGCATTTTTCAGCACAGAAGTTCGGTTCCCCATTGACTTGTAAAGGGTTTGGTGTCTAAGGTAAAGTTTTGGTCACGTCCAGTTCCCAAACCAAATTTTTTTTTAAAGTCTGTCTGAACCCAAACATCCACGGGTCCGCTTATCTCTAATAAAGAGTTGTTAGATATGTGTCTACAACCGATTTGGGTATGTTGACATATACAGAATTTGCTGAAGATTTTGGTTTAGATTCTATTTAAGGGATACCACCCCCTATTTATACACACATGTAGGTCATTCAAAGCAAAGTTAAGAAAAGGATGGTTTGTGGTTGCTAAAAGGTGTTCTGAAATGCAAGGATGAGGTAGACAGCAGGCCGCTGTCAAAACGCATTGTGTGTTTAATCAAATAAACAGGTCTGTAAAATTCTCCTCGGAAGTCATCCTTGCATTCCAGTGCTCCTATTAGTAACCACAAACCATCCTTTTCTTAATTCATTGCTCCCTCTGAGGGATTGTGGCTTGGAACAGCATAGAATACTTCGGAGAGCTTCTCTCACCAATTACAGGAATTGAGATACCGATGACACGGGTCAGGTGAACACACCACATGATGGAACCCAAGAAGCGCTGACGGAGGAGTGGTGCTGCGGCTCCATAGTGCTGGTAATCATGGATGTGCAGGAGTGCACAACCGTTCCAGATGATAGGCTAAATCCCCCCACCTTACAATAAATACTCCAGTAGACCACGGGGTACTCTTCAGTTGCACCCCTCTACCTTCTTGTTTTGCATTCAAAGCCAAGTTGGGGTGGAACAGCAGTAAGGAAATCAGGAGGCAAGATGGTAAGATGAACAAGGGTGTTCAGGGGAGCTAGTCTGGCCCTAGACCTGGTGTCCCTGACTAGCCTGTTCCTAAAGGTACTTCTGAAGGTGAGGAGGTTTGAGCCGCCAGCTTAGCCCTTTGCTCCTAATCAGACCTAGGCTAAAAGCCCCTACCTCCACCCAGGTGCAGGCTTGGTTTTGCCCCTTTTCTTCAGTAGGTGTTTAAGCACCAACGCTGGAGACATAGGAGCAGTCCTGATCACAGCAGAGACAGTAGTACTTAGGTGCTTATCCTAAAGGGATAGTGGCTGTGAAACGGGTTTAACCTGGTATGGACAGACCCTAATAAAGTGATCAGCTTGACCACAAAAGAAACAAGACCTCCCAACCTGATGAACTGCAGTTGGGCTAGTGTCGGAAATTACATTCCCAAACTGCTTAGGTACATCAGGACCCAAACGTGTAACCTCCGCAGCAGGTATGGACACCAGGGGCAGGGTTGAATCAGGTCTCTCTCTCAGGCGTCTGTCCAGCCTAATAGCAAGCACTATAGCAGCCTCCAGTGACTCCAGAGCAACGTACTGAGTCATGGAGTCTTGTAGCCGATCTGACAAAAACAGACAGAACTGACTCCTCAGAGCAGGGTCATTCTACTGAGTGTCAGTGGCCCATCTCCTGAACTCAAGAGCAATACTCCTCGGCTGGTCGAGCTCTCTGCCTGAGTTTACCTCTGAAGTTGAGGAGGTTTGAGCTGCCACCTTAGCCCTTTGCTCTTAATCAGCCCTAGGCTAAGAGACCCTACCTCCACCCTTGGATCAGGAAAACTTAGCAGCTACAATGAAGTCAACAGCAGCAACAACACAGCTCAGCACAGCACGACTTCACACAACAGGGTCCAAGTAGAAATGAGCTCTATGTGCAACATCTAGTGGAGGGAAGTGGAGCTATTTCAAGGCTGGGGGAGTGGAGATCTGAATACTAAGACACACTCCTCCACCTCCACCTAAATGCTATGACTTATCCCTCCACCTGCACAGCTGCAAACAACAGACTAAGGAAAAAACTCAGATTTAATCACAGCAGCAGCACTCATGTAACTACAAAGGAGTAAATACGTGACCCAAGTCCAGTAATACATTTACATGACTAATCCATCCCTGCATTACAGAAAAATCTTGGCTCTGTTCCCTGCTTAGCACTGCCTCTTTTTGCGTCTCTGAAAAATTTGAAAAAAATAGTTTTTTTTGTAGTATGTACAAACTTTAAAGGCATTGTCCACTACTTGGACAGACCCCGTCACAATCATCATGTTTGCCCCATTAAAATAACATAACATTTATACTCACCTCCAGGGCATGATGTTCTTACATTACACAAGCCTTTATACCAATAAGTGATGGCTTCACTGTCCCTGCCTTCAAATGTACGAAAGAAGAAGAAGTGAGAGATCAGTTGCCACATCCTCTTGATGTTCAACTTATCTGAATTGGGGGAGAGTGAAGCCAGTGGTGTTTGGGTGCAGGGTTCATGCGATGTAACAACCTCATGTGAACCCTGGGGGGGCGAGTTCCAAGACAGTCGCAAGTTTGCCAGAATGGGAGATGAGCATAACTGTTAATTTAATGGGGGCAAACATGGTGAAGTAGTGGACAACTAATGAAAAAAACCTTAAATTTGCATTGCCCAGTGATGAAATAATTACAGTAGTGTTCAAAATCATAGCAGCCTAATATACAGCTAACTAGATTATTCACTGTTTTTGGTATAAATTATATTATCACATGTCAAACAGTTTACCAGTTGGTGCAGTAGAGTCTTAAAAAAAACAACAGACTCAGCATTCATGATCTGCATGTTTTTGAGTATGTGAATTATTAATTGAAATGGGGTGTGTTCAAAATAATAGCAGTGTGGAGTTCAATTATGAGGTCAATCATTCTGTGAAGAAATATGTGTGCATCAGGGGGCCCTTATTTAAGGGTGAAGTCAGCACATGTTGTACGTTAATTTCTCCTTGAAGCCTGAGAAATATGGGTCAATCCAGACATTGTTCAGAAGAACAGCGTACTTTGATTAAACAGTTGATTGGTGAGGGTAAAACTTATAAAGAGGTTCAGACAATGCTAGGCTGTTCAGCTAATATAATCTCCAATACTTTAAAATGAAAAGCAAAACCAGAGAGATGTGGAAGAAAACAGAAGACTACCATTCCAATGGATGAAGAATAGCCAGAATGGCAAAGGCTCAGCCAATGATCAGCTCCAGGATGATCAAGGACAGTCTCAAGTTACCTGTGAGGACTGTGACAGTTAGAAGATGCCTGTGTGAAGCTAATCTGTTAGTGAAAAGTCCTTGCAAAATCCCACTGTTAAAAAACAGACATGTACTGAAGCGCACAATTTGCCAAATAACACATCAACTGGCCTAAAGAGTAATGGAGAAACATTTTGTGGCTTTATGAAAGTAAAATTGTTTTTTTTGGGTCCAAGGGCCACAGACAGATTGTCAGACGACCCCAAACTCTGAATTCAAGCCACAGTACACTCTGAAGACATTGAAGCATGGTGGTGCAAGTATCCTGATACGAGCATGTTTCTCTTACTATGGTCTATTTACCACATACCATGGATCAAGGACCAGTTTTGCAAAGCCAACAAATGCAAATAAAGTTTGGGATGTAGTCAAAGCATGCTTGGCTGGAATGACAGTTGACAGGTGCCAGAAGTTGATTGACTCTATGTAAGGCTGCTTTCACATCAGCGGTTTCTGTCATTCATGGCAGATCCGGCACTTTTACCTCATCTGCCACCAACAACCGACTTGCGGCAAGCCCCATTCATTCTCTATGGGACTGGTGGTTTTTGTGCAGCTGCAAGTGCTAGAAAACCGATCTTGCCGCACCTGACCGCAAGTCCTATAGAGAATGAATAGGGCTTGCTGCAAGTTGGCCATTACACAGCAGATGTGGGAAAATATGCCGGATCTTCCATGAATGTAAAACACTGCTGATGTGAAAGGTCCCTAACATACTGTAGATATGAAGCAGTTTTACAAAACTGTGGTTATACTTAAAATATTAGGTAATTAATTGACAGGAATGCTAAATCCTTAAAAAAAAAAAAGAGCACATATTTTGAGCATGTAAAGACAAATGCAGACATGCTAAATTTTTGAACAGCCCAATGTTCATTTTTTGTTATTTTCTGTAAAATATAAGTAGTTAAAAAGTTAAAAATTATATACATTTATCGTCATATTTTGATTTAGAAAACAGTGTGCAATGTTCCCAATGCATGAAAATAAGAACTATTATAAAGTTTTTGGGCTTAGCTCATGTTTTTGAACACACTGCTATAATTTTCAACACATCTGTAAAACTGCTATTTGCACCATACAGACTTTTAGTACTGGCTAGATGTACAGACAGTAGTTTCTATTATTATGGTTCTCTTAGATTTAAAAGGTGGTAATTTTTCTTTATTTTTGTTGATTCACTGGCTGCATCTTAACATATATATCAACCATAAGGTAAGATACCTTCCCAGATGACGTTATATGTCTTGTTCCTGTATTATTTGCCAGGGCATAAAGAACAGCATCGTGTACAGTGAGGAAGAGGTGATTATGACTCAGACCACCCTCAGCAAAGACTCCACCAAGTTCAATGTCATCATATACTTGAGCTGAAAGAAAAGAATAGTAGAGAAAAAATGTAAAAGATCCTAACTTATATGTGAATCAGTCCAACGTTCTCACATGTACTCCCATAATTCCTTGTTTGGTTTTGCCATGTCTATAGATAGTCTAGAGCAGGGGTCTCAAACTCGCAGCCCGAGGGCCGCATGCGGCCCCTGGGGCTTCACTATGCGGCCCGCGGCACCCTGGACAACTTAATGATGCATCGCCCCAGTGCAGGGGGCCGCTGCAGTTCCTGCTGTGCGATGACTTCTGTCCGCAGCACTAACAAGCTCTGCCACTCAGCAAGATCAATGCAAGCTGCCAGCCAATGAGAGGCCCGCAGCTGACGGCAGAATATGACGTCACCTGCGGGCCTCTGGCTGGCAGATTGCATTGATCTTGATGAGCAACAGAGCTTGTCTGAGCGGCGGCTGGAGGAAGTCATAGCACAGTGGAGGCCGGAAGTCAGTACAGCGGGGACCGCGGCGGCCCCCTGCACTGGAGCAATGCATCATTAAAGTGAGAAAAGTGTGAGTGTGTGTGAGAAGGTGTGTGTGAGGGTGTGAGGGTGTGAGTATGTGAGTGAGGATATGTGTATAAGAGAGTGTGTGTAAGGTGTGTGTGAGAAGTTGTGTGAGGGTGAGTGTGTGAGGGTGTGAGTAAGTGAGTGATGATATGTGAATAAGAAAGTGTGTGCGAGTTTCAGTGTGGTGTATGAATGTGAGTGTAAGAGTGTGTATGAGGATGTGTGAGAGTGTGTGTGAGAGTATGTGTGTGTGTGGGTTTGTGTGTGAGTGTGGTAGTGTGTATTTGAGTGTGTAAAAAGAAGGTAAAACAGGATGGGGGAGCATCACTATAAAAGTAGATCAGGAAGGGGGACATCACTATAAAAGGGGATCAGGATGGGGACATCACTATAAAAGGGGATCGGGATGGGGACATCATCACTAAAGGGAATTAAGATGGAGGACATCACTACTAAAGGGGAATGTGATGGGGGACATCACTAGAAAAGGAGATCAGGAAGGGGGACATCACTAGAAAAGGGGATCAGGATGGGGGACTCTAAAGCACTGTATGGAGGCCCTCTGTACAGACATACTGTATAATGCCTCCACCAGACACATACGAGAAAACTAATGAGGAAACACTGTAAAAACTGAAATGGTGACCAAATGCTGAGTCTTTAATAATAAGTATTTAATTTCCAAAGGACAAAATGACAAAATTAGGCCTTTTTTCTGAAAAAAATTATCTATTCTGTTTGCAGAAACAGTCCAGAACACAAGGAGTGAACAAAAAAAAAACCGTTACTGTAACACACAAATGAACTGTCAAACACAAACATAACAATATACATAGTACATAAATATAATGAAAGTCCCACAAGGATCATCAACAGCAAACAGACTGTTAAACTGGTTGGAAAGGCCATGACGGGCAGAGTACATTAAGGTCATTCAGTTGAACCCCAAACGCTGCATGCATGCCCAGTAGGGGGAAGCACAAAAGGTGCAAAATGTTGGCAGGGGAAATCTAACTTTAACAAAAACACATGCCTTGGTCAAGCAAGAACTGAAAAAAACAGCTCCAACATGTCCTTCTCTAGCCAAAATGCCAACTAAGGGATGGGTCACTATCTCACCAACCCATCAACATGCCTTAGGAAGGTCCACTGACATTGTCTCTCATAATTTTCAGTGATGCCCTGGATGGTTGCTGGCATGTTTCCTGGTACTCTGCTGCCAGACGGTCTTGGTGGATCACAGGAGCCACTCCCCTAGGGGCATTTTCTGCCACCTGCCCCCCAGCACACTCCATCATGGCCACTGCTGGAGAGGATGATGGAGTAATGAAAGGATGACCATACCCTTTAGGACAGACAGGAGGACCAGCTTAGGGAACACCGACAGGCCCTCTGAGTTCGGGTGCATCTGGCTGGCCAACCAAGAGACTCCTGGGCTGCACCCAACGCCAACTTCTCTCCATGTTGGCCAACCCCTGCTACTTCTCAAATTGGTCGGTGGTATCAATTTGACCTACACCAACTACAAACTACTCCTTACTACCCACAATGTCATGAAAGTGACTTCCTCCCCGACAAAGATGTTGTGTAGTCTTTGGGGAAGATTGTCATGCAGCAGGGTGAACCAGGTGATATCAGTGATATCCCGTGCCATGTTCCACTAGGAAACCAAACACCTTATCCTGCAGGAATGCCACCACCTTGCCTTGGGTACATTGGTTGAAGAAGTCAACCTATGCAACTAGTCCCGGGGGATGGCATCTGAGAGGTGAATCTCTTCAACAAAGGAAACAGGACAGGGTTGTTGATGCCTTGTCAGATTGTTGCTTGGAGGGGGTAGGGGTCCCCACATGGCACTGTCCCAGTTCAAGGTCTCTGGAGGGGTTGATCCACATGGTCAGGAAACAGGCCCTTCTGCCTCCTCTATCTCCTCCTCTTCCTCCTCGGCCTCCTCATAATGATCCTGGTCCTGATGGTGGTGGTATTGGGGAATGGGATCCAGCTGGAACACTGGCTGCAGGTGGAATCTAGCCAGACATGCTGCAAGATCATGTACAGTTTGTCCTGTGGTGCTTCCAGTCCCGAAAGTGTCACCTCTTGACTGCTGTGACTCATTTTCAGATTTCTTGTGCTGCTCTATTAGCAATTCTTGTAAAATGTTCCTTTTAATTTTTATGTCTTCAGCTCCACTTCTGGCATTGGAGCCAAGGATTAGATCCGCACCTCATTGCAGATGACGCCCAAAGTGGGTAGTGTGCTGGAGCTCCAAATGACATATGTCTCTATCTCTTCTCCATGCCACTGTGGGTCTGGTTCTGCTGAATCCAACTCACCTTCTGCCCCTGGGGTGGTTAGAAAGATGAAATCCTGTGAGTCCAGGTCAGCCATACCTTGCAGGTGATGTATTTCCAAAATACTGTGTAATGCTGTCACGTTAGAAAGTTGAACTGTGGTAGCAGACAGTGTACCTGCATGGCACTGGAAATGCACAGGTAAGATGGCGGAAAAATGCGTTCTGCGGGTTTGTGTGTTTGCTTTGCCTAAGGGGCACGCCTCTTTCAGTGAGTAACCGGATTCAGATCCCAGCAATCACTACTGGAATTTAATGTTTGCACACTCATGTAGTTTAATGCCTAGCTCCTAATTAACCCCTTTATGTGATGCTCTGCAGAACTAACGTTCCTGTCACAAATCCAATTCCTTACTCCACAATGTATAACAACTGAGTTGCGCTTAGGTGCAGTCATTATTGAAGCGAAACATCTTTGTAGGAAACAAAAATGATGATAATAAATACGTCTATTCAGATCAATATTCACCGCCAATTCATCAGGAATGCTAAATAATGCTAGTGGGGCACTGCAGGAATGCAAGGACAACTTTACTAGGAATTATACATATCACACAGTTGTGCACTTGCCAAAAGTCTGTATTGTAAGTGTATGGCATGAAATGTGAGTCCCAATGGAAACAGTGTTACAAATAAATGTAAACCACTATGGAATTAATTGCACTATATAAATTAATGGCCATATGCTATTTTTATATGAATTGCTATCACATGAGTGTACAACAAATGGCCTTGCATGCTGCTGATACTCTGCAATAATAAAGGTGTTCTTTCCAAAAATAGTATATATAATAAAATAAAAAAAAATAAAAAAATGCCCTAAAAAATATTAAGCTCTCTTAATAGGATGTTTTAAGGACATTGTAAGATTCCTAGACGTCACAACGGCTGCCACATCTGGAATTGTGTCCAAAATGAAAACCCTGCAGGTGTCAAAAGCACCTGCAAACTCCAAGAAGCTTAAAAAAAATCATTTAAAGCTTAAAAAAATTCTACAGCTTGGAACAAGCTGGTAGACACGATGGCTGGGGACACTTCTAACCATTCGGTAAGGTGTTATATCCAGTCACCGGGTCTTGCATTTTGACCCCAAATAAACAGGTAAAGTTTTTGGGGCATTTTAATTTTCAAACTTTTTCCCGAATAAATCTGCGCTCGACAACTTTCGGGGAAAGTGTTTATGTTCCCGATCCCGAGTCGAACCGGCCATGTTCGGTTGAATTTGAAATGTCAAACATGTTCGAGCAAAGTTCGTTCATCTCTATGTGTGACGTAAAAACCTTCCTTCAGCCCCAGGAGGTTTTTTATTTTAATGGGAGTAAACATAGGAATTGAGAAGGGTTTGTCCTAGGAGTGGACAACTCCTTTATATGCTGCTATACAGTTCCAGACATATGGGCCACTTTATTTAGTCTTTACTAAGGGGGCAATGCCCACAGGATTCTCTGAGGGTGTGTCTTTAGGATGCTCTTTATTAATAACCTTTGAACTACATCCCCTTGCAAAGATCTTTAAAATTAGTGCTTATTATAAAGATAAAAATCTCACAAACCTTATAGGAGAATTAAAAAAACAAAAAATGTTTTGTTCAGGAGGGTAGGAAGGATAAAATAAGAGCAAGAACTGGATACTTTTAACTTTATGTCCTCTATTTACACCTTACTGGTAGGGTTAAATGTATCTGAAAATGCTTGGGAAAATTATCGACAAACTCTATATTAGTACTCTAAGGGCCTTTCACATCAGCGTTTTGAAATTCGCGGCAGATGCGGTGAAAAACGCATCTGCCGCGATTACCGCATACCGGCTGCACTTGCGGCGCGGTTGCGGCGCGGTTGCGGTAAACGCCATACTATGTATAGGCGGACTTGCGGCAGGTGCGGCAAGTGCGGTTTGGCACTTGCGGCAGGTGCGGCGCGAAAAAAATGCTGTCAGCCGCGGTTTATTTCGCGGCCGCACCTGCCGCAAGTGCCAAAACCGCACTTGCCGCACCTGCCGCAAGTCCGCTTATACATAGTATGGCGTTTACCGCAACCGCGCCGCAAGTGCAGCCGGTATGCGGTAATCGCGGCAGATGCGTTTTTTTCACCACATCTGCGAGAATTTCAAAACGCTGATGTGAAGGGCCCTAACATTATTATATTATTATTACATCCCATGCATACCTTGTACGTCTGCTAAATAGAAGTTCACTCCGATCCTCTGGTAACTGGAACACAACTATTGAAAGAGATAGAAATAAATAGATTAATTTAATACTATCGTGATAATCTTCTGACCCCTTTGTTTCCGAGCATTGGTGAATCTTTGTAGCACAATGCTGCCACTAGGGGCAGCAAACTTAAAATGAGCCTGTAAATACCTGTATTCAATTTGCTTGCTCTAATAGCAGCGTTGTGGCGGAATGAATTTACAAAAAAATCTCTATATCAAAGATACAAAGCCAAGGTAATAAAAGCTATATTTTTCACTATATTGCTAAGTGTAAAATGTAAATGACATATTAATAGGACCAATTGTATTTCCAATAATATAATAATTGTTGAAAATATTATTTTAGAGCTCTATAACAAAGGAACAATACAACATGGAATTTTTAGAGAAGATAATTTTTGGGTTTGAGTGCAGACTACAAATACTTATAAGAAACCTGTCAGAAACTTTACACCCCACTCCCACCCAAACCATTAATATGACTGTATAGCCCCTTAAAAGATAAGCCAGTTGATCACAATATGACCACAAAATGATGCTTTAGCAGTAAGAAATTGCATTTTTAAAGTTCATTCTGGAAATGCATTGGGGGTGTGATGGCACACTTACAGCTTCTTAGCCTCCGCTGTATTCTTGAACTAACAGCACCTTCCCCTGGCTGATTGACAGGCTGGTGGCCAGTGTACCAGGGCAAACAGTCTGTCAATTAGCAAGGGAAGGGTGCTGTTAGTTCAAGAATACAGCGGAGGCTAAGAAGCTGTAAGTTCATCGTCATGCCATAATGTACTTTTAGATTGAAGTCACATTTTCATGTTAGTGAAATAGCACTAAATATTCATAAAGGGATCGACTGACATAATTTAAAGTCTACTCAATCATATTAATGGTATGGAGGTAAAAAAAGCTTCTGGCAGATTCTCTTTAATTAAATAGGTACGATAGTAAAGCTGACCAATCCGTTTGAAAGGGAAGCTGTCAGCAGTTATTGCTACCTCATCTGAGAGCCATGAGATAGGCAAAGAGACCCTGGATCCAACGATGTACCACTAGATCAATGGGTGCAGCAATTCTGACACAATCAAAGCTTTTAGATTTGGCAAAGTAGAAGAGCTGAAAAAGCTGTCCCGCCTACACCAGGCTCTGTATACAAAGTCTATAGACAGTGAGAAGCTGCTAAAAAAACCTGAATCACAGCACCACGGCTTCACCGGGTACAATTATTACCCATAGTAAGGCTCACGTGCACTACCAGTGAGTACATCCTGGACCATATAGCCACATAAAGTAAATAAGACAGCGCCTCACCGGTTAGTATTATTCAATGCGTCCTCTTTATTTCTGCCCCCCAAGCGAGCGACGTTTCGATCAGAGATAAAGATATCTGATTGAAACGTCGCTCGCTTGGTGGCAGAAATAAAGATGACGCATTGAATAATACTAACCGGTGAGGCGCTGTCTTATTTACTTTAAGCGAGAATCTGCTAATCACAGAGAAGGGTGTCAGACATGGGCTCACACACTCCTCAGTCCCAGTAATGATAAGTTACTGAAGCTAAAACAAACAAAGCAGGTAAAGAACAACACACTTTGGCATAAGAGATCTCTTTGTTTACACTTACAGTATGCTGACTTCAGATCACATAACAAAAACCCGCTGACAGATTCCCTTTGAATTTCTATTCATAAAAAAATTTAGGAAGGGTATTCATCAGAATCTTTATACCAGTTTCCTAACACATAAAAGTTGCACACTTTTGCACAAACCCATATTAGAACAAAAAATGTACACCTTTTTGTGTTTTTACTCCCACCCACTTTTCCAAAAATATGTGCAAGGCTTAGCAGCGTGTGACCAACAGCAACCAGACAGATGAGTACATTATAGCGTAAATCTAGTGCAGTTCATAGCTGCTGTGGATATCGGTTTGTGGTGCACAGACCTCGCAGTCGTGCCTCTTAACATATTTGGTGCATGTCATACTCCAGTGAAATTTTGATAAAGACTGTCTTGATCTTGATGAATTCCCCCTTCATGTTTCATAGTCTAAAAGTACACTTTTGTCTCTCTCACAAACCAAAATTCAAGAAGCCATTTGGTGACTTTATTAAGTACATACCTTTCCTAAAGCTTTGATACCCATGAGATCAACGAAACATACACCACTCATGTCAATGATAACAGTATGGAAATGAAGAACTGGAGGTGCCATGATGATGGGATCCTCAGTATGTGCTTGGGTGGTTACACCATTTGGTATAGTGACAGGAATTGTTGCCCCCACTGTCAGAGTATTTGAGGCAATGTAACTGATAGTACTGTTTGTGCCGCTCACTGTGCTGTTGTTATTGGAATCTGTTGGAGATGTGCCATCAAAATCCTCTTGTAGCTCTTGCAGGGATAATGTCTGCAAAACAGAGAAAACAAGAATAAATATGTTCTCATTCTTCTTTTACGGATGATCAGAATGCTTGTAGTATATATGTGGTATGTGATCTGTAGGAAGAATGTTACAGAGCAGGAAAATGGATCAGATTGATACACATGTTGTTGGAATAAAAATCAAGTTAACTTTTATTCATTAAAATCCCTATTCTTTGTATCCACATAAGTCCAGTCCAGTGGGCGGTCCTGTTCAATGGTTGACAGTCATCCCTGTAGGACTGTGCATACAGGCATAGCTGTCAATCACTGCATAGGACCACCAACTGGACTCATATACAGTAGATACAAATATCAAATATAAGTTTTATTGAAACTTTTCCAAGAAACCTACATATCATTCTGATCAGCGTCTTTACATCATGATAGCCACAGATTGGAGAGCATGTACAATGGGTTTAAGGGTGAAAACACACTAGCATGCGTGAAAATAGGAGCATTTTTGAAGCACGATAGTGAGGCGAGTGCTTTCCGTATGGTCGTGTGAATGTGGTGTGAGTGTGGTGGAAGAACAATGAGTGTAGTGTGACTGTGGTGTGAGTGTGGTCACTGTGCAATGAGTTTTTAACTTGGTCTTTCTCATGGTGTATAAAGTGAGAATAGAGTAGCTAGATAAAATAGGTCGATCAGGTTTAGCAGTCTCCCACTGCTACTTCCGGGGCTGCCTATTAAGCTAATTGCATATTCACTGCACTGTCAAACAAACAGCCAATTATTACAGATGCCCACACTCTGTGAGAACCTCTGTAATTGGCTGTTAGAGTCAGACTGGATTTCCTCCATCTGGACAGTGATTCTGCTTGGTTGCCATACACATTAGTGCGGGGCTGCTGTCACCAAGGCTCCTGTATGAGCAACTTAATTCAATGGCAATATACTGTGTTATGGTGTAACTGTTTGTGCAGTTTTAATTTTAATAGGTCCAAAGTGTAATAGCTGTAACCAGTTATCATTGAATCATATAACTGTTTGGCTGTGTGAGAAGAATGGAACTCTTAGGATGCGCTCACATTTGTGTATAAACTCGGCGAGTGCAATCCGATAAGACATCGTGTTGCAAACAACCATACTAACTGCACCGCTGTCACGGCCGCAGCTCTCGGTGCTCTCATTTTGTGCCCGGAGGCCCCACTAACAGGTGCTTCTTCTTCAGCGTGGCTTCCAATGCGACGTGGGACCTCATTATGTATTATCCTTGGAGGGTATGTTTGGGGTTAATAAATGGGAAAATGAGGGTTGTCAGTGTGTTTTATTTGTACTAAAAGATTTTTCTGTGTGTGTGTTTATTAACTATTGACTTTCTGGATTGGTATCATAGATGCCTGACATTACCAATCTAGGCTTAATGACAAGCTGTCAATACTCAGTTGTCATTAACCCCTTCTATCACCCAGATGCCACCGCATCGGGGCATTGGGCAGGGCAGGGTAAAGTGCCAAGATTTGGCACTTCTAATGAAAGCGCCAATATCTGTGGCAGCTGCAGCGTACTTACCCTGGGGAGTCAATAACGTTGTGCCTCCCCAGGGTAAGAAAAACAACCCCCCAGCCGAGTGCTTTATCTTGGCTAACTATCAAATTGGGGGGACCCCATATTTTATACTCAGCCAAGATAAAGTGAATAGGTGGGTGCTGCAGCCTGCACCTGTCTGCTTTATCTGTGCTGAGAATCAAAAATACAGCAAAGCCCAACACATTTTTTCCCATTATTTATTTATTTATTTATTTAACACACATATGATGGCAGGTTGGTTGCCATACACTAATGTGTATGGCAACCAAACATAGATACCGGTTCAGATTGTGGGGGCACTATCTGATTGCAACAGACAATCACAGAATCACAGATGCTCACTCTTTGTGACAGCATCTGTGATTCTGTGATTGTCTGTTGCAATCAGATAGTGCCCCCACAATCTGAACCGGTATCTATGTTTGGTTGCCATACACATTAGTGTATGGCAACCAACCTGCCATCATATGTGTGTTAAATAAATAAATAAAGGATGGGGATCTCTGCTTTAAAGGATCTTGCCACATGACTTGGGATAAGAAGCCAATTCAGACACTCGGTTTTTTCATCACATGATTCAGACTTGCCTTGCTTTTCATGAACACAGACCCCCTTTGCCTTTTAAGTTCTTCAGCTTCATTCTTCTTCAGGTACTTCTTTTTTGCCAAATAGACTTTGCATGGATCCAATCCTGTCTAGAAGGTTAACAAAATCATATTTCAGTATGTTAGAGAATGCCATTAAATATATATAATATGAGTAAAATATAGTTTAAGGCTAGGGTCAGATTCACACCATGCATCCTCTAAAAGCATGCGTTATTTTCATGTGCACATGTATAAAAAACACATGCGTTAACGCACCCATAGACTCAGATGCAAAAAACACATTGCTAAAGTGCAATGCATTTGGTGCTCTGTGTTTTTTAAAGTGCACATAAAAACGTGGACTGCAGCATTTTTGGGCCTTTTATGGAAAACGTATGCGTTTTTTAACATGGGAGTCTATAGGAAACGCATGGTACTTATATGTACCATGCGTTAACGCATGCGTTAAAAATGAACACATATGTCATGGGAATGGCGAGGGGGAAAAAAGCATCTTTTACTGCATCCCTCAAACAGATGCAACATTCCAAATGTGACCCTAGCCTAATATTATAGAAATAACATAAAAACTGAAAGTGACATTCTCCTCTTATCACAACATAGTGAATTTCAGGAGAATTAGAGTTTGAATGAATTCCTGCAGCCAAGAGACAGTTTTATGGCGACTTTACACGTCCCAACATCGTTTTGATATTGGATACAACGGCACAGGAGTGCGCACGCTTTTAGCTAAAATCCAAGATCGCGTAGGAGATGTCACACAGGGCGATATCGGCAGGCAACACAACTGCGATGTCTACGCCCCCTCGTATGAGCGACCCAGGGAACGACCATTTAACATGGGAGAGAATAGGGGAAGTTGCTCTCCAAGTCGGTGTTGGGCTGTCACACAGCACGATCCTGCCAGATCGTCCATCCAATATCGGGCAGTTGTAGAGCCTGCTCATTTCTCCCCCGATATCGTTTTGGCATCGTTCTGGCGTCGAATTGCACATTTACACCATACAACGCATGAACAATATCGGCGCCAATGCACGAACCACGTGACTTTTTATTGAAGTTGGACGACGATATCGGGACATGTAAAGTGGCCATTAGGGCAGCAGTGCTCAACCCTTTATATAATACATAAAACAATCCATAAGCCATAAAAAGAATGAGGGAGGCACTCACTAATAATAAACTCTTCCTTTATTTCTTCATCACTAAAATCACAGTGCAGATGTCCTGGGATATGTGAGATTTTATTATCGGTGAGTGCCCCCCTCATTCTTTTACTGGCTTATGGTGTATTTAAGCTAGTAAAATGTTCAGAATGCAATACAGAAAAAGAAGAAATTCTCCCATTTTATCTAGATATTAAACATTTCCATATACAACGGACATATATTATGCTTTAGTCGAGGGGCGCACAACCTTTTTTAGTCCAAGGACCACATTGTCATTCTAAATCAATCTGCGGGCTGCACTAAAAATTAATGGTGTATGACATTTATAGTATATCAAAAATACACACTATAAATGTCTGATAGCTACAGATTCCACCACTTAGGCTGGCTTCACACCACGGTTCAATCAGGTCCGGGGCTGTCCGGGGTGAACCTGACAGCCCCAAACCTGATCTTACTGTAGTGCAGCCCTATGGGGCCGGATGGAGCCAGATGGCAGCTATCTGCCATCCGGTTTCCATCTGTCCGGGAGGATCGGGTGTATTCAGATTTTTCTCCTAGACACAAGAATGCTGCTTGCAGCATTTTTGTGTCTGGGGAGAAAAATCTCTCCAAATTGGATCCTCCTGGAGGAGCAATCCGGCGCTCCCTAACATGGGAGTCTATGGGGCCGGATTGCCCTAATGCGGGAGGGCGCCGGCTGCTGAAGTTCAGTGTCAGCTATGCTGAACTTCAGCACCAGGGAGCTGTCCCCTGTGAAGCTGTTCAGCACCATTTTGCAGGGGACAGCTGAGCTCAGCTGCATCCAGCTACAAACAGTTTGCAAATCGGGTCTGGGGCTGTCAGGTTCACCCCGGACAGCCCCGGACCTGATAGAACCGTGGTGTGAAGCCGACCTTACAGGAATCATACCAATCAGCATGCTAATTATACATTAAGGGTGAGTGCTCACTACCAGGATAAGCAGCATTTTGAATGCAGCGTGTTTTCACTGCGTTGTACAGTACAATCACAGTGTATGGGGTTTATAGAAATCCCATGCCCATTGTGCTTCTTTTTTCCACAGCATAAACTGACATATGATGCGACTTCCCAAGCAACAGGATATCATTATATGGAGACACGAGTATTCTTGGTGGGAGAACTCAGCAAAAATATGCTGCGCCCAGAATTCTGATTTTGGGGGCGGAAGCTGCATTCTTCCGCAGAGAACTATTGCGTCTTTGCAAGTGAAGGACATACTGCACCCAGAACGCAGTGTCTTCTGATTGTTGGCACATTACCTAACACAGTTTTTTTTTACAAGGATTTAAAAATTGATTTTGCTTCTAAATCAACATAAAAACCCATCAAATATTCTTTGAATAAGTTTCCCACTGATTTTAATGGGAAACGCTTCTAAAGTAAAACTAATAGGAAGCTTATTCGAAGAGTATCTTAAGCATTTTTTATGTGCATTTGTGGTAAAACCCATTTTTAAATTCTTTAAAGGCTTTAAAAAGGCCCTAAAGAAGAAGAGGTCATTAATGCTCATGGCTCTCTACCATAGAATATGGTATTTCTGCTTACTACCTAATGTTTCAGAACTCCTATAAACTATAATGGAGCGAGACGCAGACATGGAGGCCACATGTCTAACTCACATACTGCTTTCTAGAATGCTGAACTGGTAATGAGTCCCCATTCTCCTGATGTATGAGGCATCCCGAGATGTGTACATAGTGCACCATTAGTATTTGCCAGCCCTTGCTTCTCAGCTGTTTGCCGTGTAGCTGTTTGCATATAGTTAAGTTGTCGACAAGGAGACAACCAACAGAATGACAATTTTGCACCCCATGTGGCCCCTGACGCAGGTTCTGCACCCCTCTTTTAGTCTGTCAATCTCACTCTCATTGGGTGATAGAATTTTCAAGTACTTTACTATCTGCTGAATGCAATAACAAAACGCTACAGTTAGGAGTTTACTATTAAGGCATATGGTTGATATCATCTTTGGTCCCCCATTATGAACTGAATGCTAACCATTCGAAATGGGAGAATTGATTCAAAGGACACAGGTCCATCGACCAGTCCAGGTCAGTACTTTGTAACTGATGATGAGAGGCCTGTAAATCCCTCTAAACTTCCGACATCCCTGGCTTTTCTTTTTATTAGGCTAGTTCGAAGTAATAATTACGGAGAGACACACACCCAATGTCGCATCAGCCCAGCTAATCAAAAGAAGAGCAAGAAATGCCGTGAGGTAAGAGATGATTCACAGGTCTCCCGTCCAGCAGTCTCAGATTAGTGACATGGTTGATGGACTGGAGTCCTATTAGGGTACCTTTACACGCGGCAACTTTTCTAGGAATTTCACTGGCAACTTACTGGTTGCAGTGAAATCTTGGACACATTGTTCTATTTTGTTTCTATGTACAAATGGAACAACGTGTCCATGATTTCACTGCAACGAGTAAGTTGCCAGTGAAATTCCTAGAAAAGTTGCCATGTGTAAAGGTACCTTTAATTGATTTCCCATCTCTAGTATATTAGCTTCTTCCTGCTACTTCTCCCATCAAAATTGACAGTTTAGCAGGTTGACTGATACAACAGCTGCATTCTGATAGGGATTTTCTACGATGAGACAGCCCCTCACAGAGTATTGACCAAAACCCTTCTTAGTTTGAAGTCATCCCAGTGATGAGCTCTTACATGTATCTCCATGAGAAGTGTTTTTTTTCTTTTTCAGGCTACTGTCAACTTTGACTCATAAAGGGCATTCCAGAAGGGAGGAATTCCCTCAATGATGTCCATATGCCCATAAGCAAAGAGGCTGTCCTAATGGGAACATGCCATCAACAAAAGGTGGAGTTGTCCTTTCAATGTCTTTTACTTTACAGTATTTCAGTATGCTACATGTATAAATAATAGCAGGGCAACTTTATCAAAGCATTTATTAAAAGCAGACTTTTCTGATACAGATGCTATTTACATTCATGTAAACAGTCCGTACCTTGAGATTTCTACATAAAATCTAATGATAGTAGTGTTAAAGGCTTTCTTATTACATTTTGTAATATGAACACACAATACAATGATAAGGTATGGCTGCAACATGATTGATGTCCTTTTGAATATCCACTTATCAAACAAACTCATGCCACGTTATTAAGATAGTGTGAATATATTTTTAATAAAAAAATAATAATAATTTCAGAATATTATAATGTCAATGCAAAGCTAGAGACCAACATCATATGGGTAGGAGGTGCTGAAGTAGCAGTTACACCTGAGCTATGGTGCCTTGATCATTTAATAAGGCAATGTTCATCTGTGAGTTTATCCTCAGCTGGAATCAGGCTGAGGAAAAAATTGAAGCATGCTGTATATAACTGCGTAACACTGACTCACCAATGCAAATCAATAGGTGCGAGAAAATCAGTGCTTTTTTTGTGGGGGTACGTGGTGGTACGGCGTACCGGAAAATATGCACAGGGGGGCAGAGCTATATGGGGACTGCCATCCACTGCATGCTGCCCTCTGCCTAGTGCGCAGGATCTCCCGGCCGCCTGTCAGCCCCCCCGCTTCTTCTTAATCACGGCCCGCACCTGATAGCATCATAACCCCCCCACCCGCTCCTCAAGCCACAGGCGCCTGACAGTGCAGCCCCTCCCCCCTGCTCCTCAAGCTGCCGGCGCCTGACAGCACCCCTCTTTCCCCCACTCCTCGCCTCAGTACTGGCAAATATTCTTTTACAAAAAAACCACTGGAGAAAATAATCACATGGTACATGCACGATCTGTATGTCATGCAAGTGCACTGTGAGTGTGCAATTTGTTTCTCATCTAGTATCCACATGACATCCATATGCCTTCCCTATTCAATGCGTTTTTTTCACAAAAACTATTATTTTACAATTATTTACAGGACCATTTACAAAGTTCTATGCTACAAAATGGTAATGTATTCATAAATGACTTGCATTGATGAGGTTTCGACCAGTTTACACACAAATCTCAAAAAATAGTATAGATAGATGATAGAAAAGTTAGATAGAATAGCTAGACAGAATAGAAAAATAGAATAGATATATTTTCTGCAGCTATATAATGTCTGACCCCCTATATAATTAAATTTTGCACCCTTTAGTGCCTTTCATGTGGCACTAATGGGTGTTTATCCTGGTTTAATGTAATAACTAAAAAAAAGACATGTGGTCACCCCGATTTTTTGAAAAGCAGCAAAGGTAAAGAAGACAGCTGCGGGCTGATATTGGGAAAGTCCATGGTTACTGGGCCCTCCCCAGCCTAAAAATACCAGGCCGCATCTGCCCCAGAAGTGGCACATCACATTAGATGTGCTAAATTTGGTGCATCACAACAGCTCTTTCCAGTTCTGTAACATGAAGCTCATGGGCCCCGATGCAAAAGCACCAATGAGACTCCCAATTATTGCAAATCTTTAATAGCAATAATCTTTTTCTATAGGCCAAATAGAATTTTGGGTCCCCCTAGGCTTCAGGGCACATATGCAACTGCAACCCCTGCACCTATTGTAGTTATGCCCCTGGCTCTTTCTCATTGCTCTGGTGTGCTGGCAATTGCAGTACTGTTCTTTTGGGTTGATGTCAGCTTGGTAGTGCCAGCTGTCATCAAGCTATAGTGTTTGTAATGGAGAGGTGTCTATCAGACATGCCCATTACTAACTTAGTAATTGAAAAACAAAAAAAAACACACAAAAATATATTATTTTAAAAAAAGACTCCCCGACACACAGAATTGGTGCATTTGATGTGATGTGCCAATTCTGGGGCGACTGTGACCTGGTATATTTTTAGGCTTGAAAAGCTTAATACTCATGGACCTTCCCAGCTTAATAATATCAGACTGCTACCTTTGCTAATGATTAAAAATGATTTATTAATTTATGTATTAGGTTAAACCAGGCTAAACACCATTTAATGCCACATGAAAGGCACTAAAGCGTGCACACTTATCATATTTAGGCAGTGGAACATTATACAGCTGCAGGTTTTTTATTTATTCTACATTTCAATCTATTCTATGTATTGATCTATTTATCTATGCTATCTAGCTAGCCATCTAGATTTTTATTTTTTTAGTTTATTTCTGACAACTACCTAACAATTTTAGATACAGTATTCTACTATGTAAAAGAGGATGTTAAAAACACATTGCATACAGAAGGCATACGCATTACATGTACATGTCATACGGATTCTAGGCAAGAAAAAAAATGTGCACTCATATGTTATATGTTGTGACATACGCAGGATATACGTATGACACTTGTACCACTTTTCTGTCTCAGGATCAGGGCATTGTTTTATATGCTAATGAGAGCGAGGCCCTTGGTTAGTGAGAGTCCTGTTACAAATTTTGCATTGGTGCACTGTAGATACCCCACTTATGAGTCTACATGTGGTAAAATAAAAATGAATTTACCTTTTTAATAACCTTTTGCCTGAATATTTCTGAATTAGCAAAATAAAGTGGAGAACAGTAATTGACAATCTTGATCCCATCAAAAGATTGAACCTGGAACCGAGAAAACAAGAAAAATAAGTACATGTTGGAAGTGAAAACCTCTGTTTAAATCAGCACTCCAGCCTTTTGTTTGTTTTTATCACTGCTGGAGTGGTGCTTTAAATCTAAGACCTCTGTCCTCTCTGTTATACAGGAAACTTATATTTAAAGAATCACTGCAGGGGTGCAATAGAAAGAAATGCTGGAGTGGTGCATTACTGTACCATATCTATAATAGAGCATTTAACTTACCGTATGTCTTTAATTAACTTGTTTTTGTGTTTATTCACTCATCAATTTTTCCCAGATAGAACATTGACATCTTATATTCTATGGGGCTTTTTACAGTCACTATTTTCTATGACATTTAGACATGTCTTACTTTGCTGAATTTGTAGACCAAGCTCACCCTCCCTCGTGTACAAATTCTACATGGACTTAGGCTAGAGTCACTCCAGCGTTTACGAGTGCGTTCAGGTGGGTTCCGTTTAAAACTTAGAATTTGGCAGCATTAGCGCAGTGTTACCGGAAAGGTAAGACTGCGCTAACTCTGTCAATTCATTTCTATGGCTGACGGAACCCTGAACGTAGTTCAAACGCCGGCATGTAAGTCCCGGAGTTTGAAATCTTGAGTTTTTTACAAGCACATCACATGACGCGTATGACGCAGAAGCGTGCGTCATGTGATGCGCTTGGAAATAGCGTGAGATTTCAAACTTTGGCACTTAAATGTCGGCATTTGAACTGCGCTCAGGGTTCTGTCATCCATAGGAATGAATCGACAGAGTTTGCGCAGTCTAACCTTTGCAGTAACACTGCGCTAATACTGCCAAATTCTAAGTTTTAAACAGAACCCCCCTGAATGCACTGGTAACGCTGGTGTGTCCCTAGCCTATGGGTTTTGCTAATTTCTGTCCACATGGTGCAACTAATACAGCCAGCAGATATGCTGTGTATTTTAGTGTGGGACAATCTGCAGCATGTCAATTCTTGCTGCAGGTTTTCGCCCACTAAATATACCAATTCCCCAACCCCCGCCTCAGAAACAGGGCTTGTGCCCTATGTTAATGTGTGTAAATATGATTAAAATGTATTGGGAGTGTGTATATAACATGTGGGGACCTGGAGAGGAGCTGCATGATTGTTTAAAAAACGCTGCTTTATTATAAACACTGTTTGAAGTCCCGTCATCTTTTGCAGCCAGAGCGGGGACTTCTCTGCCTCTTCTACGCAATTTGCGTAGGAGCACAAGTTATGCCAATTCTGAAAGTTCTCTACGCACTGAACTAGTAAAAGCAGCGTAGATATCGATATCTACGCCGCTTTTGACAGTTTGGTGCATAAAGAACTTTGAGAATAGGCGTAGCATAAAAGAGTCAGAGAAGTCCCCGCTCTGGCTGCAAAAGATGATGGGACTTCAAACAGTGTTTAATAATAAAGCAGCGTTTTTTAAACAATCATGCAGCTCCTCACCAGATCCCCACATGTTATATACACACTCCCAATGCATTTTAATCATATTTACACACATTAACATAGGGCATAAGCGTTGTTTCTGAGGTGTCAAGTACATGAAATGACACACGCAAGTTTCACCTTCCTGCACCAAATATGCACAAAAAAACGCATCATGTGCATGACATCTTTTTTGGTGCATATTTTGTCTGATGATGCAGAATTTTGTCTCCAAAAATATGCACCACTATTCTCCAGTGCGAACGCACCCTTAGAGTTTTGGGTGCTGATTAGTCAAAAGTTGTAGCTTTCTATTATGACAACCAAGTACAGAAGAAAAATAATGAGTAAATCACTTACCTTACTGTAGACTTTCGGGTTCTTATATAGATCAGTAGAGGCCACCTGACCTAATGCTGAACCATTTCGACTAAGATGGGTAAAAGAAGGGGAACAAAAATTGTATGTTACTGAAAGTAGCTAACATTTTCTTTCTATTTCATTTTCTATCTGTAAGATAATATAAAGCACATTGGGGTTAATAAAGTTTAAAGTTGACTAAAAAGTTTCACTTTGCCTTTGAACTCTGGTTTGGAGTTTTTCTGTCTATCTAAACTAATCTATATCTATCTATCTATCTATCTATCTATCTATCTATCTATCTATCTAGCTATCTATCTAGCTATCTATCTATCTAGCTAGCTATCAATTATCTAATCTCCATATGTACACCCAACAACACAAAGGAGTATAGGTATAGTTTGTAATCTGTTGACGATGGAGATCAAGACTAGAAGGAGCAGGGGTTTTGTATCATAAATTGATATAACTATTGATACAAAGTCCCATGGTTCCATGTTACACCCTTGGATATGTTATGTTAAATTTATTAAGGAAAACTAGCAAGGGAGCCATTTCTCAAACACCATCTTGCTGCCAGGCCTTATCATTTTATACCTTAGCATCACAAAGAAGATACAACTTACAATTGTGTGTTAAAGATGACAACCAAGATGGAAAATCCTACACCGACTGCAACTCCATATGGAAGGCCAAGGATGAAGGTGGAGAAGAAACTCACAACCCAGACACACTATGAATACATAGAAGAAGCAGATGTCATCATAATTAATACTACAGTAGTCATCACTTTATACATTGAGAGACCAGGATGAATGATAACTGACTGATAGCTATTTTTACAGGGTTCTTCTTAAAGCAAGAAAAGAACCACATTTTACAGAATTACTTGAGAGCCTGATGATTTCTGGTAAATTGTAGGCATTTATTAGTAAAGTAATGGTTATTGACATTGTAGGTTTGGCCAATCATCCACACATTTGCTCTAATATGTCAACCATGAGTCGAGTATAAAATTAATTTATATATTTCCATGGCATAAGGTCTCACCAAACCATAAAAAATATCCAAATTGGTGCAAAAAATAAAATAATAATGGCCAACATGTTTGACAGAGGACTTCACACACAGGTCCTCAAGGATCATCTGCTGAGTTTTTCTTGGTTCACTGATGGGGGAAGATGTCTATCACTTCTTGAGTATGATGTGTATAAGGCTGGGGCCACATTTGTGTTAGCAAATGCAGATCCTGATCCGGTTTCGAGATGTCAAAAAGCTCAAAACAGGATCAGGATCCGCACCCCTTAGGAGCCCATTATAAAACAGGATTGCACTACATGCAATCCGGTACTGGCATCCGGTTTCGTTGCCTGCAGTAAAAATCATGCAGGCAACGGTTTTCGCACAGTTTTCTTATCCGTATTCCAGTTTTGAAATGTACACCGCAAATGTGAGTTGAGCCGGGTTGCGGCAGCCAAATCGTAAACCACAGCACACAACACGGACAAAATCGGTTTGTCCCGGATTGTGCCAGATCCGGCGCAATCCGGCACACAATAACATAGGAGTCAATGAGTGCCGGATTGAGCCACATCCGAGTGAATCCGGGAGAATCCGATTTTAGCCGAATTCATTCCCCGCCTCAAAACCCATGCAGGAAAGCCGGGGAAGATCCGCATTCGCCCACCAGAATCAACATTAAGGTGCATTCCGGATATCGCATGCAGATTTAGGAACACATTTTTTAGGCAAAATGTGTCTGAAGGCACTTGCGATTACCGAATCCGGATCTGGATGTGGTAACCGCAATTAGCCTTCCAAGTGTGACCCTAGCCTAAGATAGTAAAAGACTGTTGCACCATTTTGTAGACAGGCAAATGGAGTTTTGGAGTGGAAGATTACTTAACTCTGATATAGCAAACACTATTTCTTACTGCTCATGAAGACTTTTTTTCAACTACCCTTTTTTATACTTAATGTAAGTTCAAGTAAAAATTGACTGCTGGATAAAACAGTGTTTGCAGTTTTCAGGGTAGATTCACATTTCCGTTAGCATTGCATTTGAACAAAATGCGTTTTGCTCTGCATTAACGTAATTAAATACAAGTGTTTGATTGCGTTAATGCAGCCATAGACTTATATTGTAAAATGCAGTCAAACGCATTGCAAATGCAATGCAAAATGTGGTTGCGTTTGAAATGCTGCATTTATCTCGAGTGCACAGTGAACGTTGCGTTTTACAATAGAAGTCTAAGGCTGCGTTAACACAATCAAAGGCTTGTGTTTCATTGCGCTAATGCAGTGCAAAACGCATTGCGTTCAAATGCAATGCTAATGGTAATGTGAACCTAGTCTGAATGGAATTTGTCAGCAGGTTTTGCTATATAATCTGAAAAAATCATGATGTGGTGCTTTGGAGAGTCCCTGAAACGTAGTGCACAGGTACTTAAAAGTCTCTCCTTCTTTCAGTAGAGCTTTTACAAAATGCTTCATCAGTCCAAGCTTAATGTAGAGTAATGGCAGCATAAGTTTAGTGGGATCAACTAAACTTTCCACAATTATTTGAGTTCAGGTTGTAAAGATGATCTTGTAAGGCTGTGGTCACACATAGAAATCCATTTTTGGAAGTGATTTCCATGACCAATCCGTTTTTTTTTTGGTGCTTTTTGAGCCTCCTGCACCCCTGAACGTTTTTGGACTTAGTCATTTTTTGACCAAAATTCATGAAAAAACGGATCCGTTTTTAAGGCACCCAAAAAAAACGGATCCGTTTTTCCATAGGGCCCATGTTAAAATTTTTTTTTTTTTTTTAAACGGACCCCAAAAACGTTGCTAGCAGCGTTTTTGGCTCAAAAACACATAGCAATGTTTTTAGGTATTAATCACATATCCATGGATATAGTCCACCCAAACTCAGTCATAATCAAACAAATTCCAAACGGAATCAAGGGTATCTTTAAAATCACAGTTTTTATTGTCAAGCTTTAAAACCAAAGGTAATAGCTTAATAGCTTCATAAAGTTCAACAAAAATAGAGACAACAAAGAATGGTATGAGTATGGAGGGATAAATTACAATATTTTTACCAAGAGAACAGTGCCTCACAGCATGCTGAAGGGGCCGGAGAGCAACACTCACAAATCTGCAATGCAGTTACACCATTCTAGACATAGGCTGTGGTCACAGTTGCCATGCGTTTTTTTTTAAGTGATTTAACAAAACTCATGCTTTTTTTCATGTCAGCATGAGTTTTTTAAGGTGTGTGATGGCTCCCTGCGTTTTTGGCTGCGTTTTTGAATCTGCACCTAAAAATAGTGCTTGTAGTATTTTTTTGTGCGTTTTGAAAAACGCATGCGTTTTTGTAGAAAACGCATGCGTTTTTATAACATGGGTTCCTATGGGAAACGCATACAAAAACGCATGTACAATTAGTACCTTTTAGTGCCATTCAAAAACGCATGCGTTTCCCATAGGAGCCCATGTTAAAAAAAAAACGCATGCGTTTCCGGAAACGCATGCGTTTTTTAACATGGGCTCCTATGGGAAACGCATGCGTTTTTGAATGGCACTAATTGTACATGCGTTTTTGCATGCGTTTTCCATAAGGCCCCTTATTAAAAAACGCATGTGTTTTTGGATATGCTCCAAAAACGCATGGGACAGTCACACATGCTTTTTGGCTATTAGGGCATGCGTTTTTTTAACATGGGGGCCTATGGGTGCGTTTTTTACATGCGTTTTTGAAAACGCAGGTCTCCAAAAACGCATGTGAAAAATGGTACTGTGACCCCAGCCATAATGAGATTGTTAACAGAAACTCTCAAGTATTGGGCATATAATATGATCCAAACTATGAGAGCATGTAGCCTTCAAACTCCTATCTCAAATGTCCAGATCGCCCGCACTTATATTATATCCACTTCAGCATGCTGTGAGGCACTGTTCTCTTGGTAAAAATATTGTAATTTATCCCTCCATACTCATACCATTCTTTGTTGTCTCTATTTTTGTTGAACTTTATGAAGCTATTAAGCTATTACCTTTGGTTTTAAAGCTTGATAATAAAAACTGTGATTTTAAAGATACCCTTGATTCCGTTTGGAATTTGTTTGATTATGAATGTTTTTAGGTGCAGAAAAAAACGGACAGGGTGTTTATTACATTTAATCCGTTTTTCAATCAGTTTTTGGACATAGAAAAAAAAATGCCAAAAATGAAGCCAAAAACAGACCAAGGGCCAGGGCCGGCGTTAGGGTAGGGGGGCACACTGGGCAGTTGCCCAGGGCCCCCACTCTCTTAGGGGCCCCAAAGGAGCTGAACTGAAAATAGCAATAAAACAGTAAAAAAAAATTAAAAATACACATATTTGGTATCGCTGTGTTTGTAAGAATCTAAGCTATCAATATATTAAGTAAATTAATCCAATTAGTAAATAGTGTAACGGGAAATAAATAAAAACGCCAGAATTATGTTTTTTGGGCCACCACATTGTTACAATACAATGCAATAAAAGGCAATCAAAATGTTGTATCTGACTCAAAATGATATCAGTAAAAATATCAGCTCAGGGCACATAAAGTAAGCCCTCACATAGCCCTGCATCTTCAAAAATTAAAACATCATGGTCTCGGAAAATGGCGAATAAAGCTAATTTTTTTTTTTTTTTTTACAAATTTCTGGTTTTTTTTATGATTGAAATAAAAAAAATGTTTAGTATCTTCTTATTCTGATCTAGATAATCAACTTATGAAGTCACTTTTACCATATAGTTAACATGATAAATAAAAAACTAAAAAAAAATTGTGGAATTGCACTTTTTTTTGCAATTTCAAAGCACTTGGAATTTTTTTCTCATTCTCCAGTACATTTTAACCTTTTGCCCAGGGCCCCACTTTGCCTAAAACCGGCCCTGCCAAGGGCTTATGTGTGACCCCAGCCTTAGGTGTCTTGAGAATAAAGTCTATATTCTCATAGCTATCCTTAAAGTTCACAGAATGGCCTACAGGTACTTAAGCATATTTGCTGCAATTGTGCAGTAGCAAAGATTTCAGACTTTTTTTGGATGAAATAACAGAGAGTCTCAACTCGCTACATCATACTCAATGGCATTGTCCACACACCTGCGCTTCAGTATTTAGCGCTTCTTGCGCTAAATACTTAGATTCTGGCAGAGAAGCTCAGGTGCGTGTATGCGGCCGCTTCCAGCAGACGCTGTCCTGGTTACCCGATCTGTATCGTGGTAACCAGTTCAGACAGCAGCCTGCATAGTCACCACTTATTGCGAGCGCACAGGGAAACGCTGCTTGCGCCTGCTACTGAAGCGCAGGTGTGTGGACAATGCCAATGTTACATTTTTCCATGAGCCCAGGAAGATCATCATTGTAATACACTAGAGCATTGTATGGAGATAAGTATGGAAGGAATTCCTTTTCTCTGCTTCTGTAGATACCAGGAGCTACCAGGTTCTTTTCTTTTAGTCTAGACTCCTGAGACTAAAATGTCTACAGGATATTAAGGAAGGTCCAGGTCCCTGACTAAGTCTAGGGTCACACTTGGCATCCAGTTTTTCTGCATTTCCAAAACCTGATTCAGGTTTTGGAGATTGCCATGATTGCATCCCAAAAACGCTATGCGTTAACGCATGGTACCTATATGTACCATGCGTTAACAGATGCATTTCCCATAGGGCCACATGTTAAAAAAAGCTATGTGTTTTTTTAAAAACTCTGCTATCAGCATTTTTGGGTGCAGTAAAAAAAACGCATAGCGTTTTTTAGCAGTGCATTTTGCCACTGCGTTTTTTTGCATGGGAGCCTATGGATCCATTAAAGCTATCAGTTTTTCTCAAATTCCAAGTTGAAAAACTGATGGTTTTAACAGATCCAGGGCTCAAGTGTGACCCTAGGCTAATTTATTTAATTTGACCTGTGAAGAAAGTTGTGGCTCATTGGAAGTTGCATAAAAAAATTCTGCTCTTCATGTTCTGAATTTTCTGGGTAAAGTGCATCTTCACATTTCTCTGGAGGTGAAGTGACGGGTATTCCTGAATCATAAGGCACAGGGTGAATCACTGATGGGGATGTCTGGGTAAATAATTGCCTTCTTATTTTAAAGGTTGAATCTCTCCACATTGCAGGTACAAAAATAGGAGTCATCACTATGATTGTGCAGGTCCCTCCTGATCATAGACACACCAAAATGAAAGCTCTCTTTCTTCCCTTTAGACCACTGTCGTACTTCTTCTATGCAATGGGAACACACTACATATGGAGCCCACGATTTGTGCTGATCACCTAGTTTTAAACCAAAGTACAAATAATAAACTTTTCTAAATTAATCATTAAGCTTTATTTGTTGTTTCTTCACTACAAAACAACTGCAAATGTAGCAAAAAGTGAAACCCCCTTGCAACCATTTTGCTCATGTTATTAGAAACACAAGAGTAATCCACTACAACCATCTTGGTAAGCACACCACCATACTCTAATGAGTATTTGGCTTTGCTCCCCATAGCAACCAATCACAGTGCAGCTTTTAGTTCTAATACTGCTGAAGTAAAATGAAAGCTGTGCTGTGATTGGTTGTTATGGACACCACCACACTGTTATGAACTGTGACTGAAAAAAAAAATCTATCTTTACTGCCCATAACAATCAATCACAACACAGCTTTCATTTCTTATGCAGCTCAGGTAAAATGAAAGATATCCTATGATTGGATACTATGGACACCGTCACACTCTTTGGAAGCTTGGTTGAGAAAATCCTCTCTACCCACAGCAGCCAATCACAGTACAGCATCCATTCCCTTGTTACTAATTTAATGACACCAAAATACTCCACCAAGGGTCACGCAAAGGGGTCAAAGCAAGAAAAAGCCTATGGAGTCAGTGTTTGTGAAAATACTGTACGTGATGGAATTTTATCGATATTTTTACAAAGCTCAGGGTTATATAAAAATCATATCTTACTTTTCAGACAATTTTAATCTTGCAGACCTGTGTAATTAACTTTTACAGTGCCATAAAGTAATGACACTGTGTTATTAACCAACAATAAAAACCTGGTGTATCTACGGTACATAGATATATATTTATACATAGAAATATTTTCTGTGCATTTTCCATGAAAATCAAATTAAAATAATATTAAATGAGCATAGAAATGCTAGTGAGCTACTTGATTATACAGCTCTTATGCCTACAACTCTGCAGGCCTTCTTACCTTAGCTCTCATGAAATACTTTTCATTATTTATTTGACCTATTTCAAATCTGAAGTTAAACTGATAAGAGACCGAGCTAAGATCCAGACTGGTGACCGGCACCATTGAGATCATATGACCTTTACATATTATACCAAGAAGCTGACTATAACAAATAATGACTGTGTAATTCTTTCAAGTCTGCAGCGTAGTGTTTTATAAAATCTAAGAACCTTTAGATAAGAATTTATGTACTTTCATGCAAACCGCAGTGAAGAAACCAACACTAATGGGATTGATGATGTCATATTGATTATTTGGGCTGGGTTCACAAATAAAAACTATGAAAAAATTTATTGCATCAATTTTCTACAATTCCAGAAACCTGTTCTAACCCCTTCATCCCCAGGAGATTTTCTGTTTTTTTAGTTTTTCCCTCCTCTTCTTCCAAGAGCCATAACATTTTTACTTTTTGTCAATATAGACATACTGTATGAGGGCTTGTTTTTGGGGTAGATACATTATTTTGATCGCCCGTTATTGCGTTTCTATTGCAATATTGTGGCAAACAAAAAAACTTAATTTTGGCACTTGGACTTTTCTTTCTGTTAGGCTGGCTTCACACTTGCGGACCCTCTGCAGCGCCCTGTGGAGGGGATCGGCAAGCTGACTGCAGCCCCTATGTTTATAATGGGAACGCACGGTCATGCGCAGGTCTGCGCATGACTGTGCGCTCCCATTCACTGCAATATGTGATTTGTATGCAGGCGGATGCCCGCTCACAAATCACACACTCTCGTCCGCACCCTGAACGCAACATAGGGGCTGCAGTCAGCTTGCCGATCCCCTCCGCAGGATGCTGCGGAGGGTCCACAAGTGTGAAGCCAGCCTTACACAGTTTACTGATCTGATTAATTGATTTTATCTTTTGATAGATGGGGATTTCTGAATGCAGTGATACTGAATATGTGTATTTTTTTCTTTTTTTTTTAATGGTTTTATTTTTTTAATTGCTTTATTTTGAATGGGGCAAACTTTTGTGTGTTTTTTTTTCATATTCTGAAAAGCTTTTTTTTATTTTCTCTTTTTATTTTACACTGGCCCCAAGAGGGCCTCAGTGCTGTACAGTCTGATTGCTTGTTCTATGTACTGAAGAGCTGCAGCACTAGCCAGCCTTCCACAGGAAGTGATCCCAGACAGCTTCCGGGGTCATCACAGGACCCTGAGCTCTGCAGGTGACAGATCAAGATCTCGTTGCCACTTCACTGATCACTGACAGCGCGATCCAAAGGATTAACAACACCGATTAGATCGCAGATCAGATCTGCACTGCTATATACACATCTCAGCTGATGATATCAGCTGAGATGTGTGAAGAATAATGTGAGCTCAGCGAGAGAGCTCACATGAGAGGGAGGGAGCCGACACATGACGTACCCAGTACGTCATGTGTCGAACAGAGGTTAAAAAAGTTCTTGATGGATTTTTCAGGCATAGGCAGATTGTAATGAGGGGTACCTGGACTATTGCATGGGTGTATAGAATGACGAAGCCCCCTGCTGGTGTGCATTAAATACATTAAATGCTCTTGCCACACCTTGACAGCAGCATTTAACAGGTTAACAGTTGCAGTGGATTGCACTAAATATAAATTATGAATAGCTAACAAATGGTAAAATCCCCCCACAGAAATGAGGAATTAATTATAACAATGAAAACCTGCCATTTCTTAATGTAAACCGATTCTCTCTATTATATTTTAACTCAAGAACTTACACAATCAAGCTTGCTTTTCTTCCAAAGGTAAAAAGGGTCAGCAAGTTGCTTTAAAGAGTTCTTTAGGTTCACTGCTATCAAAGCTCCTAGGACAGCCTGAAGGGCACAAGCAACAATGGAAAGTAAAGTAAAATGACAGACACAAGTTGTACTGATGGAGAGAAGAACTAATATCATATTACAGTTATATTGTGGCTGTGTACATTGAACATCTTTGGTTCAAGGTCTGAAGTATATTATATTTTTAATAAAAATATAATATTCAAAGAGGAAGATAAATAAATTTTAACACACTAAAGGTACCTTTACATGCCGCAATCTCGGCTGGTGGTATGAGGCGATCTAACGTGCGCGTGCATGTTTTTCGTGGTCGCCTCAGATTGCTGATGGCGGCATCACATGCCGCAATTGCGCCCTGAAAGTAAGGCAATGGTCGCTCCGGAAATCGCCTCACCTACAGAGGAAACAATCTTGCCTCATTCCATCGCCTTTCACACGCCGCAATTCCAAAGGCAATGTGGGCGTACATGGTCAGCGCGGTGATGACATAGGCGTGCCACAGTGGTTTACACCACGCCCCATACGCGCTCATTGGACAACGCAACAGCATTACGATTGCGCAGCCTGCTCTGGAAGGCTGGCTAATACATGATGCCATTGAAGATGTGTGTTGTGTTGAACGGACAGCTCTTCAAATATGGTGCCCTGTGAACTGACAGCCAATGGGAACACAGTAGCCACCACCAATCATCGCTGACGGGGCGCGGACTACAGCACGATGTAGCACGCCTACGGGAAATCATAGGGACGCAGATTCCTCCACTATCGCCCTATCACACGCCAAAACATGGGAATCTTGCCTTCATGATTGCGGCTGATTTTAGAGCAGTGCTCAGGAATCAGGCGACAGGCGAGAGGCGATTTATCGCCACAAAATTCCCCAAACACACGCCGCAACTGTGAAGCAATTTCATGGCCAGTGCTCCGGGGCGACATATTGCCTTTAGGATTCCCAGCCACAGATGCGGTGTGTAAAGGTACCTTAACAATGCATACTATATATATAGAACTAAAGGAACACATATACTGTATCTACCTTAGGGAGAGGCTGTAAGTAGGTCCCAAGTGCCAGCATTGTCACCATAACCACCATCATAACGAAGAAACTGGACATCTGAGGAGAAATAAATGCAAATAGTTAGATCCTGTGTTGTCTGTTATTCGCTCGTGTTATGGGGTTTATCATGTGTGATTGGCCTTTAGACTTCATACATTTATAAGGAGAATAGGAATTTGTGACTTTGTAAACCCATAGATATATATAGGCAATGCACAAATCCATTCATCATACAGTACTTAACTTCTAAAAGAAAAGCAGTCCATGTGAATTTGGGGGTAGGGTGTTATGAGAGTCTTGCTCTCTTGAACAATGCAGACTTTAGAGTAGGACCCTGCACCTATGATTTATTTATGGTGTGTATTGTTACAGCTAGTACAATACTTGCCACCTCATGGCTATCAGCTCATTAAAGGAAATCTGTCTCAAAGGTTTTGCTGCCTAACATGAGAGTAGCATAGTGTATAGCCAGAGAACCTGATTCCAGCAATGTGTCACTTTCTGGGCTGTTGCTGTAGTTTTAATAAAATTACTGTTTCATCATCAGCAACTTGTTCCCACTTGCATATAAAATGGATGAGTGCAATGCGAAAAAAAGTCACATTGCACTTGGACCCATGTTATTCAGTGAGTCAGCGCTGATCTGCAAGGTTTTTCCTCAATTGTAATCAGCCTAAGAAAAAAATCACAACATTCTGTGTATAGCCTTGTATGTAGGACCAGACTCACCAATGCAAGCCTATGAGTGCTAGAAAAAGAACAGCACACAGACCATCCATATGCTGTCCGTTTTTTACAGATACATTACTGTTCTGTACCATAGAACACTGTAAATGGTCCTGTAAATGATTGTAGGATTATAGTGGCTAAGAAAAAAAATGCATTGTATACTAATGGAATACGCTAGCCATATGCATGTCATATGGATGCTAGGTGAGAAAACAAAACGCACACGCGCATAGCACTTGCATGAAATATAGAATAGCAAACAGATTTCATTTATCACAAATATTTATATGGGTACCTTTACACGCCGCAATTTTTGGCGGCGATAGGAGGCAATCTAACGTGCGCGTGCACATTTTTAATGGTTGCCTCAGATCACCGAAGGCGCTTTTACACGCCGGAATTTCACCCTCAACCTAAGACGATGTGTTGTCCCGGAAGTTGCCACACCAACAGCGGGAAACATCTGGTAGACTCCCGTCGCTGCGTCACACGCCTCAATCCTCAAAGGAATGTGGGCGTACATGTTCAGCGCGGTGAAAATATAGGCGTGCCAAATTGTTTTACACCGCGCCCCAAACACGCTCATTGGACAATGCAATAGCGTCCTGATTTGCCAGGCTGAGCTGGAAGGCTGGCTAATACGTGATGCCATTGTGTGTCGGAGTTTGGCACCAATACACGCTCAAATATGGCGTGCTATCAACTGACAGCCAAAGGGAACACAGTAGCCACCACCAATCATCACTGACAGGGCGCGGTCTCCAGCACGCTGTGGCACGCCTCCGGGAAATCAATAGGCGACGCAGATTCCATTCCTATCGCCCGTTCACACGCCAAAAGCCGGGAATGTCGCCTTCATGATTGCCTCTAATTTTGGAGTAGTGCTGTGAAATCGGAACCAGGCGCCACCTTTTTTATCGCAACCAAATTCCCCAATTACACGCCGCAACTGGGAGGCAATTTGACGGCGATGGTGCCGGGGCGACTTATCGCCAGTCAGATTCCTCCCCGAGGTTGCGGCGTGTAAAGGTACCCTATGAGAGTTCAAAGTGCTCACCACACATCTAGATAAATTCCTTGTAGGGTCTAGTTTCCAAAATGTGGTCACAGTGGAATTCCACACATGCTTACAGATACCACAGCCTCCGGTTTGCTAGTTGAGTCCTACAGTGTCCCCACTAGTTTGGGACCGGTCCCCACTGCCACCTGGTCCCTCCACCCGACTACGGTCAGCGTGGATTCGGGAGCCGCTGGTGGATCCCTCACTTCCCGTGCCCCTAGGACCGCTTCTCTGTCTCTGGAGCCCCTCACCGGCTACTACCTCTCTGCTCTCGCTTCTCTTGTCCTGAGATGAGCTCCTCTCCGCTCCAGTCCCCAGGATGTCTCTCTCCAACTCCCTATTCACTGGCTGACTAACTAACTAACTGACGTTTTCCTCACATTCTCTCACCTTCCTCTACTTCTGGGTGTCCTACTTCCTCCACCCAACCCCTCTACCTAGTTCCCCCCTACAGCCTGAGATAGGGCCCTCCCTCAATAGAGTCCACCCAAATCCTCTGGCCTGGAGTGGTGTGGTGTTGGGTGCGGGTGTTTGGGTACCGGGTAGTGCCCCCTCCTTACCCAAGAGTGGGGTACCAGACATCTGGCTGAGGTGCAATACCTCTGTGGCAACTGGACCCTCAGGAGCGCCACACATTATTGTTGATGCCAGCCTGACATTCTCTGCACCACTCACGTACATCATATTATAAAGTTCACATAGCAGGTCCTCGCTCAAAAATGTCATTCCTTCCTTTCCAAGCCCTGCCGTGCACCCAAATATTGGCTATCAGGGTACTTAGGAAAATTGCCCAGCAAATTTTGGGTTTCATTTTATCATGTTGCCCTTGTGAAAATGAAAAAATACTTTTTTTCCACAAAATGTTCTTTTAGCCTCAAGGGCAACAGGATAAAAGGCTATCCAAAATTGTAGGGAAATTTCTCCTGAGTATGCTGATACCCAATATGTGGTGTAAAACCACAGTATATATGCACAGCAGGGCTCAGAAGGAAGGATTTATGTTTTGGAATGCAGACTTGGATGGAAAGGTCTGTAGGTGTCACGTCGTGTTTGGAAAGCCCCTGTTCCCCGCCTCTGTTCCCTCACCGACCTCTCAAACTCACCCGCTTCCCTATCTGACCACGGCCTGCTGGCCTTCTCCTCCCTCTTTCCCCCTCCGGAAACTCATTCACCTGCGCAGAAACCTCAAACTGATCGATTTCAACTCACTCTCTCACTCCCTCTCACTGACCTCGCCTCCTCACCCAACATTAACACTGCTACCACCCTCTACAACTCCACACTAACTGCAGCTCTCAACCAGGCCGCCCCCCTTACACACACCAAAACTCGCACACACAAGACAACCCTGGCTCACCTCTCTCACAAAAGAACTACGTTGAGCGTCCAGGGTAGCTGAACAGAGATGGAAGAAATCCCACTCCACGGCCCATCTAACTACGTACAAACAATCCCTCTTCAACTTCAAGGATGCACTCACCGCCGCAAAGCAAACCTATTTCTCTTCCTTAATCAACACACTGTCCCAAAACCCCAAGCAACTATTCAAAACCTTCAACTCCCTACTCTGTTCCCCGGCACCTCCTCCTTCCCCCCTCATCTCCGCCGATGACTTCGCCACCTTCTTCAAACAAAAGATTGATAAAATTAGAGAAAACTTTGGCCCAATGTCCCCCGACCCATCCCCATTACTGCCCAACCCTCTTTGACCAAAGGAAGCTTCTTCAATGTTACTGAAGCCCAGCTCTTCTCCCTCCTGTCATGATCTCACCACACCACCTGCGCCCTCGACCCACTCCCCTCCCACCTTATCTCAAACCTCACCGCAGTCCTCATCCCTGCCTTAACCCACCTCTTCAACCTATCACTCACTACCGGTTTCATCCTTCAAACACGCCCTGATCTCACCCATCCTCAGAAAACCCTCCCTCGACCCATCGCTAACTACCACCCCATATCTCTTCTCCCTTTCGCATCCAAACTACTTGAACAAGTCCATTCTGAACTGACCTCCTACCTATCCTCCTGCTCCCTCTTTGACCACCTACAATCCGGTTTCTGACCTCACCACTACACTGAAACAGCCCTAACTAAAGTCACCAACAACCTACTGACCGCGAAGAGTACACGACACTACTCAGTCCTCTCTCCTCCTTGACCTTTTTGCCGCCTTCGACACGGTCGACTACTCCCTCCTACTTCAAATCCTAGAATCCCTTGGCATCACCGATCTCGCCCTCTCCTGGATCTCCTAATACCATACGGACCGCACCTTCAGCGTCACCCACTCCTACACCTCTTCCTCGTCCTACCCCCTTATTGTCGGCATCCCTCAGGGATTGGTTCTGGGACCGCTACTCTTCTCCATCTACACCCTCGACCTAGGTCAACTCATTGAGTCCCATGGCCTCCAGTACCATCTCTACACCGACGACACCCAGATCTACCTATCCGGGCCTGATATCACCTTCCTTCTGTCTAAAATCCCCCAATGTTTGTCCACCATCTCATCTTTCTTCTCTGCTCACTTCCTCAAGCTGAACATGGACAAAACAGAGTTTATCGTCTTCCCCCCAAGCCGCCCTCCCCCTCTACCAGACCTGTCAATCCTAGTCAACGACTCCTCCCTCTCCCCAGGCCCCAACGACAAGTGCCTCAGGGTCACTCTTGACTCTTCCCTCTCCTTCAAGCCCCACATCCAAGCCCTCGCCACCTCCTGCTGACTCCAGCTCAAGAACATTTCCCGGATCCACTCGTTCCTTAATCATGACACTGCCAAAATTCTCGTCCATGCCCTCATCATCTCCCGCCTTGACTACTGCAACCTACTGCTCACCGGTCTCCCTGCTTCCTCCCTTGCACCCCTCCGCTCTATCCTAAACTCAGCCACCCATCTAATCCACCTGCCACCTCGCTATTCCTCTGTCTCCCCCCTCCGCCAGGCCCTTCACTGGCTCCGCACCCCTCAAAGACCTCAATTTAAAATCCTAACCGTGACTTACAAAGCCATCCACAACCTGTCTCCCTCTTACATTTCCAACATGGTCTCCCGATACTTACCTGCACACAACCTGCGCTCCTCACAAGAGCTCCTCCTCTCCTCCCCCCTTATCTCATCCTCCCACAACCGCATACAAGACTTCTGCGCCTCCGCCATACTCTCCCAGCACGTCAGACACTCGCCTACTCTTAAGAGTTTAAAAAAGAACCTGAAAACTCATCTATTCCAACAAGCCTACAACCTATGATGAGACCCAGCGCTGCACCACCACACGCTTGGCGTTTCCCCTCCTATTGTCTCCTCTCCCACCCCTGTAGACTGTGAGCCATCGTGGACAGGGTCCTCTCCCGTCATGTATCAGCAAGCCTTGATTGTTCGTATGTACTATACAGTTGAGGCTAAAAGTATTGACACCCCTGCAATTCTGTCAGATAATACTCAGTTTCTTCCTGAAAATGATTGCAATCACAAATTCTTTGGTATCATTATCTTCATTTAATTTGTCTTAAATGAAAAAACACAAAAGAGAATGAAGCAAAAAGCAAAACATTGATCATTTCACACAAAACTCCAAAAATGGGCCAGACGAAAGTATTGGCACCCTCAGCCTAATACTTGGTTGCACAACCTTTAGCCAAAATAACTGCGATCAACTGCTTCTAGTAACCATCAATGAGTTTCTTACAATGCTCTGCTGGAATTTTAGACCATTCTTCTTTGGCAAACTGCTCCAGGTCCCTGATATTTGAAGGGTGCCTTCTACAAACTGCCATTTTTAGATGTCTCCACAGGTGTTCTATGGGATTAAGGTCTGGACTCATTGCTGGCCACCTTAGAAGTCTCCAGTGCTTTCTCTCAAACCATTTTCTAGTGCTTTTTGAAGTGTGTTTTGGGTCATTGTCCTGCTGGAAGACCCACCTCTGAGGGAGACCCAGCTTTCTCACACTGGGCCCTATATTATGCTGCAAAATTTGTTGGTAGTCTTCAGAGATCATAATGCCAAGCACATGGTCAAGCAGTCCAGTGCCAGAGGCAGCAAAGCAACCGCAAAACATCAGGGAACCTCTGCCATGTTTGACTGTAGGGACCGTGTTCTTTTCTTTGAATGCCTCTTTTTTTCTCCTGTAAACTCTAGGTTGATGCCTTTGCCCAAAAAGCTCTACTTTTGTCTCATCTGACCAGAGAACATTCTTCCAAAACGTTGTAGGCTTTCTCAGGTAAGTTTTGGCAAACTCCAGCCTGGCTTTTTTATGTCTCGGGTAAGAAGTGGGGTCTTCCTGGGTATCCTACCATACAATCCCTTTTCATTCAGATGCCGATGGATAGTACGGGTTGACACTGCTGTAGCTTCGGACTGCAGGGCAGCTTGAACTTGTTTGGATGTTAGTCGAGGTTCTTTATCCACCATCCGCACAATCTTACGTTGAAATCTCTCGTTAATTTTTCTTTTCTGTCCACATCTTAGGAGGTTAGCCACAGTGCCATGGGCTTTAAACTTCTTGATGACACTGCGCACGGTAGACACAGGAACATTCAGGTCTTTGGAGATGGACTTGTAGCCTTGAGATTGCTCATGCTTCCTCACAATTTGGTTTCTCAAGTCCTCAGACAGTTCTTTGGTCTTCTTTCTTTTCTCCATGCTCAATGGGGTACGCACAAGGACACAGGGCAGAGGTTGAGTCAAGTTTAATCCATGTCAACTGGCTGCAAGTGTGATTTAGGTATTGACAACACCTGTTAGGTGCCACAAGTAAGTTACAGGTGCTGTTAATTACACAAATTAGAGAAGCATCACATGATTTTTCTAACAGTGCCAATACTTTTGTCCATCCCCATTTTTATGTTTGGTGTGGAATTAGATCCAATTTGGTTTTAGGACAATTCTTTTTGTGTTTTTTCATTGAAGACAAATTAAATGAAGATAATAATACCAAAGAATTTGTAATTGCAATCATTTTCAGGAAGAAACTGATTATTATCTGACAGAATTGCAGGGGTGTCAATACTTTTGGCCACAACTGTATCTATCTTTGTTACCCCCACTTCTTATGTAAAGCGCCATGGAACCAATGGCGCTATATAAATAAATAATAATAATAATAATAAATAATTTGCCTAAACAATGGAATTCTCCACATACTTACAGTGACTGCATGTGCAACAGTCACATCCACACACAATCGTTAAAAAGGCAGCCGCATAGGGTCGAGGGCACCAAGAAGACGTTGCCCGACAGGACCCGAGGCTGCTGGCTTGGGACACTGTGTGTAAGGCACAGGGCAGGAGGGCGAGAGTCAGCGCAAAGTGGTGACCCGCAAAGGCACATAAGAAGGGGGTCTTAATAAGGTGCACCCAAGTTACCCCAGCTGGTTATTGTAACCTGGAGAACTGTGAGAACTGTAAGTAAAATGTGAAGACTGCACCTTGCTGTGTCCTCAGATTTATTTACTGCATCACTTGCCCTATGCTACATCAGTAACCATCATCAAATAAATTTTATAACTGCCCTGGGGCCTCGCTCTACCCGTGGAGAGCTGTAACATCTCTGCTGCGTCACCAACCGCCCCAGTGGATCTGAACCGCAGCGTTGGCCATCCAATTGCTGAATACCATGGGTGGCGTCACAAATTAATTCCCCATATATAAACTTCCCCCATTTTAATGACACGGCTTGGGTCAGGGAGCTGGGTCACGCCACCGTGACATTCCCCAAAAGATCCAACTGGCCCGGTTTCGAGTACCCCATTGCCCTGGTGTCTGGGTGTGTCACATGCACCTGATTGGTGATCGGGCACCTGATCAGGGAACACGGTCGGTGATCAGGGCACATGGTCGGTGATCAACGAGCATGGTCAGTGATCAGGATGCCTGGTTAGTAAACAGAGCGCTTGGGTAGTGATCAAGGATCATGGTCAGCAATCAGGGAGCCCTGTCAGCGATCAGGGAACAGGTCAGTAATCAGGGCATCTGGTCAAGTTTTCAGGGTGCCTGTTCAGTGCTCAGCGGAAGAAATAGGGAGGAAAAGGGGATGAGGGGAGGAAAAAGGGGGAAAAATGGATAGCATGGATAAAAGAAATAAAAATTATCTTTATTCATTTTCATCTGGACACAGCAGAATAAGGACACGGGACAGCAGCAGTGATGCAGGACAGCAGCAGCACAGGGAATACTGAGAGTGGTGTCACAAGCAGAAATTGCTTGTGGCACCACAAGTCCCAGCTAGATCACAATGCAGACTGCCATTCATGGTGATTGTAGTTGCAAGGTGGCTGCTCCACCCCCCATGGCAATGAGCTTCGGTGCCCTACTGACAGAATGAGCAAGCACTTTCACGCGATCACCACTGCTATGGCCATGGTGCCGCATTTTCATAATGATGTACACTTATGCAGAAGGTTGGTAAGTACCACTGACCTTAGACCTAACTAGTACTGCACTTTTTATTTCTCATGCACTTGAATAGGAAATAATCTGCAGTACTCAGTATCTCTTACTGTATTTCACAGAGAATAATGTGAAGGTAGTGTAGTAGCAACATTTATATTTATTTTAGTACATTAAATAATTATAAAAATTGATCAGTCATTATTAAAATTCTCAATTGTAAGGTAAAATCTGTATTCACTGAAGACTTTCCCATTAATGAGATAGTAGATGTCAGTTGTTACTGATTCTATGAGGAAGGAGGAGCTAAAGGCAGAGGGAGGAGCTAGAGGCAGAGCTCCACCCCCTCCTCCCTCTTCTAAGGGCCACGTCACACGAATCAATTTAGTGAGTGATATCGTTTAAGCCACCTGCTTTTTTGACCGCTTAAGCGATATCGTTTGTGCGTCGCTGTGTGTAATCAAACGATTTTTCTTTGAAAAATCGTTTGATTGTTTGATTGCAGATTTGTGAACATGTTCACAAATCTATCATTGGTCGGCAGGTGGACACGCAGCATCGCTGCGTGTGACACCGGCAGAGCAACGATGAACGAGCTCCCAGCGCCTCGCAGCCTATGCTGGGAGCTCGTATCCATGGTAAACATTGGGTTACTAAGCTCCGCGCGGCGCCTAGTAACCCAATGTTTACCATGGCTACCAGTGTTCTCGCTGGTCCACATCATTGGTGAGTCTGCTTTTGTGACAGCTCACCAACAATGTGAACGATATTGTTAGTGATCACGCGTACATGTGATCGCTAACAATATCGGTCAGTAAATTGAACCGTGTGAGATGGCCCTAACTACATAGGAGATGGCAGTTGTTACTGATGAGATTCTATCTCAGTAATGGGAAAGTGTTCACTGAATACAGATTTTATCACAGAACTGAGAATTTTGATAATGACTATCAATTTTGTCAGAAAAAGAGGCAGATATGTCTGATAAGATGTATTACAAAGTTGTTTATTTTCATGTGCACTGTTGATTTATGAAATAAACCTTAAAACGAAGGTTACACTTTAACTTTGGGTATGGTATTGTCATTGGTGACATTTGTAAACAAAACTACCATGACCAATGGAATATGGATCCAAATTATCTTGTCCTAGTTCAGAGTCCTATCTACAGTCTCGCCTACCTGTGATTTTCCTCCAGCACCATCCACTGCTAAAGTTACAGAAAGCGCACAGCAAATAACATGAATGAAGAAAAAGGATCCAAAGAAATTGCTACAACCGAGGGCCAACATTTCCTGCAAAAAAAAGCTTTGGTTATATTAAATACACTAAAATAATGCATGTAATAAGAAGTAAAGAGAATACATTTAGAAAATAAAAATGCATTGGAAACCACTTATTTATCGCTGGATACATTTTTATATTGTTTCTTTTTCTCTAGAAACAGTGCTACCATTGTTTATTGGCTTTGCTTAGTACTATAGCTCTGCTTGGGACATGCTTTTGTAGGTAAGAACAAACTTTATAATTCACCTGTGAATGTCTTATTTGTTGTGAAACTGTATCACATTACAGGGGTTGGACAAAATAATGGAAAAACCTGGAAAAATCAACAAAATTTAGGCTACCTTCACATTTGCGTTTGTGTCAGCATGCTGATGGCATGCAGACACAAACGCAGTGAAACGCAGGGTCTAATGATGTGTCCGCAGCGGAGAATGTCCGCCTGCGGACACATCACTGTGCAGCCCGGGCAGCTAATCGGCGGTGTCCGGGAGTGGGCCGGAGGCGGAGATCAGCGGCGGAGATCTCCTCCTCCCCGCCGCCAGTAAGCTCTGGGACGTGTCAGCGGGGTTAAACAGCTGATCTGACAGCTGTTTGAATCTCACGCGCCGACACAGAGAGGAGATGTCGGCGCGGGAAGATTCAAACAGCTGTCACATCAGCTGTTTCTCCCTGCCGACACTGCTAGGAGCTTACCGGCGGCAGGGAGGAGGAGATCATGAGAGGCTCAGCTGATCTCCCGGTGGCCGTCGGTGATCTCCTGTGACATTACCGGCAGCCACCGGGAGAGATTTCAATGGGTCCGCAGCGTTGTCCTGTGCTGTCAAGCGCAGAACACTGCGGACCCATTGACGCCAATGCTTTTTTTGTGCGCTTGGGGAAGCTTGCTGATTTTCCAAGGTCCCCGAGCGCACAAAAAATGCAACATGCTGCGTCCCGGGTGCGGACGGGCAACCCTGGAGGGAGCAGATATCTTCCGCATCCGCACCCGAACGCAGCAAACGCAGGCACTATGCGTTCCTATGTTAAACATAGGAACGCAGTGCGCATGCGTTTGACTGCGTATGGGAACGCAGCATATGCTGCGTTCACATACGCAAATGTGAAGGCACCCTAAGTTTAATATGGTGTAGGTCCACCTTTTGCGGCTATTACAGCCTCAATTCTCCGAGGTATGGATTCATACAAGGTGATATCATTGGCCCGGTGGATCTCCACGAAATAGCACCCCAGATCATCACAGAACCTGTTTTACGGTTGGGAGAAGTCAGTCTGGATGGAATGCTTCTTTCGGCTGTCTTCAAACGTACACTAAGCCAGAGGTCGGACAATGGGGTAAACAATGATTTGTCTGAGAATATCACGTTTCCACTGCTCGAGGGACCAATTCTGTAGGTTTCTACACCACTCTAAATGCTTGGAAACATTTGTCATTGAGAGCAGTGGTTTTCTAATTGCAGCTCTTCCGTGAAATCCAGATTTGTGCAGCTCCCGACGAACAGTTTTCGTGGAAACTGGGTTCTGTAGGTATTCATTGAGCTCAGCAGTGATTTTTGGAGCCGTGGTCTTGCGATCCTCTCTCACAACTTGCTTTAGAGTCTGACGGTCTCTCTCAGTCAAATTCGACTTTCGCCCGGACCTGTGCTTTGCTGCGGACGTTTTTCCTTCTCTTTAAAACGCAGTCATTACTTTGGAGACAGTACATCTTGACACGCCAAGCATTCGGGCACTTTCTGTTACACTAGCGCCTGCCATACGAGCACCAACAATTTGGCCTTTTTGAAAATCCGAAAGGTCTGCCATTGGTATCAGGTTCTCATCAATGTTCTTACAATTCGGCAAAACAATTTACATATACATATCACTTCACACAAATAATCAACTACAAAACATTAACATATGTCATGGTTTGCATGTTCATAACATGTTCGAAGATTATGATGCCAAAACGTTAGGTGTTTCCATTATTTTGTCCAACCCCTGTATATCTTATTCTGGTTGTTTACAACTCAGTTAGTTTAAACATTAAACAGGGTTGTGCCTCTTCTGTCATAAAATTTCCTTGGGCTAGGGTCACACTTGGGAGGTTGTGTCCATTTGCAGGATGCATTAAAGGATCCTTTTATTTCCCTTGCCATTTTCATGACATGTGTGCATACTTGTTGGCAAAATTAACTGATGCGTTAACGCATGGTACATGTGCCATGCATTAACGAATGCGTTGCCCATAGACTCACATGTTAAAAAAATAAATGCGTTTTCAATAACCGCGTTTTTTGGTGCACTTGCAAAAACGCATAGAACTTTTGCAACGCGTTTTTTACATTGGAGTCTATGGGTGCGTTAACGCATGCGTTTTTGCACATTTGCACATGAAAATAGCGCATGCATTTAGCAAATACATGACGTGAATCTGACCCTAGCCTTACAGCATGCAAAAGTTTCACACCAAGTCTTTATTCTCTTGAAAAACAAATTATTGTAGTCATGAAAGTCATACCTGGTTTGGGTCTACATCATAGCCATGTTTTCCTCCTAATGTCCTGCCCATGGCAAGGTTAATCACATAGCCAACGATAGCAAGGGAGAACGCTGTGCCAATCATATCACCCCATTGACTTACAGTAGGTAAAGTAGGGGCAGGAAAGCTGAAAATAAATTGACAGAAAATTAGCTCTTTAGTAGTGTAAATGTAAAGTAATACATGTTAGGTATGTAAAGGTGATTACAATTTTAAACAATTAGAAGTAGGAGATAAAGTAAAAAATGTTGTACCGTGTTAGCCAGTAGAAAGACAAATATTAAATTCTGAGAGTCCTCAATGGTTGATACCTTTTAATGGTTAACTGAGAAGATGGTTAAAAATAGCAAGCTTTCAAGACTCTTCATCAGGTTCATGTGTCATTATTAAGCCTGATGAAGAGGCCATAGAGTCTTGAAAGCTTGCTATTTTTTACCATCTTCTCAGTTAACCATTAAAAGGTATCAACCACTGAGTACTCTGAGATTTTAAGTAGGAGATAGACATTCTGGTAGAATGTCATAAAAGAGTAGTAATTCCAATTCCAACTTCAAGTAGCTTTTATTAAGTTGTTTCAAGTTTGTACCAAACCTTTACTCAAAACTAAACTATATATCTTCAGTTTTGAAAAAGGTTCGGTATAAAGCTGAAACGCATTTGTAAGGGAGACGGTTAAGAAGAAGATATATGTAGTAGATGGTGGCCTGATTCTAACGCATCGGGTATTCTAGAATATGTATGTAGTTGACATACTGTGACTGACAGACCTTGTTCAGTCAACGTGAGTGAACTACATATATATATATATATATATATATAGCAGAGCTATGGTATATGGTGGTACATTACAGTAGATGTATAGCAGCACTATGGTATATGGCGGTACTTTATAGCACATGTATAGCAGCACTATAGTATATGGCGGTACATTACATTACATGTATAACAGCACTATAGTATATGGCGGTACAGTATAGCACATGTATAGCAGCACTATAATATATGGCGGTACATTACATTACATGTATAGCAGCGCTATGGTATATGGCGGTACTTTATAGCACATGTATAGCAGCACTATAGTATATGGCGGTACATTACAGGACATGTATAGCAGCACTATAGTATATGGCGGTACAGTATAGCACATGTATAGCAGCACTATAGTATATGGCGGTACATTACAGCACATGATTAGTAGCGCTATGGTATATGGCGGTACATTACAGTACATGTATAGCAGCGCTATTGTATATGGCGGTACATTACAGTACATGTATAGCAGCACTATAATATATGGCGGTACATTACAGCACATGTATAGCAGCACTATAGTATATGGCGGTACATTACAGTACATATATAGCAGCACTATAGTATATGGCGGTACATTACAGCACATGTATAGCAGCACTATAGTATATGGCGGTACATTACAGTACATGTATAGCAGCGCTATGGTATATGGCGGTACATTACAGTACATGTATAGCAACACTATAGTATATGGCGTCACATTACAGCACTATGGTATATGCCAATAATCTGCTTCTTGCGTCCCCCCCGCAGGATGGAGCGAGCGAGGCAGGATAGAGCCGGGGGGCAGGATGGAGCAGGGGGGCAGGATGGAGCGAGCAGGGCAGGATGGAGCGAGTGGGGCAGGATGGAGCAAGTAGGGCAGGATGGACCCAGGGGGTACAGGATGGATCCGGGGGGACAGGATCTGCAGGATGGAGCGAGCAGGGCAGGATGGAGCAAGCAGGGCAGGAAGGAGCGAGTGGGGCAGGATGAAGCGAGCAGGGCAGGATGGACCCAGGGGGGGCAGGATGGAGCTGGAGGGGCAGAATGGAGCGAGCGGGGCAGGATGGAGCCGGGAGGGCAGGATAGAGCCGGGGGGGGGGGCAGGATGGAGCTGGAGGGGCAGGATGGAGCGAGCGGGGCAGGATAGACCCGGGGAAGAAGGATGGAGTCGGGGGGCAGAATGGATCAAGCCGGGCAGGATGGATGCGGAGGCGCAAGACGGATGCGGGGGGCTAGGATGGATTCAGGGGGGCAGGATGGATGCAGGGGGGGCAGGATGGATGCGGAGGGGCAGGATGGAGCCAGGGGGGCAGCATGAAGCGAGCAGGGCAGGATGGAGCTGGGGGCAGGATGGGTGTGGGGAGGCAGGATGGATGCGTGGGGGCAGTATGGAGAGAGCGGGGCATGATGGAGCGAGCGGGAAAGGATGGACCCAGGGGGGGCAGGATGAAGCCGGGGGGGCAGGATGGAGTGGGTGGGGCAGGATGGAGCCAGGGGGGTCAGGAATGAGCCGGGGGGGGGCAGAATGGAGCCGGGGGGCAGGATGGAGTGAGCGGGGCAGGATGGATTCAGGGGGGCAGGATGGATGCAGGGGGCAGGATGGATGCGGAGGGCAGGATGGAGCCGGGGGGGCAGGATGGAGTCGGGGAGGGCAGGATGGATGGGGGGGGCAGGATGGAGCTGGGGGGGCAGGATGGAGCCGGGGGGGACAGGATGGAGCCGGCGGGGTCAGGATGGATGCGGGAGGGCAGGATTGATGCGGGGGGCCAGGATGGAGCCGGGGGGGGCAGGAATGAGCCGGGGGGCAGGATGGAGCCGGGGGAGGCCAGGATGGAGCAAGCGGGGCAGGATGGATGCAGAGGGGCAGGATGGATGCGGGGGGGGCAGGATGGAGCGAGCGGGGCGGGATGGAACCAGTTGGGCAGGATGGATGAAGGGGGGCAGGATGGATGTGAGGGGCAGCATGGAGTCGGGGGGGGGGCAGGATGGAGCCGGGGGGCAGGATGGATGCGGGGGGCAGGATGGAGCCGGGGGGTAGGATGGAGTCGGGGAGGGCAGGATGGATGGGGGGGGCAGGATGGAGCTGGGGGAGCAGGATGGATGCGGGGGGACAGATTGGAGCCGGGGGGACAGGATGGAGCCGGGGGACAGGATGGAGCCGGGGGGGCAGGATGGATGCAGGGGGCAGGATGGAGGTGGCGCGGCAGGATGGAGCTGGGGGGGGGGGGGCAGCATGGAGCTGGGGGGGGCAGGATGGATGCAGGGGGTGGATGGTGCCGGGGCGGCAGGATGGAGCCGGGGGCATCAGGATGGATGCGGGGGGGCAGGATTGATGCGGGGGGCCAGGATGGAGCCGGGGGGGGCAGGAATGAGCCGGGGGGCAGGATGGAGCTGGGGTGGGCAGGATGGAGCGAGCGGGGCAGGATGGATGCAGGGGGGCAGGATGGATGCGGGGGGGCAGGATGGAGCCGGGGGGGCAGGATGGAGTCGGGGAGGGCAGGATGGATGTGGGGGGGCAGGATGGAGCTGGGCGGGCAGGATGGATGCGGGGGGACACGATGGATGCGGGGGGGACAAGATGGAGTCGGGGGGGGCAGGACGGATGCGGGGGGGGGCAGCATGGAGCTGGGGGGGCAGGATGGATGCAGGGGGGAGGATGGTGCCGGGGGGGCAGGATGGAGCTGGGAGCATCAGGATGGATGTGGGGGGCAGGATTTATGCTGGGGGCCAGGATGGAGTCGGGAGGGCAGGAATGAGCCGGGGGGCAGGATGGAGCTGGGGTGGGCAGGATGAAGCGAGCGGGGCAGGATGGATGCAGGGGGGCAGGATGGATGCGGGGGGCAGGATGGAGCCGGGGGGTGGCAGGATGGAGTCGGGGAGGGCAGGATGGATGTGGGGGGGCAGGATGGAGCTGGGCGGGCAGGATGGATGCGGGGGGACAGGATGGAGCCGGGGGGGCAGGATGGATGCAGGGGGCAGGATGGAGCCGGGGGGGGGGGGCAAGATGGATGTGGGGGGGCAGGATGGAGGTGGGGGGGCAGGATGGATGTGGGGGGGCAGGATGGAAACGGGGGAGCAGGATGGATGTTGGGGGCCAGGATGGAGGCGGGGGGGCAGGATCCCCCTCGCCCCCCTCTGTTCTCACCCGGCGTCTTCTGCAGCTACTGTGTACAGAGGTCATGTGACAGGGTGTGCTGTGTGATGTCACATTAGCCCGCCCTGTCACATGACCTCTGTAAAGACGGAGAATGGAGACGACGGGTAACGGGTGAGAATAGCGGGAGGTGAGGGGGAGGCAAGGGGGAGGCGAGGTGGAGGCAAGGGGGAGGCAAGGGAAAGGCGAGGTGGGGGTGGCAGGTACCGCTGACGGGGGTTGCCGTGGCCGTACATGTAGCCTGGCGACAGCTACTATATAAACGTCTAATTTGGCTGCGGCAGCCAATGAACGCTGGCGCGCGATTTCCATGACAGACAGAGAACATTAGACGATTATATAGTAGATTTAGCTAGCCTCCCAAAGTGTCTTATAAGAAACATCATCATCTGCTGGTCAGAAAGAATAAGCAGGAACCAGTGAGAAAAATGATTGTTTCCTGGAGGGTAGAGTTTAGAGGAGATGTGGGGTCAGGTGACAGTTATTTTGCAGTAGCAAAATATAAAAGGCCTGGCCAGGGCAAATAAGAGAAAGATGGCACCAAAACTTCCCAGTAAGGCTGTGGTCACAGTTGCCATGCGTTTTTTTTAGTGATTTAACAAAACTCATGCGTTTTTTCATGTCAGCATGAGTTTTTTAAGGTGTGTGATGGCTCCCTGCGTTTTTGGCTGTGTTTTTGAATCTGCACCTAAAAATAGTGATTGTAGTATTTTTTTGTGCGTTTTGGTGGAAAACGCATGCGTTTTTATAACATGGGCCTCTATGGAAAACGCATGCAAAAACGCATGGTGCATTAGTAACTTTTAGTGCCATTCAAAAACGCATGCGTTTCCCATAGGAGCCCATGTTAAAAAAACGCATGCGTTTTCTGAAACGCATGCGTTTTTTTTAACATGGGCTCCTATGGGAAACGCATGCGTTTTTGAATGGCACTAATTGTACATGCGTTTTTGCATGCGTTTCCCTTAAGGCCCCATATTAAAAAACGCATGCGTTTTTGGAAAAGCTCCAAAAATGCATGGGACTGTCACACATGGTTTTTGGCTATTAGGGCATGCGTTTTTTAACATGGGGGCCTATGGGTGCGTTTTTTACATGCGTTTTTGAAAACGCAGGTCTCCAAAAACGCATGTGAAAAATGGTACTGTGACCCCAGCCTAAGATTGTGTGGCAGAAAAAAGGGCTTATAGACCCATCACTACAGAAGGGTTCGAGAGCAGTCAACTCATGGAGAGGGCTTGAGATATATTAGAGCCGAGTGGAAGACAATGATCACTGCAAGTAGAATACCGTGACCACTGCCAGTAGAAGCCCCGTGACCTGCCCCATTAGAAGCCTGTGACCCATGCAGGGGTGGATTAAGGGTAGCCAGGGCCCGGGGCTGTTCAGACTCTGTGGGCCCCCCCCCCGGGTCATGTGATGGGGGTCATGTGACAGGGTCACGGGGGTCATGTGACGGGGTCACGGGGGTCATGTGACGGGGTCATGTGACGAGGTCATGTGACGGGGTCACGGGGGTCATGTGACGGGGTCACGGGGGTCATGTGACGGGGTCATGTGACGGGGTCGCGGGAGTCATGTGACGGAGGTTATCATATACCTGAAATAGATTATTCCAGAAAAATAGTTGCTGAGTGAAACTCTATCCTGTCAAACATCCATTGATCTGGTCAATTTACCATTCAGTTAGGAGGAAAAAAAAAAACGCTTTAAGCCATAGTATTGAACAGTCCATTAGAAGGTGGCCATTATGCCCTGACTGCCCCTGTATTCAGAATAAATAACTTATAAATATCTCGAACAGTGTGCACCCTGCATGATAATCACCTGTTACTGGTCCAATGGACTTGCTTGCAGATCGGTTCTTCCCGCCTCCTCGCGGTCCGACAGCGTCTTCTTCTGAATGATGTAGATAATGCCTCCTTTCACCTGCGTTATCCACGTGACCACGTCCAATTTTTCCATTGCCTATGCTACGCCCATACCTCTCTGGCTTGTGCAGGTGCACTGTGCTCCATCATGGGATTATCCTACAAGTTTAAAATCTCAGTAATGTCACTATACATTACACGCAGAAGACTGGGAGCCTAGAGCCATGTGCAGAGACCCTGCGATCGCGCATGAGTAGATGAGTTTTACATTGTAGCTGCAGTAGGGCAGAGCACGGTGCGTTTGCGCAAGCTGGAGAGGCATCTGCACAGATGTGAGATGGGAAAGTGAGACGTGGATAACAAAGGCGTGATCCATATCATTCAGAAGAAGAGGCTGTCAGACGGCGAGGAGAGGCTGAATGGACCAATCTGCAAGCAAGAATTTTGGACTGGTAATAGGTTAGAATACAGGGTGCTAGATTTTTATAAGTTATTTATTCTGTGTACAGGGGCATTCAGGGCATAATAGCCTGTTTCTTATAATGCAGCATCAGCGTGTGCACGAGACCTTACAGATACTGAGGGGAAAAAAACTCACCAAATACTCAGCGTGTGCACGAGGCCTTACAGATACTGAGGTAAAAACTCACCAAATACTCAGCGTGTGCACGAGGCCTTACAAATACTGAGGTAAAAACTCACCAAATACTCAGCGTGTGCACAAGGTCTTACACATACTGAGGTAAAAACCCACCAAATACTCAGCATGTGCAATAGGCTTTACAGATACTGAGGAAAAAAACTGACCAAATACTCAGCTTGTGCCTGAGGCCTTACAAATACTGAGGTAAAAACTCACAAAATACACAATGTGCGCACCCACTACCCCTCCACCTTGGATAGACATGTGAAATACCTTGTTTCTGTATTATCCAAGATGGTGGGGCACACCACTCCAGTGATTAAGGGGCCTTTCACATCAGCTGTTTTGCTGATGTGCGGCCGATTCAGCAGGTGGCGCCGGATCAGCCGCCTAATGGCCGACTTGCGGTCCAGATGCGGCAAGCCCTATGCATTGTCTATGGGGCTTGCGGTCCGGTGCGGCAAGTGCGGTTCTGCCGTGTGCGGCAGATTCGACACTTGCGGCCGCGAAAAAAAAACACCACTTGTAGAGTTTTTTTTTCGCGGCCACAAGTGCCTGATCTGCTGCACTCAGCAGAACCGAACTTGTGATAGACAATGCATGGGGCTTGCCGCATCCGGGCCGCAAGTCGGCTGTTAGGCGGACGATCCGGCACATGCGGCGCCACCTGCTGGAACGGCCCAAACATCAGCTAAACACTGATGTGAAAGCAGCGTTCGTTAGGCCCCTTTCACATCACCGTGTCTTTCAAATTGCGGCAGATCCAGCAGATTTACCACATTTGCTGCCTAACATCCGTTGCGACGATGGATGACAACGCGGTCAGCGGCGGTTTTTTTTTCCACCGCCGCAAATGCCGGACTTGCCGCACCCAGCAGAACCGCACTTGCCGCACCAAACCGCAAGCCCCATAAACAATGCATGGTGCTTGCCGCAAGTGTGCCGCAAGTGCGGCCGTTAGTCGGCAGATGCGGTAAATTTGCCGGATCTGCCACAATCTGAAAAAAAAAAAGATGTGAAAGGGGCCTTAGTACACAAATCATTTAATTACTGCTTACATTTTTTCTTTAGACTGACTGAGTCCTCCCTGCCGTACAGCAGCCACCAGGTCTGGCTGGCAGTGCACACACAGAGCACAGCCACAGGCAGCAGCTGCAGCAGCAGGGCAGGAGTCAGGAGTGGACATATCACTCACTTCTCTGTCACACAGGCACATCCTCTCTGTGCTCTGTGTCGGCATTAGGTGACGGTCCCTCTCCTCAGACTCCCTCTCTTCATGCAGGCGGCGACCCAGGAGGTGGTGGACGGCGGTCGGCGGGTGAGACACAGACTCAGTCAGGAGGACGGAGGAGTCTGCTCAGCCTCAGTCGAGATCAGCTGCCTGCCTGGGTCTGGGTCCTCCTAGAGTAGGAGGATTCAGCAAAGCCCGGTCAGGCCCGGCAGAATAAGCATAGCAGGGCGGACAGCGGCAGCCGGGACTCGGGAGAACAATGCTGCCAGCAGAGGCCGCTGGGACTATAGGAGTGGGAGCAACATCCGCAGGCAGCTACCACCGGTACGCACACCTTGTAAGCACACAGCTCCACATGCTCCATACATACATGGCTCCGCTCCGTACACCTAGTACACACTCAACTCTGCTCCATACACCTCATACACATGGCTCAGCTCCGTACACCTCGTACACACTTGGCTTTGCTCTGTACACCTTGTACGCATACGGCTCTGCTCCATACACCTCGTACACACTCGGCTCCGCTCCATACACCTCATACACACTCGGCTTCGCTCCGTACACCTCTTACGCACTCGGCTCTGCTCTGAACACCTCGTACACGCTCGACTCCATACACATGCGGCTCCGCTCCATACACCTAGTACACACGCGGCACCGCTCCATACACCTCGTACACACGCGTCTCCGCTCCATATACCTTGTACACATGCGGCTCGGCTTCGTACACCCTGTACACAATCGGCTCAGCTCCATACATCTCGTACACACGCGGCTCTGCTCTGTGCACCTCGTACACACACGGCTCCGCTCCATACACCTTGTACACACATGGCTCCGCTCCATACACCTCGTACACATGCGGTTCTGCTCCGTACACACTCGTACACACTCGGCTCTGCTCCGTACACCTCGTACACACTCGGCTCTGCTCTGTGCACCTCGTACACACACGGCTCCGCTCCGTACACCTTGTACACACTCGGCTCCGCTCCATACACCTCGTACCCATGCGGCTTGGCTCTGTACACCTCGTACACATGCGGCTTGGCTCTGTACACCTCGTACACATGCGGCTTGGCTCTGTAAACCTCGTACACATGCGGCTTGGCTCTGTACACCTCGTACACACGCGGCTCTGCTCCATACACCCTGTACACACTCGGCTCCGCTCCATACACCTCGTACACACGTGGCTCCGCTCCGTACACCTCGTACACACGTGGCTCCGCTCCGTACACCTTGTACACGCGGCTCTGCTTCGTACACACTCAGCTCTGCTCCGTACATCTCATACACATGCGGCTCCGCTCCATACACCTCATACACACACAGCTCCGCTCCATACACCTCGTACACACACGGCTCCGCTCCACACACCTCGTACACATGTGGCTCCGCTCCATACACCTCATACACACACGGCTCCGCTCCATACACCTCGTACACACGCGCCTCTGCTCCGTACACCTTGTACACGCGGCTCTGCTTCGTACACACTCAGCTCTGCTCCGTACATCTCATACACATGCGACTCCGCTCCATACACCTAGTTACACAAGCGGCTCTGCTCCATACACCACGTACACACACGGTTCCGCTCCATACACCTCGTACACACTCAGCTCCACTCTATACACCTCGTACACACACGGCTCCGCTCCATACACCTCGTACACACTCAGCTCTACTCTATACACCTCGTACACACACGGCTCCGCTCCATACACCACGTACACACACGGCTCTGCTCCATACACCTAGTACACACTCGGCTCTGCTACATCCACACTGTAAATCTCCTGACCCCTGTGTGGGGGCCTCACAGGACACACAGGGGGCCTCACAGCACACAGGGGTCCACACAGCACACACAGGGGGGCCACCACAGCACACACAGGGGGCCACACAAGACAGATAGGGGGCCACACAGCACACACAGAGGGTAACACAGCACACACAGGGGGCCTCACAGCACACACACGGGGCCACACAAGACAGACAGGAAGCCACACAGGGGGCCTCACAGGACACACAGGGGGCCTCACAGGACACACAGGGGCCTCGCAGGACAGACAGGGGGCCTTGCAGGACAGACAGGAGGCCACATAGCACACACAGGGGGCCATACAGCGCACACAGGGGGACACACAGCACACACAGGGGGCCTCACAGGACACACAAGGGGCCTCACAGGACTCACAGGGGACCACACAGGGGACCACACAGGAGGCCACACAGGACAGACAGGAGGCCACATAGGGGGCCTCGCAGGGCACACAGGGGGCCCGCCGTCATGCTCTGACAGCCCGGAAGCCGCAGGGAGATGAGCACCGCGCGCGGCACTCATTTCCCGCCGGCACAGAGCTGAAGTGCCCCGGGGCCTCACAGGACACACAGGGGCCTCACAGCACACACAGGGGTCCACACAAGACAGATAGGAGGACACACAGGGGACCTCACAGGACACACAGGGGGCCTCACAGGACACCCAGGGGGCCTCACAGCACACAGGGGGCCACACAAGACAGATAGGGGGACACACAGGGGACCTCACAGCACACACAGGGGGCCACACAAGACAGATAGGAGGACACACAGGGGACCTCACAGCACACACAGGGGGCCACACAAGACAGATAGGAGGACACACAGGTGACCTCACAGGACACACAGGGGGCCTCACAGCACACACAGGGGGCCACACAGCACACACAGGGGGCCACACAGCACACACAGGGGGCCACACAGCACACACAGGTGGGCCACACAGCACACACAGGTGGGCCACACAGCACACACAGGTGGGCAACACAGCACACACAGGGGGCCACACAGCACACACAGGGGGCCACACAGCACACACAGGTGGGCCACACAGCACACACAGGTGGGCCACACATAACTTTCATCTCATCCTCTCCTTCACCTTATCCAGCACCATGACATCCAGCACAGTGGAGGACTGCATAACGAGGAGCTGATCATGTGATCCATGACTCCTCCCCTCTATGACATCATCACAGGTCCTGTAAGCACAGGTCTTTCATCCTGTGCGGCTCTACAGGTGGGCTCACACTGCTGGGTTGGGGTGTAAGTGTAACGCGGCGGCGGCCGGGACTGTAGGAGAGAGCGGAATCAGCAGGGAGTCATAACACCACCGGGCGCCCTGCAGATGCCGCCCCTCAACTAGTAGAGCTCGTCACCTCATGGACGCTGCAGCCCTGCGTGCACAGTGCTGTGTGATGGCGCCGTTTCGGATTATAATGGGGCAATTTATCCCCTGGGCTGCGGGCCCCTAGACACCATTGGGCCCGGGGCAAAAGCCCATATTGACCTCATTATAATCCGCCACTGGACCCATGCCAGTAGAACTATGTGACTTGCACCAGTATAAGCCCATTACCAGACTACACTGGTCAACTACTGAAGACCAGACTATGCCAGCCAACTACCTAAACTCAGACTACATAGGTCCAATATCAATGACCAAATACCAATGCCAGAGGGACTGATGATCAAACAACATCATCAGAAGACGATCTGAGCGAGTTGGGCCTTTGCTTCCTGCTTAGATATTCGGTACTGAGTTGGGACTGAGGCCACACTTAAATTCACAAATGTGGCTACCTGGCATCATGTGGCAAGATACCATCCCCTTGGACTTGTGGCCTAGCGAGTAGCATCTCTGACCCAGCTAGAGCCTTGGTACTGTTTAGCACCAATTAGATAAAGAACAACAATGACAAATAGAGTGACACTGACATTACCCTGATAGAGGGATTTAGATTATGGAAATGTTTATGGTGACCATTGTGAAGTGATAAGGATAATACTGTGCAAATAATATCATGAATGTATTGACAATTGTACTACACTGTAATATAACTGGTGTTACCGTTATTATTTGTGTCAATCCTTTATCCCGCATTTAAGGAACTAGCCCTTTATCTGTCTGAAGTTAATGACTACTGTCTCCTCATTGTCTCCATCATTGCATCCTCGTAATCTTTTCTGCACTTTAATAAAAAAAACTAATTGAGGTATTACCACACTTGGAACTATTCCTATTTCCCTGCAGCTCGGTCTACCATAATGTCCCTCAAACGTTTCCTCAATCTGCGTGTAGAAGATCTTTTATCTGCAGTCTTGACTGCAGCAGATGAATAATCTATGAATATTTATTTGACTTGTTTACTTGTGACATACTCAAGCCAATCAGATAAGTAACCCTAGATATTTAGTTTTGATTGCCTGTTAATACATCTCATTGTGATGTTGCGACAGCCAAAAAACGTAATTTTGGCATTTGGCCTTTTTTTTCCGTCACATAGTTTATAGATCTGATTGATTTTATATTTTGATAGACTGGGCATTTCTGACCCCAGCAATACCAAATATGTGTATTTTTTTTAAAGGGGTTATCCGGGATATATACATATAAAAAATGTACCCAAGCATAGCAGGCAGGTAACTGGCACCTACCTGTTGTGCCTGGCAGCAGTCCCCGCTGTTCACCCCTGGCACAGAGCGGTCACAGACTGCTCCTGCCGGGAACAGCATGGTGGAATAAACACAGAGCAGAGCAACTTTTCTGCTCTGCTCTGTGTGGAGTGGGTGGGACCGCTGATGTCACACTGATTGACAACCGATTTCCCACTATCTGATTAGGGGAACTGACTGTCAATCAGCTTGATGTCGGTTCTGACACTCATCGACAGAAGGATGGAATCCTCCCCTCTGTAGTCATGATGTCAGCGGAAGCCAAAACAATTGCTGACAGGAGCCTTCTAAGACCACTCCGGTCTGCGGTAAATGGTGCCAGGCACAACAGCCAGGTATAGCTACCTGCCTATTAATGCTTAGGCACAATTTTCTTTTTATATATCCTGGTTATCCTCTTTAATGGTTTTATTTTAAATGGGGCAAAAGGGGAGGGATTTGAACCTTTATGTTTTTTAAGTTTTTTTCAAATTTTTTAAAACTATTTTTTAAGCTTTATTTTATTTTACATGGCCCCTTAGGGAACCTCAGCACTGCACAGTGCGATCACTTGTGTTAGGTAGAGAGATGCTCAGCATCCCTCTGCATGATCACTTTCTGATGACCACTTCACTTGGGCCTCGCCGGCAGGAAATGTTTCATCACAGCATCTGAGGTCATCAGCTAACCCCACACTATCATGACAATAAGTGATGAGCAAGTGTAATCGCTACTATTCGCTACTCGCATGAGTAGTGCTGTATTCGGGTTACTTGTTACATTGCCAGTATTTGTGTACTCACCTCACGATATTCATATCTCCCGCCCAGCATTCTTGGTGCCTGATTTGCACCCACTAAACATGCTGGGCTTCCTAACTAATCACAGTAATGCCGCAGCCATCTTGGTTGTGGCACTATTGTGATTAGTTGGCTGTGCAGAGTCATAGGGCCTGTATAAGCTTTGCTGCTGCCATTTTGTGTATATTGCATCCAGACACATCGTTGTAGTAGCATAGGGAGAGAGCGATTAACGTGTAGGGAGAGTGTTTCAGGTACTTTCCAGAACACAGAGTAGTTCCATTTTGTGCTTCCTCTTGTTAAAAAGCACTGGTCCTTTCTTCCCCGATATTTTTGGGGTCACAGCTTAACTTGTGCCGTCAACATCAGCCAAATTTATACGATGATAATGTGCTTGCCAAATAAAAGCAGTACTAGCATTTTGTGCTACAAAGCACGCATTGGTCCTTTTTTCTCGCTATTTTTGGGTCACAGTTAGGTTGGCTTGTGCCGTCAACATCAGCCAAATTTATTCGGTACTGGTGTGCTTGCAGAATTCAAAGCAGTACTCCTTCCATTTAATGTGCACCCAGTCATTTTGGGGTAACATTTTTCTTGCCACTAGAAGTCTATATGATGTACATCCACTGTGAAATGCTAAATGTTTGTTGTGTACGTCAAACTGCAGGTTGTTTGCAGGAGGCATTAGTGCCTGCTTCCTGGGCAACATATTGGGAAGGAAGTAACACATGGAAGGGCCAGTGGTTTGACACTCATGCACAGTTTTGTTTCTAGGTGTTCCAACCACCTAGTGGGGTGCTGCGTATATCAGCAGTATTTTTAGAATGTTAAGAGAGGTATTATGTTAAATTGTACAAGAAGGTGATAGTATAAGTAGCTACCGCGGCGTTTATAAAGAGAACTAGGCAGACAATGTACCTTGTAGCTGAACAGCCCATGCTTGCAGAGTCCCAGTGATGGTGCTCGACAGGTTGAATCTAGTCCAGGGACGACTAATCAATCCAATTCTGAAGAAGACCGTGGCACACTCCGGGAAAGTAAAACTCCTTCTTTATTTCAAACAGGTAGAAACTGATGCACTATACCAGTTCAGCATGGGGGAAGAGGTGGAGACAAGCAGGGGTATAGACAACTGCTGTTTCGCACATTTGTACTTCAACAGGTCAAGGTTCTGGCTGGACCTGTTGAAGCACAAATGTGCGAAACAGCTGTTGTCTATATACCTGCTTACCTCCCCCTCTTCCTCCATGCTGAACTGGCGTAGTGCACCAGTTTTTATGTGTTTGAATTAAAGAAGGAATTTTACTTTCCTGGAGTATGCCATAGTCTTCTGAAGAATCACATTATGTTAAATTTCACTTTTTATTCTGGATCAATTGATAACACTTTTGTGGTCTGGTATCTGGGCATAATTTTTTGAAATAGGGAGACTCTTTTTGTAGTGTCTTTGTTTTATGAATTTAGCAGGACTCTCTGAGCACCATGCATACACCTGACACTCATTTCCCTATTCCTGATCAACATTGAAGCTTGAAATACTGGGTTAGACCTTGTCCCATGCATCCATAATGCATAAGGATGAACATTTTAACTCTGTGAAATACATAGCAAAGTAAGTGTTTCTCCCTAATTTGAGTTGTTTTGCCAGCTTCTGTGCCCTTTTAAAGGTGTTTTGAAGGCCCTTGATATTGCCTCCCATTTGGCACTTGTTGATTGCTTTGAGTCCATATAAATGTTCTGCAGTAATTTAAATGGTATTAAATTTCCTTTGGCACGCATTGTGTTAAAATCAGAAGCTGCTACTGTCTGTGGTGTTACGGCTCCTCAGGTGGTGAGCTGCTGCAACTAGTCAGATGATGCAGTGGTCCACTCCCCTAGCCTTTAAATAGTCCTACTTCCTGCCAACAGTTGTCGCTGAGTTTCTCTCTGTTCTGACCGTGTTTCAATAGGACATTCATGTTGTCTGCTGAAGCTATCGTGCTGTTGTTATCCTTTAAGATTATCTTCTTGAGGAACTTGGTGTTGGTATCCCAGTTTGTGGATGGAGGTGTGGGGGAGTTAGCCCAGTGCTGGTTGAGGAGCAGGGAAAGGGTAGTGGCCCAGACCTCCTCCCCTACCTTTGGGAGCAGGGACAGCTAGAGATCCCAGTCTACTGGGTCAGTCTAGCTCATTATTGTCATCCTGCTTCTCATTCCATCATCTGCTATACCACTTCGTGACACCATTGATTTGAATGGGTTTCAGTATTTCGGTGTACTTTACACCGACATAGTGGGTGAACATATGCCCATTCGGCAACGGAACACAAACTTTAGAAGGTTTGCTCATCTCTAGTTAAGATCAATTTGAAAAATGTGCATTTTGGTTGAATTTAGGTTGGGTTGCTGTCATCTGGAGGGATTACAAACTGTGGAGAAATCCAGTCCTTGTTGAATTTAATCAGAGTGAGGTTAGGGTCAACATAGACGTTTTCAGCCTCACCGCTAAAATCTTAGGGATTTTCTGCAGAAGCGGACAACGTTTCCTGTGCACCCCCGAAAAGCGGCCCCGAAGCAGAGTGTGTGCAGCCGCGGTACAGGTAATGAATGGCTGCCTTTGGCTCTCCGTTCTCCTGTCCGCTTCTGCAGAAAATCACTAAGATTTTAGCGGTGAGGCTGAAAACGTCTATGTGTGACCCTAGCCTAAGACTGTCTGCATTTTCAGTGGAGAGGCGTGTGCACCTATCAGTGATGATTCCCCAGTATAACTGAAAACACGCTGCGACATCACACTAGCAGCAGGGCAGGACAGCAACTCAAAGGCATATAAGGAGAGATCAGACCAAGTGTTTAACTTAAATACCTAATAATTAAAGGGAACTGAAGCATCAGAAAGGATGCAAGTATGGTCACTTAAGTACCTCTTGACCATGTTATTTAACTTCTCCCGCCTTAGAATTGTTACAGACTCGGTTAGTCCTTTCTTATGTGCTGGTTTATTGAAAATGGCCTAGTTTGTCCACATTTTCCCCCCCACCTATTTTGGACCTGGTGTGCATGTCTCTCCCCATTAATCCTTGCTGGTGAAAAGAGCCTGTACCACTGCTGCCAGGATTGTCTGTGGGTGATGATTTGAACAACAAATCTACAACGGCCCTCTTGAAGGATTCCATTTTTCTGTTGTTGCCATGGCCAAAAAACTGCAATTCTTGCATTTTGATATTGTTCTTGTTATGATTTTACTGATTGGATTAATTTATGTTATATTTTAAAAGATTGGGCATTTCTGAATGCAACAATACCAAATATGTGAATGTTTTATCTTTTTCAAAGAGTGCCACATGACAATAATATTTTATCAAATTAATGCGTCTTATATGTGATAGGCAGGAGCTTGAAAGAAATTGAGTGGGCTTGGGACAAAAGCCTACAATCAATGTATGTGTTCTGCAGCTATCACTAATTAGCTATGTGTATGTATATAAATCTTAAACAAAATAATGTAGAGAGAAGTAACCGGCACCTCCAGGATTCATGCGGTATATATAGCACTTATGTACCTTGTATTTCCACTACAAACCCCTGTTAATGGTGTTGCATCGCCTTATGACAAAAGTCCAAGTATATAAAAAATTCAAGAAAAAAGGCGGAACTCACCATTTGTAGATCTTTTGCTATATTGCATCGGTGTGGGGAGGGGGTGCAGAGGGCGCGGAGACAGCACGCCGTTTCGGAGGCTCAGCTCCTTTGAGCCTCGAAATGGCATGCTGTCATCCGCGCCCTCTGCACCCCCTCCCCACACCGATGCAATAAAGCAAAAGATCTACTAATGGTGAGTGCCGCCTTTTTTCTTGAATTTTTGATGTATATAAATCTACAAGCCTTCCAGCTGGCAAATTCTACAAGCCAAGAACTCTTTACAGTTACCAAGATACAGTACTGACAGCTTATGTCATATCGCTAGTTTCAGCAAGAACCATTTTGGACTTAGGAACACATTCTTATTTATGAATGTATTATACATTCTTCTCTGCTTGTGGTCATTTTTTGAGGATTAAAAAAATTAACCTATTATATATGTCTGGCGGTTTATGAAGGCATAGTGGATAGTTAGTAATTTTCTATAGACTGAAAATTCCCTTTAAATGAAAGTGCACTCTAAATTGAAAATAGAAGGAATAAAGGCCATATAGTATACATTTCTTGAAAATTCTGTATCTTTTTACCATGCGATTGTAACAGAACAAATAATCTAATCTTATAAATTTGGACTTTTATTTGTTTTGGTTTGTTTTCTCTCATATATTTTTGCCACGATATCTGAGATCTGTGATATAGTAAACTACAGCTTAGGTCAGTGGAACCATTAATGCTATCTTGTACATTTTCCAAGATCAAAGTTTAAAAGGACATTTGTTATACATTGAATAATAATAATAATAATAGTATAAAGTTCCCCCCAGCAGTGCAGAACTTACTGACTGCCAAAGAAGCTATCTGATCAAATAATATTTATGATAACTTCTGGAGATGGGCCATTTAGTTTGGTTGGGTAGGGGTCTAAAATTTAGCAACGACACCTGTCGGCAGTTATCGTCTCCAGCGCTGCCAAATGAAATCGCTTTGAACAGACCTGTAAATTGCAGCTAAGTTCATTGTGTAATGGCTATTGCCAGTTACTGCAGAATAGCCCCCATCAAAACAATCAGATCTGTTCTGCAGTGCCTGGCAGTGTCTTGTACACATTGAATACAGCTTTGCTCAAGGTGTTTACTTATGGAGCAAATAACAGCTGATCAGTGGGGGTTTTGGGTGATGGACTCCCAACAATCCAATATTGATGACCTATCTTATGCTTATATCTCTTGTCAACCCCTTTAATTTTAAGGTAATGTCTCCCTAATCTAATGTGAGACCACAAAATAACCTGTAAATCAGTTATAAGGATAGAGATGTCACCAAACCTATTCAAATTTCATGTTAACTACTTACCCTAGAGGTATCTGTCCTACAATATTCATTTCGTATCTATCAGGAAGGTTAAAACTGCCAGAGACAGCTGTAGCAATTATGACCTGGAAGAAAAAAAGGCAACTGCTCTTGTGATACTGTGATAGTGGAAAATAAAATGAACAATGGGACATATTTTTCAATATTGTAAGTTCTTAGATTTATGTGTACGACTGAGCCAAATTTATCAAAGTGATTTATGCTGTTTGATAAATCTCTCAAATTTCCGGGCTGTCAAGTCTAAGGTTACATTACCTGGTAGTTGGCTAACATTGTGCCAAAAATGAGCATTACAATGTTGGTACATTTCTTGGTATATTCTGGTAGGCAACAACCTTTCTACTTTTCAGCAAATTCACACCTGTACATCATACCAATTGTCCAAGATGCATAATAAGTATAGTTCTAGTCATGAAGGACAGGGGGCGGGTTGGCACAAATGCCAGAATTCTGGTTTCTTTAGCTTGATAAATATGTCCCAATATACTGTATTTATATTAATTAGTAGAGAAAGAATACATACTATGATGATCTCCATTGGAATTGGAAAGCGAATCTTATGCATGTATTTAAGGTTCACTCTTTGACGATGATAAGCAGCACTGTGCTGACCAAAGCAAAGATCAAGGATGCCACGTTGGTATGTGGGAGCTTCTTGCAGATGTCTATGAAGGTCTACAAGAAACAATGTGCTCGGGTTATTTTTATGGAAAGGCTAATCTGCCAGTTTCAAGCTGAGATTAAGTGGAAATACTTACATATATTATAGCCAGGGGACCACTGTATGGCGGCACTGTGATTCCAAATATATATTTAAGCACAGATATGAGAATTTGCAAGCCAGCTGCTGTCATAAAACCACGGATGAAAGATTCAGATAAATATATGGCTACAAAGCCAAACTGCACAAAGCCCAAGGCAATCTTAAATGGAGGACAAAATAAAGGAATCATTATAGACAGTGACTTATATTTATTTAATTAATTGGCCAAATAATAATTTAAAGTGGTTGTCCAGGCTATGGGCGCAAGTCTGCCGTCACTCTTTATCCAAACTTCCGAGTGCAAGCTTTAAGAGTTCTCTAGTGTCAGGAGTAGGTGTTTGCATTACCACAAGTATGCAATTTGCATACTTCTGCACACATTCTCATGTGCATGTCCTCACTGGTATGGTGAACTGAGGTTGCTTATGTCTAGTTGGCATGTGACTGCATGTACGAAAATTACATACTTGTGGTCATGTGCCTGCCTACTCCCAACACGGAGAATTCTAACAGCTTGTTATGCTGCACAATGTGAGGAGTTACAAGTCTGCAATCACATAGAGTGACTGCAGACTTTCACCCCAAGGCTGGACAACTCCTTTAAAGGGTATCTGCAAGATCAAAAATCCATATGTAACTGATATAATTTTCTAATTCCTCTCTATAAGCTCTCATTCTTCATGTATTTCTGTTGTTTATACTTCTCTCCTACTCTTGTAAACTGCAAAAACAATATTAATTCCAATTCTGTCAATCATAGTGAATGATCACTTAGTTATCTGCTACCCACTCCCCAGAAATGAATATTTATGCATCACTGCACTGCCCTACCCTCCACAGGTATGTATTTTGTTGCGTGGTCGGCTCTCCTTGCACAGGCACAGTCCAGAGGAGAAAGGAGGAGGTAGGAGGTGTGTCCTCTTTGCAGCTGCACAGCTGACAGCTTCATTGGTGTATCTGAGGCATGTGTGTAGTGTGTTTATTTGAAGATTTGTGCATTTGCTCAGCAGATACACACATTACATGTATGTAGGAAAACCAAAATTCACCTAAACACATAGCAATGTCTTACACACAGCACACACATTGCAGCACAAAACACCTCTCTCTTCCTATCTCTCCCTCCCCCTCAGAAAGAGCCTGCAGAAGCCTGAGAGATTTAGTGCAACTTCAGTACAGAGGGAGGGACAGAATACCAGCTTGGATAGGCGTGGTTATTTAAATAACAATTACATACTGTGACTATTCACTAGTTCAGTCAATTACTTTTTACTGTAGAAGCTGTCTGTCTGCAGATGTGAAGATGCTTATAGCAAGAAAACTACAAAGGATAGTGTAAACGATTTTTACATATTCTGAAAGGTCTGCCCAAGCACTATTCAAGGGTAATATTAGTATCATACTGAAAAGTGACCTGATAGAGTCCCTTTAATAAACCTTTATATATCCACATCCACATGGTATTTCTTGTTCTATATATAAGATTATACTGACCTGTATAATTGCTGTCAAACATGCCAGTGTTGCTGAAACCTGCAGCCTTGCTTGATTCATCTTCTCTGTGTCTGTTATGGTGGCATTTGATGTCTCATTCAGTTTCTGGTAATCAGACTCTGGAGCTAGCTGCATACATACATTTCCCACTATTATACTAATGACAGCAAATGTTCCTATAATGAATGAAAAGATTTAAGTTATAGGGAGGGACATAGAATCATGTTCTAGATACCAAATGTGAACTAGAATTCCTTACCTGGTACCATCTGTGGAACTCCTCCCAAGAAGAAGTAAATAACAAGGGGATAGAAGGAAGAATACAGTCCATTCACAGGTGGGAGATTAGCAAGAAGAGCAAAAGCCATTCCTGCAATCAAAATGGAAAGAACAAACTAACAAGATCTGTCTCAATGGCAATGAGGAAAATTAACCATGTGCTTTATGCAAAATAAAGAACCACCTAACCTTGTGGGACCTGAATGGTCCCAGCGCTGATACCTCCAAGCACATCTGTGAGAGCATATTCTTTTAAGTTATATTTGGGTACCCAAGTAAGTATAGGAAATAAACTAAAAATAAGCGCTTTGAATTTGGCTGGTGTCCAACTGAAAGAAAAATAAATTGAGAATAATGTACAATTTTTTAAATTTCTTAAAGTCTATTGCCTAAATCAATGCATCAAAAAAGAATACTAATTACAGTATATGGTTTGTTTTCATAAATCAGTGTTAATGGAGTTTTCTGGACAAAGTACAAAACTTGTTTGGAAGTTTTAAAGGTATGTATGCATATTGTAAGGATTCTGCTCTGTTTGAAAGTTTCATCTGTCATCATGTGTCTTCAGGTATGCAAGTCGCATACGGTTAGGATTCTCAAAGTTAAAATCTGCGCAAACGTTGTACTTTGCCCAGAATATCACGTTAATATAAATAAAGGAAACTCTTTAATAGCATTTGCTCCTAGGCACTAGTTGCAAAAGGACCTGAAATACCCAAACTGCACTCTTGTCTGGTAAGAAATCAGTATTGTAAATGGTCCATAACAGATAGATTAAAGATTTGCATAAATGCCACCTTGTAAGTAACACTTTTATTGTAATATATACTATTAAGAATATGTGGCCTCTGTTTAGAGACATCCTCAGTATTTAAAAATGCATTTACAATAATGCATTTATTGGTGAGGAGGAGAAGGATGCAACTGCAGTCTCTATATGAGTCTTTAGAGAGAGAAGATACAAAAGTCCTCCTTATCACACTAAGGATAAGGTCACTCATCTATTATTGTTACACCCCTGATCCTCTTCCTCCTGCTTGTTATAGGTTTCTCTGTCAGCTGTACAAGCAGGAGGCAGAGGAGACAGGCTAAAGCTACATCTCACAGGATGCACAACATACAGTAGCATGAACAAGCAATTTAAGTAAGAAAAACTTTATAATTGCAACTAATTACTATGCAGAATTATATCACTGTTATTCTATAAAGCAGAACTATTACGGTATATTTAGCTGCATAGAGAATGACAAGGACTGCACTGTTAGCCAAACTGGAGATCACATGACTTAGATGTCAATTTTAAAAGTTTTCAAAATGTTTGGTTGCAACTTAGCTGGGATGAAACAATACATGATAAACCCAGTGTAGTGCTACTTTAAGGTCTCAATAAAAACTCATATTATAAATAATATAAATTACTTTAGCTATTACCTGAACAACTTCCTTGCTTTCCCACCCACTGGATAGCTGCGATTTTTCTTCTCATATTCTTCATTAAAAAGGTCAAGGGAGTATGTAGATCGATCAACTATGTATCGAGGACGAGCCTTATTCATGTTTTGACTCCTATCAGTTGAAGTGATAGCTATTCCTTTAATAGACTAACATATAAAAAAATATAAAAGAAGGTTTAAATAAATATATACAATTGGAAACTATGTCATAAAAGACTGCAGTGCTAACCACTAAGCCACCATGCTGCCCAATTTATTCATTATACTATAGTAATCCAAAAATCATTCCTCGAAACAAACATTTAAGAGCTTTTCCTTTATTTTAAATGTCCAAAAATGACAAAATGTTATATAATATATTCACTATATCCATTGTTGTGTGTTGACATTAATGGCTGCTAGTTTTTTATATGCTTGCACCATTGCTTTTGTAGGCCAGGCTCATTCCTGGATTTTAAATGGTCACCGTCTTTTCAACAGTAGAGATGAGTGGATCAATTTGCCGGACTCTGGTCAGTGACTACTCAGAAACCACACTGGGCATGCCTGAAGGTAAGAGGTTCATTGGCTTCCTGTTTAGCCATTTACTTGGCCCCTGGACCAGAGTTTGACAAATTAATCTGCTCATCTCTAAATATTATGAGCATCATATCAGAACTGATGTTAAAATTTAAAAAAAGCTTTGTTTTCGATTTATAAACCACTTTTTGACTCCCCCACCACATGAACTTCGCAGTCACTATGAAAAACGTTTCAAAACTATTAGATGGCTGCCAGCTCACCGATGTGTCAGATTACCAATGCCCATTGAAGTCTAGAGGAGGAAAGGGTGGAGCAGAGTAAGAGAAAATACATGAAGAGATATAGACAGACCGTGCTGTAGCTTTCTAGTAGATGCTTTTTTTTCACCCCATAATTGGATTAACAATTACTGCTGCATAATATTCGCTGCTGCTTCTGAACATGTGCTACATAAATAAAAATATCGAGAATCCCTAATGTTCTACATGCAGTATATGAGAGATGTCTAGGAAGCTTGTGTTAAGACTCGTGGGATGTCATCTTCTGCACATAGCTCCATACGGTTGATTAGGAGTTCTCTTGGTAAGGCTCCTGACTAGATTTGTTTTTTCCTTTTCTTGTAGATGTGATGCAGAGTGCTGACATTAGCATTCACCACACCCTTTGGACCATGTGTCCTGGAAGTGTCACGTAATCTGGGTGGAACATTTTAACCTGTAGTTCCTTTTTGATTTTGTCTGTGATCATTGTCCTTACCTCACTCAAGCTTCCATTTTTTCTGGAATTGGATTTGTTTTCCCTCCTAGTTCTGTAATTTCTAAGGAAAAAAATTCAGCAGCACTCCGTTCCCATGTTAAAATGTCCAGCTTTATTTATAAAAGGGATAAAACTACATCAGGGAGAGGTGCGGAGTGTGAGGGACAACAAGTTTGTTTCGCACCACCTGGTGCTTCAGTCGGTCCCGGCTAAATAAAGCTGGACATTTTAGCACGGAATCAGAGTGCTGCTAATTCTTCTCCCTTGGAATTTGGATACTGTTTATTTTCTTCAAGTGAACACCTGTTGTTCCAGAGGTGATACAGGGAACTCCTCTACAGATATATAGTAACATAGTTTTTAAGGTTGAAGGAAGACTTTAAGTCTATCTAGTTCAACCCATAGCCTAACATGTTGATCCAGAGGAGGGCAAAAAAAAACCATGTGGCAACACTAGCTCCACATTGGGGGAAAAAATTCCTTCCTGAGAAAATACCTCTGTAGAAAACTAGGAGTAGTGCCAGAGTGCTTTTATTATCGTTGGCCTCCTAGTTCTCTACCATGGCTCATTTGTCTTCCCTTTTAGTGCTGTTTCCCTGCTGGGTTTCCTTTCTTCTAGCGCGGGTACATGTGTATACCATCAGTCTTCTTGTGCTTCTGTCTGCTTGGTCATGGTTAGTTTTTTCTCATTGTCTGTTCCTTCCTGTAGGTCCCAGCACTTAGTAAGAGCAGAGTCCATCACCCAGTTGAGAACCACTGCTTAGGGCAGGTTGTGTAAGTAGGGTGAGACAGAGGGTAGTTGGAAACTAGCAGCTGCACCTCTCCGCCGACCGTGAAAGCTAGTCTCCACACACTTGAAAATTTGAAATAAATTTGAAAGAAGAAAAACTGACGAAAATGTAGAATAAAAGTGGTCTTTTTCTGAAAGTCACATCATTTGTTGATCAATATTCTGTATATCAATATGTTTTAAGTAGTGATGAGCGAGTGTATTCGTTACTATTCATTATTCGCACAGATAGTATGGTATTCACGTTCTTGTTATTCTGCAAATATTTGTGTACTCACCTCGTTATATTCAGATGTCCCACCTTGCAGGTTTGGTGCATCCTTTGCAGCCACTAAACACGCAGGGTTTCTTAACCAATCATAGTAATACTGCAAACATCTTGGTTGTGGCATTACTGTGATTGGCTCGCCGCCCAGCGTCATGGGGTTTATTTAAGCCCTGCCGCCAGCATTTTGCCAACATTGCATCCAGAGCCAGCATTGGAGAAGCATAGGGAGTGATTGCTCAACTGCTAGGGAGAGTGTTGAGGCCTCTTCATAACACAAACATCACAAAACACTCACTGATCTTAGGGAGACCAGTCAAGGAAAACACTGTGAGCAGCGCTCAAACACAGTGAAATCCTAGGTGCAGTGCTCCCTGGGAAATTGAATATGTAAATGGAGTCTGTGGAGCCTCGTTTAAGAGTCTCAAACACGGGACCAGCCATAACACAAAAGCCCTTTTGAGGGCTAACTGTACTACGTCAGTGTAGATTAGGAAGGGAGAGATATTTGAGCAGGGAGAGTTGAAAGTTGCCACACAGTAGCTCCATAATTCCACCAAAACAACAGCTCTTTTTAAAGTGAACAGCGTAAGACTACAGGAAGGGAGAGATATTCCAGCAGGGACAGTGTAAACGAGCCGTTCAATAGCTCCCTAATACTCCCCAAAAATAGCTATGTTCAGTGCTGAAGATTCACAAGAAAGTCACCTGGACAAGTTGTTGTGGATAGGGACGATACATTTCTGTCATGGCACACTGGGTGAACCTGGTGGATGGTGGAACAAAGGCGCAAAGTGGAACATCACACATCTTACCCATGCCAAGAATAGCGAGCCTGACGTCTGTCAGGGTTTCTGCCTCTTCATACTCCACTTCCTCCCTCCCATCCTCCTGCTCCTCATGTTCTGCAGAATTACCCTCCCATCACTGCCAAGCTGGGACCAGTGCAGCAGCGCATCAGCAAAGTGGCAACAGGACTCTGCTGAAGCTGATCTGTTTAGGTCAGAAAACACACACTGCAGCAGAGCTGTGGCAAGCTTTAAAACAACAGACCAATCAGTGGTTCTCCCCGCTACAAACCCGGTCTGGTCATCTGCGATAATGGGCATAACCTGGTGGCTTTAAAAGTTGACAAGCTGGTATATGTGCCATGCACGGCTCACATGCTGAACCTAGTTGTTCAGAAATTTCTGAAAATTTACCATAAATTGCCGTACCTCCTTGAGAAGGTGAACAGTATTAGCGCCCATTTCTGTCTGCCATTCCTCTACTGCTTTTGCTGCTCTTACAGTGCTGCAAAAGAACTTGAATTTGCCAAGTCACTGACTCATTTGCAACCAGCCCACGTGTTGGAACTCTACCTATCATATGTTGGCAAGGCTTAGTGAGTAGCAGAAGGCAGTAGCTGAATACCAGCCTCAACATGCCCGTCAGATTGAGAGTCAGCCACCACACTTAACAACTGATAAGTGGGTGTGGATCGCTGACATTTATGAGGTTCTTGAGAACTTTGATTACTGCACCAACCTCATGAGCAGTGATCAGGCTATTATCAGCGTAACAATCCCGCTGCTCTGTCTCTTGAAACTATCACAGCATAATCTCAAAGTTGAAGCTTTGAGTGACTAGCATGTTGGTATGGAGCCAGATTTCCCAATGGGTGATACTACCCAGTCTAACCAATATTCTGAGGCAACATTGGGTGATGCAGAGGAAGATGAGTAGGATGAGGAGGGAGAGGACTTGTTTTTCTGTGCTACCGAAGGTACTCCTAATGCTACAGAGGGGACACCCAACCCAAGCTTCATGTCTGTCCAGGTTAGATGGGCTGGAGAGGAGGAGGTGAAGAAGAAGGAGGCGAGTCAGCGTGAGGAGAGGATGGGTACTGTTCCTACTGTTGGGGCCACAGAAGATTTGCCTTTTGGCAGCTTGGCCCACAAGGCACAGTTCGCATAGCGTTAACGTGGTGTAACACTGTGCTCAGGCTGCCTATACATCTCGATAGTTACCGGTCTCCCAGCGCAGCCAGCCGCTTGACACAGAAGGACCAGATATGCGCTATTCCTGAGTGCACAGGGAAACGCAGTTTGCAGCGTTTCCCTGTGTGCTCAGGAATAGCACATATCTGGTCCTCCTGTCTCAAGCGGCCGGCTGCGCTGGGAGACTGGTAACCATCGAGATATATAGGCAGCCTGAGCACAGCGTTACAACATGTTAACGCTATGCGCTCAGGCTGCAGAATGCTAAATTTTAAATGCATTTGTCAGCCAAAAGGCTGATGCTGGTGTGACCCTATCCTAAGAGCAGTCCCTCCAAAACATATGTTACAGGACTACCTGTGGCCTCTGAGATCAAAGATCAGCATACCTACTGGCACGTTGTAGCTGGCCTTGTAAAGTGCTGGGCAATAGTTAAAGGGATCCTGTCACCCCAAAACACCTTTAAACCTATTAAAACCTGTCCCTAGAGCATATTAACACTTTCCCTACACTCCTTTTAGCTCCTATATGCACATAATCAAAGTGTATAAAAACGTTTTATAAGTACCTCATTACTGATGATAATGAGTGACTATGCTATTCATAGTCACTCATCCAGGCTGCCCCTCTTCATACTATCAAGCCTCAATAGGCGTGATCTTCATGATAGATTCAAATTGCAGCCTCTCTGCGCGCCTCCCCGCTGTGTCCTGTGTCTGCCGGGCTTCAGCGTGGGGCTGTATGACGCGATCCGCGTCATTTCCGGCGCCGGGTGACGTTTTTACATCCGCGCCGCTGTTAGCTTCAAGTCCCGCACTGCGCATGCGCATGAGCAGTGCGCATTTTGAAGCTGACAGCGCGCCGCGGCTGTAGTACGTCACCCGGCGCCGGAAATGACGCGGATCGCGTCATACAGCCCCACGCTGAAGCCCGGCAGACACAGGACACAGCGGGGAGGCGCGCAGAGAGGCTGCAATTTGAATCTATCATGAAGATCACGCCTATTGAGGCGTGATAGTATGAAGAGGGGCAGCCTGGATGAGTGACTATGAATAGCATAGTCACTCATTATCATCAGTAATGAGGTACTTATAAAACGTTTTTATACACTTTGATTATGTGCATATAGGAGCTAAAAGGAGTGTAGGGAAAGTGTTAATATGCTCTAGGGACAGGTTTTAATAGGTTTAAAGGTGTTTTGGGGGTGACAGGATCCCTTTAACTAAAAATGATGTATGACATTGGGACCTAAAAAATGTATAAGTCAGGGCCATCCCAATTGTAAAAGGCGAAAAAAAGCCACAACACTGCGTGTAAATAAACACTAAAAGCGATATGATATGTTTTTGTGTCTCTGGTTTATTTAACAATTATACAAGTGCTTATGCAGGAAAAACTGATTCTGAACTTTTTTGGACTGTTAAATGCGATTTAGGTAAGGTTTGGTAGTTGTTCTTGTATCTGTAACAGTGGCGTAATACTGTGACAAACGTATTCCCAGAAACCAAATGTGAGTCAGAAATGCATGCAGGCATATAATCCAGACTCTTCCCATTCTGTTTCATCACTTTCCCATCCATTTCAGCCTTTTCCTTAGGCCCCCAGACCCCTTTGTAGGGTCATGCAGTAAATTACTCACATTTTCCATTGACTTATATTGTACTCGCTATTCGTAACGCGTGTGGCGATTATGTAATTTTTCCATCTTACGCTTTCTATTACTTTTTATTAAGCATGTTTTTTAGATGAGTGACAAAACACTATATATGTTACAATTCAAATAAGTACATATATTCACATATTCTAAAATATGGTGAAAGTAGCACAATTGGGCACAGTGGGAACATCAGCTGCTGCTTCCAGAAAGATCACAGAATGTCCTTATGAACAGCCTGTGCAAACAGACAAGACAACGCAGAGTGTTCAGTCTCTCGAATTGCACCATACCCTGAGCAGATGGATATCAGTGTGGAATAAATGGCAGTATTTGCGAGGTGCATGTCCTATTGTGTTTATATGTGCACGGGTGTGTATTCGAAATACCCGGTGAGGATATGGTGACAGAGCAGGGTCAGTTAATACTGGAACGTAGCTGCTACCACTGAAGAGGAGACTAAAGTCCACGTGGCAATTTTATGTTATGGTTAATCTCTGATTAAAAAGCTAGGTTTATGCTTCATTTATACATTATAATGCCCAATAATTCTCTTTGCTGTGTTTATTTTAGGACATTTCAGGATTATAAATGAAAAGAAACTGCTGATACTTAAAGAAAATCTGTCACCAAGTTTTTGCTACTTTAGTTGAGAGAAGCATAATTGTGGCAAAGAGACCCTTAATCCAACAATGTATCACTTAGTTTACTGGGTGCAGCAATTGTGACACAATCAGAGTTTTCAGGGTGCATCCTCACGATCAGGAGACGCAGCGTTTTGGACGCAGCGTCTTTGCGCTGCATCCAAAACGCTGCATAGTACAGTAATAGCATAGTGGATGAGATTTCAAGAAATCCCATCCTCACTATGCGTAACCTGCCCGCAGCGTCTTTGGAGCTGCGCTGCGGGTTGCCAGGAGTCTGCTCCTCTGCAGCATGTTTATTTCAGGCTGCAGAGTCGGATGCGGCTGCGATCAGGTGACTGCAGTGATAACCCGCCCTGCACCCACCACACATGGTGAGTACAGGGCAGCTGCGGTCTCCTTGCGGCCACCCACGGGTTCACTCAAGGTCCGGAGGAGCTGCGTCCAACACGCAGGTTCAACAGGTGCGGTTTCGGCACTTGCGGCAGGTGCGGCTGCGAAAAAACTGTGGCATACCTCATTTTTTTCACGTCCGCACCTGCCGCGAGTGCCGAAACCACAATTACATCACACTTGCCACACCTGCCGCAAGCCCCATAGACATTGCATGGGGCTTGCCGCAGGTGAACCGCAAGTGCGGCCGTTATGCAGTAATCGTGGCAGCTGCGGTTTTTTTCACCGCAACTGCCGAGATCAGCGCAAAACGCTGATGTGAAAGCAGCCTTAAATGGGTAAAGTTTGATCTGTCGTAATCGGTTTTTATACATGAATGAAACTTTTTTAATTTCTTCGTATTTTGGGGTTTTCTTTGGGAGGTCAGCCAGCTTTTTCCAAGCTGAGAGCTCGGCATTAATTGGGTAATTGGAGTTATCTTTGGGGTTCGTTGGGTCTAATAACTACTTTATTAGTGTGGATTGTAAGAAAACACCCTCTAATATAGAGGATTCTAACTCAACCCAGGCTGGTGGATGCTCGGTAATAAACCATTTTTGGGTTTGCTTTATGAGGTTTTATGTTGTAAAAACCTACCAAATACTCAATGTCTGCACGTGGATTTAGACCACAAATTCTGGGACTAAAAGTCAAAACATTAGACTAGAGGTCAGAATACCTAAGTAATTGTTAATTTTATAGCTATGTCTTCTTCCATAATCAGTACAGGATGATGTGGCATGGCAGGAAGTTGGGTTGTGGCCTAAAGTTTTTGCAGCATAGTGTAATTATGCTTTATTTGCAGTAAAGCTTTGTATTATTTTTTATAATCGAATCGGAAGGCTTGCTTTTGTTTTTAATGTAACTGAAGACACATGTGATTTCACACTTTTCAACTCGGGGAAAGATCAGCCAAAAACTAACAGGTGTGCACATTACTTTATAGGTAGGGCCGTCTGATTATCAATGGATGCATGTTGGCTGACATCTAAAATAATGCAGACAAGATTAAAGAGAGTGTGAAAAGATTAAAACATAAGACTTGTTCTAGTGGGGATGGCTTATTGTCAGCAGTTTGCAAACAAATACTGATCTGTAGGCAATGAAATCGTTTCATAGTTGGAGGATCCTTGCAAATAAACGTCTAAAGGTGAAAGTCTTCTTTGCAAACACATAGGGCAAGTCCCATACCCACAGTAGTTTAAAGCTGCTAACATCTTTATATTTTTTATGGTTTCACCTTTGTGTTTCCCATGGTTTCTAAGTAAGGCTAGCTATCTTTATCTAACAATGCTTTATTTTACACATTTTCTACAATTATGTCTTTTAGGATACGAGCAGTCCATATATTTCTGCCTATAGTGGTCTATTATGTTGGCCCTTCTGCTAGATTTTTCTAATACTTTTCCATTTCTAGAGTCACTATGGTGTAATCAATAAACTGAGGATAGAAAAGTGCAATAGGGTCTTAAGCCCCGGTCTCACATAACGATGTGTCAGCGATGCCGACAACGATCAGCATCGTTGATGCATCGTTGACACATCGTTATCAGGTCGCTGGTGAGCTCTCACACTGACAGACTTCACCAGCGACCTCTGGGCAGCCAGATCGTTGGTACCCAGCGTCCGCTCGTTCCCTGCATCCTGGGAGCGGACGGACGCTGGTAACCATGGTAACAGCGGGTCTCTCCTGCACTTAGAGACCCGCTTGTTTACCATGGTTACCGGCACCCGCCCGCTTCCGAGTTGCGGGGAGCGAGCGGGTGCCGACCTCTCCTATCCTGTCCCTCACTATTCTCATCTTTCCCTGCTATTTCCCTGTTCCCTACTCTATCCCCTATCCTAAACCCTAATCCTATCCCTCTCCTTGTTCTAAATAAAGAAATCCCCCCCCGAGGCTCACCGGCATCAGAGGCTCCCATACCGGCATCTCTGTAATGGAGATCTCAGGGGTAAAGGACCTATGATGAGGTCAGTATCATGTGACCGGCCTATACTGTACAGTATAGGCCGGTCACATGACTGTGACCTCATTACAGGTCCTTTACCCCTGAGATCTCCATTACAGAGATGCCGGTATGGGAGCCTCTGATGCCGGTGAGCCTCGGGGGGGGATTTCTTTATTTAGAACAAGGAGAGGGATAGGATTAGGGTTTAGGATAGGGGATAGAGTAGGGAACAGGGAAATAGCAGGGAGAGATGAGAATAGTGAGGGACAGGATAGGAGAGGATGCACCCGCTCGCTCCCCGCAACCCGGAAGCGGGCGGGTGCCGGTAACCATGGTAAACAAGCGGGTCTCTAAGCCCGCTTGTCACCCTGGATGTCATGTTACAGCGCTGCTGTGCGGCGCTGTGACATGGCGGGGGATCCTGACAGGTCGCTGATCGCTGCCCCCGCCGGTCACACACACCGATGTGTGGTGACCAGCGGGGGGGCCAACGACCAAAAAATGGTCAGGAGCCCTGTGCAACGATCAGCGACCTCACAGCAGGGGCCTGATCGCTGCTATCAGTCACACGCAACGATATCGGTAAGGATATCGTTCCTACGTCACAAATAGGACGATATCGTTACCAATATCGTTATGTGAGACCTAGGCTTTAGGCCCCTTTCACATCAGAGGTAACACATAACAGCCGCACTTGCAGTTCACCTGCGGCAAGCCCCATGTAATGTCTATAGGCTTGCGGCAAGTGTGCGGCAGGTGCGGCAAGTGCGGTTTCGGCACTTGTGGCAGAGGCGGCCGCGAGAAAATTGCGGCTGAGCGCGGTGTTTTAGCGGCCGCATCTGCGGCAAGTGCCGAAATCGCAACTGTACCGCACTTGACGCACCTGCTGCAAGCCCCATAGACATTGCATGGGGCTTGCTGCAGGTGAACTGCAAGTGCGGCCACTACGCGGTAATTGTGGCAGTTGCGTTTTTTTCACCACAACTGCCGCGATCAGCGATTACTGTTGATATGAAAGGGGCCTTACCCAATAAACACAGAAAAAGGATAAAGAGCTAGCTGTTCACCTTGTAAGGTTGGGACACACAACCAATATGAAAGTATATAAACAGCTGAAGCAGGAACCACATGCACAGAGGCACGCCGATAATCCAGGAACCTGGAGAAATCATGGAAAACATCCTGAGCTGTTGTCAAACAAATTAATTGGTGAATTTTCAAAAGAAGAAGCGGGGACATACTTCGAAATGCATTGAATAAATCACCGTTTCCTATTATTACTGCCTCTGGACCTATATTTGACAGCAGCGTAGGTTTTTTTCACAATTTCTCCTGGATCCTGCATTATCGACTAGGGTGTAATAGCATCTGCAGCAACATGATATGGAGAGAGATATGCAAGAAGCTCAAAAACACCCTGTAGTTGTTGAACCACGTTTTGGGGAACAGTCCTAATGTCTCTATAACATGTCAAAATAGTTGAAGTGGGCGCAAATACAAGCTGACCCAAGTGGGCTTGGAACTTTGGGGTTTTTAAGTCCAACACTAAGAGCAATGTCTTGTTTAAGTCAATAGTCCATATTACACAAAGTGTTGCCAAAAAATCTTAACCTGTCTTGAACCTCATTGTAAGCCATGTTCTTGTCCTGGTTCTTCAGTACACTACCTCTAATCACCTGCAAGTGTTATCTGGCCTGTGTTGACAGCTCAGTGTCTCCAAGCTTTCTACACTATACAAAGAACAGATAGGAGTTGCAAAGATGACTGCACTCCCTCTGTCTGGCATTTGTGTTGTAGAGGCATGCAGGGTTTGACTGATGTGATTGATGACAAAGATACATGACAATAATAACAGTACTTTATCTGTATCAGTTCCTGGCACATTTTCTGTGCTCATCAGTACAATAAAACCTTTGTGCACATAAGCTTACTGTCTAATTCGTGGCAACAGTGAGACTTTCAGGTAAAAACACATCTTCAATCTGCAAAACCATTATTTAAAAATGTGTATGGACTTTGTGTCCATATTTTGTCACATCTATATAAGATCTAGTCCTATTACTATGCTTTGAAGATCCTAATGTTATAAAGGAGTGTTCTGGAGAATAACAAATATTGCTCAAGGGGCTCAGACTGCTAAATGTTATAAAGGAGTGTTCTGGAGAATAACAAATATTGCTCAAGGGGCTCAGACTGCTTAAAAGTATGAAAAACATAACAACTACGGTTTCTATGCAGGGTCCAGTCCAAAGCTGATCTGATCCCCACTGATCTGTGCTTCCTTGTTTCAACCTCAACATATTTATACATGGCTTGAAGGGATCATCAGCTGATCACTGGCTGTGAGAGATCACTTCTACGGTCAGTAATTATCTGAGTTGGTATTTTTGCCTGTTTCTGGCATTACAAGAATGTGACCAGGAACAGGAGCCAACAGGGTGCAAGTGTGCACCAAGATAGGACATGTGGTGGTTTGGTAAGAATTTTTGATTCTTCTATTTTTTTTTTTTTTAAATAATTACGTACTCAAAATACCCCTCTAACCTTTAAAAATAAACAGATAAATTTGTCTTTAAAAATAAACAGATACATTTGTCTCAAAGCCCACCTTGCAGGTAATAGTTTTTTTTTCAACCCATGAAAAATAACAAAAGTCAAATGATTGGTACCAAAGTAAGCTTCAGATGGGATTGTTTTCTGGTAGATCATGAAAACCATCAATCAGAAGTATAAGAAAAAGCACTCCATCATCACTCCACTTTCTCTGGGCCAAAACTCCAGAGTCTCAATATATCCTAGATGATTTGCCTTCATCCTGTGTTCCCTGCCTCCTGCTTGTAAGAGCTGAAAGGAAAATCTAATTCACAAGCTAGAGGCAGGAAAGACAGGCTGAATTTTTATCCTTTATTTGGTGCTGCACACATCACTCACAAATGGTATGAGCAGTCAGTGTGAGTAGGAAGTTTTATAACTGCAGCAAATTTAAGACAGAAATTATATATTTAGCAGCACATGAGATATACAGAGAAACAACGAGAATGTTGCAGAATATCCACACAAGTGTTCATAATGAAATGGTTCAAAATGAATGGAATAATAATATGCATTCACTTATATAGCACAAGTAATTTCACAGTACATACATCAGATATACTGTCCACATTGGGCTCACAATCTAAACTCCCTATCAGTATGTCTTTGGAGTGTGGAAGGAAACTGGAGAACCCAGAGGAAACTCACGGAAACACATGAAGAACCTACAAATTCCTCGCAGATGTTGTCCTTGGTGGGATTTCAACCCAGTACCCCAGTGCTGCAGACTGCAATGCTAACCACTGACCTACTGTGCCTCCCTAATGAAAGCCACTGAACTTGGATGAAACTAATTAAACTAGAATATGAACTTTATATGTGCAAATTAATAAATACAGAACTACCATATTGTTATATTTTTTACCTAATGGTCAACACTTAAAATGAGATTAATGTGATAGAATTCATAATTTTCAATTCACTTATTTTAATTCACTATTTAAGTATTTTGACCGTCTGACACCCGACATCTCAATTTCTTTGATGGGTCAGCAGGCTTATTGATCCCAAGCAGCAGGCTTATTGCCTTGGGATCATATTTGACATTGAGCTATCCTTTATCTCCTATATCCAATCACTTACTCATGTTACTTGCATCTAAAAAATATCTCTAGACTTCAACCATTTCTCTCTCTTGATACTATTAAAACACTTACTGTGGCTCTTATTCCTTCTTATCTGGACTACTGCAACTCTTTACTGATTGGTCTCCCTCTAACCAAACTTTCTCCTCTCCAGTCTATCCTTAACGCTGCAGCCAGGGTCATTTTTCTGTCCAGCCGCTTTACCGATGCCTCCAATTTATGCCAGTCGTTATACTGGTTGCCCATCCACTACAATACAAAGTAATCTCTCTCACCCACAAAGCTCTCAACATTTCTGCACCCCTCTATATCTCATCACTCATATCTGTCTATGACCCGACCCATTCCATCCGTTCTGCAATTGATCTCAGATTAATATCACTCATAATTTGAAGCTCCCCACCTCCATCTCCAAGATTTCTATTGTGCTGCACCAGTGCTCTGGAATACACTACCCCAAACATTGCAAATAAACCCAAGCTCGCATTTTCAAGTATGCTTTAAACACATATCTCCTTAGACAGGCCTATCCCCTCAACTCCCTAACATAACTTTCTTCTTCCCTGATCCACCTTAGAAATATTAAACACAACCTGCTCCTTCTTATTCATTTGTACTTACATCCTCCCTAAAACTAATAGTATGCAAGTGCATATAGACAAACCTGGATAATGACCAGAGCATGTAACCTCACATGAAAAACCCCTATACATGGCAAACCCAGACCCTACAAGCACATCCTACCTACTGTCCCCCCTATGTCCTTATAGATTGTAAGCATGCGAGCATGGCCCTCACCTCTCCTGTAACTGGTGAACTATGTATTCATTTATATTGTCATTATTGTCTTTACATTGCCCCCCGCTCAATTGTAAAGTGCTGCAGAATATATTGGCGCTATATAAATAAAATGTATTATTATTATTTACAACTTTGAGTGTTACTGTCATATAACACATATATCACTTGACCAATACAACTATTGATAACAAAATTATAGAGTGCATGTCATGTCACACATGGCGAAATGATTGTCTCATCCCAGTCTCCAGACAATGTGTCAACAGCACAGTACTGTATATATCATTCCATTTAGCAGTCTGATGAATTTGTCACTGTCAACTATCACTTATTACATGTTCTAGCTCATATGATCACTGTGTAAATCTGCCTTAAAGTATTGGTAGAAAGGAAAATGATAAAAATAAACACTGAGAGCAAACACTGAAAACATAGGCAGCAAATTAAATTCTGACTTCTGTAAACATATAAAGTAAGTATATAAGATGTGGACAATAGAAGAGAAAACAAGACACTTAAGCATTTGTCAGATGCCTGTCCCAGGCTGATCTCTTTCACTGTAGATATTATATGCATAAAACATATAATTATACACTACAATTTGTAATACAAAAGAATGATAGGTCTTTTGTATGAAAGAAGGTAAACAAACTGTAAGCGGTCTAATTGGAGGCGCTCAGGCACAAAGGCAGCAGGCAGTGGGATGGTTTTTCAACAGACTTTATTCAGGCTCCCCTCCTACTCCACAACATGTTTCGATAGATTCTCTATCTTCCTCAGGTGGTGAGGGGGGGGGCGGGTTCCAGAGCCCTTTTATGGCTACCAAAGTTGTGAAGGGCTCCTTATCAAGTGTATTACCGGGTTGTGCGGGGACAGCACAACCCGATAAGGTGAGTGGCCAGCTATTAGTACGCCACGCTAAATAAAGCCCCCCTGGTAACCGCACTATTGCGCCCCTTTCTCTCTCTTTTCTTTTGTATGAAAGAGAAAGATAAGTCAGGCCCATTTCACATCTGCGTTTTGATGTCATTTAGGGCAGAGCTGGCAGATGTCGCTGCATCTGCCGGATGTGCCGCATAACGGCCGACTTGCGTCGCCGATCCGGCAAGACCCGTTCATTCTCTAGGGGCTTGCGGTCGGGTGCAGCAAGAGCGGTATTGCCGAATCTGGCACTTGCGTCACTCACGGCACCGTGAAAAAAACGCTGATAGCAGCGTTTTTTTTTGTGCGGCCGCAAGTGCTGGATCTGCCGGATTCGGCAATACCGCACTTGCCGCACCAGACCGCAAGCCCCATAGAGAATAATGGGGACTTTTCCGCAGGTTCACCGCAAGTTGGCCATTAGGCAGCAGATCTGGCAGATGCGGTAAAGCTGCCAGATCTGCCGCATTCAGCAAAAACCACTGATGTGAAAGGGGCCTTAGAAAGATAACAATTAGGGATGAGCGAGTATAATCACAAGTATTCGGTACTCGGCGAGCAATGCGGTACTCGAGGTACTTGAAACATAGCAGTATTTCACTACTCGCCTCGCAATATTCGGATCTTTCGCCCAGCATCAGCCAATCACAGTAATGCCACAGCCTTCTATGATTGGCTGGCCGTCCAGCGTCATACATGAGTCATAGTCTATGACTCATAGGCTCTATATAAGCCCTGCCGCCGCCATTTTCTGAACATTGCATGCATAACACAGCTAGTGTAGGGAGAGTGTGAGCAGCTGCTAGGGAGAGTTGTTCTTGTGCAAATCGTACAGAAATCCTCTGTAAAACCCAAACGCTCTTGTGAGACCTACCAGTATTGTAGTACAAGATGAATGTAGTGCAGGGAGACAGGCAGGATTGTTAAAGTACCACATAGTACAGTCAGCAATATTTCAGCTCTTCTCAGAGTTGAAAGTATAAGGTCAGGGAATAGTGACAGTTTTCCCAGCTATTTTTGGGGTCGCGTTTACCCCTGCAGGCCAATTTTTTTGCCGTTGCGGTGCTGTGTTCACACCGAATGGCATGCACAAGTGACACGCAGCCAGCACCGCTTTCTGTCTGGTGACTGGCACATATAATATTTAGCCTTACACTCAGGCAAATTTTTTGCGCCATTGCCGTGCTGTGTTCACACCGAATAGCACACATGGTACTGCACAAGAGACACACAGCCAGCACCGCTGTCTTGTGTGGTGACTGAGCGCATTATAATATCGCCATAAACCTCAGGGCAATTTTTTTGTGCCATTGCGGTGATGTGTTCATACTAAACAGCATGCATACTACTGCACAAATGACATGCAGCCAGCACCGCTGTCTTGTGTGGTGATTGGTGTGCGTAATAATATCGCCTTAAACCTCAGGGCAGTTTTTTTGGTGCCGTTGCGGTGCTGGGTGTAAAATAGAAAGCAATACTAGGCTGTAGTGCTACCTTCCACAAAGCACTAACTGCTCCTTGTTACCGAATATCTGCATTTGAACATCTGCAGCTATGTCAGAAAAAAACCAAATTCCTAAAAAGGCTGTTGTGAAGTGACAGGGACATGGACGTGGACGTGGGCGTGTGGTTGTCAGTGGTGCCCGACAAGGCACAGAGTCTGGGAGACAGAAGAAGGTTGATGCCTCTATGTTCCTGGCGAAATTTCCCAGTCTGGAACGTAAACGGGCCTGGAAGCCAGAAGAGCAAGAGCAGATACTGTCTTGGATGGCTGATAAGCCTCCACAAAATTTTCTAGCAACACTCAATCGTCCATGACCACACAGTGTCCTAGCATAGTTCTTGCAGTGCCCAATGTGCAGGCATAGCCATAGTGTCTCCAAACATTAGCCCAAGGGGCTGTACCATGGTTGATAAAGGAAGCAGTCCTCAAGGGCCAAACAATTATGAAGCAAGGGCTACTAGCACATTAGTTGCAGTGGCCAATGTCCACGCATAGCCATAGTGTCTCCAAAAAGTAGCCCAAGGGGCTGTATTATGGTTGATGAAGGAAGGAGGGTCTCATCACAAGTGCCTCCGGTGGGAAATATTAATTAACGGACCATTGTTTTTAGCTTATTGACCATGAGGCACATGTGGCAGAAGCAGGAGTTGAAAACGTGTAAGAAAAAGAAAAGGGGTTTGTATGGGAAGGGATGGATGTGATTACCAGATGCCTAAAATCACATTTTGTGTGACTTTAGGTTGGGATGCTGTCATCAGGAGGGCTTAAATACTCTTGCAAAATCCAGTCTTTGTGAAATTTTATCAGAGACAGCCTGTCTGCATTCTCTGTAGTCAGCCGTGTGCATGTATCTGTGATGATTGCCCCAGCGGCACTGAAAACACGCTCTGACATCACACAAGCAGGAGGGCAGGCTAGCACCTCCAAAGGCATATAAGGAGAAGTCTGGCCAACTATGCAGCTTGGATTCCCAGTAATTAAATGGAACAGAAGTGTCAGGAAGACTGCAGGTATGGTCACTTAGATAGTCAATGACCATCTTGTGCAACTTTTCCCTCCTTGAGATTGTTATCAATTCAGCAAGCCCTTGCTGATGAGCCAGTCTACTGAAGATGGCCCAGTTTGTGGACATTTTATCACCACCTCTTTTGTACCTGCTGGGCAAGACACTCCCCATTAATGCATGCTGTTGCACAGAGCTGGTACCTCTGCTAGCAGCGATGTTGCCATCAAATAATCGACAATGGCCCTCTTGAAGTATTCAATTGTGAAGCTGGGGTTGGGAGTCCCCTCTGTAGCATGAGGGTTCACCTCGGTACCACTGAAAAAGAAGTCCTCTCCCTCCTGGTCTTCCTCATCATCTTCATCCCCCAATCTTGCCTGATGGGAATGGCTGGGCTGGGTAAGATCACATTGTGAAATCTTGCTTCATACACAGCTGCTGGGCATTCAACGATTCCATTTTTAGATTATGCAGCGATTCTTTCAGCAAACATAGCATAATAGGGATGGTTAGGTTACACTAATAATAGCCTGATCACCGCTTACAAGCTTGGTGCACTACTCAAAGTTATCAAGCACCTCACAAATGTCTCCCCTCCTGTATCTGTAAGACGTGATTGTCCATGTATACTGTATTTGTCCTTGTTCTCCCCTCTTCATATGTAAAGCGCCATGGAATCTAATGGTGCTATATAAATAAATAATAATAATAATAAATGTCAGCTATCCAAACCCACTCGACAGTTGTTATGTGTCTTGACTGAGTCTCAGTCTGATAGGCATGGTCAGGCTGGTATTCAGCAAGTGCCCTCTGCTGCTCACTTATCCTTGCCTACATATGATATTTTGAGTTCCACCGTCTTGGCAGGTCGCAAATGAGTCAGTGGTTTGGCAAATTAAATTGCTTTTGAAGCGCTGCAAGACTGTCAACAGCAGTGGAGAAATGGCGAAAATTGGCGCAAATACGGCGCACCTTCTCAAGTAGGTACGGCAAGTCAGGGTATGTTTTTATAAATTTCTGCACCACTAGGTTCAGCACGTGAGCCTTTCTTGGCATGTGTACCAGCTTCCTGAGCTTTAAAGTGGCCACCAGGTTACGCCCATTATCGCAGACAACCAGACCGGGTTGGAGTTGCAGTGGGGAGAGCCACTTATTGGTCTGTTGTTTTGTTTCTTGCGACAGCTCTGCTGTAGTGTGTGGTGTTTCACCTAAGCAGATGAGCTTCAGCAGAGTGTGTTCCCGCTTTGCTGATGTGTTGCTGCACAGCTCCCAACTTGGGAGTGATGTGGAGGGTAATTCAGCATAGGATGACGAGGCGGAGGAGGAGGAGGAAGAGGGGAGACAGGAAGTATATGATGACGCGGAAACCCTGATTGAGTGTGCCGAGACAGAGAGGTATTGTCCCTGTCCAAAAGTACTTGTCCACATGTCTGTTGTAAGGTGGACCTTCCCAGTTACGGTATTGGTGAGAGCACGCTTTAGATTGTTTAAGATGTGCTGGTGTAATGCGGGGAGGGCACACTGGTAAATTTGTGACAGCTGGGAACCAAGTATCGTGGGCAGCCACAGGCAACAGATCACGGAAAGACTGTGTCCCCACAAGCCTAAACGGCAACATCTCCACAGCTAGCTACTTGGCAATGTGCACGTTCAGTATTTGTGCTTGTGGGTGCATTGCTTGGTATTTACGCCTCCTTTAATAGATCTGGGGCATGGACAACTGGACGCTTGGCTGGGACAAACAAGAGGATGAGCTTGTTGTGTTCTGAGTCTGTGCCACAGCAGCTTGTGAGCAAGAGGTATGATCACCTGCTTCCTGTCCAGCCAGGACTGGGAAGGACGGATCACAGGAACATGGCAGTGGTTTGACCCACAGACACTGATTTGGTACCCTGCTGTTCGCCCACCGACTAGGGTGCTTGGCTGCCATGTGTTTCCGCATATTGGTGTTGTTTTGGTTGCCTTTGCCCTGGCTTCTGTTCAGCTTCGTATGGCAGATGCTACAGATGACAACATTTGGTTCAGAAGGACTATCTGAAAAAATTTCCAGACAGTGGCTGAATGCACCCTTGTCTTGACTTGGGGCACAGAGGGATTGCTTTTGGCAACAGTTGACACTCTTCGCACTCTGCTCAAACCAGTAGCCCTTGGTGCCTTTGCTGGTGCTACATATCCACCTTCTTCCTCTGTGCTGCTCTGCTGGCTATTCGTGCCAGCGGTCCAGGTCACATCAATGGTCTCAACACCGACCACCTTGTCATCCATGTCATCTTCCTTCCTTGTTGATATTGTTGCTGGCCGGATGGCAACTGTGTGTCATCACCATCAACCTTCACCTGTTCACTCGGTATATCATGTGGATGAAAGTGGATTTCTTCTGGCCATGGGTTTTCAAATATTTGGGCATGAACAGACGATACCTCCCCACGTTTCTCTTCAGTGTCGCACAGTGAGAGGCCACAGGCAACGAAAGGATATGGACCAAACAGATCCTTGAAGTGGCCAAGGTTGAGGTCAAGTATTTCCTGTGACTCCTGATGGGGTGATGAACTAGGAACAGTTTGAGAATATTGACCCAGCATTCTCCATCCATACATGGGCCTGCACATTGGGCACGGGATGAATTATGCCAGTAGTCCTAGTAGTCCAAGCTTTATAATTGTTTGGCCCTTGAGACCTGCTTCCGTCATCAACCATGGTACAGCCCCTTGAGATACTTTGTGGAGACACTATGACTATGCCTGGATATTGGGCTCTGCAACTACTTTGCTAGTTGTCCTAGGCTAGCTTCATAATTGTTTGGACCTTGAGTCCTGCTTCCTTCATCAACCATAATACAGCCCCTTGGGCTAATTTTTGAAGACACTGTGCCTGCACATTGTGCAGTGGCAGTGGAACAACAATGCCAGTAGTCCAAGCTTTATAATTGTGTAGCCCTTGTGATGATGATGATAATGATGGGTGGCTTCCTCTTGCGTTAACCATCACACAGTCCCTAGGGCAGATCGCTCTCTTTACACCACTTACACACTGAGCTGTCAGAAGTTCCTATCACAACTCGCTCTTATGGCAATCAGGCATCCATTTCAGCCTTTTCCCGCCCCCAGACCACTTTTCTAGGTCCAGCAGACAATTACTCGCAGTTCCCATTGACTAACATTGGACTCGCTACTCGCACTGAGAACATGACTATTACGATCTACTCGACACGAGTATAGCGAGTCCGAGTATTTGACTACTCCTCATCCCTAATAACAATCACTATCAGTATGGCAAGAAGTATACACCATAGTCTCCTTTTGCCTCTGTGCACTTTTTTCCAGATCGCTAGAATTGACCATTATTGTCCAAGGTTGTACACCCAGAAAAAGTTGAGAAATTCTTACTTGGAGATAGTGTAGCTGAATACATTTTTAGCAACACTACCACCTTGTTTCTTCAGAGGAATTAGGGAAAGGGATTAGCTCACCGCACTCTTGTTGTAGTGATTTGCTTGAGTCAATCAGACCTCTACTGATCGCTTGGATTTGACAACCCCTGTCCGTACTCCCTGTTATGGCATATGGATGTCATAGAGAAATCCTAAACTTTGGACCTCCTACTATGAGCTAGAAAGGAAACTTTCTCTCATTCAGGTGGATTTAAAGAGAACCTTTCACTTGATTTTTTTTTTTATTTAAACTGAGCACCTCTTCCAATTGCCACTTCTCCATTAGTTATGAAACAGTTTTTCTTTTTTTTCCATGCCCCTCCACTCCAAAACTCTTCCTTCTGACAATAAAGATGCAAAGTTTCCCTTCAGCCAACTCGTCGTATAGTATACCACAGAACTCCCTGTGGCATGATCAGGTTTGACTTGCAGGGTCAGAAGAAAAAAAGCAATATTGTACAGAAAAGTTTTGTGGTATATGCCCAAGATGGTTAAAGGAAACATTTGCACCCTTATTACCTGGAGGGTTATAACTTTGGAGCAGTTCAGAAGAATAAGGCCCCCTTCACACCATGGCACAATCAGGTCCGGGGCTTTCCGGGGTGAACCTAACAGCCCCGTACCCAATTTGCAAACAGAACCGGAGAACATATATGCCCTCCGGTCCTGTTTGGAGCCGGATTCAGCCGAGCTCAGCTGAGGTAGCTGTCACCTGCTGAAATGGTGCTGAACCACTTCACAGGGGACAGCTCCCTGGTGCTGAAGTTCAGCGTAGCTCAAGCTGAACTTCAGCAGCTGGCATCCGTTTCCTGGATCCTCCCAGATCCTCCCGAATCAGGGCAATACGGAGCCATAGACTCCCATGTTAGGGAGCGAAAGATTGCCCGGATCTGAATTGGGCAGATTTTTCGCCCCGGACACACAAATGTTGCTTGCAACATTTTTGTGTCCAGGAGAAAAATCCGAATTGTCCCGGATCCTCCCGGACAGATGGAAACCGGATGGCAGATAGCTGCCATCCGGCTCCATCCGGCCCCATAGGGCAACATTACAGCAAAATCGGGTGAACCTGATGGTGCCGTGGTGTGAAGGGGGCCTAAGAAAAATTGTTCCAGAATCCGTGAACCATCAATTGGAAGAAGTACTTAGTTTAATTTAAAAAGATCCAGTAAAAGGTCCTCTTAAAGTATAAACACCGTTTAAATTTTTATTTAATAATAATGGGGAGCAATTGATTATAATAAACTTTCAAATATACTTAATAAGTGAAATCTGGAAGAAAATCTTTCAAAAACCTTCCAGAAGATGTCCCCACTAGGCAGTTTCTAAACCTGACGTATGCTCGTTGTCTGGGAAATCTGTCTTCTGATTCACACTTGAATACGTCCATATATTTCCCATACAACCAGCATATGTCAGGTTTAAAAGCAGCCTAGTAGGGATATCTTCTGGATGGTTTTTGAAAGGTTTTCTTTCAGATTTTACTTATGAAATATATTTAAAAGTTTATGATAATCACTTGCTCTATATTATTATGGAATAAAAACTTAAACATCAGTTAAACTTTAAGTCATTCTTTTGTTACGTTAATGGCCTTTCATACTACTGAAAACTAGTGATGAGCGAGCAGTAAAATGCTCGAGGCTCTGGTCGAGCATATCGAGATGCTCAGGTGCTCGACTTGAGCACCGAGCCCAATGTTAACCTATGAGAAACCCGAGCATTTTTCCGGTGGCACCCCCGGCAGCATGGATAAACCCTAAAAATGTCACAAAAGTATAAGAACAGTGCTCAAATGACATGGGAACAGCATGGAGAAGAACCTTTTAAGCATTTCTGACTCCCAGGTCACTGCGGTGAACAATGTTGTCTGAGTATTACGCCACTTTTACGGACTCACAATAAAACATCTAAAAACGAAACCAAAATGGATTTTCCTGGGGAAAATGATAAGGGCTCATACTCACTTGTGAGACAGTGTTGATGTATTTTTTTATTATTACATTAAAGATTAAAATAAAAAAAATTGGGAGGCACTCCGATGCCCCATGGAAGAGTCGTGGAGGAGGGCCTATTTAAAAAATGTTCCCATTATTAGGAAGTGGGTCTTCCATAGTATTGCTCTATGCAGGCTGCCAAAAATTGGGAGGAGGGCCTCATAAAAAAACCATTCCCATTACAAAGGAGTGGGTCTCCTATACTTGTAATGCCCATGCACTAAGTATGAACTGAAACATTTACCCCTGGGGTTATACATGAATATACTGTATTTCTTATTTTTTGTTACGGGCATCATAAACACCCTTTAAAAGTATTATGTGGGTGTTGCATGATGGACCACGGTCACCCTGGTGATATAGTGGTGAAGGATGATGAGAAGGAGGAGGACTACAGCAAATAGCCAAAATCAGGCTATCCTCCTCCTCTTCCTCCTCCTCCCTGTCCTCTGGCCATCCACGCTGAACAAATGGTATGACAGTTGTGCAGGTAGTACCGTCTATAGCGCATGAAACTAGTTCCTGTTCTTCTTCCTCCTCCTCCCCCTCATTGTCCCCCAATAGACATTGCGATGAGATGAGGCTGGGCTGTGTGTAATTGATGTGGCCAGGGAGTACTCGGACACCAGGACAGATGGTTTCTTGGATGGGGAAATCACTGGTGGTCGGGATCCCGGTTCCGTGCCCTGGTTATCATATGTTAGATGATTGTAAAAAAATAGGGGGGGGAACAAGAGGCGCAATAGTGCCCTATCACTAGTGACACTAATGTATGTGGTGGGTATGAATTCACTCACCTAGCACAGTTGTGAGACCCACAACTGGTGTAAAAGCATTTAGCATTAAATATAGCTGCTGCAGGACTTTCACCTTCCACATGTACGTGGGAACCATCCAGAAGTTACTTCAGGGGAAATGGTGTATCAGTGTCCGCGCTGCTGAAATCCCAAGAAAACGATCCAGAAACCAGATGTAGGTTGCATTAATCATCCATTTATTCCTTTCCTACGCGTTTCGGCACTGTCCTAGTGCCTTCCTCAGGGATCGAGGAAGGCACTAGGACAGTGCCGAAACGCGTAGGAAAGGAATAAGTGGATGATTGATGCAACCTACATCTGGTTTCTGGATCGTTTTCTTGGGATTTCAGCAGCGCGGACACTGATACACCATTTCCCCTGAAGTAATATGTTAGATGATGGGGGAGAAGGAGATATTTACAAGGGAACGTGATGCCTCCAGTGGATCCCGGTAAGATAAGTACCAGCGCTGCTAGCTGGCCACTGAGGTGATGGTGGGTGCAGCAGAGAGTGGTACAGCTCCCCACAGGAGGAGCTTTTACCTCAGGGCAGCGGTGATGGATTGAAGATGAGGGGAGTTGTAGTGATAGTTCTTACCCCTCTGGTGAGCTGCCGGTGTTGATGGTGCTGAGCCCTCCGGGCACCAGCGGGAAGCACAACGGAGACCAGTTCAAGTTTTACTCCACTTTACTAGGTACCGGCAGATGGTAAAACGGAACACAGTACAGTTTGGTTTACCAGGTGGATGTTGCCAGCTCAAGGTCCCCCTTATGGAGTCTCTAGATGTTTTCTCAATTTGTCTTTCGGGGTTAGTCCTATTCTTCCTGTCTCTACCACCTTCACAGCGCTCTCCCGCCAGTCCTACGGTATGTCACTAGTCCTCCATGTTGGTCCCTTACCGGTACAGACGGGAGCAGCAGGAGCGCACAATTTCTCCTGCCACCGGAATTCAGTCCACAACCGCTAGTGCCCTCAACCGGTTTCTGTTCTGAGGGGTGAGATGTCCTTGTGGTGCTGTCGGCAACCCGGTTTCTGAGGGCCTGCAGCTCATTGGTCTCTGGTCAGAGGTGAATTTCTGACCGCCTCGACTTCCCGCGTTGCCGGCGTTTGTCCCCCAACGTGACCAGCTGGCTCCAACCAGTCATGGCCTGTTGCCTTCTGTCCTGGGACCCCACTTAAAGATGGGGCTCCCTCCTGTCAACCGCACTGTCAGGCCCGTCCTCACTGACTGCCTTCCCAGCACTGTCTCTAAACTGTCACTCACTCTCACTACTCCACCCCCTTTTGGGACCTACTAACTTACCGCTTTCCCCTACTTTAAGTGGCCTAGTCCTAAGTGTGTGTAAGAACAGACTCCATAGGTTAAATCCTGAACTGACAACTTACAAAGATATTACATTGTTGTTAGCTTGCAATACCTCTCTGTGACGCCTAGCCAGAGGGGCGCCACATAATCACCCTGTATGGTTCCTTGCTCCATCTCATCGTGCTCCGCCTGCAATGCATTCTCTTTGATTTTAAGCAGAGGTGTTTCAGAAGACATAGAAGTGGGATGGTTATGCTAAAGATGGCATCATCGCCGCTCACCATCTTGGTGGAGTCCTCAAAGTTTTGGAGGACGGTACATATGTCGGATATCCATGTCCATTCCTGAGGTCTTATATGTGTAGTCTGGACCGAATACCGACAGCCTTGCAGATGCTGGTAGTCAACAACTGCCCTCTTCTGCTCACAAATCCTGACCAACATCTGCAGTGTCGAATTCCAATGTGTGGGGACATCACACACCAGTCTGTGAGCCGGAAGCTGCAAACGCTGCTCAAATTCTGGAAAGGCAGCCAAAGCAGTAGGTGACTTTCTAAAATGGGCACACAGATGGTGTACTTTGACGAGCAGATCAGACAGCTCCGGGAAAGATTTAAAAAAAGGCTGAACCACAAGGTTGAGCACATGGGCCGTGCATGGAACATGTGTGAGCTTGCCTTGTCTCAGAGCCGCCACCAGGTTCTAGCCATTGTCACACACGACCATGCCTGGCTGTAGGTTCAGCGGTGTGAGCCACAGATCTGCCTGCTCTTTCAGAGCTGTCCACACCTCTTCAGCATTGTGGGGTTTGTCACCTATGCAGACTAGCTTTAGCACAGCCTGTTGCTGCTTGGCTGAGGCAGTGCTGCAGTGCTTCCAGCTTGTGACTGTTGTGGAGGGTGTAGAGGAAGAGGAGGAGGCTGAGGAGGATGATATGCAGGAGCTGTAGATTGTGAGGGCAACCCTGACTGAGTTAGTGCCCGCAATCCTTGGTGTCAGAAGGACGTGTTCCGTCCCAAGGTCTGACTGGGTCCTGGCTTCCATTATATTAACCCAGTGTGCCATCAGCGAGATGTACCATCCCTGCCAACAAGCACTTGTTCACATGTCCGTGGTTAGGTGGACTTTCATGGAAACTGCTTTGTTAAGGGCACGGTTAATGTTCTGGGACACATGCTTGTGTAATGTGGTGACGGCACACTGGGATAAATAGTGGTGGCTGGGGACCGAGTAACGAAGGACGGCTGCCGCCATCAGGTTGCGGAATGCTTCTGCCTCCACTAGCCTAAAAGGCAACATTTCTAGCGAAAGCAGTCGTGAAATGTTCAAACTGAGTAGTGTGGCATGTGGGTGGTTGGCTGCAAATTTGCGCTTGCGTTCCAAGGACTAAAGTATGGATAACTGAATGCTGCGCTAGGACACGGATGTGTATGTGTATGTCTAATTGTGCAACGGCAGATGCAGGACAGGAGGTATCTTTGCATGCACTATGGACAGGGGATTGGCTTGCATGCACAACAGTGGAAGAAGCAGCGGTGTCACCCGCAGAGACTGCTCCTGGACCCTGGGGTTCACCCCACAAAGTCGGGTGCTCTGCTGCCATGTGCCTGATCATGCTGGTGGTGGTCAGGCTGGCAGTTTTGCTACCCCTGCTGATGCTGGCATGGCAGGTGGTGCAAATGGCCTTTTTGGAACTCTCAGCAGACTCCTTAAAAAATAGCCAGACTCGGGAAGACCTCGGGAAGTGCCTGTTGTGGTCCTGCGCCTCCCTCCCCCTGTGCGCAGCTGTCCTCGTTCTGCATGTCCTCCTGCCAGGTTGGGTCAGTTACTGGATCATCCACCACGTCATCTTCCACATCTGCACCCTTTTCCTCCTACTGACTTTCTGGCAATTGTGTCTCATAATCATCCACCTCTTGTGACACTTTCCCACCGTCGCCTTCGTGCGACCATGGCTGCTCAAATATTTGGCATCACTACATAAGATCTCCTCATGCTCCAGTTCAAGTGGAGTGGGCGAGAGTGCCGAATCTATCAATGGCAAACTGAACAGCTCTTTACAGTGTCCAAGTGTGGATCCCAATCGGCATGGTAGGAGGAAGGAGGATCAGGGTGAGGAATATGCGGTCCAGACTCACGGCTACTGAGACTTGACCGTGTGGAAGACAGTGTGGTCGTGGTGGTGGCAAACTGACTGGAAGCATTATCCGCTATCCAACTAACAACTTTTTGACACTGCTCGGGTTTAAGAGTAGTGTGCTGCGGTCCCCTAGGAATTGGGACAGGAAGGTCAGGCAAGAAGATGAGGGTGTTTGTTGTGGCATAATTCTAGCTTGCCCACGGCCTCGGCCTCTGCATGCACCATCACCATCACGTCCAGTCCCTCGTCCCTTGCCACCGGCCTTGCGCATTTTAAACGGTGTGATATTTGCTTTTTAAAAGTGTGCTATATACCCTGCCTATATACAGCTAAATTAAGCCGTAGAAGGAATGGTTTTGGATGGATACTATAGATGAGATGATATTAAAAGCTTAGACACCAGCCCCAGATGTGCTGAGTGGTATACAGCTTCTGATACAACGTACTGCGCTATATACCCCTCCTGCCTATAAAGAGCTAAATTAAGCCATATAAGGAATGGTTTTGGATGGATACTATAGATGAGATGATATTAAAAGCTTGGACACCAGCCCCAGATATGCTGAGTGGTATACAGCTTCTGATACACTGTACTGCACTACAGTATGTACCCCTCCTGCCTATAGAGAGGTAAGTTAAGCCATAGAAGGAATGGTTTTGGATGGATACTATAGATGAGATGATATTAAAAGCTTAGACACCAGCCCCAGATGTGCTGAGTGGTATACAGCTTCTGATACAACGTACTGCGCTATATACCCCTCCTGCCTATAAAGAGCTAAATTAAGCCATATAAGGAATGGTTTTGGATGGATACTATAGATGAGATGATATTAAAAGCTTGGACACCAGCCCCAGATATGCTGAGTGGTATACAGCTTCTGATACACTGTACTGCACTACAGTATGTACCCCTCCTGCCTATAGAGAGCTAAATTTAGCCATAGAAGGAATGGTTTTGGATGGATACTATAGATGAGATGATATTAAAAGCTTGGACACCAGCCCAAGATGTGCTGAGTGGTATACAGCTTCTGATACACTGTACTGCGCTATATACCCCTCCTGCATATAGAGAGTTAAATTAATCCTTAGACTGTTTTTGAATGTATTAGATGATATTTCAAGCCTGTACACCAGCCCCAGATGTGCTGCTGACTGGTATACTGGAACACTGGTTTCCTATATACCCTGCCTGACTGTATACAGGTAGATTAGTCCTCAAAAGGACTGTTGTTTAGATGGATTTTGCAGCCCAGCACCTACACTACCTAAAAGGCTCAAAATCTGTCCCTCACTTAGCAGCGCCTCTCCCTACACTCACTGACACTATGCAGCAGAGTGACGAGCACAATGCCGTCAGGTCTTATAAAGACCTGATGACGCTGTGCCACCAGCCAATCACTGTAATGCCACAACCAACATGGCTGTGGAATTACAGTGTGTGGTAGCCAATCCCTGCATGTGGGCTGGCTCTGTAAAGAGTGCCCACATGCAGGGAGGGGGGACCCGAGCACGTGCCCAAGTATCTCGGCAGTACGCGGTGCGCGCCAAGCATCCCGAGTACTGCGATGTTCGGGCAAGTACCGAGTACCGCAGAGCATGCACTCTCATCACTACTGAAAACCCTTTAAAGGGAACCAATCAGCAGGTTTTAGGGCTATAAAGTGAAGCAAGTTCCTTACAACATTCCCACTGCAGTAGACACCACTTTTGAGACATTTTTACCAGAGAAAACAATACGTAACTGAAGATGCTTTTGGACATTCGTGCAAAGTTTGTGGTTTTGCATTTACTGCATCGTCTCACCCTGCTTATGTATATACGTGTATGTCTTCAGAATTTGTATCATTATCAGCCTAATGAGTCGGCCATAGTGTCCCGAAAGCTCGCTATGCTTACTATCTTTTCAGTTAGCCATTAAAAGGTATCAACCACTGAGGACTCTCAGATTAAAATATTTTTTGGCTCTGTATTTGCATTTTTCAATTGCATTAGACCCACACTGTATGATCTTAAAGGCTCTTAACCAAAATTCAAGCTGGTGATCTAAAATTTTAAAGACTACAAATAAAAAAAAGTCAAAAAAGTAATTGGGAAGTGTCTCTTAGGTTTCTAGAAAAAGCTTGAAGGAGTTCTTCTGTACACCAGCAAAATTTACTGGAACCTTCACAGAAAAATTATTGATTGTTGCATTTCGCAATAGGTCATGTTATGTATATAGTAATGGACTTTATTGTGTAACAAATGGCTGTCGGGATTCTACAAGATCTGTTGAAACCTTAGATCCTCAGCTCTTCTGTCTCCTCAAAGTGTTTTCATCAAACATAATAGACCTGGTGAAAGATCACGGGTGCTGATCAAAGCACATGCTTAAAAGTGGATTGTTGCCCTTGGATAGCAAAGCAAGTAGCAAGTGTACATAATTTATCTATTCCTTTTTTTAATGGACATTTATTTTGATTTACTTTAATATTTATAGGAGTCAGCAGGGAAAATATGAGTGTGTTAACCCTGTTATTCTAATTATCAGAGATAAGATAATAATCATCTAAAAGCCAATATATTGTAGTTAGTTATTTGTACTCTAGAGAATGAAGGAAATAGTCTTGTTGTGCCTTACCAGCATTCTACCCATTTAACTGCATCAAAATAGAAAATCATGTGATATAATTTTGTCATTAAATCTTCTAAATCTACCAAATGGATGTTCACTTTGTATAATTTTTATATATAACAACTTGTTTCAGGACTGGGAAACACCTCAGTAAATTGGTTTGTACTGTGTATTTTTGGAATACAGCAGGACAGAAGAATGTGGCGGGTACATTATTTTCTCTTTCTCGTTGTCTCTCTTGCTCCATTTTCCAGAATATTTCAATGAAAGGGGTTATTCTGGATTTATCAAAGAAAAAAAAATTGCCTAAGCACTAACAGGGAGGTAACTATCACCTACCTGTCTGTAGTGACCATTCACTACCGGTCACAGCCGACACAAAGTGGTCTAAGACCACTCCTGTCAGCGATTTTGCCGCTTCCTCTGATGTCACGTCTACAGATCGATGTCTTCTCACCTCTGCCGACGGGCATCAGAGCCGACTGTTACCCCTCGGGGGTCTGCCGCCCGTGCCCGCGGCCTGCTGCCCTTACCTCCCTCTGCTGGAGCAACACTGCTCCTCTCACTTCCGGTACCACTGCTTCAGCACATGAAACTGTCTCCAATTCAGTTTCTGCTGGAGAGATTGCAGGGAGCTTGCTCCTCCCCTCAACCAATCACCAGGTCTCTGGGTCCTTCCAATCAGGACTGCCCTGTTCTGATTTAAACCTCCTGTTGCCAATCAGTCGGGGTCCAGGGCAACGTCGACCTTCACCTTCCCTTGAGTGAAGTTGCCACTTCTGGTCTGTCAGGTCGCTCTCCGTTTGGTCTGTTACCTGATCGCTCTGTGTTACCTCCCCCAGATCTCGTTCCTGCCGGTTCCTGGCTGATCACCGTGTTCCTGGATGGTCTCCTGATTCCCTCCAAGCTGATCGCTGGTTCTCGCCCGGCTCCGTATCCCCCGTGGTCCTGGATTCTCCGTGTTCCTGGATCTCCCTGTGTTCCTGGATCTCCCTGTGTTCCTGGATCTCCCTGTGTTCCTGGATCTCCCTGTGTTCCTGGATCTCCCTGTGTTCCTGGATCTCCCTGTGTTCTTGGATCTCTCCGTGTTCCTGGATCTCTCCGTGTTCCTGGATCTCTCCGTGTTCCTGGATCTCTCCGTGTTCCTGGATCTCTCCGTGTTCCTGGATCTCTCCGTGTTCCTGGATCTCTCCGTGTTCCTGGATCTCTCCGTGTTCCTGGATCTCTCCTGTGTTCCTGGTTCCCCGTGTTCCTGGTGCTCTGTATTCACGGTTCTCGTTTCGTATTGTATTCCCGGGTGCTGTTTCATTACCACGTCGCCTGGGGTCGGTTGAACACTTGTGTCCGTAGCATTGGCCCCTTCGAGGCTGATCCCGGTGGTATCCCTGTATAGGGGTCAAGCGCTCCGGGGTCTCCCTCGCTGGGCTCCCGGTGTTGCGACCTTGTGGCCCTCTCCAGGGGCGTGTGGTTCTGTGTTATAGTTCTGTTTAATAAACCCGTTGACTCTACGGTACGTGTCTGCCTCTCTATCACCCGGTATCAGCATCCGCTTTACGCGGTCCAGTGGGTCCACGTGTGAGTCCGTCAGTAGGACGTGACAGATTTTGCCCTGGAAGGACCCCGCTGATGCCAGGTTTGATGTCAAAAGAGAGCTAACCGCACTCCGCCAGAGTTACGACCGGGTTGTGGCGATTATCCAGTCGTTAGAGGCCCGAGCGTCCTCTTCTTCCTGCACCCCCAGCAGCCGGAGAAGGACTCCCCGCCTGGCACCCACATTCTTGGGGGTGCCCTCTACTGTTGATTCTGCTCTCTCCTTCCAGGTGCTGGGTCTCCGCCAGGAGAGGGACCGGATGCGTGGGGTACAGACTCGGATGGTTTCCCCTATGGCCTCTCTGGATGATCGGCTTGCCAGCCTTGAGCCGGTCGGTGCCCCTGATGACGTCCTGCCGGTCGGTGCCCCTGATGACGTCCTGCCGCCTGCCGGTGTCCCTGATGGCGTCCTGCCGCCGGTCGGTGCCCCTGATGACGTCCTGCCGCCTGCCGGTGTCCCTGATGGCGTCCTGCCGCCTGCCGGTGTCCCTGATGGCGTCCTGCCGCCTGCCGGTGTCCCTGATGGCGTCCTGCCGCCTGCCGGTGTCCCTGATGGCGTCCTGCCGCCTGCCGGTGTCCCTGATGGCGTCCTGCCGCCTGCCGGTGTCCCTGATGGCGTCCTGCCGCCTGCCGGTGTCCCTGATGGCGTCCTGCCGCCTGCCGGTGTCCCTGATGGCGTCCTGCCGCCTGCCGGTGTCCCTGATGGCGTCCTGCCGCCTGCCGGTGTCCCTGATGGCGTCCTGCCGCCTGCCGGTGTCCCTGATGGCGTCCTGGCCGCCTGCCGTGTCCCTGATGACGTTCTGCCGCCTGCCGGTGCCTCCGATGACGTCCTGCCGCCTGCCGGTGTCCCCGATGACGTCCTGCCGGTGCCTCCGATGACGTCTTGCCTGCCGGTGCCCCCGATGACGTCCTGCCGCCTGCCGGTGCCCGATGACGTCCTGCCTGTCGGTGCCCCCCGATGACGTCCTGCCTGTTGGTGCCCCCGATGACGTCCTGCCTGTCGGTGCCCCCGAGACGTCCCGGTTCCTCCTGTGCTTGTCACATGACGCCAAACCAACCGCCCTCGGGTCCCTTCTGTCCTTGGGACCAGGACGGGGGACGCCGATGCCCCGAGCCTCCTGCGCGGGTTCCGGGCCGGTCTCCGTCCGGGGGGGGCGTAGAGGGGGGGTACTGTTACCCCTCGGGGGTCTGCCGCCCGTGCCCGCGGCCTGCTGCCCTTACTCCCTCTGCTGGAGCAACACTGCTCCTCTCACTTCCGGTACCACTGCTTCAGCACATGAAACTGTCTCCAATTCAGTTTCTGCTGGAGAGATTGCAGGGAGCTTGCTCCTCCCCTCAACCAATCACCAGGTCTCTGGGTCCTTCCAATCAGGACTGCCCTGTTCTGATTTAAACCTCCTGTTGCCAATCAGTCGGGGTCCAGGGCAACTTCGACCTTCACCTTCCCCTGAGTGAAGTTGCCACTTCTGGTCTGTCAGGTCGCTCTCCGTTTGGTCTGTTACCTGATCGCTCTGTGTTACCTCCCCCAGATCTCGTTCCTGCCGGTTCCTGGCTGATCACCGTGTTCCTGGATGGTCTCCTGATTCCCTCCAAGCTGATCGCTGGTTCTCGCCCGGCTCCGGATCCCCCGTGGTCCTGGATTCTCCGTGTTCCTGGATCTCCCTGTGTTCCTGGATCTCCCTGTGTTCCTGGATCTCCCTGTGTTCCTGGATCTCCCTGTGTTCCTGGATCTCCCTGTGTTCCTGGATCTCTCCGTGTTCCTGGATCTCTCCGTGTTCCTGGATCTCTCCGTGTTCCTGGATCTCTCCGTGTTCCTGGATCTCTCCGTGTTCCTGGATCTCTCCGTGTTCCTGGATCTCTCCGTGTTCCTGGATCTCTCCGTGTTCCTGGATCTCTCCGTGTTCCTGGATCTCTCCGTGTTCCTGGATCTCTCCGTGTTCCTGGATCTCTCCGTGTTCCTGGATCTCTCCGTGTTCCTGGATCTCTCCGTGTTCCTGGATCTCTCCGTGTTCCTGGATCTCTCCGTGTTCCTGGATCTCTCCGTGTTCCTGGATCTCTCCGTGTTCCTGGATCTCTCCGTGTTCCTGGATCTCTCCGTGTTCCTGGATCTCTCCGTGTTCCTGGATCTCTCCGTGTTCCTGGATCTCTCCGTGTTCCTGGATCTCCCTGTGTTCCTGGATCTCTCCTGTGTTCCTGGTTCCCCGTGTTCCTGGTGCTCCTGTATTCACGGTTCTCGTTTCGTATTGTATTCCCGGGTGCTGTTTCATTACCACGTCGCCTGGGGTCGGTTGAACACTTGTGTCCGTAGCATTGGCCCCTTCGAGGCTGATCCCGGCGGTATCCCTGTATAGGGGTCAAGCGCTCCGGGGTCTCCCTCGCTGGGCTCCCGGTGTTGCGACCTTGTGGCCCTCTCCAGGGGCGTGTGGTTCTGTGTTATAGTTCTGTTTAATAAACCCGTTGACTCTACGGTACGTGTCTGCCTCTCTATCACCCGGTATCAGCATCCGCTTTACGCGGTCCAGTGGGTCCACGTGTGAGTCCGTCAGTAGGACGTGACACCGACATCAGGCTGATTGACAGCCGGCTCCCCCAGTTAGGTAGTGGGGAGCCGGCTGTCAATCAGCAAGAGGTCAGCTTTCCCGCCCCTTCCACAGGGCAGAGTGGAAAAGCAGCCTCTTCTCTGTTTACCCCACCATGCTGTCCCTGGCAGGAGCGGTCTGTTACTGCTCTGTGTCGGGGGTGAATGGCGGTGACTGGTGCTGGGCACAACAGGCAGGTAGGTGGCAGCTAACTGCCTGTTGGTGCTTGATCACATTTAAAGGGAACCAACCACCTCAGATGACGTGTATAAGCTGTTAATACATGTCCCTGGACCCTATGTACACCATTGCAGCTATGTTTTTGCTAAGAATATTGATAACAGCAAACCGAAATAAACAGTTTATAAACGTACATGATTTAGTACTTGAGGGCGTCTCCCTCGGGCTTTAGTACGAGAGGGCTGTGTCTTATGCAGCCTGAGTGGCTTTCCTCCCCCTCCCTCTCTGTTTGCAGGACGTCACTGAGAAGACGTGCACGGACGGGAGCTGCCTTGGGTGCCCGCCCACACCAAGATAATATCACGCCCTAATGTGACGTCCTGCAAACAGAGAGGGAGGGGGAGGAAAGCCACTCAGGCTGCATAACACACAGCCCTCTCGTACTAAAGCCCGAGGGAGACGCCCTCAAGTACTAAATCATGTAAGTTTGTAAACTGTTTATTTCGGTTTGCTGTTATCAATATTCTTAGCAAAAACATAGCTGCAATGGTGTACATAGGGTCCAGGGACATGTATTAACAGCTTATACACGTCATCTGAGGTGGTTGGTTCCCTTTAACCCCTTTAAACAATTAGGCTGTCTTCCCAAATTAACTCCAAGATTCTGTTTAGAGGGTATTAATTACCACGTTTCACCCTCAAATTGCGGATTTATACTTGTTCTAACAAGTTGTCCAAACTGTGTCCTGCTGAGGATTATCTCCTGAACCACGTCATATCTCCATGCATGTATTAATCTAATGTTAAATTCCTAATCTTCTGAACAGTACCAAACTTGATGCAATAGCAATTCTTAACTCTCTCACTGCTGTAATCGTTTTGGAGTACAGGTCATTTGTTCAGAGACAGTATAGTACCAGAACATTTTCAGCTGTTGATTTTTATGTAGTATGGTTAAATGTGCAGGGTCACATCTTTATCTAAAGTAAAGATACACTCCAGTCTAAGCAAATCCCCTGTTTTATGCATAGCGTGACTATAAACATTAGCTGAATGTCAGCCAAACATGCTGATTTTGATAGGATTGGCTAACATTTAATATGCATAGTACTGTCCCAAATCTCCCCGAACCAAAATAATGCATGTATATCAAAGGATCAGGAGGAATAACCATTGTCAGATATTGGGAAAACAGTTATCTGTGTATAGCCAGCCATAATGTTGTGTAACGTTCACAACATCCCAGCATGTGGCATGGGTGCGATTGAAAGGAATTATTCTGGATTCACTCACTCTGTTTAAGGAATTGTTGAGTTATCAGTGATTTTTCTTGAATTCACAAAACAGTCAGCCTTTCTGAAGCGGGGGTGCATACACCCAGAGATAAAGATGCTCAATGGTGAGGGATACACATTCAATCGCACTCGCGGCTTAATATTGCAACTTGGACTATGATGCTACGCAAATAATGTTATCACTCCCACAAGGGCATGATAACATGTTATTTTTGTCGACTAGTTGGGGAACTAACGCTCCCTCGACTACTTAAAGTCTTAGTTAGCATATCATAAACGATCTTAAGAAATACATTTTTTTAAAAATTGGTTTATACTGCGATCTGTTGGGATTTGAAATATGCACCCAGAATAGCTTGTGGTTCTGGGTGCACAGGGGACCAGACAAGTTCCCTTTAAGCTATAATATAAAAGTTACAGTGGTTGCATAAAAGAGACAAAATAAGATGATGTTTGCACTTCCGAATAGCAAAAGTGTGCATGTGCTGCCTGCAATTTACAGGCACTTCTCTCACCAATAAATCAGAAACTCTCACATGTGGTGTGATTTTGGAAAGAAACCCTTGTGCACATTGGTCGTATGTGGTGAGTTACACACACAAACAACACATGAAGCAAAATACACCTCTATGAGCTATACAAAGTGATATTTAACAGAAAAGCCTAACACTAGCAAACTAGAAAATCTTCTGTTTCCTTGGGATTATAGAAATAAAGGATACATATTCAGATTTAGATGTAACACGTAACCTTGTGAACCATTTTTTATTATCAAAGGCTTGATCCAGATGTCTGTTTTTTTAATACATATTCTACATGTGTTTTTCTTTACTGGAACTACTATTATTAATGGAACACATGCCCATTATTGTCCATGGTGATGTTAACATACCTATGTTTTTTTTTTGCAGACCATGTGCACATTTTTCATATAAATCACAGATCAAAATCATTCATACAAGTCAACGGGACTGTGAAAATTACATATAAAGAAAAAAAGGATTTCCGATTAAGGACTATCATTTTTGCACCTTTTTTTGGGGTCTAATTTCCTGTTAAAACACCATGTTTTTGTCATGTAGAAATATCATACAAAGGAGAATAATTTCAAAACTTTTTCTATCTGTAATGTCATAAACACATTGTGCAAATCTTTTGAGAAACAAAATAATTTTCAGAGGGAAAATAAAAATAATGAAACCAAAATAATGTGGTTGCATACGTGTGAACACCTTCTTTTAATTGGGTAAGTGATTGTGTTCAGAATTAGCCAATCACATTTAAACTCATGTTAAAGGAAATCTGTCAGCAGGATATTTCTATGTAATCTGAAGACAGCATGCTATAAGAGTTAATACCGATATTTCAGCCACGTGTCTCTTGTGATGTTGTGTATCTGTTATGTTTGTTGTTTTAGCACCATGCTCACCGAAAATAGATAATGTAATTCTAGCTTAATTTATATATATATGAGGAATTACTACTAAAATGTAACTTTTATTGATAATCTTAAAAAAGGAAACAATAGTTCCAATCAAAGGTGTGCAGCTGACTTTCTATAGGGGTGGGAGGGGGGGTTAGGGGCACACATGGCCCGACCCTATCCTCTCCCTACCTTACCCTACCTGACAACGGAGTTTTATACACGTACAAAACCCCCTAGGTGGTGTCCCCGTTCCACGGCGGCTGTCCCTACTAACCCTTAGCTGATGTCTAAAGGTGCAGGCCCATTGGTACCCTATACCTCCTTACAGCAAATATCTAATGTCATGCATATATGCTGGAAGGTATTGCAAAAAGGGGGGGCTATCCTCAGAGTTAAGGGTCTATCCCTTTGACTTTGTGGCCTCAAAAAACGGCCACCTAAAGGACATGAAAAAACAGCTGTTTGGAGAGATAAATCCTTCTTATCTTAAGATTGTGGAGGTGTTAGGTGTCATACCGTACTGTCATTAAGTTCCTCAATTCCCATACCAATACAATGTATTAGCAATAAACCTAGCAAATGTTAGGTACAAAAATAAAAACAGCATTACTTCACCTTCACCTTATATCTCACACAACAAACTCATTGCAACATGTCACCTTAGTGAAATACAGTTAAAGTTCTGAGAAAGCCAGATCTACCAAGTCCGCTAGGATCACTCACAGGCAAGGTTACCAGTGCCCCACAGAAAGATCAGGGTATAACTTATCTGATCCTGATGTACTCGCACTTCGTCTTCACTCAACACGTTTCCCCCACCATGGATGTAGTAGTGGGTTCCTCAGGAGTGGTTGTTAATGGCACAGGGTGTCCGTACATACCCTGGGGCGCCCAGGGCAAAGGGTCTGATGCTCCCCCTCAACCCCTATGTAGTGATATATGGCGGCCGCGTTGAGTGAAGACGAAGTGCGAGTACATCAGGATCAGATAAGTTATACCCATTATCTTGTCAACTTGCTCTATCTTCTCTTTGGCACCTGTACCTTAATAGGGCTCTTAATAGTGTTTGCTGTTTTCACACAACTCCCTGAGACCTCTTACTCGACTCCACTGTGTGACTGGTGTATTTAACAATGTGAAGTGTATCAAATCATCCTTTTTTGGTACAAACTCACAATTTCAGGTGGGGTAATATGGCACTGATGTTATGACTTTTTATGTCTGATAGAGTTGTATGATACTCAATTCCAGGGTGGCTATTTAACATCTTCAAGGGGACACTCAGAATTTAACTGTGTAGCCTTTTAATTGCTTTTAAATAGTTTGTCCTTTGTTGTGATTTCAATAAAGCTTGTCATGTTTTTGCACTTTAATCTATTGTGGTGACCGCTCATGATATATGCATGTTGTCTCCTCTCTCCCTACAATTGGTTTTTTGATATGTATGAGTAGATCCCATATTTGAATAATTAGTGGTGCCCTCAGCTCCCTCTTGTATCAGTAATGCACAAAAAGTAGTATCAGCATGCATGTTAAATATTTACTGCAATAAGTTGCATGTACAAAATACTTCGCATTATTAAAATAGGTATATCACAGTTAAATAGATAGAATTAATTAATAACCTTTTCCACATAGTCACGTAAATGCAATTAGGGCGACTAGTGCAGACAAGTTTGGCTTAGTTCTTTACAGTCTCCATAAAGTGAAACTATCACAAAAGCAGCATGCTCCACATCCAGTGACTTGGATGACATTTCTCAAGTGTTCATACAAAGGAAATAAGTGCTGCTAAACGGCTATCACAATACTGATAACTTTTAGAAAACAGGTGTAATACATATTTATTTTGCAGTAATGAAAATAAAGCAATCTTAATTAAGTCGGTTAGAGAAACACATAATAGTTGCTTCTAAAGTCCCTTTGCTGCAATCGAATTTATTATAAAAATCCGAAATGCTTCTCTTTGGTTAACCATGTTTTAACCTCATCCATGCTATTACTTTCAATGTCTTCAAGTACCAAACATCTAAGGTCAGAAACTACATGTCTTGTTCTCAAAAGATACTACTCCTCTAAAAGCTACTCCTATTTCACTCTTTTCATTTTTAGCTTCAGTTTCCTCTTTAAGTTGATCTTTTGAAAGAGGATAATATTTTTTCTGCACATAAACATATTGTGTAATTATGTTCATTCAATCTCAGTTCAATTAACCTCCAGTTGTTTCCAATATAAAACATGTCATAAGGGTATATCAGCATGCATATATATAATGTTATGAATATAGTGCTGGAGTCACACAGCCATATGACTTGCTTGAAGAAGGCATGAAAATGCCTAAACTGGTCATCGCGTTCTCCTGATCTGAGCATGTCAGCTGCATGTATTTCTATGAAGCTGACATGCTCAGGTCAGGAAAGCTGTTGCCAGTCAGGGCAATGCGATGTGATCCAAGTCATATGCTAGTGTGACTCCAGTCTTACACATCTACCTTCCAGAGATTTTTATTTTATGGATGATTAAGGTTAGGATCACATTTACGTTTTGACCCTAGCCTACCGGATTGCGTTTTTATCTTTGTACTTTTCCCAGCACCACAGCGTTACCGCTATGCGGTGCTGGATAACGCTGCCCCTAGTTACACGATATTTACCTTCCCAGCCAGTCACACAGGCAGCTGCTGGGAGTGCGCTTTACAGAGCCGCACACGAAACGCTGCAGACAGCAGGCCTGTGGAGACCTGAAGATTCCTCAGTGAGTTGCAGAAAGCCATAAATCGAAAGGAGACAGTTCACATCAGAAGTTTCAAACGTTCTGAAGAAACATGCACAATTGGACAGTGACATATTTTTCCTATTTAAATGCATCAAATGCAAGAAGGAGAATCTGATTCCCAAAGGACTCTGGATTACAAATCCACTTCTGCATACCTATAACACTCATTATGCACGAAACCTTTGTCATAGGACCTCTGAGAGACTAAGGAACAACCTTTTGCATGTCTTCTACAGCATCAAAAGTAACATCCAGGGGGAACTGGAAACATGGAGGAACATACTTACAGAAGCCATGGAACAGAAATTACAACAATATTACCATAAATTACAAACTCGTCTAATTCATAACAAGGAAAAGAAATTACATAGATTGCGCATCAAGTCAGGACTCAATACAAATAAAACAAAGACAAATCTTGACAACTTGGACAACTACTTTTGTTAAAAAGCGTCTAATTGTGTCATCAACTTTTCGGATTACAAACCCAACAAAGTGGTACTTGCTATGCTTTCTAGGGGACTCTCATTTTGTCCCACTAAATCTCTGGATAGAATTGAACTGTGTAGCGACATGGTGGATTACTTCAGGAGACTACGCCTAAGGGAATTTTACAGCGAGAAAGAGGACTCCAAAACCAACTAGGCCGAAGGGAGAGGGATCCTGACAACCAAGAAAAGGTCAGACAGGACACCTGAATCTAATCGTATCTCCCATTTGTAAAAATATATAGACACTTTCAGACATTTGGTAAAATCCACTATTTTAGATACACACAAGAGTCAACCATCCAACGTCAATGCCCAGGAGAGAAGGGCCATACAGTCCTTGAAAACCAACAAAGAAATCATCATTAAACCTGCAGACAAGGGTGGTGCAATAGTCATGATGAACAAATCTGACTACCTGAAGGAAGCAAACAGACAACTGATGGACACGCACTACTACAAGAAATTGGAGTCTGACCCCACACAGGACTATCGCAAGGAATTAAACAGGCTGGTTTCTAGTCTACCTGACATATCCTTAAGAGCTGATGACTTAATATCAAAACGTCCAAGAACAAGCACATTCTACATGCTTCCCAAAATTCACAAATCAGGAGTTCCAGGAAGACCAATCATTTCATGTGGCACAGTCACCGAACAAATTTCTGGGTGGGTAGATGGTGTACTCAAACCCCTGGTAAAAGAGACACCCAGCTCCATTCAGGACACAACAGACCTATTGAATAAACTGTCAGCAATAGGTCCTCTACCAGAAGGAACCATCCTCGCCACCATGGATGTGGAATCTCTGTACAGCAACATCCCACACCACTATGGAATAAATGCCTGCAAAACATTCCTGGAAAACACAGGGATTGATGCTCACTCTGTGGTGAAGCTTACAAAATTCATCCTCACGCACAATTACTTTACATTTGACGACAACATATATTCACAGGAGACTGGCACAGCAACGAGAAGCAAAATGGGATCACTATACGCAAATCTTTTCATGGCCAAGCTTGAAGGTGACTTTTTATCCTCTTGTCTTATCAGGCCTTTGGCCTACTACCATTATATTAATGACATTTTAATTATCTGGACAGAGTCTGTGCGACAGCTGAAGACGTTCCATGAACACTTTAATCAGTTTTATCTCACCATCAACTTAACACTCAACTACTCCTGCACTGAAATCAGCTTTCTGGACACCATCATTAAGCTACAGAACAATGAAGTTAAGAAATCCCTGTACCAGAAGCCAATGGACCATCCAACATATCTCTGATGGAACAGTTTTCATCCAAACCACATAAAAACCTCTATTGTGTACATCCAGGCCATCAGATACAATCAGAAATGTTCTAACCCTAAAGATAGAGACAATCACCTTGAGGACCTCAGAAAGACCCTTTTGAACCAGGGCTAACATCCAAGAGCAATCAAGAACCAGATTACAAGAGCCACAAGAATAACAAGAAATCATCTCTTACAATACAAAACTAGAGAAGAAAACAACAGAATTCTTCTCGTAGTCACCTACAATCCAAGTCTGGAGGTGCTAAGAGGAGCTGCACGGAAACTACAAAAAGATGTTCGACTAAAATCAATATTTCTGGATCCCCCACTGTTGTGTTTTAGACAACCTCGGAATCTAAAAAACATCATTGTCAGAAGCGCCCTATTTTCTCCAACAGTAAAGGGCCTGTCACACGCGTCAATGTCGTCAGTGAGATGATCGCTGACGACATTGACGGCTGATCGCTGGTGAGCTGTCACACAGGCAGACTCACCAGCGATCAATTGGCCAGAGACATCATGGAAACGATTTAAATATCGTTTCCACGATGTCTTGCTCCCGCTGCCAGGCTGCTGGAAGCGGGAGCAGGATGGTCTCCAAGGTAAACTGCGGGTATCTAGGCAGCGCGCGCTGCCTAGATACCCGATGTGTACCTTAGTTACCAGCCTCCTCCGCTCACCGGCTGGTATCTAAGGTACACAGCGGGTAACTAGGGACCCTAGTTACCCGCTGTGTACCTTAGATACCAGCCGGTGAGCCAGGGGCGGACTGGCTGCCGTGGGGCCTGGTGCAGCGGCAGAGAAGAGGGGCGGTCAGCAGGGGGAAGCAGGAAGCTTCCCTGTTACCCCTCTCCCGCCACACTGGCACAGGACAGGGGGAGGAGGCTGGTAACTAAGGTACACGCGGTATCTAGGCAGCGCGCGCTGCCTAGATACCCGCAGTTACCTAGTTACCAGCTCCCAGAGCTTGTGAGCCTGGCTGAATATCGCTAGTCCTGTGTACACGCAGCGATGCTGGTTCCACGGCGAAATCACCAGTTTAGAGCAGTTCTAACCTGCCGTCATCACACATTATCGCTGGTTTCGTATGTCACCGCTCAATATCTGCAACGTCACGTGCAGCCGATATCGTGCAGGCGATATTGACGCGTGTGACAGGCCCTTAACAGGAATTTTTCCCTGCAACCAGAACAAGTGCAAAACCTGTCCATCTCTAATTTTAACAGACAAGATAAAGATTCCTGGAACAGATCAGGACTACAAGATCCCAGGTAACTTCAGTTGCATCACAAGCAATGTGTTGTATTTAATTATATGTACCAAATGTCCAACAGGAGGCATGTACGTAGGGGAGACCGGACTAAAATTCAGAACAAGAATGAATTCTCATCGCCAGTCAATAAAAGAAAAGCGTATGGATCTATCTGTAGCAAAGCATTTTTGCAGCCCTGACCACAATGAAACCGATATTAGTCTGCTCATTTTAAAAAGCAACTTCAAATCTCAGAAAGAGAGAAGATTTTGGGAATACAAATTGATAACGACCTTTGACATATTCAAAACAGGATTAAATGTCTCACATGGATTCATGCGTTTTTATGTAAAACAAAAGGGCATTTGGGGACACCACAGATTCATGTGTTTTTATATAAAATGAAAGGATATTTGGGGATACCACATCTTCCAAGTTAGAGGACTATGAACTTTTGACACATCTTATGTGAATTGTCTCGCTTCGATTTATGGCTTTCTACAACTCAATGAGGAATTTTCAGGTCTCCACAGGCCAGTAATCATAGAAGAATAATACAATCGGTTCCATTTATCTTACAATTTTGACTTTACTTTCCCAGCTCCTCTCCCCCTGCCTTGCCTGTCTCTGCTTTATGTCACCTGTCATACTTACTACAGCTCTTAACCCTGCTTATGTATATATGTATGTGTCTTCAGAATCTGTGTCATTATCAGCCTGATGAAGGGGCCACAGTGTCCCGAAAGCTTGCTATGCTTACCATCTTTTCAGTTAGCCATTAAAAGGTATCAACCACTGATGACTATCAGATTCCAATATTTTTATATCTACTGGCTAACACTGTACACACATTTTCTTACCTTATCAGATAAGAACAGTTCTTTCTTAAATATTGATATCACCTTAATAATACTGGCATATTGAGACTACATATCAGAATAAAAAAATGTAATTGTAATCAACCTTTAGTGGTTGCGTCTGTGGTCTTGTGATTTTAATGCCCATTAGCTTTTACACGTTTGAAATCATCCCAGTAAATTGACTTTGGAAATGAAAAATGACCTCAGAGATTAATTAGTTTTACATTTTTCCAATTGCTAATAAAAAAAAATGTAATGTCGTCCAAATTACTAATTGTTGCAATAATGCGTATTATTGCATTTATTGCAACAACTACTTTTTACTACTGTTTTAATAGTGCATGAGTTTCTGTCTCCAGACATAATGTTACATTCCCAATAAAGCATTGTTTAAAAAAAACAGGAAGTTCCTGTTCTCTCACAGTGTGTGTAGCTGGAGCAGCACAAGTTTACTTTCACTTTTTCAAGCTGACAAACAAGATGCTAAGAACCTAAACTATAATGGTACCTTTACACGCCGCCACCGAAAGGTAAAAACCGGCAGGTATCGGACACAATTGTACCTTTTACCTTCAAAACACCGCGAAGTGGCGGCATGTAATTCAGGAAGTTCCTTCCTGTGTCTTTGGATAGCTGTGTTTCAGCCGTGCTCAAAAACAAGCAGGCATAATCCTTATGGTGGCTGCGTGTAATTGGGGCACAGGTACGGTATTTGAGTTCCCTGGGGCATGCTACAGCGTCATGTATACCACTCCCCATCAGCTATCATTGGTGTGGGCTACTGTGTACCCATTGGCTGTCCCTGCACAGGGCGGCATATTTAACGAGCTGACCAGTCACAATACACATTTGCAATAGCGTCGTGTATTAGCCAGCCTCCCTGCGCTGGCTGGCCAATCATGATGTTATTGCATTGTCCAATCACCGTACAAGCGTCACGTAATACACAACTCTGTCAAGCCTATGTAGTTACGGCGCACAATATGTACGCCCATATTCCCTTGTGGTAGCGGCGTGTAAATCAGGGAAGGTGCTCCACAGAAGGTAACCTGCGGCACCCGTCGGCACTTCCGGGGATTGAAAATACCTTCTGTCGAGCACCTTATGGCAGTGTGTATTTGCGGCATCAGGCACCGTTAGCAACCGTTGCAAATGCGCGCGTGCACGTGCGGTGCCTACCTGTTGCTACCCTCTGCGGCGGCGTGTAAAGGTACCATAAGAAATACCAGTTGTAAGATGTGTTAACTTTGTTAGGCTAGGGTCAGACTTGCGTCATGCATTTGCTAAATGCTTGCGTTATTTTCATGTGCATATGTTGAAAAATGCATGCGTTAATGCACCCAAAGACTCCAATGCAAAAAACACTTTGCAAAAGTGCAATGCATTTGACGCTATGTGTTTTTGCAAGTGCACCAAAAAATGCGGTATGTAGCGTTTTTTGGTGTTTTTGCAAAAACTCATGCATTTTTTAACATGGGAGTCTATGGGAAATGCATGCGTTAACACATGCGCTAAAAATGAAACACGCCATGAAAATGGCAAGGGGAAAAAAAGATCCTTTAATGCATCCTTCCAACGGATGCAAGCTCCCAAATGTGACCCTAGCCTTACTGAATAAATGTACATTAACTGTTGAACGGCTGACCAGTATAGAAATGAATCCACTGCCAACAGGTTATAGGTCCAGATACACGGAGACTCAAAGATGCAGACAAGAGCCCACAGGAGAGAGAACAACAGTATATTACGAAGGAGAAGCAAAAATGGCCACCAGCAGCAATTCTGTGAAGTTCACAGTGCCAGATTTGTCTAACTAGAACTACCAATCCTGGAAATGTAGAGTAAAAATGCTGCTTATAAGAGAAGTAAATGGTAATACACACAGGAGTCTAAGCCTGACTCACTAGCAGAAGACTGTTTAGAGAAGGAACAGTAAGCACAAAGCACTATCTCAGTATAGATGATGATCAGATTGTGCTTGTATGTTAGGGTGCAGTCACACATAACGATCGCTCCAACGATCCCGACAGCGATAGCGACCTGCCGGGATCGCTGGAGCGTCGTTACCTGATCGCTGGGGAGCTGTCAAACAGGCAGATCTCCCCAGCGATCAGGCCAAGGGAGCCACCTCCCATATCGCTCCCTGCTTAGCGCTGCTTTTATAGGCAGCGCTAAGCAAGGAGAACGCAGGTAACTATGATAAACAGGGCGTATCCAGGCAGTGCGCGCTGCCTGGATACCCGCTGTTTATCATAGTTACCAGCGTTCTCCATGCTTACAGGCAGTGCTAAGCAGGGAGGACGCTGGTAACCATGGTAAATGCCGGGTATCTAGGCAGCGTGCGCTGCCTGGATACCCGCTGTTTATCATAGTTACCAGCGTTCTCCATGCTTACAGGCAGTGCTAAGCAGGGAGGACGCTGGTAACCATGGTAAATGCCGGGTATCTAGGCAGCGCGCGCTGCCTGGATACCCGGTGTTTACCATAGTAACCAGCCCTGTGAGGTCACAGATTGCTGGTGTCTCGCGGTCACACGCAGCGATGCGTGCTGACCAGCGGGAAACCAACAATCAAAAAATGACCCACAGCACTTTGCAGCGATCAGCGACCTCACAGCAGGGGCCTGATCGCTGCAAAGTGTCACACAGAACGACATCGCTAGAGAGATCGTTGTAACGTCACAGTTACAACGATCTCTCTAACGATATCGTTATGTGTGACTGGGGCTTAAGTGTGAAACTGCAAAAGAGATGTGGGAATGGCTGTAGAAAGTGCATGAAAGATCAAATCTCAGCAATAAGCTCTATTTAGTGAGAATACTGTATCAGTCTAAGCTAAAAAATGGCCTATATATGCAGGATTCCATAAGACACACTCTAGAAATTGTGGAGTTCCAGTGGGGCATTAGGGAAGATCTAAAGGATTTCCATGTTGCTGCACTACTAAATGGTAATTGTTGAGCGGGGGTGTTGGAATAATGTTTATTATTGTATGCATTGCAACAACTACTATTTGCTACTGTTTTAATGGTGAGCCTAGGGTCACACTTGAGCCCTGGATCCGTTAAAAGCATCATATTTTCAACTTTCAAAATCTGAGTAGAAAAACTGATGCTTTTAAAGGATCCAGGGCTCAAGTGTGACCCTAGGCTATGCGTTTTTGTAACGGATCCAAAAAATGCTGCAAGCGCATCTGTATTTTTAACATGGGACCCTATGGGAAATGGATCCGTTATCGCATGGTACATATAGGTACCATCCGTTAAAAAATGGCATAGTTAAAAAATGCATAGCAGTACTGGAAGCTCAAAAAACAGCCTTAAAATAACGGATCCATTATTGAATCTGTTATTGGATCCATTAAAAAAAAACTGACTGCCAAGTATGACCCTAGCCTAATAGTGAGCTTCTGTATCCATGCATAATCTCAGACTGGCTTCACACCACATTTTTTTTTTGGACCCAAAATCGGAGACTGCACCATTTTTGGGCACAAGACAAAACTGGACAGAAACGAATCTGGAGTGATCCGGATCACATAAAATGGAACTCTATGGTGCAGGGGACGGGAAAAAACAGAATTGCTCCCGGATTCAGTTTTAGTCACTGAGCATGCAGGTTTATTGATCTTCCAGCTCAATTTTTATTCCACATCTCCTCTCTCTCCGGACTGACCATTATCATTACTTCCTATGGCTGCAGATCTTGTTGCAGCTTTTCTATGGGGAAAACGAATCCTGTAAAAAACTGAATCCGGAAGCATAATTACCATCTGTTTCCATACATCTCTGCCGGTCCTTCAGGTCCTGCAAATTACAGGATCCAGACAGACAGGCAAAAACCGTGATGTATTGATGTTGTATAGAACTGTTAAAAAAAGAACAAAACAGAAAGTTCTTGTTCTCTCACAGTGTGTGTTGGTGAAGCAGCAGGTTTGTTTTCACTTTTGCAAGCTGACAGACAAGATGCTAAGCCTTCAGAGCTATTTTAATTAAGAGGGGCATGATCAGTTTGAGACATGTAGATCAGGAGGGCACACTGCCAGTTAATACATGCCTCATACTGGTAATACCTCCTTTAATTTAAAATTACCTCTAGAGCAGTGGCGTAACCAGAGTCTGGCGGGCCAACATAGACCTTCACCCCCCCCACGCATGTTGATGAAATGTACGGGCCTCATGTAACGTTCTAAATCATTTAAACACTCACAAATTGACCCCTCTCCACCTTCATTATGTATTAATGTTCCTTATCGTGCTGTATATGGTCCTCCTCCTAGAATATGGCCCTTATCTTGGTATATATGTCCCCCATCCTAGTTTATATGGTTCGCCTCCTCCCGTTACCATAGTCGTCCAATTATTACAATGCATCCCCATATTCCTCCATATATTACAATGTATCCCCATAGTCCTATATGTATTATAATGTATCCCATAGTCCTTCATTCATAAAGTAGCCCCCATAGTCATTCAATTATTATAATGAACCCACATTATCCTCCATATAATATACTGCAGCCTCACATCCCTCCACATATCATAATGCAACCTCATAGCCCTCCTTATAACATAATACAGCCGCATAGCCCTCCTTATAGTATAATACAGCCTCATAGCCTCCCCATATAGTATAATACAGTCTCATAGCCTCTCCATATAGTGTAATGCAGCCTCATAGCCTCTCCATATAGTATAATGCAGCCTCATAGCCCTCCATATAGCATAATACAGCCTCATAGCTCTTCATATAGTGCAGTCTCAAAATGTTCCATATAGTGCAGCCTCAATACTCTCCTTATAGTATCATAATGAAACCTCATAGCCCTCCTTATAGCATAATACAGCCTCGTAGCCCTCCTTATAGTATAATCCAGCCTCATAGCCTCCCCATATAGTATAATACAGTCTCATACCCTCTACATATAGTGTAATGCAGCCTCATAGCCTCCATATAGTATAATACAGCCTCATAGTCCTCCTTATAGTATAATACAGCCTCAAAATTCTCCATATAGAGCAGCCTCTAAACTCTCCATATGATGCAGCCTCAAAAGCTACCATATAATGCAGGCTCATAACTTTCCATATAGTGCATCCTTATATATGCAGCCTCATATCTCTCCATATTGTGCAGTATTACCGTATATACTCGCGTATAAGCCGAGTTTTTCAGCCCAAAAATTGGGCTGAAAAGTACCCCCCTCGGCTTATACGCGAGTCAGTGCTGTATACCGATGTATACATCGGTACATACCGATGTATACATCGGTATACAGCAGCCCCCGTAATCCAGGGCCCCCCCAGCCTCTCTCCGGTCACCTGGAAAGGAAACTATACTTATCAGTGTCCGCTGTCCGCGCCCGCTCGCATCTGCCGACATCGCGATCCTCCATCTTCATGCGGCGTCTTCCTGTTTCTGTGCTCGTCGCAGCAATGACGTCATTCCTTGCGACGCGCACAGGAAACAGGAAGACGCCGCATGAAGATGGAGGAGCGCGATGTCGGCAGATGCGAGCGGGCACGGACAGCGGGACAGTGATAAGTATAGTTTCCTTTCCAGGTGACCGGAGAGAGGCTGGGGGGGCCCTGGATTACGGGGGCTGCTGTATACTACCGCGGGGGCTGCAATATACTACCACTGGGGCTGTATACACTGCTGGGGCTGCCTGTATACTGCTGGGGCTTCCTGTAAACTGCTGGGGCTGCCTGTATACTGCTGGGGCTGCCTGTATACTGCTGGGGCTTCCTGTATACTGCTGGGGCTGCCTGTATACTGCTGGGGCTGCCTGTATACTGCTGGGGCTGCCTGTATACTGCTGGGGCTTCCTGTATACTGCTGGGGCTGCCTGTATACTGCTGGGGCTGCCTGTACACTGCTGGGGCTGCCTGTATACTGCTGGGGCTGCCTGTATACTGCTGGGGCTTCCTGTATACTGCTGGGGCTGCCTGTATACTGCTGGGGCTGCCTGTATACTGCTGGGGCTGCCTGTATACTGCTGGGGCTGCCTGTATACTGCTGGGGCTGCCTGTATACTGCTGGGGCTTCCTGTATACTGCTGGGGCTGCCTGTATACTGCTGGGGCTCCTATATACTACCACTGGGGCTGCTGGGGCTCCTATGTACTACCACTGGGGCTGCTGGGGCTCCCATGTACTACCACTGGGGCTGCTGGGGCTCCTATGTACTACCACTGGGGTGGCCTGTATACCACACTGCTGGGGGCTATATACCTGTGCTGAGGTCCACCCTCGGCTTATACACGAGTCAATAGGTTTTTCCAGATTTTTGGGGCAAAAGTAGGGGGTCGGCTTATACACGGGTCGGCTTATACACGAGTATATACGGTATATATGCAGCGTCATATCTCTCCATATAGTGCAGTATGATATATGCAGCCTTATAGCTCCCATATAGTGCAGTATTATATATGTAGCCTTATGGCTCCCATACAGTGCAGTATTATATATGCAGTTTTATAGGTCCCATATAGTGCAGTATTATATATGCAGCCTTATAGGTCCCATATAGTGCAGTATTATATATGTAGCCTTATATCTTCCATATAGTGCAGTATTATATATTATATATTGCAGCCTTATAGCTCCCATATAGTGCAGTATTATATATGTAGCCTTAAAGCTCCCATATAATGCAGTATTATATATGCAGCCTTATAGCTCCCATATAGTGCTGTATTATATATGTAGCTTCACATCTCTCCATATAGTGCAGTATTATATATGCAGCCTCATATCTCTTCATATAGTGCAGTCTTATAGCTCCCATATAGTGCAGTATTCTATATGCAGCCTTATAGCTCCCATATAGTGTAGTATTATATATGCAGCCTTATAGCTTCCATATAGTGCAGTATTATATATGTAGCCTTATATCTTCCATATAGTGCAGTATTATATATGTAGCCTCACATCTCTCCATATAGTGCAGTATTATATATGCAGCCTCATATCTATCTATATAGTGCAGTCTTATAGCTCACATATAGTGCAGTATTCTATAAGCAGCCTTATAGCTCCCATAGAGTGCAATGGTATATATGCAGTCTTATAGCTCCCATATAGTGCAGTATTATATATGCAGCCTTATAGTTCCCATATAGTGCAGTATTATATATGCAGCTTTCGACTGCACTGCATAAAGCAGGAAATGGGAGGAGGCGGCACAGTAGAACGCAGGCCAGGAAGTCGGAGGCGAAGAGCGGGAGCAGCAGCAGGAAGTAGGAGGCTTCCCTCCCCTCCTCTGCCTGACACGCAGGTCCTATAGCAGCTTGTGCTGTAGTGCTGTCACATGGATATGTGTCCTCGGGGACGTACATCCATTTGAAGGGGGTGCCTGGAGCTGCGATCGGCGGGCGCAGGTGGCGGCTGGCGGCGCAGGTCGAGCCCCTTATACGTTTGGGCCCCGTTGTAGCCGTGACCCCTGCAACCGTGATCGTTATGCCACTGCTCTGGTGACAGATCCTCATTGAGATCTATGACCTTAATAGCACTTAATAGATCTTAATAGCTCATTTTCATGTTAAGAAAAATGTGAATTTCCTGGGAATAATTCAATAAATCACAGATATCAAGATATCATTTTATTCATCTTCCTGTGACCTACATGCTCATATAGACAGCTTAGGAGGGTTGATCCTACTGAGAGTTTCCCTATAAATAACCCCATTTTATTTGATGGATCTCTCAAATAGAAGTTTATTAAAAAATTAAAACCTCAAGTCATCTTCTATAATCTGTTTGGAAATCTGGCAGTAATTGTTCAGTTCAAATGCAGCACCTCCACAGGGGAGATTAAGCATTACACTGTGAACATTTAAATCATTGCCCATGCAATACAGTAATGTGTTTGACAATCCAGTGAAAGAAGTGGCACCCGTCCGAGAAAAATCTTCTTTATTAAGACAAAGTTAAAAACTTACAAGTAGTTATTTGAGAGGGGGAGAGAGAGTGGCTGGGAGCTGTAGAAGCGCTGACACGCGAAACAGGCTGCAGTCCCAGAGGCTTCCAGCCACTTCCTCTCCCCCGCTCTGCTAACTATTTGTAAGTTTTCAACTTTGTCTGAATAAAGAAGTATTTGCCTGCATGGGTGCCATTTTTTCCACTGGATTTGTCGGGCCCCAGGCCTGGGGGTACTCGGGTATCAGGCTTAGAAGGGTTCATGGGGATGTCACGGGTGGCGGTGCTTGAGCCCGTGGCCTGGGTGACACTTCAAAAAGGGGTTATGTACAAGGGAAAATAGTTTGCTGTCTCATGACACCACCTGTAGTACCTGGTGAGGGATCACCAGTGCCACCGCAGTCCTCTGGAGGGCGATGGTATTGCGGCAAGGATGGCAAAGCTCCCTACAGGTCGAGCTGGTCCTCTGGGGCAGCGTTGCTGTAAGCAAAAAGGTTGAATTTTGGTAGCACAAAGACATGGAGGCAAAATCACTCTCCCGGGTGCTTTACTGTAAACAGTCAGCTGCAGTATATAATGTCCACGGCTCAGAAAGATGTTAAATAAACAGGTAGCACTACGGGTGGCTGCAAGTGGATGCCAGGTGGTGTGGAGGTACCCATGGTATGCCTTAGTTGACGAACCCGTGTCCTTTCTTCCCCACCTAGGATTAGTCCTGACCCATTTAGTCCTTGAAGGTACTTTAGGGGCTCCCCTCCCTCGCAGTGAAGAAGCAGGTGGACCGCTCCGTGTGGCAGGGTGCTGCAGCCGGTGAACAGACCACAGCAGCCAGTTGACGACCTTAGAGCTGGACTCTGGCCGTGTCCTCGGTTCTGGCGTTCCCTTGGTGGACTGGGGAAGTTCCCTGGAGTATGGTTGCTCCACACTGGGGTTCCCCCTTTCTCTCTTGGGCCCAGACTCACGCGTCAGGCACCCTCTCTCAGGATCCCCTCAGGATCCCCTTTTATCTTTCCTCAGGATCAGCCGGGAGCTGTCCTGTTAGACCTCCCGACTTGCTCCACACTCCTCCTTGACTCTTTTCTCTCACTAACCAACTACTCTCTGACTCCCTGTAGAGGTGACTATATCCCTCCCAGGAGTAACCTCCCACCACTACTCTAGTGTGGGAGTGCAGGAATGGGTCCTGCACCCACCAGCCCAGCAGCCACTTGCAGTTGGGGAAAATTACACTGCTTTTATGAGTGTAATACCCCGGTGTGACGCCTGACCATAGGGGGCGCCACAGATTGTTTGCACAATCCCGCACCTGGGACTTTTGGCGGGCAACTCCGGTTCTTTTTCTGGATTCAGACGGTTCCAATTGAAATCAAACTCATGTGATCATGATCCAGAAAATTTGAGCAGATACAGAGGTTCTCAGAATTTGGACTTTCGATAAGTTTGATTTCCAGTTCTATAACTGACAGTGGAATGATTTTTGGTGGAATGTCCACTAGAGAAAATGGCTAATTGACTCCCCCTTGGATGGGCACTGTAGGTGCTCTGTATTGTGTTTATGATGGTATATTTTTCGCTATGTCACTGTGATCATTTAATCAGTCACTCTCTGTCACAAAAACAAAAGGAAGATCGGAGCAAGGCAAAGTTCAACAAAGTGTTCCAACATGCTTCATAGTAAAAACATACAACTTTTCTGCTCCTATGATCTTTAGAACAAAATGCACATTATTTGGAATCCTCCCCTACATCACAATCCCAGTATCAGTGTATTCATTCAATGATGTTGCTATCAGTTCTGCTGAGCACAATAGTTCTACAAGCGCTCACCACTAACAAATCGGTCATAAATTCCCCTTAAGAACAAGTGGACATAAAACAACACTGTGGAAAATTGTCTTACATTTTTCTTTTTATTATTATATTTAAAAAGTAAATTACCGTATATACCCGTGTATAAGCCGACCCGTGTATAAGCCGACCCCCCTACTTTTGCCCCCAAAAACTGGGAAAACTTATTGACTCGCGTATAAGCCGAGGGTGGACTCCAGCACAGGTATACAGTCCTCAGAAGTGTGGTATACAGCCCCCAGCAGTGTGGTATACAGCCTTCAGCACAGGCATACAGTCCCCAGCAGTGTGGTATACAGCCCTCAGCACAGGTATGCAGCCCCCAGCAGTGTGGTATACAGCCCTCGGCACAGGTATACAGCCCCCAGCAGTATGGTATACAGCCCCAGCAGTGTGGTATACAGCCCTCGGCACAGGTATACAGCCCCCAGCAGTGTGGTATACAGCCCTCAGCACAGGTATACAGCCTTCAGCACAGGTATACAGCCCTCAGCACAGTGTATACAGCCCTCAGCATAGTACATACAGCCCCGAGCACAGTGTATACAATACAGCCCTCAGCACAGTGTATACAGCTCCCAGCACATTGTATACAGCTCCCAGCACAGTGTATACAGGCTCCCCCTCACAGTATGGCGCCCCCCCTCACAGTATGGCGCCCCCCCTCACAGTATGGCGCCCCCCTCACAGTATGGCACCCCCCCTCACAGTATCGCGACCCCCCTCACAGTATGGCGCCCCCCCTCACATTATGGCGCCCCCCCCCATGCTGCCGCTGCTCACTGTACAATAAATACAGTGTTATTAGCTCTCACCCGCGGATTGCTCCTGGCTGTGCATCTTCCCTCCTTCCTGCTTGTCCTGTGACCGGGGCTCACCGCGATGACATCACCGGCCGGTCACATGACACGCAGGGAGGAGCCAGGAGCAATCCACGGGTGAGAGCTAATAACACTGTATTTATTGTACAGTGAGCAGCGGCAGCATGGGGAGGCCTTACTGTGGCGGGGGCGCCATACTGTGATGGGGAGCCTGTAATGCGATATGCACTGCTCCCCCTGCGGATGGGCGGGGATGCAGTGCATATCATGAATAAGTTATGAGCGGCTCCACGTAACGAGCCGCTCATATTACAGCCTACCCCCACCTCTTCCAGCCTACTCCTGCCTCCTCCTGCTCCGGGACACAGCCCCCACTTCACACAAAAGTATATGACTCGTGTATAAGCCGAGGGGGGGACTTTTCAGCCCAATTTTTGGGCTGAAAAAGTCGGCTTATACACAAGTATATACGGTAGTTAAAAACCCGTAACTTCCCATCTACTACCTGATCCTGATTTTCTCCATTTTGCTTCTTCCGGGGGCAAGCAAGAACTTTTTGTCTCAGCAGGACTTAAATTAAAGGAGAACTCCAGGGAGATAAAAACATTTTCTATGGTCGGTGCATGACGTTAGCTGCTGGCCTCTGAGTGGCCTGTGGCTGGCTTTGGTATAGCTGTCCAAAGAGCTAATCTTTGCTTGACGCCAGCAATACCTTCAACTGATATAAAGCACTGAAATTGGTAGATCTCTGGAGATGGCAGCGATCATCTAGAGTGCTACAGAGCCTGTTTTCTGCATGTGTAGAAAAGATGATGCTGCGGGAACAGGGTACAGGTGAGAAGACTTTTGCTGTATTTGAGAAAATTGGCACAATAGGTGACAAGAAAGGGACAAGGATGGGGACATTACTACAAGAAGGACACATTACTACTATATCATGGGGATCAGGATGGTGGAAATGAATACAAGTTGGATGGAGACATTACTTTAAGATGAACCCTTTACTACAAGATGGGTATCCACACTTTCTCAAGATGGTTGGACCATGATTGTACTTTGTTTCACCCCCACCTATTCGTAGATTGTAAGCTCTTGCGAGTAGGGTTGTCCATAGGTTTTTCCATCTATTGTATTTTCCACAACTGTTTCTTATGACAGTTTGTTTTTATATAAATCTCTGAATTGTTAAGCGCTGCGGAATATGTTGACGCTATATAAATAAAGATTATTATTGTTATTATTATATGGTACGTCCACCCCTCTTTTCCTTACACTTATCCAGTGATGGTGGTGCAGGTTTATGCCTAGTTATCTCTTGGATACAGTGATGTATTTGATTCTGCAGATCTCCTTTCTGTCTGGTGAATATGATCTCTAATTGGGGGATCTCAGAATTCCATTGTAAGATATTTGTGATAGGATTTTCAATATCAGAAACCACTTTCAAATATTTTTACAGTGCCAGCTGGGATTTAATAATAATAATGTATCTTGAAAAAATAAGGTTAAATGGTTTTTTTTTTTGCTTGAAAGACAGTAGTATTACAGTTTATTTTGTGTTGTGTTTTACCATACTTAATGTGTTCATTTGTCACTTGGATCACTAGTAACATGAGTTACCTTGTTGATTTGCCTATCTGACACATTTCTTAACATCTGTGCGTACTCAGGTATTTTGGAAAATAAAGGTTAAGTTTCCTTGGTGTACAACAACCTTTTGTTGTTTTGGGTATATCCCTACTTTATATTCTCCAGGGAGCGGCTCCTATTTCTAGATTACTGAAATGTTTCCCAATGTAACACAAGTGTCCTCTTGTAATCAGCCCTCTTCACTCTATGACGGTACTCTTCCATTTACACATACAGTATAGTAAGATCACTCTAGGCATTCAGTGGTTACTTGTCTAATAAGAATATTGAAGTTTGAAGTCTTATAATACTGGAAAGTAAAGCCTCCATACAGATTAGACCAACATTAACCAAACCAACCGACTTGGTTTGGCTAACTTGTTATATGTTCCCCTGATTCACCCTATGTCAGATCATGCCAGGGGAGTTAAGTATCAAGCATGTCCAATTTCGAAATGATGATAATTTTGTACTCTAATGGATAAGCCGTTATCAGAGATGTCTGACAATGGCTATTTTATAATTTGACAGAACGAGCCCTGCTGTGTATGGGACAGTAAGGTGACTTAGCTGTTGTCAAACTAATGGGCTAAACCATTGTTTTGACGGCAGCTATCTAAAGTGTACAAGGGGACATTAAACTACCATCCACTTCAAAAACACTCTAGGATCTACACAGGAACTTGCAAAAATCAACATTATCAATATCTTGAAAGAGAATTTCCAGTTACAGATTTAATTTACATGCGAAACATAAATATATTTCTATTTTCTATAATGCTAAGGCTAGGTTCACATTGTGTTTGTGCTGTCTGTTTAACAGATCCATTGGACAGCAGCACAAACGCAAAGTAACACGTAAATGCATCCATTGGCTTCCATTCAACAAACGCATACGAATGTATGCTAAAATAGGCAAAATAGGCAGGAGTTTGCAAGTATGCATTGAAATGCATAGGCTAACGGTAGACTGCAGCGTTTTCATTAGCAAACAAATGCAATATAACGCAATGCTGCAGACGTGTGCAAATCTACAGCATTGTGTTATATTATGTTTGCAATACATGATAGGATAGAAAGATGATAAGAAAAAATATAGATAGGATAAATAGACAGATAGACAGATGCGAGAATAGCATTACCAACCTCCCTGCTCTGCCTCCCTGCTCTCTCTACTACTTCTGAGGCTGCTCATTAAAGCTCATGAATATTCACCCAGCGACCCGGAAGCAGTAGAGAGAGTGAGGTTGACAGAGCAGTGTGGCTGTTAATGCTATTCTTTTATCTATCTATCTATCTATCTATTATCTATCTATCTATCTATCTATCTATCTATCTATCTATCCTATCATCTATTCTATTTCATCTTCTGTCTATATCATATAGCACATACGTTGTTGAGGTATCAAAACGTAAGCGTTCTAAGATGCCTAGAAATGACACTTTTGCTGTCACTTATAATGGAAATGGCCACTTTACACGGGCTACATTTCTAGCTTATCCACAGGTAACTTACTGGCTGCAGTGAAATTTATGGAGACATTATTCCATTTGTACACAGCAACAAGATAGAACCATGTCTCCATGATTTCCTGCAGCCAGTAAGTTACCTGTGGATAACTAGAAATGTAGCCGCGTGTAAAGTGGCCAAAACAGTTAACGTTTCTGTTGTAATAGACAGCTCTAATGCAATGTGAACCTAGCCTACAGTTCATATTATATTTTTTTTTACTAATAAAAACAGCATAAAAGTAGTCTCTGTCGAATGTTATAATGCATTTTATTTTTTAGACACTTTAGGTAGAAATAAGTGTATTCACCTTTGAATGTTACAAAACGTGGGCTTTTAAAATACTAACCAAAGACAAACCTACGATTCCGGTATGTAACACTACAACATGTATCGAGTCAGAGTCTGATTTTTCTTACAAGCAGCTAGGAGTTAAAGGGGTTGTCCACAATTCGGAAAACCTTTTGTTCAATACTGTATTCCAAAGAGTAAAATAAAAATAACATATCGCCTGCACTAGCGCCATTCCAGTGATGTCCGCATCAGGTCTAGGATGAAACTCAGACAATTGAGAAAAGAGTGAGGACTGTAGTTGAGTGGTCTCAGAATTTTCTGCAGCACTCACATGAAAAAAAAATGGCACTCAATCGTCAGAAGACCCAGCACCAACATTGCTGAAATGACTGGTGTGGGTGATGACTACTATTTTTACACTAGTGAAGACACTATTTAAAAAGAGGTTGTGCATTAGTTGACAGCCTTTTTGAAAGTATTTCCCACGAAAAAAGTCCAGATCTTGGAATACACTATGTGCAAAATTATTAGGCAAGTTGTATTTTAGAGGATTATTTTTATTATTGATCGACAACTATGTTCTCAATCAACCCAAAAGACTCATAAAGATCAAAGCTTAATATTTTTGGAAGTTGTAGTGTTTTTTTTAGATTTTGCTATCTTAGGAGGATATCTGTTTGTGCAGGTAACTATTACTATGCAGAATTATTAGGCACCTTAAACATTTCTGACATGCAAAAACAAAACACAAAAAAATTAGTGACCAATATTGCCACCTTTCTTTATGATGACACTCAACAGCCTTCCATCTATAGATTCTGTCAGTTGCTTGATCTGTTTACTATCAACATTGCGTGCAGCAGCCACCACAGTCTCCCAGGCGCTGTTTTCCGAGAGGTGTACTGTTTTCCCTCCCTGTAGATCTCACATTTTAGGAGGGACCACAGGTTCTCTATGGGGTTCAGGTCAGGTGAACAAGGGGGCCATGTCATTATTTTTTATTCTTTTAGACCTTTACTAGCCAGCCACGCTGTGAAGTAGTTGGATGTATGTGATGTGATGGAGCATTGTTGGATGCATGTGATGGAGCATTTTTCTTGAACGATACCGACTTCTTCCTGTACCACTGCTTGAAGAAGTTGTATTCCAGAACCTGGCATTAGGTCTAGGAGTTGAGCTCTCATCCTCAACCCGATCTATCTGCCATCCGGCTCCATCCGGCCCCATAGGGCTGTATTATGGCAAAATCGGGTCCGGGGCTGTCCAGTTCACCTCGGACAGCCCCAGACCTGATAGTGCCGTGGTGTGAAGCCAGTCTTAGCAGTCACTCCCTTTATCTTCCTGTGCCAATATCCCTCTACAGTCAAAGATCTGCACTAGCGAACAATAAGAATCCCAGAGATCTTTTCTGGACAGTGCCACGTATACCGGATTGTCTCATTGAATCCTTGATACTTGTTTGGCATAGCAGAAGAAATGAGGATTCAAATTATGACCTATGCCACATGAAAAGCAGCTGAAGTGGTTTTGGAAAGCTCTGCACAATTGAAGAAATATGTTAAGGGAAGTCTATGCATATAGGGATTGATGCAACATTTGTAGGAAACACCAGGGCACCTTAAAGATTATTTACTTATTAAATACCTCCTAAAAGAAAATTCCTTGTGCTATTATGTCATTATTGGACTTCAGCCGCCCTAAGTAACTGCCTGTGATCCTGTAATGTGTTTGAATAGGGTCTCCTGATGAATGCACAGTGCAGTTTAAGCTACACAATACATTTTAGTGACTAATAAAAAAAACATCATTTTTTTTAAAAAACCTAGAGAATTATTATATGACAAACTCCATTTAGAAGTTTTTCTATGTTAATAACATTTAAGTGGGTTGTCCGCTATTGTGATACTGATTAACCATTACTTGAGATAGGCCATTAATATCAGATTAGTAGGTGTTTAGCACCCATCATCCCCTTCAATCATCTGTTACCAGCTCAGGCTGGGGTCACAGTAGCATTTTTCACATGCTTTTTTGGAGACCTGCGTTTTCAAAAACGCATGTAAAAAACGCACCCATAGGCCCCCATGTTAAAAAACGCATGCCCTAATAGCCAAAAAGCATGTGTGACAGTCCCATGCGTTTTTGGAGCATATCCAAAAACGCATGTGTTTTTTAATAAGTGGCCTTATGGAAAAACGCATGCAAAAACGCATGTACAATTAGTGCCATTCAAAAACGCATGCGTTTCCCATAGGAGCCCATGTTAAAAAAACGCATGCGTTTCCGGAAACGCATGCGTTTTTTTAACATGGGCTCCTATGGGAAACGCATGCGTTTTTGAATGGCACTAAAAGGTACTAATTGTACATGCGTTTTTGCATGCGTTTCCCATATGAACCCATGTTATAAAAACGCATGCGTTTTCTACAAAAACGCATGCGTTTTTCAAAACGCTCAAAAAAATACTACAAGCACTATTTTTATGTGCAGATTCAAAAACGCAGCCAAAAATGCAGGGAGCCATCAGAGACCTTACAAAACTCATGCTCACATGAAAAAACGCATGAGTTTTGTAAAATCACTAAAACAAACGCATGGCAACTGTGACCACAGCCTCAGTCAATGACCGAATGTTAGCAGTATACTGAGTGGACATCACAGCTCCATCACATTGTTCAGTGGTTGATGCCAATCACCGCAGATCAGTTAGTATTATACGACAGCCACAGCCGGGGTCGGTAACTGCTGTTCAGTGGAGCTGGATGTTGGACCCCCATGCTGATATTGACAACATATCCCATGGCTAGGGCATCATTGTATTACAAATTATACTACATTGTGCTTCATTCTTGCAGTTTATAAGATCTTTTCTTGCTTCACTGAAAAATTCAGGACTCTGGGTTAAGACTAATTCATTGCTAAAGTTCAACCAGGTGGCTATTAACAACAAATTCTCGGTTTGCACTCATTTCTCTATAATCGATTTGACAGCCTCTTTGGTTTGACAACTATGCACCCTAATCACGCCAAGTCACCTGCTTTTACAACACAGTGCTCTCATAAACTTGAAGTGGTGTTCAGGCTAAAAATATTTATCAAATGTGAAATAGATTGTCTGGGTCTGATCTCTGGGACATTCACAGGTCTCTAGATTGGGATACAATGTTAACAAGTTTCAATGCTGAATGATAACGCATGTGCTTTGCTATTCAATTCAACCTCTCTGGATGGGATTGAGCATAAATAACAGAAAGGTGATGGATCATCCAGGCTCCTCATCAATCAGGAGAACAAGAGAGGTGGCCACTATTTCATGCATCCCTCTGCATTCAATATAATGCGAATGTCAGAAAAAATGCAGTATGCAACATTGCTTTTCAAATACCTCATAGACTTCAGTCAAGGCTGAATGAAGTATGAAACCCCATCTCTAGATATGTGCAGGTACTACAATCAACCAATAAGCAATAATTGGTTAAATTAGCACTCCCGTTAACTTATTTTTTGCTAGCACATGTAAATGTTAGTGTAGTGTAATGGCAGTGTGTAAATATAGTCACTGATTGCCATCTTTGCCAGTATCCAACTCAGTTCCACTTCTCTTCTGAGTCACATGAGGGCATGTCAAATCACATTGCATTCTATGAGTTGGAAATCTGTTTTATAATGTAAGCCTAGGTAGTCCATCGACTTACATTGAAAAGCCACTTTTGAGTCACATAGAGCACAGTGTGATCTGGATAGTCTGACATCATTCAGAAGAGGACCAAAACGGCACTGAACACTGGAAAAGATGGCGATGGGTGAGTATATTAACACACTAAGACCACACTAACATTTACATAGATTTAGGAGGTAAAAAAGTAAATGGGAGGCCTCTTTAAGGCTGGGGTCACAGTTGACATGAGTTTTTTTTAGTGATTTAACAAAACTCATGCGTTTTTTCATGTCAGCATGAGTTTGTTAAGGTGTGTGATGGCTCCCTGCGTTTTTGGCTGAGTTTTTAAATCTGCACCAAAAAATAGTGCATGTACTATTTTTTTGGTGCGTTTTGAAAAACGCATGCAAAAACGCATGTACAATTAGTACCATTTAGTGCCATTCAAAAACGCATGCGTTTTCCATAGGAGCCCATGTTAAAAAACGCATGCGTTTTCTAAAACGCATGCGTTTTTTTAACATGGGCTCCTATGGAAAACGCATGCGTTTTTGAATGCCACTAATTGTACATGCGTTTTTGCATGCGTTTCCCATAAGGCCCCATATTAAAAAACGCATTGTACAGTCACAAATGTGTTTTTGCTATTAGGGCATGCGTTTTTTTAACATGGGGGCCTATGGGTGCGTTTTTTACATGCGTTTTTGAAAACGCAGGTCTTCAAAAACGATTGTGACAAATGCAACTGTGACCCCAGCCTTAGAACAGAATAAACCTATAAGGGTTGTTCTGATAATGTTAGTGACAGTAGCATGCTTTGAAAATATGAATTTTATTTGTTTTGTCTCAAATGTGATCTGAACTTAATGGGTGATAATTTTTGTTTTTGATATGCTTTGTTGAACACGTATAAACCTCTTATTTAGAGTTGTCTTTTTTCAATCATTCAAGCCCATGTATGACTGGGGTACTATTGAACCATTAGAGGAAATTATTTTGAGGGCCTATTGTCCTGAATAATTCTGCTACCACAGGCATAACAACCAGAGTAGCAGTGATAGCAGCTGCTAAAGGGCCAAGCAAGTCAGGAGGCTCCACGAAAACATGAGACCACGTTAGTGATCACAATGGATAATGGAAAGCAAGAGTTGGAAACCGAATACAAATTACTGAGAACTCCAACAAGAGATTAAAATGCATAGTGGAGCCCGGGGCCGGACTGGGACCAAAAAGCAGCCCTGGAACACATACTATATCACCCAGCAGCCCCGATCAGTGAAATTTGCTTTTACGTTGTCATGACCTCATCACTTTCTCAAAGGTGTTATTTGAAGGGCCACATGTGGATGGTGCAGCAGAGGGAATAATCAACCACAGCTTCATCACATGGTGTTTAACAAAGCTACGTTTCTCAGGATTGTGGGATCCCAGCGGTCAAATCTAGAGTGAAGGGCAAGTCATCACCTGTACAGAAGAGAAGTGATGACTTCCATATTGGTGATAATCAATTTAAACAACAGTTAAATGCTTAAAATCCAAGTCCAATACCACCTTTCTGACAACAGGACAGGAGAAGTGGTACTGTGCAAAGTATATATACAGAATAATACAGATACTGAGGATTACACCCAGTACACAGGACAGGAGAAGTGGTACTGTGCAGTGTATATATACAGAATAATACAGACACTGAGGATTACACCCAGTATACAGGACAGGAGAAGTGGCCTTGTGCAATGTATATATACAGGATAATACAGATACTGAGGATTACACCCAGTATACAGGACAGGAGAAGTGATACTGTGCAGTGTATATATACAGAATAATAGAGATACTGAGGATTACACCCAGTATACAGGACAGTACTGTGCAGTGTATATATACATAATAATACGATACTGAGGATTACACCCAGTATACAGGACAGGAGAAGTGGTACTGTGCAGTGTATATATACAGAATAATATAGATACTGAGGATTACACCCAGTATACAGGACAGTACTGTGCAGTGTATATATACATAATAATACGATACTGAGGATTACACCCTGTTTACAGAACAGGAGAATTATAACCAGGAGCTGGCTGTGCTATATAGAGAGGAAGCTGAGGTGTATAGATAGCCAAGACTAAGGAAAGATGAAAGGTGGCGGCAGAAAGTCCAGTGCTGGGTGTAGAGAGGAACATAATCCATGGAGGCACTGGGTAGAACAGAGTGCGAACTCTGTCTGCAGGAAAACTTTCTGATGCTGCACATTACAGAATTGCGGGCCGTATACACAACACAGACTGCCCACTGTATACACATTAGAGACTACGGGCTGTATACATATTACAGACTGCGGGCTGCATACATATTAGAGACTGCGGGTAGTATACATATTACAAACTGCGGGCTGTATACACATGACAGACTGCGGGCCGTATACACATTACAGATGGAAGGCGGTATACACAATACAGACTGAGGGCCGTATACACATTACACATTACAGACTGCGGGCCATATACACATTACAGACTGGGCCGTATACACATTACAAACTGTGGGCCATATACACATTACAGACTGTGGGCCCAATACACATTGCAGACTGGCCTCTGTATGCACATTGCAGACTGGACGCTGTGAGTACATTGCAGACTGCGGACTGTATGGACATTGCAGACTAGCCACTGTATGCACATTGCAGACTGGCCGCTGTATGCACATTGCAGACTGGCCGCTGTATGCACATTGCAGACTGGCCGCTGTATGCACATTGTAGACTGGCCGCTGTATACACATTGCAGACTGGCCACCGTATGGACATTGCAGACTAGCTGCTGTATGCACATCTGAGAGTGCTGGTGTATATCTTGTATACATAGCACTATACTTTATATACTGATCCACACTACATACAGTATATAGGCACACTAATACAGCATGTAGTGTGGACCTGTATATAAAGTATAGTTCTCTGTATAGACAGACAGACACAAAGACACTGTCAACACAGACAGACAGAAAGACAGACAGACACAGACATGATGCTCACATATAGGACCTGTGATGATGTCACATGGAGGGTAGGCATCAGGGGTCACATGACCAGCTCAGGGAGAATTCAAGGATATGATGAAGATGGTGGGTAGGCCCAGGATGTGACTGACCTGACCATCCTGATTAATCTGAGTGGGGCCCTTCTTTAGGAAAATGGCCCCGTCCCCTTCACATCCATGGGCACGCCCCTGAATTCCACGGCTGCTCGGCGGCAGATGACTTAAAGGAGCACACCTGCGGCCGGGAGAGCAGGCGGCCCCCACAGCCCACCAGTGGGCGGCACATCTGGAAAAGTCCCGCCCCTCCCGCCTATCAGTCCAGGCCTGGTGAAGCCTAAATCATACACCATTCTACATTTTTAATGAACTGCTTAGGAATATCTTCTAAATTATTGACTTAAAGAAAACTTTTTTGTGGTTGACCTTTAAGAGCCCATTAATATGTATCAGCAGAATGAAGCAATGAAGACACCATAAACACTATGAGGGTTTTAATGTTGTATTGTTGATGCTTATGCTTGGACAATTGGGTTATTTCCCTTTTTTCTTTGTTTTGAAGTGGTATAGGGCCTAACGTGGGTGGCTTTAAAATAGATCTGTTGGTAGGTTTCACCATTTATTTCTCACCAGTTTTCCCCTCTGAAGCTTGATCTCTATTTTGCAATTGACTTTGGTGGAATCAGACAAACTGCTATGATTTGTCCCATGTAATAAACACAAAGAAAAAGGAAATAATGCTCTTTTTTTCATTTGATGGCATACAAATAGGAGCTACAGACACAACATACAGTAGCACTAAGTAGGTAAACAGATACATAATTACATAGTAGAGTTGTAAAGGGCATCAGATTCAGCCGAGTATTGGAAGAGTATATAAGGGAGAAAAATAGGTACAACCATAGTGCATGATTCAGTGTTCCTTAAACAAGCAAGTATTTCCCTCCTGGTATTGAGTGTTGACTGACCGGATCAACATTCAGAACAAGTATCTACTGTATACCTACAAGTCCTTTTTTGAAACCATCAGCTGTTCTCACTATGACCAGATTAATATTTTCCTGCATCTTGTCTTTTGAGATGGTTTTACAGAGAACATGTATAGGTTTTTCCTATATCAAGTGCAGCCACCACAGGTAGGCCCTTATGTAGAGCATTCTAGAATGCTATATATACTGTAAGTCCCCAGACCGATCTGCATAACATAAAACAAACCTTTTATTTTACTCACCTATACGGCAGTCCGGTCCGATGGGCTAGCTGGTTTTGCTCCTCTCGTCTTGTGTTCACTGTCCTCCTTCCTTGCTTCATGTGGATGACACCTCCTACATCATACACACAGTGTCTTCCATTGCACTCCTGCGCATGCACACTTCTCTCCACCCTGCCAAGGACAGGGCAAAGTATTGTGCTAATGTGTAAGGGCTCTTTAGCCTTTTCTCTTTCCTGCGCATTACAGTAATTTACTGTGCCGTTGGCAGGGCAGAAAGAACTAATTAGGAGCGCAATTAAGGACACTGTGTGAATGAAGTAGGACACGTCATTCACATGAAGCAAGAAGGAGGACAGCAATTGCAAGAAGATAGAAGGTGCCAAATAAAGATAAGCAAAGTCCATCAAAATGGTCCACCACATAGGTGAGTATAATGAAAGGTCTTTTTTATGTCATACAGATCGCTTGGGGTCTTATATAAAGCATTCTAGATTGGGTTTACTGATGACGGCCACACTTTATATGAGAAAAACCTGGTGACAGGTTCACTTTAAATGAAACAGCTTTTGACCATATGCTATATATGGGTCATTTATATACTTGTACAAGTTAATAATTTCCCCATAGATATTTCTTCAACAGGTTAAATGTATTTCATATTCTTTTAATCTTTCCTTATGGTGGGTTTACACGCTTCAATATCGTTGCGATATCGCAACTCAATGTGCGGGAGCGCGCATTTAGTGCACGTTTCTCCCGCATTGCATTGGATGTTTACACGCTGCGATATCGGAATACAACGTCCGTGCGATGTCTAAGCCCCCCAACCCAGGATCGCACACTTAACAGGGGAGTGAATGGGTGACGTTTCAAATCGCATCGTAGTTGTGCGTTTACACAGCACGATCCGACTCCAATCTCCCTTCAATATCGGGGCATTGAATAGCACGCTCATTCAATCCCCGATATCGCATTGACATCGTTCCTGCATCGTATTGGACGTTCACACCATACAACGTAGGCACGATGTCGGCTCCAACGATTGAACCACGTGACTTTTGATTGAAATCGTACTACGATATCGCAACGTGTAAACCCGCCATTACAGCCAAGACCCTTCATAACTCTTATCAGTTTTGTGTCATTTTTCTGTATCTTTCCTAACTCTAGGGTATCTTTTCTATGAACTGGTGTATAGAACTGGACTGCATGTTCTATATGAGGTTGCATAACACTTTGTAAAGTGGAGTATACGTCACTGTATTGCAAGACCATGTACATGACAATATCTAGTAGACATTAAAAGCTTTTGATTGACATTGCATACTGATATTTAGTCTGTGATCTACAATTACACCAAGATCCTTCTTTACAAGTGACTCACATAGTTTTACTCTAACTAAAACACACCATATGGTGCCTGCAGGTTATTAGTGCCCAGATCCTGACTTTACATTTATTTACATTGAACCTCACCTATCAAGTGGATGCCGAAACACTGAATTTGCCCACGTTAGCCTATAACTTCTCAACATACCCCATAGACTGTACCATATTACATAGCTTGGTGTCATGTGCAAAAATAGAAGCAACACTATTAATTTTGTCTGCTACATCATTTAAAAATAAGCTGCATAATAGAAGACCCAGCACTGAACCTTGGGTGTACACCACTTTTAACTGAAGACCATTTAGAGAAGAAGTTTTGCACTACGGCCTTTTAGATTTGGTCTTAGGATGCATGTTAAACATCAGACTGTACTTGCATGTCATCCAAGTGCAGTACAATGTACACAGAGACTGGTAATGGAGTAACAGATTAATCTTGTCCTCCTCCTCACCTGTGATCCCATTCTCACATGTGAGAATGAGATCACAATGAATGACACTCTGCTCATGCTTGCAGCAGAGCCTAGGTGGAGTGTCATTAGTTTACTGCATCTCAGATCAGATTCTATATGCTAATATGACTCTGGCCGCTACCTGTAGATAGATTAACCCCATAACTGCACATGGTGTTTTTTTTTCTTAGAGGGAATCAACCACCAGGATTTAGTGCTATGTAGCAGGTGTTTGACATGTGCAGCATGATATCACTGTTTGGGTTTTCTTTTTATTAGGCCACGTGCACACACTGAGTATTTGATGAGTTTTTTTACCTCAGGATTTGTAGCCAATCCCAGGAGTGGGTGATAAATGCTGAAGTGGTGCAGGAGTTTCTATTAGACTTTTCCTCTGATTGCTCCACTCCTGCTTTTTTCTACAATTCCTGAGGTAAAAAAACTCACCAAATACTGAATGTGTGCACGAGGCCTTACCTGTCTTTTCTGCATATTAATAGATCCTGGGGGTTGGTTCCATTTAACAGGTTCCCTCTAAAAACGTTTGAATGCCACATGTCTGAGTCTTATTCACATTGATTTTGTTTAACTTTAATTGAACCATATCAATGTTTAGCTAACTACCGTAAGTATATTTTAGCCAATTGACATATTAAAGGGACGCTGTCAGGTCATTTTTCAGTATGATACTAATATTACCCTTGACTAGTTCCTGGGCAGACCTTTTAAAAACATGTAAAATCATTATTCTACCCTTTGTAGTTACCATGTTATCAGCATTGTCAGACCCTGCAACAAGCTCCTAAATTAGTTGTCTCCATTATAAGCAAACAAGAATAGTCCGGCTGCTGTATAAAAAGTCATGTAATTATGCACGCCTTCTCAGCAGCTCTCTCCTTCTTCTTAGCAGCTCCCTACTTCCACCTCCCTTTGCTCTCAGTGTAGTGTAGTTTCAGTTCCCATAGGAGCTTCTGTTCTGTTGAAGACACAGGGGGAGAGAGCTATTCCAGATCTGACTTATCTTATCTAGACTCCATTTGGTTCTGTAAGCAGGAATCCTGCTGTGATAGTTTCTGTGTTGTATTTTACCTCTTGTGATGCTGTAAACACGGAGAGCAGAGAGGAGAATACAGAGTCCCCCTCACACTGATGTCCTGTGCAGTGATGTTATTTGAATGTGCGACATGCATATTCATCATATGGGGAGGGGACAGCAGAGAACTAAGTGGATCATTCACTGGATTGACAGATGGAATTAATCTCTTTATTTGAAGTTTACTGAAAATAGGAGGGAAATATAAATAAAAGAAATACATGAATAGAGAGCGCTTAAAGCGAGGAATTAGAAAATGATAGCAGATACATATGGATTTTTGACCTGACAGTTTTCCTTTAAGAGCATTAGGATTGACTACATCAGCCACTTTCTCGTCTTTGATATACACAGAGGTAAAGAACCAATTTATTGACTCCCCTTCTCTTGATCCTCATTGACCATCTCCTCATTACCAAAATTTAGGAGACCCACATCTTCAGACTTTGTATTTTTTTTTGTATTTTTATATTTAAAGAATTTCTTGGGATTTGTTTTGCCTTGGCAACATGCAGTTAGTTTCAATATAAGGTTATTTGATTCCTTTTTCAAAAAATTCTATTCTGTTCTTTGTAGATTTAAATGCTAAAGCTGACCCCTCAGATTTATATACTCTAAATGCTCTATATTGTCATTAATGGGCTTTTTACCAGTGCCTGTAAACCATGTGGGATTTAATTTTTGACATCTATACTTATTACCTATAGGAATACGTTTTCCAGTCTTGTTGACCAATATAGATTTAAATCGCTCCCCTTTATCATTTGTATCACTTTCTGACAGTAACTGCTCCCAGTCAATTCCCCAAAATGCATTCTTCAACCTGGGAAATTTGGATTTTTTGATATTAGGAGTTTCTTTCTTTTCCAAACCTAATTATGTTCTTTACAGTGTAAACAAAACAAAATGATATTGTGGTCAATGGTACCAAGGTTTTCATAAACAGTGATATTCCAACGATCTCTGCATTGTTAGAAATGACCAGATCCAATAGATGATCGTCTTATGTTGAGTCTTCGACAAACTGGCCCATAAAATGATCCTGTAATAACCTGGAGGTCTTTCTCCTCATTGCAGGGAAATCACAACCATGACCCCAGCAATGTAGACTAAAGTAGCTGTGCATCCAGCTCAGGGGTATGATAAATCTTCTGCTAGAGAAGCTGTAGCATAATCTATTTCTCTGCCTGTGTTTTTGCCTCTCTCTGTTCCTCTCTTCTCCTCTAACTCCCCTTCCCATAGACTTCAATATGCTGATTAACCTGACATGTAATCCATTTTGTGTTCAGCAAGATAGAGTTGAGCTGCTTTTTAGAGTGAATGATGAGTTTAGGAAACTGAAGGTGGTGGAAAAATAAATGCATTTCCTTGATAAGATATATAACAAAGTTTCTTATATTTGCTGCCAGTACTGACTTATTAATTACTGCAGTGATGAAATATCACCAACCCGAGTATATAAAGACAAATATCTTTATTGTAAGTTATTTAAAATTGCACATGCCATTAAAGTAACAATAATAGAGACATATACATAAGAAGGTACTGAAAACACGGGTGAACATATCCAAATAAATAGAATACGTTTTCACTATTACAATCAAAATATAAAATCCCATGAAGTCGAAGTAAACCGAATGCCAAATAGGTATAAGTTTGGAATTAAAATGGCAATGATATAAGAGTAATTATTATTGTTATTATTATTTGTAATAGCACCACTTATCCCATGGCACTTTACATGTGAAAAGGGGTATACATAGATAAGTACAATAAGTATGAAAGATACAAGGCACATACAGGTGCAGAAGGAGAGAGGACCCTGATCGTGTGTGCTCCCAGTCTACATGGGATGGATGAGGATACACTAAGATATCATAGAGCTGATTGTGCGGCGGTTTAGTGGAAGATTGTAGGCTTGTCGGAAGAGGTGAGTCTCAAGGTTTCTTTTGGCTTGTTGGAGAGGTGAGTCTCAAGGTTTCTTTTTAAGGTTTCCATGGTAGGCAAGAGGCTGATGTCTTGGGGCAGAGAATTTCAGAGTGTGAGGGATGTACGGGAGAATTCTGGTATGAAGTTGGGGGAAGAAGAGATAAGAGGGGAGGAAAGAAGGAGATCTTGTGAGGAACGCAGGCTGCATGTATGTAAGTACTGGGAGACCATGTAACAGATACATGGAGGGGACAGGTTGTGGATGGCTTTTTATGTCATGGTTAGGGTTTTGAACCAGACTCTCTGGGCAATGGGAAGCCAGTGAAGGGCTTGGCAGAGAGGACAGGCTGAGAAATAGCGGGGAGACAGGTGGATTAGTCGGGCAGCAGAATTTAGTATAGATTGGAGGGGTGCAAGAGTGCTGGGGAGGCCAGAGAGTAGGAGGTTGCAGTAGTCGAGGCGGGAGATGATGAGGGTATGCACAAGTGTTTTTGTAATTTCTTGATCAAGGAATGTAAGGATCCAGGAAATTTTTTTGAGTTGGAATCGGCAAGAGGTGGCAAAGGCTTAGATATGTGGCTTGATGGAGAGGGCAGAATCGAGGATTACCACCAGACACCGAGTATGCAGGACTGGGGAAAGTGAGAAGCCATTTACTCTGATGGATATGTGGTGCCCCGCCGGGTAGGCCACCACTAGAAGTTCTGCACTCCTCCATTAGAGGGAGAGTTGTGCCTCTACTCTCCAGGTGTTGGGATGGCTCAGTTAAGCTTCACACACGCAGACAACACTTAGGACCCCAGGACGGTGGGTGGACCCAGAGGGAGGACCCAGGCGTAGCCGGGACGGAAAAAAAGAGAGTTAGTGAGTGGAAGTGGTAGAGGAGAGAGGTTGAGAGTGATGGAGCAGAGTGGTGTTGACTCCCGTTGGCTGGAGCAAGACCACGCTCGCACCGGGAGGGAAAGACGGACAGGTGTAGCAGAAGAACGGAGCCCTTGCGGTATGGAACGAGATAATAATAATAATAATAATAAAGCTTTATTTATATAGCGCCAACATATTCCGCAGCGCTTTACAATGTAGGGTTAGAGTACAGAAAATACAGTAAGTAATTACAATAGAGAACAAATAAAGTACAATAATTGGATACAAAACAATAGGCATAGAATCAATGTGAAAAAAAAAAAAAAAAAATACAATAAATAAAGCAAGAAATGAAGGTGACCCTGCTCAAAAGAGCTTACAATCTACAACGGGATAGGGGTTGCACAATGTGCCGGGGCTTATTGCACTGGTGGTCCAGGCATCTTGAGGAAATGGGGTATAGGGCTAAGCTTACATGGATGGTCATTATACAGTCTGTGTAGACCTTTATGGTTTGGTGGAGTTTGTAGAAGAGTAATGTCCAGAGGATAGCTCATTCACTGTCTACAGTACAATGGACTTATTAGGGAGTATGATAGGCCGCCTTAAAAAGATGCGTCTTTAGGGATCGTCTGAAGCCATGCAAGTTGTGGATAGTCCTGATTTCTTTGGGTAAAGCATTCCAGAGGTTTGGTGCAGCTCTGGAAAAGTCTTGGAGCCGGGAGTGGGAGGATCGGATTAGTGCAGATGTTAGTTGAAGGTCATTTGAGGAATGTAGAGAGTGGGTGGGGTGATAGACAGAGATGAGGGAGGAGAGGTAGGGGGGAGCTGCACTGTGAAGAGCATGTTGATCCCCATATGCCCCTATCTGGTGAGAGTACAGAGGGGCTGGTGGACGACACAGGTAACCGGCACTGAACACGGCGTGGATGCTGTAGGCCTGAACTGTTGAACCGGAGGCCAAGAGTTCTAGCTTATAGTGCTGAGGGACCACCAGAGAGAGAAACACCTAGCAAAAGAGGGAAAGGAACAACAACAGAGGCTTGACTGCACTGTCCAGGTTCTGGAGACAACACTGAACCGGAGGTTGGCAAGGGAAACACCATGCTGAAACAACTTAGTAAAAGTAACAGAACCCCAGCTGTGGTGTGTGAGACTTTTCTTAGCGGCGACCACCGGCCGCAAAGGCCACATGAGATACCGGGGTGCTGATGACATAATAAACATCTGCCAAGGTACAAACTGACTCCTCCACCCCGCTGCCCCGGGGAACGCGCTCCACCTGCGGGAAGCGAAACCATCCAAGCTGCCAGTCACCTTCCCCAGAGGTTCTGAAGCAGTGGCGGCCGCCCTTGGCCATGCACCGCAGGTGGCGTAATGAATACAACTTTTCCCTCTCATCTCCCCCTTTTCTTAAATGACACCGCCAGGGTCACGGGACCGGGTCTGGGTCCCCGTCTGTCCCTGTGAAAAGAACGGAGAGTGAAGAACAACTGCTGCCCAGTTCCTGAGTACCCCCAGCCCTGGAGTGGGCATGTCAGATAGGTCTGGTGGGGTAGTAGAGTGAGATGGGGAAAGATGATGAATTATGTTTTACTCATGTTCAGTTTTAGAAATCGAGCAGAAAAGAAAGATGAAATAGCAGACAGACATTGTAGGATTTTAGTTAGTACAGAGGTGATGTCAGGTCCAGAGAGGTAGATCTGCATGTAGAGATGATATTGAAAGCTGTGGGACTCTATGAGCTGTCCTAGGCCGAAGTTGTAGGTGGAGAAGAGTAAGAGCCCTAGAACTTCGCCTTGGGGAACACCGACAGACAGGGGGAGAGGTGAGGAGGTGGTGTGGGAAAAGGAGACGCTGGATGTATGGTCTGTTAGATATGAAGATATCCAGGATAGGGCCATGACTGTGATACCAAGAGATGAGAGAATCTGTAACAAAAAGGAAATAGTCCATGGTGTCAAAGGTGGAAGACAGGTTCAGGAGAAGGAGGCTAGAGTAGTGTTGCTTGCTATTGGCTCAGGATAATAAAGATTTAAACGGTCTTCCCAATACAAGAATTTTACCTTAATAGGTCTCAGACAAACAAAATTGAGTTGAGGGGCATATACATTATTTCTTCTGCCATTTCCAGTGAGTCCTAAGTATTGCTGCTGCACAGCAAAAAATTCTTTATGGCTACGCTTTAATTTTTACGTATCTCATCTATGTCGGTACTCTAATTATCTTTTGCTATTCATGATTTAAAATAGTATTGCTAATTTTTTGTGCCAATTTTGCACATGTATTATTACTACCACAGTGTCATTGTTGTGTAGTCTGGGTCCTATTAAGGAAAAACTGTATTGGGGAAACCCTTTATTTATTATCGCTTATATCATTGCCATTTTAACATCAAACTTATACCTATTGGGCATTCTGGGATTCTTTTTTTATTATAATAGTTATAAACTTATTCTATTTATTTGGATGTATTCACCCATGTTTTCATTATCTTGTTATGTACATGTTATGTACATATCTTTATTATGTATTTATTTATTAATTTAATGGTATGTGCATTTTTTTTATAACTTGCAATAAAGATATTTGGCCTTAGATACTCTTATTTCATCACCGTAGCAATTCATTTCTAGTTTTGAGTTGAAGCCCAGTAATTTTTGAGACATTTCTGGGGACATGTTATCCCATGTTGGCATCAGTGATTTATTCAAAGTTTGTTGAAAGAACAGTTCCGATTTAAACATAGGGCATCATCACCTGTTAAAGTAATGGACATAGCCAATTTTTGCTGAGCCCCCACTCTCAAATGACGTTTTAGGAGCCTCTTTGCCTGCCTCTGTGGTGGGTGCGCCATTGAACAGAGCACCAGTGGCGCTCTCATTTTCTAATATTTGTGTAATATATTGGTCCTAGTGAGTTGTCCTTTCTTGATGCATGTTTGTCTATCCATGGCATTGGAACACAAGATGTCTACTTTAGATGTTATTTAAAGGGGTTATCCAGAGTGTTGCTGATGGTATAACGTCTTAATTTTCACAGCATGTGTACCACACACTGAGAAGATTCTCCAGTGTCTGTGGTGAGACTAGGCTGTCAGGTGACTTTAAATATGCAATTTGTATACTTCAGGTCTTATTCCAACAAGATATTCTTGGACAAACTCAATACAAGTGAATTGAGTGAGGCACATGTCTAGTGGCCACAGGTATCCAAATTCAATACTTGCGTTCACGCAAGAACCCAGTCTTAGGCTGGGATCACATTTGCATTTGTGTCTTCATGCGGAGGGCATGCAGATGCAAACGCAGGGCAAACGTTGCCATACTGATGTGAACGCAGCGGAGATTCTCCGCATGCGTTCACATCGGTATGGTGCCCGGCCAGCCAATCAGCCGTCTCGGCAGCGGCCGAGAGACGGAGATCAGCGGTGGAGATCTCCTCCTCCCAGCTGCCGCTGATCTTCCAGTTGTGGCGGTGCGGTAGATTTGAAGAAACAGCTGATCTGACAGCTGTTTAAATCTCCCGCACCGACACTGAAGAAGTGATGTCGGCGTGGGAGATTTACACAGCTGTCAGATCAGCTGTTTCTTCAAATCTCCCCGCCCGAAACCAACGGGAGATTAGCGGCTACCAGGAGAGATTTCAATGAGATCCGCAGCGTTCTTCTGCGCTGTCATGCGGAGGACACTGTGGATCCATTGAAATCCATGCATTTTTTGTGTGCTTGCAGGCGCTTGCTGATGAAACAAGTGTTCGTGAACGCACAAAAAAATGCAAAGGCTGCGTTCGGAGGGCGGAGGAGGGTGCACAAATTATGCGCATCCGAACGTAACTGCAACCAAATGCAGCCAAACGCAGCTGCTATGCGTTCCCATGATTCAGAAGTCTACAGTCACATAGGTTGCTGGCAGACTTGTATCAATTGACTGGATAACCCTTTTAAGTATAGTTTAAAAAGTTTAACGTCTTTATTTTTTTAATGGAAAAAGTTTCTTATCTGCATAGGATTATGTTGGCTTTTTGCTTACAACATCCAATAAACTGGATTTTCCTTCCACTGCTAAAGTATAATGACCTCACAAAATCATTACTGAAGGCACTAAATAGTTAACACTTCCTTTTTCATATCATATCAGTCCCATATCATTTTTTCCAGTTATGAGTGTTTTGCTTTTTGATAAGAAGGAGTCATGTGTAGAAGTCACTTTGAAAGAGTCCTTCCTAGAAAATATGTTACTAACCCATTAACAACTGGAAAAGGAATGGTAAAAAAGTTAAAACATAAGAATTGGGACCGAAGCTGTATATCAGAAGGCATGGAGTCTTGGTTTTTTTGAACTCCTATTTTCTATCATCTGTATACATCAGTATTACAACCAGTATTATGGCCAGTCAGCACTTTTCAGCAGTGGGTCATTTCCTACCACCTTTTACTATAACAGACTGATATTCAAACTGGTCAAAGTGTTTCCAATTAGAATCAGTTTTCACTTATAAAAATATTAATGCACATCATTAAATTTAATTCAAAAGCAGACATGAAAAATCCTCCTAATTTTATATGGAATATTCCTAGCTAGGTTTTCCCCCCCTGTGGTGAAGAATCAATCTGCAGCCTAATTGCTATATATACAGTTTATATTTATATATATATATATATAGTTATAGATATATACATATATGTATATATATACACACAGTATATAATAAAAGTGAGTATACCCCTCACATTTTTGTAAATATTTTATCTTTTCATGGGACAAAGCTGAAGATATGACACTTTAATTCAATGTAAAGTAGTCAGTGTTCTGCTTGAATAACAATGTAAATTTGGTGTGTCCTCTAAAATAATTCAATACAGCATTAATGTCTACATCGCTGGCAACAACAATGAGTACACGTCTACCTGAAAATCGCCAAATTGTGCCCAATTAGCCATTCTCCCTCCCTGATGTGATGTTACTTATTAGTAGTACAAGTAGTGATGGGTGAACCCCTCGATGATCAGGATCGGCTGGTTTGCCTGAGTTTTTTGTAAAGTTTGAGCTTGGGGCCAGGGATGACGCGAACTTGCGTCCGAACCCCCTGAGCTTGATCTTTACAGACATAGGATGGAGGGGGTGGGGTGGGGGGGCTTGTAAAAAAGCATAAAATTGTTAATAAACATCATAATTATACTTACAGCTCCCACGACGAGTCCTGCAGTCCCGCTGTCTCCTGGACACTTCTACTTCTGGGGCCGCTCATTAACTTCTGGGTTATTCACTGCACTGCTCAGCACTCTGCAATTTCCGTCCGGCGTCGGCAGTGTTCGGGAGGGACATCAGGGTTAACCCGCGGTCATGGCCCGGACCATGATCTCGGGTGAACTCTGACTGTCATTGACAGTCCTCAGCCAGTTCTCACTATGCATAGACGCTTGTCTATGCAGAGCGATATAGCAATGCTGACATTGTTCTTCTTTGGACTACGTCAGAGTGAGGATTGTTTTTTATAATACATTTTTTCTTGTTTTATTGCTAATAAAAAAATTTCTCTGTGTTATTTTTTTTAAACACTTTACTAGAAATTCATGAAGGTAATGCCTAATATTGGTGTGACCCCATGAATTTCGGGCTTAGGGCCAGCTGATATTACAAAGCTGGCCCTAAACCTGTTATTACCCAGTGAGCCACCCGCACCAGGACCCTGGATGAGTTGGATGCAGTGCCAGAAGATGGCGCTTCTATGAATGTGCCATTTTCTGGGGTGGTTGCGGACTGCAATTTGCAGCGGGGGGGAGAAAGCTTGGGGCCACCCTGCGCTGTGGATTCCCACCCCCGGCTATCTAGTTGTACCTGTCTGGACCCACAAATAAGGCAAATTCCATGTCAATTTTTGTACTTATTTCATGAAATTCATGAAGTAATTAAAATAAAAAGGGCAGTCGGGGGTTGGGGGCGAAGCCAAAAAAATTTTTTTAATAGGTCATTAAAACAAAACAAAAAAACACAAATTCATTTAGGGACTGCATCTTTATTAACCCCTCGACCTTCATGTCTGTGCTGAATTCTCTCAGCTCTGCTTCATCAGAGAGACAAAGGAGACGAACAAAGCTTCTATCCCCTTGGTCCCTGAAGGAGAGCCTGGAGCACTGCGGCATCATAAGGGAGGGTCACATGAAAACAGCTCAGGTCATGCCACCTGAGCTGTCCTTGCGTGACACTAGTGTCTCCCCAGTTACAATGCTGCAGATCGCGCTCCTTCCACAAATTACACACTGAGCTGTCAGAAGAGTGCACCAAAAACCATGAAATCCGCGGCAAAAAACGCGAAAAACCTCCAGGATTTTGTGCTTTTTTGCCCAGGTGATGAAAATGAACACCTAAGACACAACGCATGAAGTTTTAGGTCTAAATTGCACCACAATGTATGAAATCCGTGGCAAAAATCGCAATGCTTTTGTAGCAGACTTCATGCTTTTTGGTGCTATTTAGGCCTGAATCTGATTGCATTGTGTCCAAGTGGTTCATCTGCATCCCCTGGGACAAAAAAAAAGCACAAAAACCGCAACGTTTTTGCTGCGGATTTCATGCTTTTTGGTGCAATCTTCTGACAGCTCAGTGTGTAAATGGCACAAGGTGCGCGATCTGTGGCATTGTAACCTTGGAGACTCTGGGGTCACCTGAGGACAGCTCAGGTGGCATGAGCTGAGCTGTCCTCGGGTGACCTGAGTTATCCCCCCTTAAGCTCTGGGCTCTACTTCAGAAACCAAGGGGATAGAACTTTTTTTCGTACCCTTGGTCTTTGATGAAGCAGGGCCGAGAGTGTTCAGCACAGAGATGAGGTTCGAGAGGTTAATAAAGATGCAGTCCCTAAATGTACTTGATTTTTTTTTGCTTTTTTTTAATGAACTATTGAAAAAAAAATATGACGTGGGCTTCGCCATATTTTTGTATGACTGCTGGAAGAAGGTTCATGTGAACCGAAACGTTCAGTACATATGGGCCAATAAAGTAAGGCATGACGTGCTATGAGGAGTGCTGTCCGATTTTTTGGTAACTTTGTATGCCAGCCAGGTACAGCAGGCAGGTATGGGCTGCCCCCAACCCCCAGCTGCCTACAAAAATATAGGGAAGCCCTTTTTTCAATTATTTAATGAATTTCATGAAATAATTTTAAAAAATTGACGTAGGCTTCACCCTATATTTGGGTCCATCCAGGTACAACTAGGCAGCTGGGAGCTGGAATCCACAGTGCAGGATGGCCCAAGCTTTCTGGCCCCTCCCCCTCCCTACTGCGAATTGCAGTTCGCAGCCACCACAGAAAATAGCGCGTTCATATAAGCCCTGGTGCGTTGGCTCACTGGGTATTAATGGGGTTAGGGCCAGCTTTGTATTATCAGCTGGCCCTAACCCCGAAATTCATGGGGTCATGCCATTATTAGACATGACCACCATGAATTTCTAGTAAAGTGTTAAAAAAAACACAACACAGGGAATTTCGTTTTTAATTAGAAATAAAACAAAAAAAATTTAGAGACTCCATCTTTATTATAAAAAGCAATCCTCAGTCCGACGTAGTCCAAAAAAGAGCAACGTCAGCTCTGCTACATCACTCTGCATAGACAAGAGTCTATGCAGAGTGAGAACAGGCTGAGGACTTTCAGTGACAGTCAGAGTTCACCCGAGGTCAAAACTCGGGTCATGACCGCAGGTGAACCCTGACGTCACCGCGCAAACAAGACCGGAAAAAGCCGAAGACTGCAGTCGCCAGCCGGAAATTGCAGAGAGCAGGCAATGCAGTGAATACCGTAGAAAGTTAATGAGCAGCCCCGGAAGCAGAAGTGGCTGGGACAGTGAGATGGAAGGATTCATCGCTGGAAAGGTACCGTATATACTCGCGTATAAGCCGAGTTTTTCAGCCCAAAAATTGGGCTGAAAAGTACCCCCCTCAGCTTATATGCGAGTCAGTGATGGTATACAGCAGCCCCAGCAGCCTCAGTAATCCAGGGCCCCCCCCAGCCTTGCTCCGGTCACCTGTAAAGCAAAATATACTTATCACTGTCCCGCTGCCGTCCGCGCCCGCCGCTGCCGACATCCCCGATCCTCCATCTTCATGCGTCTTCTTCCGGTTTCCTGTGTTCGTCGCAGGCAATGACGTCATTGCCGGCGCCGAACACAGGAAGTCGGAAGAAGACGCAAGACTGGGGGGCCCTGGATTACTGGGGCTGCTGTATACTACCGCTGGGGCTGCTATATACTACCACTGGGGCTGCTGGGGCTGCTATATACTACCACTGGGGCTGCTGGGGCTGCTATATACTACCACTGGGGCTGCTGGGGATGCTATATACTACCACTGGGGCTGCTGTATACTACCACTGGGGAGGCCTGTATACCACTGGGGGGGGCCTGTATACCACACTGCTGGGGCTGTATACCTGTGCTGGGGTCCACCCTCGGCTTATACACGAGTCAATAGGTTTTTCCAGATTTTTGGGGCAAAAGTAGGGGGTCGGCTTATACGCGGTCGGCTTATACACGAGTATATACGGTAAGTATAATTTATGTTTTTCTATGTTATTCTTTTACAGCCGCCGGACCCGAACTGGACCTGAACTGTAACATGGGTTTCCATTGCAAATCCCTGTTCTGGACCTTGTGACCGAACTGTATGTATTCGGTACGGGTCCACAACTTTACACTTCGGGTTCACCCATCCCTAGTTACAAGGTCTCTGTTATGAATAGGCAACAGATGGGTTCAATTTGGTATTGCTCACACACTTTCCCATACTCATCACTGGATGTTCACATGGCAGAGAATTCTCTGAGAATCTGTAAAAAAGAATTGTAGCACAAGATAAAGATGGACTAGCAATAAGATAATTGCCCGCACCTTGAAACTCAGCTGCAGCACGGTAGTCAAGACCATACAGAGCTTTAATAAGACAGGTTGCACTCAGAGCAGACCTCGCTATGGTCGACCAAAGAAGTTGACTGCACGTGCTTAGTGTCCTATGCAGAGGTTGTCTTCTCAAAATAGACATATGAGTGCTGCCAGCATTGCTGCAAAGAGTAAAGGGGTGAGGGGTCAGTCTGTCAATGCTCAGACCATACGCCACATACTGCAGAAAATTGTCTCCATGGCTGCCATCCCAGGACGATTCTTCTTCTAAAGATGTTGCAAAAGAAAACCTGAAGACAGTTTGCTGAAGACATGCAGACTAAAGATATGGATTACTGGAAGCATATTCTCTGGTCTAATTAGATCAAATACATTTATTTGATTCAAATGGTGTCAAGCGTGTATGTCGGCCACCGGGGAGGAGTATAAATACAAGTATGTATTGCTTACTTGTGGCAGTGTCATGATTTGGGGCTGTATAAGTGCTGCTGGCTCTGGGGAGCTACAGTTCATTGAGGGAACCATGAATGCCAACATGTACTGTGACATACTGAAGCAGAACATGATCCCAGCCTTTTGCAAACTGGGCCACAGGGCAATATTCCAACATGATAACGACCCCAAACACACTTCCAAGAAAACTACTGCCTCGCTATGGAAACTGAGGGTAAAGGTGCTGGACTGGCCAAGCATATCTCCAGACCTATTGCACATTGGTGGATCATCCTCAAATGGAAAATAGAGGAGAACAAGATCTCTAACATCCACCAGCTCCGTGATGTCATCATCGAGTGGAAGAGAATTCAATTGACAACCTGTGAAGTTCTAGTGAACGACATGCCCAAGAGATTTAAGGCAGTGCTTGAAAATAATGGTGGCTACATAAAATATTGATATATTGGAAACAATTTGGCCATTTTCACTTGAGGGTGTACTCATTTTTGTTGCCAGCAGTTTAGACAGTAATAGTTGTGTGATGAGTAACGTAGAGGACACACCAAATCCACACTGTAATATTTACATTGCCGTACAAGCTGTGCAATGACTGCTTTGCATTGTATCAAACTGCATATCATCAGTGTTGTCCTATCAAAAGATATAATAAACAATTTACAAAAATGTAAGGGGTGTAATCGCTTCTGTGATATATATATATATATATATATATATATATATATATGGCTATGAGGACAACACTGGACGTCAGATCAAGATAAATAACACAGGTGTCCATCAAATGCTGCATATACCAAGGTGATGCAGTATCCCATTTGATGTTCTTGAACCCTCTCAGTCAGATAATTAAAGAGTCTTGCTCTGGATACAAGTTCAAGAGTGGAAGTACCATAAGCCACCTACTTCACATGGATGACATCAAGCTGTATGTGAAAAATGAATGAGATCTCAAGCCACTTATCCACCTGACAAGGATCTACAGTGAAAAATGTCCTTCGTACTGGAGAAGAGTGGCCGATTGGTAATAAAGAGAAGGAATGGAGACTGATGGAGTAGAACTAACAGGGCACATAGCAGATGTACAGACCTGCTACAAGTTCCTCAGCATCCCACAGAGATACGGTAACCATGATGAGGAGGCAAGGAAAGCAGTAACATCTAAATACCATCAAAGGGTAAGACAGAATAAGATTCGCGGCATCAACACATACGACCTGCCAGTTATCAGATATCCAGCTGGCATAGTGTGCTGGCCAAAAGAAGAGCTGGAGCTGCAGATGTGAGGAAGCTCCTTACAATGCATGAAGGTCTCCACCCCAAGTCTAACAGCCAAAGATTGTACACCAACAAAGGAGGTTGGTCAAGGCTTGGTAGGTATCCAAGCCACCATTAAGGATGAAACAAATAGTATCATCAAACAAAATGGCACCAAAAGATGAGATGTTGAGAGAGCCTACGGCAGCAACAATAACAGTCCTGGAAGGGAGAACAGGAACATGAAGTGCCACAGCAAGACAAGCCGCTGCATGCGATGTACCATCAACAGATAATGGAGGTGGCTGACAAGGAGAAATCCTACCAATGGCTGAAGAAAGCTGGACTCCAAGAAAGCACAGAGGCACTAATCATAGCGGCACAAGAGCAGGCGCTAAGTACCAGATCTATAGAAGCGGGGATCTACCACACAAGACAAGGCAAGGTGCAAAATATGTCAATAAACTTTGGAATTTATCCAACCCATAGTGGCAGAATGCAAAATGCAAGCAGGAATAGCGTACACCGAATGGCACAACCAAGTAGAGGGAATTGTATACAGGGACATCTGTACAGTGTATGGGCTAAATCTCCCTGAATCCAGGTGGGAGACCTCAGAAAAAGTGGTGAAGAATGAAAGCTAAAATACTGTGGAACTTCAATATCGGGACAGATAAGCAGGAGTTGGATAACCAACCAGATATCGTGATAGTAGACAAGGATCAGAAGACACCAATCATAATAGATGTGGCAGTGCCAAATAACACCAACATCAAAAAGAAAGAATATGAAAAGCTGGAGAAATACCAGGGCCTCAAAGAACAACTGGAGTAGATGTGGAAAATGAAGGCAACAGTGATTCCAGTGGTAATAGGAGCACTTGGAGCAGTGACCCCTAAGTTGGAAAAATGGCTGCAACAGATCCGAGGAGGAACATCTGAACTCTCTGTCCAGAAAAGCTCAGTGCTAGGAGTAACTAATAACCTGCGCAGAAGCCTCAAACTCCCAGAATGCCTCTGGTAGAGGACACAAGAATAAAATAGGGCAAATAACCACCCCACAGGGGTGAGAAGGTAGTTTTTTTTATTTACCGTATATACTCGCGTATAAGCCGAGTTTTTCAGCCCAAAAATTGGGCTGAAAAGTTACCCCCTCGGCTTATACGCGAGTCACTATACGGGCGCCCCCCCCCCCCCAGAGGTATACAGGCCCCCCCCATGCTCCTTAAACCTGTAAGGGAAGATGATTATACTTATCGCTGTCCGGCTGCCGTCCCCGCTCTCCATCGCGCTCCTCCATCTGCATCGCGCTCCTCCATCTTCCGGCTTCCTGTCGGCACCGACAATGACGTCATTGTCGGCGCAGAACACAGGAAGTCGGAAGCCGGTGAATGAAGATGGAGGAGCGCGATGCAGATGGAGGAGCGCGATGGAGAGCGGGGACGGCAGCCGGACAGCGATAAGTATAATCATCTTCCTTTACAAGTTTAAGGAGCATGGGGGGGGCCTGTATACCTCTGGGGGGGGGGGCCTGTATACCTCGGGCTGCTGCTGCATATAACATGGGGCTGCTGCTGTATATAAAATGGGGCTGCTGCTGTATATAACATGGGGCTGCTGCTGCATATAACATGGGGCTGCTGCTGTATATAAAATGGGGCTGCTGCTGTATATAAAATGGGGCTGCTGCTGCATATAACATGGGGCTGCTGCTGCATATAACATGGGGCTGCTGCTGTATATAAAATGGGGCTGCTGCTGTATATAACATGGGGCTGCTGCTGCATATAACATGGGGCTGCTGCTGCATATAACATGGGGCTGCTGCTGTATATAAAATGGGGCTGCTGCTGTATATAACATGGGGGCTGCTGCTGTATATAACTTGGGGCTGCTGCTGTATATAACATGGGGCTGCTGCTGTGTATAACATGGGGCTGCTGCTGTGTATAACATGGGGCTGCTGCTGTGTATAACATGGGGCTGCTGCTGTATATAACATGGGGCTGCTGCTGTGTATAACATGGGGCTGCTGCTGTGTATACCATGGGGCTGCTGCTGTGTATACCATGGGGCTGCTGCTGTGTATACCATGGGGCTGCTGCTGTGTATACCATGGGGCTGCTGCTGTGTATACCATGGGGCTGCTGCTGTGTATACCATGGGGCTGATGCTGCTGTGTATACCATGGGGCTGATGCTGCTGTGTATACCATGGGGCTGCTGCTGTATATACCCTGGGGCTGCTGCTGTATATACCCTGGGGCTGCTGCTGTTTATACCACTGAGGCTGCTGCTGTATATACCTCTGGGGCTGCTGTATACTACCACTGGGGCTGCTGTATACTACCACTGGGGCTGCTGTATATACCTCTGGGGCTGCTGTATACTAACTACTGGGGCTGCTGCTGTATACTACCTCTGGGGCTGCTGTATACTACCTCTGGGGCTGCTGTATACTACCACTGGGGCTGCTGTATACTAACTACTGGGGCTGCTGCTGTATATACCACTGGGCTGCTGCTGTATACTACCACTGGGGCTGCTGTATATACCTCAGGGGCTGCTGTATACCACACTGCTGAGGGCTGTATACCTGTGCTGGGGTCCACCCTCGGCTTATACACGAGTCAATAGTTTTTCCCAGATTTTGGGGGCCAAAGTAGGGGGGTCGGCTTATACACGGGTCGGCTTATACACGAGTATATACGGTATATTTACATCATATATGATATATAATAAATATAAGATTTTTTCCAAATACATTTTATTATATATTGTCCCATCCTCAGCATATAAATAGAATGAAGTAGATCTCAGACCAGGGTAGTGCAAATCTTTTTTGCTCATCTCTCATAATAACAATTGGTGAGCCAAGCTAATTTAGATATAAAAATCAGCAAGTTACTAATTGCAGGAAGGGGAGAGGGGAGACCTTCAGCCAGTATACTCATGAGGCTCCTCCACTGGATCTAGTGGTTGGCGTCCACCTCAATAGTCATAAGAAATTGTAGAGACGATCCAGTGGCATGCTTCATATTCCTTTTATCGTGAAATCATAAAATCATCACAGTGCACAGGGGATGCCGCTGGATGCGTTTCGGAGGAACTATGATTAAGGAGGCTAGTTCCTCCGAAACGCGCCAGCGGCACCCCCTGTGTGCTGTGATGATTTTATGATTTCACAATAAAAGGAATATGAAGCATGCCACTGGATCGTCTCTACATCTTCTTATAAAAATCAGCAAGCCTGTAACAATAACCTTGGAATACTTCTCTTAGGGGTCTTTCACACTAGCGTTTTTGTCTGGATTCGGCTGATCCGGACAAAAAAACACATCTGTCGCATGTGCCGCCTAACAGCCGCATGCATTGTCTATAGGGCTTGCGGCAAGTGAGGTATTGCTGCAATCCGGCCCTTGCGGCAGGTGCGGCTGCGCCAAATGACTGCAGCTGACTGCGTTTTTTTCCGTAGCCCCAACTGCCGTAAGTACTGGATCTCGGCAATATTGCACTTGCGGCACCCGCCGCAAGCCCCATAGACAATGCATGGGGTTTGCCGCAAGGGTACCGCAAGTGCGGCCGTTAAGCGCCAGATGCGGTAAATCTGCCGGATCTGCCACAATTAGCGAAAAACGCTGATGTGAAAGGGGCCTTATTTTGTGGTTTGACTTATAGCCTCCACAAACAATTAAAAATGTTCGAGAAATATTTTCCAGAGTTTAACTTTCAAAAGAATCCAAGGGGTCACAAGTTGGTATCAAATCATAGCAATGTTTCAAATAATATTGCTAAAAACATGTCACCCTGGACCTTCTGGACTCAATTGGATGCCATTCTCCAAAACACCCTCTATCCTGCTTTCTTTGTATTTTAGTATGAACAAGTTCTAGAATGAATATTACTTGCTCCCTTCTGATTTTAAAGGAATATCATTATACTTAGTTGTTGCCCCTAAGAAAACACTATCGAATAAGGGGTCTGATGAAGCCAATGTAAAGAAGTGAAACGTTTCTCCGTACCCCAAGAACCTTGGGTAAAAGGAGAGAAAGATTGTAGTCTAAATGACATAGGAATGTGACACATGTGACTGAAGTAAGTAGAATAAAGATAATCTCTAACATTGATGTATTAGGAGGGTATAAGGGGCAAAACATATTGATATCCCTAAGATAATTATGTAGGAACACGTCTGCATTAATATGATGTTCTTTACCCTTGAAATTTGCCTACTCTTTAATTATATCACCAAGTCATTAATAAAACTAATATTACTTACATAGCAGTCTTATTAATGTCATGTGTAATCTTTTACCATACGTGAACATGGCAGGAGTGACTACAAATGATCAGCACTATAAGAACACACAATACTATGTCAACGTCTAAAGAGAGGACTATTTGTGGTTTATCAGGTGTCTGACATTTCCCTTACACCTGGTTCAGTATGCAGGAAAGATGAAGTTCTGAAACAGATGACATTTGTTCTTTATGTCTCTATGAAATCATGATCTGAAAATGATCCAAAGCCTGCACAGAAGGGGAAGGTAAGATGATTATGTCCTAAATCTGCATTTAATGAAAAAATGGTATTAATGTACAATAGGAACGTACGACAACTTGTCAAGGAAGACGATATGTGCCAGTGATGTTAATCTACTCCCCAAATACACACAGATGTAAAAGAAACAAACACATATGTTAGCCATATGATCATGAATTAACTATAAATGCTCTGTTATTGTTCCTTACACCATTTATATTTATACTGCCAGCCATTTCATCTCCATATTTATCTACACATACCATTGGGCTAGCTTTCAGATCTGCTTTATACTTTCAGTGATGCTAAATAATTTTAAAGACAATTGACTTTGTATTGAAGCGGATAGATACTTGGAGGTAATGTTAAGCAATATTTTTTCATTCTATGCAATATATAATATCAAAATGTAAATAATGTACATAAATCTCAAATACCTCTCTACTGCCTTCTTCTAAATCTGTATATTAGGTCCGAATGACAGCAGTGTGTATGTGGCAGAGCTCTTACCTGGCAGCCTGGTATCCAGAGTGTGAGCTCACCAATAGGTTTCAAGGTGTGCTAGAGGCTCCTGGAGTGGAGAGTACTTGAGGTGGAGGGAGAAAGTAAATGAAGCGCACTCCTCTCTGATCTCAACTGACTCATTTATAAACAGTGGCAAATAGGGAGGGGGGAGGCAGTAAGGAGCTGTGGATTGGCTGCACAGGAGAAGTAATTATGAATGATATAACAGGACTTAAGCCAGGAGATAGGAATAACTGATAAGAAGAGAAGGGGGTGGGATAGTGAATGGAGGGGGCAGTGGGGAGAACATAACAGCCCTCTTTTTGTTCCTACATCAGCCCTCCCACCCCTTTGCTTCCTTTTCTGCCTTGATCTGATTCTGAAATTTCCTAAATACATTCTAGGACAATAGACCACATTGAGTACTCCAAAGGTTTCCCAAGAATTGAACTCCAGGTAGAGGGAAAGAGAGGTAGGGATAAAGGCTTAGGCTTAGAGGGGATGCTGTCAACTAGCCCCCCTCCCTTACCTGGCTGTGAATGCACTTCATGTTCATCTTCTTGTCCGCAATTTCCGAAAGAAAGCATTGTGGTCAGACCACCCCACAGCCCTGTCACATACACAAGGCATGGTGGTACAAATCATCTGCTCATCTTACAACTCCCATATAGAGAATACAATTGGCACCCAGCCTATTCCAGGTTACTTTTCGGCTCCATAGAAAAACTTATTATCAGTGTTTTCACTTACTTGTGTCTACATGAAGTCGGTAATCTCATATAGAATGATAAGTAAATTCAGCCAAAACCTAGTATCCCAAATAAATTCAAAGTCATCCCAAATCAATATCTAAATTGTATTGATTATCTTATAACATCTTGGATACTATACTGTAGATATGTATTCTTCTCTATAATATCTTGAATACAACACTGTATATATGTATGCTTCTTTATACCATCTTGGATACTATTCTGTATATATGTATGCTTCTTTATAACATCTTGGATACTATACTGTAGATATGTATACTTCTCTATAATATCTTGAATACAACACTGTATATATGTATGCTTCTTTATACCATCTTGGATACTATTCTGTATATATGTATGCTTCTTATACCATCTTGGATACTATACTGTATATATGTATGCTTCTTTATACCATCTTGGATACAATTCTGTATATATGTATGCTTCTTTATAACATCTTGGATACTATAATGTATATATATATATGCTTCTTTATAACATCTTGGATACTATTCTGTATATATGTATGCTTCTTTATAACATCTTGGATACTATACTGTATATATGTATGCTTCTTTATACCATCTTGGATACTATTCTGTATATATGTATGCTTCTTTATACCATCTTGGATACTATAATGTATATTTGTATGCTTCTTTATACCATCTTGGATACTATACTCTATATACGTATGCTTCTACAAGGAACTTGTTTTCATTTATTTTCATACAAAACAGTAAAGTTGACTTCGCTAACTTGTACTGCTGAGCGCCATAATATCATAACCCCTTCATGACAATAAAACAACTCTGGTATATCATGGCATGAATTTCACAAGAGCTGTGAAGGTGTCCAGTGATATATTCCGCTAAGACATTAGCAGCAGATTACCAGCATCCTTGTAGTTACATCTCTAAAATTGACAAAGGGGCAAAATTGGAGAGCACAGAAAGGATTACTATGTTGGATTGTTGAATTAGTTTTCCCACCAACATTGATATTGATAATCCATCTTTAAGATAGGTCATCAATATCAGATTGGTGGGGTAGCCAAAAACTGACTACTGCACTAGATGGTATAAAGCCAATTAGTGTATGTGAACAAGATGTAAGAAATGGAGCCTGCTGTTGATAAAATTAGAAATATAACAGATGCTGCACATGCCATACAATTACTACAAATGGTCCACAGTCATAAAAGCGTTTCCTAAAAAGGCATGTGAGATGATAGGTTAGAGCTCCATGGTGACATGGAATATTATGTCATTAGTATAATTTATTAGTTTCTTAAGTGTTATATTGGCAAAAAAAGTTGTTGAAATCACAAAAAAACTAACATGATTCAAGGTTTTTTTTTTCCTCATAGAGAAAAAGAAATCTTCAAGTCAAGGCAGCATAGACACTTCCAAATCTACTCAGTGTTGCCTTAGGCTAGGGTCACACTTGGGCTGTCACCCACATTTCACGATCTGCTTAAAACTTAGAAAATTTTGGAGAAGCGCATAGCATTAACGGCAAGCCCAGCCCCATAGACAACCCGCTGTTTACCTTAGCAGCGGTTCCACGCTAATCATCAGGAGGTGCGCTTTAGCTGACCACACTGGAAAACATTGCAGCCCACGTTTCCTGTGCGCTTTCCAAAAGCACACTTCCTGATGATTAGCGTTGAGCCGCTGCTAAGGTACACAGCAGGTTTTTATGGGGCTGCGTTGCCAGGCAGGGCTTGTCGTTAACGCTATGTGCTTCTGAAAAATTTCTAAGTTTTAAGCGGATCCGTGAAACGTGGGTGACAGCCCAAGTGTGACCCTAGCCTTAGAGCCAGCTACATCATCAGCACTTTTTGCCAGTGCCAATACTACTATTAAGAAAAATAGAAATTTACCCATCAAACATGGCTTGGTGTATAACTAAATCTCCAACTTTTTAAATCAGGAACACAGGAAGGGATTTGGCAAGGTGTTTTCAACAGAAAACTTGCATAAAACCCTGTCAAAAGTCACAATTTTTTGCACCACACTGAGTTGCACACGAATATTGAGACTTTTGATATTTTCACACCAGTTTGAAGAAGCTAAAAATGGTCGGGATTGTGAGGAGCCAACCTGCCATATTCATCAATAGTACCTTACAGTAAAAATGTTACTTCAGTCTTATCGAATCGGCCACATAAAGTGAACTGACGTGGTTGGTGTTGATAAGACAGAGAGCATTGGTAAAAAAACAATGTGTGTATTGACAAAAACTCAACTACCATCTTGTACCACATACATAATAAATAATAAATAAATAATATGTATGTATAGGGTTTAAACTCCTAAACATTTAGATTGCTACACCAAGAAGGAAAAGTCATAGAATTATGGCAAATCACACACATAATACTGTTATACAAATGATGAGAAAATTAAAACAACATTTTCAAAAACATTTAAATTTATTAAGTAACAACTTTGAGTGCCACGCACAGAAATACATGCACCAACATATTTTGGTATGCTTTTAATGAGGTTAATAAATATTATCTGAGGAATGCTCTGCCATGCTCAGGGCCGCCATCAGAGCATGAATGGTGTGACTCCTGTTAGGGGCTCTGTGGTGATCGACAGGAGAGGGGGTCTGCAGAATAGGTGAGGAGGCGGGCCCTGTCCACTCACCTCTTCTATGGGCCCCCTCTCCTGCCAATCACCTCTGGGCCCTGCCCCCTCATCTCTTGGATGGGCCTGCAGTAACCAAAGTCAGAGGGGTGTGACCTGGCCATGACTGACATCTCTAGTGACGTCAGTTTCAGCCAGGTTTGTACTGCACATGCACCTGATTGGCTGACATGCACAGTACAAACTGAAAGTCGCCACACAGAGCGGGCACCCTTGGGATTTGAAGGACAGAGCTGCTGGTGGTATGATGTGTGTGTCTGTCTGTGTGTCTATCTGTCTCTAAGCAGCACTATACTGTATATACAGATCCACACTACATACTGTATTAGTGTGTCTATACACTATGTATATAGTGTGGACCTGTATATACAGTATAGTGTTGTGTATACAAGATATACAGTACAGCCGGTAGTCTCTAATGTGTATACAGCCAGCAGTCTCTAATGTGCATACAGCTGGCAGTGTCTTATATGAATATGGCCAGCAGTCTCTAATGTGCATATGACCGGCAGTCTCTAATGTGCATACAGATGGCAGTCTCTAATGTGTATACGTCTCGCAGCAGTCTGCATTGTGTATACAGCCCACAGCAGTCTCCATCGTGTATTCTTCATTGTGTATACACCCTGCAGCAATCTCTATTGTGTACTCTGTACTGTGTATCCAGCCAGCAGCAGTTTCTATTGTGTATCCAGCCAGCAGCAGTCTCTATTGTGTACTTTATATTGTGTATACAGCTAACAGCAGTGTTTATTGTGTATTCTCCATTGTGTATACAGTTATTGTGCATTCATCCCAAAGCAATCTCAAGTATGTGTGTGTATATTTGTACATATACAATATAGGTGTGTGTGTGAGTATGTTTGGGTGGAGGTGGAGCTGGGGTGGAGCCTGGGTGGAGGCGGAACTGAGGTGGAGGCTGGCCGGAGTCTTAGAGTGCCTCCAAAGTTTGCCAGTGAGGAACCCTGATATTCCTAGTTGCACCTCTGGCCATGTTAAATGCATTTTGTCATGCAAATCATCAAGATTTACTGCTGGCTGTTCATTTTACAATTGCTGACTAATGATGTCTCATATGTGCTTCATGGGAGACAAGTGGGGAGATGCTGCAGGCCATGATAGCACAATATGACCATGCAGGCTGCTCGCATTAGCACAAGCAAAATGCAACCTGGTGTCATCCTGTTGGTAAACAGCTCCGGCCTCCGGGGAAACACAGAAAACATTGTCATATCACTAGTCCCTTCACAAAGTCAATGTAACATCGAGCTGCTGATGTACCTGGAATGAATACTTGAGGGGTACAGCTACTGTATATTATACTACCCCACAATCTAATTTCAAGTGTAGTACTGGAGTGAGATTCCCCGATTAAGACATTTACATGTCGTTGCTCACGTGATCTTGTCAGATTCAAAGAATCACACCTAGTGATGCATTCTCTGCTGTAAATGAAATTAAATGTCACATACCAAGTCTAAAGGCCGAGATTGCTGGTGCTTCTGTGGCGCCCCGCAACAAGTGCGTCACAGGAGGGTATTGCATCCCTGACTGAAGATGCAATATTCTCCGTCTTAGTCATGAACAAGTTAAAATCCAAGGCCCCATGCACCACATTCAACATTCAGATGTAGAGGACCAATTGGGTCCTGGTGGGAGGAGTGTAAGGTGTTGAGTGTGGGGAAAGGGAAGGAAGCAAGTTAGACGGGGAGACGGTGGAGGAACAAGTACAAGGAGGAAGTGAAAACTACAGAGCTAACAGGGAGGGCACCAACAAGCGGTGACCCAGACGTGAAAGCAGCAAAGAAACGGGTTCAAAAGACCCGCACCCAGTCCCACTGGAGACCGGTTCCGAGGTAGACATCTGTCCATCACTGTACTACAAACTGGAGTGATGGAAGAGCTTCATAGGAGCGCATCACTGCAGCCACCATTCCCGCAGTCTTACCAGGGCGGTACCCGCCACGGGGTTTAGGACCCTTTGCAGCCGGCTTGAATAACTCAGATCAGGCAATCCATTAGAGAAACCCCAGTATCCTAACCTGGTGCAACAAGGCAGCGACGGCAACAAAAGGGACAGTTAGTAGAGAAGGAACACTGTGGAGCTTTGGACAGAGACTGTTCATCACTGGAACCACCCGGTCCGTTACCCAAGAACTGTATAGCGTGTACCGTGCACAACTTCAGTAAAGACCCGTTACAGAGGAGCTCTGTGTCCGTACTTTCTTCCAAACCGTTCCAATACAGGCTTTGCTAAGCTACCCGAACTACCATGTTCCCTTCAACTCCATTAACTGACTCCGGGGACTCCGCTCGTCCTGTGGGGAGCGTATTCCATCTAGCTGCCGCACATCCTCCGGAGGTCCAAGCAGCACCGGTACAATCACCGGACACCCACAGGTGGCGTCACGAGACACACTTTATTCCCTAATTACCCTTCCCTTTACTTTGACCACAGGGCCCTTCTAGCCTCCAGCGAACCGTGACAGTAACAAGTGACTGAGGCCTGAGCACCTGTCTGCGGTGAGTCACTTTGTTTTTCTCATCGCTGGTAAGATGTCAAACAGGTATCTCACCAGCGATGTCACCAACGAATTCAGCAACGATCCAGAATTATACCGAGGTCGTTGGGAATTGTCATTCCATAGCATAGCATTGAGATCGTTGGTCATTGTCCCTTTCAAACACAATGATGTAGCGCTCCCAGCAGGAGCACAATGATGTAGAAATGACCCAGAGCAGTATGTAACGATCAACGATCTCACAGCAGGGGCCAGATCGTTGGTGCGTGTCACACATAACGACATCGTTAGCGGAATCGTTGTTGCGTCTCAAAATCTGTGATATTACAACAATCTTGTTAGCTATCTCGTTATGTTTGAGAGAGCCTTAAGGCATTAAACAGTATCTACACTACCCATCCGAAGGTGTTTGCATGGTAATGGCCTACAAGACAGACATCCAGCTATAGCTGTCCATTGAGCTCACACCACTGCCCTCAAAGGCTATCATGGTACAGAGCAAGACTGCAATGGGGACTGGAATGTAGGTGAAGATTTGTTTTTGTCTTTTGTCTTAGATACAATAATAGCCGGAGCTGGGTCTGAAAATCATGTGAGACATGTCATTAAACTAGATTTGATAGTGTCTCAGGAGCCTTTTTCACCACAACAACATCTGGCCATGTAGCTTATGTGGCTTAATCTTGCTACTATGGCCCTGCAAAGGTTTCTCAACTTGTCTCCCATAGAGCACATCTGCTATTGAAAGACAATTACAAAGGTAACTGCCAGCAGCAGATCTTGATGATTTGCAAACAGTGAGGCAGAACATACCTTGGACAAATGTACCTGACTGACAGCATGCCAAGGTGGTAAGTGCATGTAATTCTTTGCGCAACATTAACACAATACTGTATAAAGCAAGATATTTTGACATTCTTTTTTCCATTTTTTCAGCATTTGTATATCATTAACATGTCTATTCATCTTATGATTTTCAGAACCCAATGACTTTTCCATCCTGGCATTGCAATTTCAATATTGAGGTGTGTACATATGCAACTTTTTAGCTATGGTTGATAGGTGTACATAGCTTTTTTAGCTATCGTTGTTACTAGGAAGAATGTGTCAAGAGCAAAGCCCCTCAAACATTTTACATAGCTGTCAGCTGAACAGTGGTTTGGCCAATGGTTAGGTCGATAGCCAGCTTCCCTAATTATCCCATACACTGGTGCGCTTTCTCTGCCGAGCGCTCTTGTGTTTTCTATAGATAGGGCTACTACCAATAATCAGGCATACAGTTGTGGCCAAAATTATTGACACCCCTGCAATTCTGTCAGTTAATACTCAGTTTCTTCAGAATTGACAGAATTGCAGGGGTGTCAATACTTTTGGCCACAACTGTATCATTTCATTATTTCCTCCAACATCATTCATCTGAGAAAGGGAAAGTCAGAGACCCCTATACATTCGATGTTCAGCCGATGTTAGTCTATTGTGTACGTTGGGGGCCTTAGCTTTCTGAAGTGTTTTGACTCAAATGTTTTTGCTGATATTAATTTGATATTTTATTTCTCAAAAGTGTAAAATTCTCAGAATTGTTTTTACTTTGGACTTTAAAGTTAAAGACTGGATTATGAGGAATAACATTCTATCCTGGGACTTTATAGTTATATGCTATTCTTTTCTTTGAATTGAATTAATGTGTTGTTGACATACCTGCTAAATGATTACATGTATGACTCAAGATCCTTCATATTACATCCCACTAATTCAAAGTCTCATCATTAATAATCCTGATGCCTGCATATTAATTGCTCATAAAGGCCTAATCATTTCAGAAAGCAGAAGTATTAGGAGGTTTCCAAACACTATATGAGTGGTCTATCTTTAGGTAAACACAATTAATTTTAAAATTAATCTATTTAGAACAGATTTATTGTATTAATTGATGCTAACAAAACGGGAAGTTTTCTAATCAGAAATAGATTTCCTTGGTCATAGACCACCCATGATCATTAATAACAATAATCATGCTATGTGTTCATTATTCTAGCTTGGTTGAATAGCTACAATTTGCTGTGATGCCAATTCAATGTCACAAATGCAGATTTCACTACAACAGATCTTATTTATCAAGGAAAAGAAACAGACAGGTTGTGTAAGGTAATATTACTTTTCCCAAAGATATTTTTGTCTGTTTTTACCATATACTTACCAACATTTTACAAAAAAAGTACATTATCCTGCCAGCAGACCTTTATCCATGACATCCTTCTTTCAGATTATCTAGAGGGTTGAGAATGCGCAAAAATAGGGTCTTATCCTTTATAGACAGGTGTAATGTGGTAATATTAGAATTTGCTCACCTGGTGCGGTTCTGTAGCACACAACCAGCGTAATCGCTCAAAAAGTGCAGCTGCTGCAGGGACTGTACTTCCACAGAATGCGGTGCTTTGATCACAGGTTTTTCGGACGAAGTACCTTTGTGTCCGCGCTGCTGCCAGGAAGATATAGATACACCAAAGACACTGGACGTCTGGGTACTAGTGATATAGATTTATTTCCAACGCGTTATGGAGCCACGTACCGAGCTCCTTCCTCAGGGAACACCCTCCTGAGGAAGGAACTTGGTACGTGGCTCCGAAACGCGTTGGAAATAAATCTATATCACCAGTACCCAGACGTCCAGTGTCTTTGGTGTATCTATATCTTCCTGGCAGCAGCGCGGACACAAAGGTACTTCGTCCGAAAAACCTGTGATCCTTCTTTCAGAGCAGCATGAAGCATTGCCAATGTATATTTCATCAACACCTTGATCTGGCTGCAAAACTACCTGAGGTTCTTTAAAACTAAGCTAAAATTGAGGAGAATATGCATTTGTTATCCTGGCTATCAATTATTTTAAGGGTCATTCTGAACTTCTTTTCACTACCGTAGCAACACAATCTGCTGGCGCCAACTTCCTGCTCTGCTCCTGAAAATTGATAGTTGGTCGTCATGCTGGTGCAAAAGCATAGAGTTTGCTTGCAGTGCATGCTCCTTATCTAGGTAACCCATCACTCAGACGCCCAAGTTTGGGCAATAATCTAGGCAATAAACAATCTAAGAGGCAGACTCAACTTCTTTCTTTGCATTGTTTATGCCAGTCTAATGAACTGGGGTACTGGAGTCAGACACTCCTGATTAAAGAATAAGGACGTCAAAGAAGTGGCATGCACCTCTGTGTATACTTCACCAATAATCGTACTTCAGGGACTAGAGTAAGATTTGTGACATAGTGAACACTGCTATTTGTCATGAATTTGACATGTCACCATGCCTCATCCCACCACAGCTTCAGGCCTCCGCAGGTGATGATACTGCAGCTTGCATGGAGCAGCTCCCTGCAGATGGAGCTGAGTCTCCGGGGCAGAGATATTCCTTAGTCCCTCTGGGGTCTTTTTGATGGTTTGTAATGATGGTGCAGAATGTGGAGATGATCAGTGGAGCAGTGCAGCAGATGAACAGACATATGGAGGCTTTGTCACTCTACATGGGTACTTTACTCTGTAAACCAGTTCAGATGGCAGTTCAGGGTACAGCACAAACAGTCTATAATCAGGTAGTTGGTCAGGTAGTCACAGAGGGTTGCAAGGTCATTCAGCGGATCCTGTAGTATGCTCTCTTGCCAATCTTGTGTCCTGCTGTTAAAACCTGCCCCTGTACAGCCCTCTTCTATACCAGGCCTGTTGGGGTGCTGTGAGATTCCCTTCTTCTCCCTCTCTCTCTCGCTGAAGGGGCTCGACCTTTGGTGGGCGATCCTGGTGAGGCTGCACTTTCTAGACAGGGTGTCAGGGTTGATGAACTGACCCGTGACGACCAGTGTGGATGGCTCAGGGGCTGAAAACCCTGCACCGTATCCTCGGAGACGGTACTCCATTAGATGGACCAGTGTTCCCCCAGAGTATGAGCGCTCCGATATGGGGTCCCCTCTTTTGATCCCAGGCTGCCTCTTCTCTAGGCCCCCTCCCTGGGAGTCTCTTTATCTCTCTCGGAGGCTCTCCGTCTTCTTCGCTCCTCAGTGAAAACTTAAAACTCCACTGTCTGACTTCCCTCCTCCCCTAATCCACCCAATGGGAATGGGACTACCCGACTAACCGGGGTTAAGTGTGGGAGGTGCTGGGGTGCGATCTACTTGCAAACCTTACTCTCCCCTGTGACAGGAATAACTGCACACTCATTTGTGGGTGCAGTACCCCTATTGTGGTGCACTGATCAGTGGGACTCCACAGGTGCCGCTTTGGTTTTGCAGCCAGAAGGGGCGGCGAGGGGTTTAGTCACCATGACCATATAGCAGCCACCGTGATTCAATAGGAGGCCACCGCTGCACACAATAAAAGTTGTTTTCACAGTTATGAGGGGCCAGTCTGAGCACATACAGGGGTTATTATAACCCCATTTACATGATGTGTAAGCTGGTGGGCACAGTTTAAAATGCCCAAAGGGGGTGACAAGTTCCCTTTAGGACCAGTATTGTTCACGCCGGTCTTTGGGGCCTAAGATGTTTTTAAATTTGACGTGCAAGAGTTACAAGTTTTCTTAGATTTCTCCTTTGTTTCAAGCCGATGAAGTCATATATTTATGTAATTTGAATGCTGGAGCTAATCCACGATCACTGATTGGCTGCAGCTCATCAATAAGGTCTGATAAAATAGTAATTCGCTGCAGGACAATCAGCTATCAAAAGCAATCATTTTTTATTAAAGGTTGATAATAATTTTATACTTGCCAATGACTGAGAAATGAGTATTCCTGAAGGTACCATTACACGCTGAAATGTTGAAACAATATCACTAACAATCTTGGGGGTGCGCGGTAGTTAGGACATCATTTTGACATCGTTGGTGAGATGTCACATGCCTAGATATCGTGCACGACACACCATCGATCCAGCGAGCAGGTATCGTTCGCACAACCCTTCGAACGATACTTGTTCACTGATGTGAATGGGCAAAGTCGTGAACGACATCGTTATCGCGGTGTCACACAGAACGATGCAGCAGATTGGCTGATCGTGGTCATTTGATTTGAGAACATGTTCTCAAATCTGCGATCAACGATCCAACGATTTATTGTAGTCATTACACGCAACGACGTTCTAACTATGTTGCTTGAACAACTCCAAACCCGTGACGTTTGTGCGATATCGTTCACGATATCTTACCGTGTAACGGTACCTTAAGAACAATTTTTCAAGACAATATAAACACACTCTTAGATTTCCCGTTTACCAGTTTTAGAAGTTACAGAAAACTGCATTACTCATTTCTTTTCACTTATGAAGGATCCTTACATTTTGGAGTTATGAGTAATTCAATTGGAATGGTTCTTATGTTCTGCACTTTTTCTATACATGGGCATTATGATCTGCTATAAAATGCTTTCGAGGAGGATAAAATTCTCCAGTAAACTGGATTTTATTTTCATCTCCTGCGGGTAGTGTTACAGGATACATGCTACTAAAAGAAACCAAAAAGGGTAAAAGGGTCCATATACCTTTATGGCCACTTTACATGCGGCAACAGGAAGATAGAAAACGGCAGGTGTCGGAGACAATTGTACCTTTTACCTTCAAAACACCTTGCAGATACCTGAATTACACGCAGCCACTTCAAGGTGTTTTGAAGGTAAAAGGTACAATTGTCTCTGACACCTGCCGTTTTCTATCTTCCTGTTGCCGCCTGTAAAGTGGCCATTAGTGTTAAACTAATATGCAGGTGCACAAATATGCTGTGGCCAATATACAAAGCATTGTTCATAAGCAGGGGCGGACTGGCCCAGGTGGCAGGGGGGCAAGTGCCCCCTGGGCTGGTGGTATAGCCCACATCTAGAGCCACCCCCTCTCAGAAATGGGCCGGCGGCACATTGCGGCCGTCGCAGCGATGCAGCAGCAGGCGGCGGCGGGGAGATGGTAAGTGAGCCGCGGCACGGAAATCCTGCTAGCACCCCCCATAAACCCCCCCCCCCCCCCCGGTCGTCAAGAATTTCTGCTAGCACCCCCACCCCCCGGTCATCAAGAATGTCTGCTAGCAACCCCCCACTCCCGACCCCCCCACCCCGGTCATCAAGAATTTCTGCTAGCACCCCCGCGGTCCTCAGATGTGGGCTGGCAGGTCAAAACTGCCACCCGGAGCCAGAGGCACCAGCCAGCCCCTGTTCATAAGCCATGTCCATTGTTGAAAACTTGAACACTACTATTGCTTTACATTTACAAAATGGTAGGAACTTAAAATTTTGTTGATCAGAAAGCAAACAATCCATCAAACATGACAAGATGTACGAGCCAAGAATGGTTCCTATGTGTTTCCTATTTAATTTGAGGCCCTGCCCTTGCGGCTTACAGTCTACATGACAATGGGGAGAAGGATAGAAGGTTGGGGCGGCTGTGGCAGCTGCAATGGTGTTGAGGTGGCAAGGTGGCTTGAAAGTTCTGAATGTGGTGGATAATTGGATGTCCTGGGTCACAGAAATCCAGAGGATATCAATGTCAGTATCAGTGATGTCTATGCCCCCCAGTACCCCCACTTCCCCCAATATATATATGCCCCTCAGTGAAGTCTATGCCCCCCCTGCTGTATAAGCCCCTAGTGATGATTTATATACCCTCAGTAATGTCTATGCACACCAGTGCAGTATATGTTCCCCAGTGCTGTCTATGCCCCCAGTAAAGTTGATGCCCCCAATGATGTCTATGCCCACAGCAATGGCATATCTAGGTGAGGGGCTGGTGGGGCATTTGCTCCAGGTGCAGCAGGCAGGGGCACCGTCAAGCCTCCTACTGCGGCGCCCGAGGTCTGTACCTGCTGGCCGCATGTTGCATACCCCCCCCTGCAGTGGTCAGCTGACAACAGGAGCAGAGAATCTGCAGCTGCCAGCTCCTGCAGTCCTTGTACAGGCATCCATCAGACACTCTGTACTATGGAAGCAGCATCTTCAGCTGTCCGGTTCCCCACACTTCCGGGTCAAGGTGCCATCAGCAGCATGATCAGATCACCTAACCACGCTGCTGACGTCACTCAGCAGAGGCAGCGCAGCACGGCAGAGGGCTGGAGGAGAAGAGTGCTTCACATAGGAGCTGAACTGAAGACCTGAAGATTAACGTAATTAGGGGAAGGGGGACAGCGTGAGTGAAGTGTGAGCAGAACCCTGGGGCAGTGTGAGCAGCAAACTGGGGGGAATGTGAGCAGGAAACTGAGTGGAGGGGAGGAGTTAGAGCAGGAAACTAGGGGGGTGTGAGCAGCAAACTGTGGGGATTGTGAGCAGGAAACTGGGGGGGAGGTGTGAGCAGCAAACAGGGGGAAATGTGAGCAGGAAGCCTGGGGGGGTGAGCAGCAAACTGGGGGGAGTATGAGCAGGAAACTGAGGGAGAGTGTGAGCAGCAAATTGGGGGGAGTGTGAGCAACAAACTGGGGGGAGCGGGAGCAGCAAACTGGGGAGGGGGAGTGTGAGCAGCAAAGTAGGGGGAGTGTAAGCAGGAAATTGGGGGGAGTATGAGCAGAAAACTGGGGCAAAAATGGGGGAGTGTGAGCAGGACACTGGGGGTGTGTGAGCAGGAAACTGGGGGGAGTGTGAGCAGCAAATGGGGGGAGTGTGAGCAGGACACTGGGGGGGGTGTGAGCGGAGTCTCCAGGGCAGTGTGGTAACTAATGTTGTCGTAGCAATGTAATACAGGAGGCCTTCTTGCTCTGCACGGGTGTTTACTGGTGACTTTCAAAGTTGTTCACAAGGTACACAGTCATGGTTAGCTGGCCCGGGTAGTCACGAAAGGATGCAAAGTCTCTCTCTGAGGCCCTCCACAATGTTCCTTATGGTTTAATCTCTGTCCTTTTCACTGCGCTCTCCATACTACCCATGTGCTGCCCTGCATGGAGCCCTCTTACTACCAGGCCCATTGGGTATATGGAGGTAACCCTTTTTCTCTCAAGGGGCTCAACTGTTCTGTATGCAGTACCCCTATAGTGGCGCACTGACCAGTGGGGCACCACATTTACAGTTTCATGACCTACCACGCTCACCGCCAGCACCAGGCAATCCTGAAAGTGAGCAGTGTGCACACTGTGAAAAATCAGAAGTCGGCAGTCATATACTGTAGAGGGACACATGGAGTAATTGCAGACTTATCACAGACTTGGGCAACCCCTTTAATGGTCCTAACAAATAAACATAGTAACCATGGCACAAAACTTTATTAACATAGCTATATCTAATGTAATCTTACAAGTTATTGTTACATATGTACAGGATCAGAATAATAACAGCTGAAAACTACATCACCAGACCCACCAGAGATACAAAAATGCATCCATATAACCCTATCAGTACAGAAATACAGCATCACAACCCTCATCAGTGCAGAAATATATCACTAGACCCACCAGAGGCAAATAAATACATAACTAGAACCCACATCAGTACAGAAATACATCATCACAACTCTTATCAGTGCAGAAATACATAATCAGACCCACCAGAGGTACAGAAATACATCACCAAAATCCTCATCAGTGCAGAAATACATCATCAGACCCACCAGAAGTATAGAAATACATAACTAGAACCCCCATCAGTGCAGAAATCACAACGCTCATTGGTAACAAAATTCATCATCAGAACCACCAAAGGTGAGCATTCCATCCCCCGGAGGCCTCGCAGCGTCTCGTAAAGTTACCGAACTACTCATAGGTGGCGTCACGAAACAATTAACCCCTTAATCTGTTCCCGCACGAGGTCTTCAACTTTTGATCTGCACTCAACCGGGCCCCACTACCGGCAGGCGCGGTCCATCCGTGACAAGGAGGAGGAAGCTACTGCCTGTCTAAACCGGAGTCCTCGGCCACGGTGAGTCACAGACAGTCAGTCGGAGTGAAGTAAAGAACCGTGAGGGAAGTAGAGGAGAAAGGAGGACCCTACGAGAAGTGCAGAGGAGGGTGCCTGAAAAGGAAGGCAACCCAGACAGAAGGGGGATCCTTGGCTTGTGCAAGCCCGTGTCGGACTGTACATCGCCAGTCCGGGAGGGAATCCAGTCTAAGATGGAGTACCGGCTCCGAGTGCGGTGCAGGAAAGTTTAACTCTGAGCCGCCAAACCCGGTGGGCCGAAGGCCTTTCACATAGCCCCGACCTAGTCTGAGACACACGTCCCCACCAGGAGCTCTATACCGGGTTGAGCCCCTTGAGAGAAAAAGGGTTACCTCTACATACCCAACTGGCCTGGTAGTAAAAGGGCTGCGTGCAGGGCAGTGCATGGATAGTATGGAGAGCACAGTGAAAAAGACAGAGATTGTACCAGAAGGAACATCGTTGAGGGCCTCAGAGAGACTTTGCATCCTTTGGTGACTACCCGGCCAGCTACCCGTGACTGTGTACCTTGTGAACAACTTTAAAAGTCACCAGTTAACACCCATGCAAGAAGGCCTCCTGTGTTTCATTCCTATGACGACATTAGGTAACACACTGCCCTGGGGACTCCGCTCCACCTGCGGGGAGTGACATTATCTGGCTGCCTATCCATTGTCCCCAGAGGTCTGCAGCAGCGCTGGTGTCATCACCAGACACCGCAGGTGGCGTCAGCAACATTACACTTTTATGATTTTGCTTTCCACACTTTCAGCGACCACCAGGGCCACGGCCCCGGGCACTGGCCACCAGTGATAGCAATCTTGATCAACGCCCAGGATCCGAGTACCCCACAGCCCTTTGGTGGGTCATAAGTATGCGATTTGCATACATAAAGTCACATGCTGACTAGACATGCGTGGCCTCGATCAATGAAAATGAATTGTGTGAGGCCGGACAGATCTAGTCCGAATGTGGCCAGAAGTATATAAATCTTATACTGTACTTGTGCTCACATGACCGTCCAATCTTACCATAAGCACGAGCGAATCTTGACAGTGTGCAGTGCATGCGCCATGAGAATTCTGAGGCTTACGGTCACCTAGAGGGACTACAGACTCATCTCAAACCTGGACAAGACCTTTACTTCAAACATTAATCCCTGTAGCCCAATCCTAACAGCGTGTAATATAATTTGTTTTTCACTGAGCATTGAGAGAATTAGGTAGAACAGCTTGTCAGCATGTCACTTTAAGTACGCAAATCGCATATGAATGATCCGTCACATGAAGGCTACTCAGACTGCACGGGGGGGTGCCAAACTGAAGTCTTGCCCTAGGTGCCAGAAAACCTAGATACACCTCTGACCCCCCCCCCCCCAGTGCTGTATATGCTCCTCAGTGACTCAGTGATGTCAATGCCTCCCAATGGTGCCTGCCCACTTGTGCTGTTTATGCCCCCCAGTGATGTCTATGCCCACCAGTGATTTCTATGCCCCCACATGTTGAATATGCTCCCTAGTGATGGCTATGCCCCCTAGTGCTGTATATGTCCCCCAGTGATATCTTGCCCCTAGGGATGGGCGAATCTACTCGCTAGGACTCGTTACTCGGCGAGTAGTAAGGGACTCGCAGGACTCGGTACTCTGCGAGTTTCCCAGTGATTACTCGCACGAGTCCAATGCAAATCAATATCAATCCTAGTTTTGTCAGAAACGCTGACAAAACTAAGATTGCCATTGTTTGCATTAGACTCGTGCGAGTAATCACTGGCTACTGTGCCAGTGATAGCAGGGAAACTCGCAAAGTAACTGCTGTTACATTGCGAGCCGAGTTCAGCTGTGTTCTCTGTGCAGCTCCAGGGTCCTAGAGCCCGCCTGCTGCCTGATGTAGCAGTGCTGAGATTGTTCTCAGTCTGCTCATTCCCTGTGCATAGACATCTATATTTATGCACAGGGGATGTAGCAGAGAGGACATCGCGTTTTGGACTGCGTCGGACGGAAGAGGATTTTTTTAATTAAAGATGGAGTCCCTAATGGCTTTTTTTTAAATTTCAAATAAAATTTTTTCTCTGTGTTGTGTTTTTTTAACCCTTTATTGGAGATTCTTAGTGGCTGGGTCAAACGTGGCCTGACATTAAGAATCTCGGGCTTAATACCAGTTTGTATAACAAAGCTGGTATTAACCCCTTTATTACCCAGCGTGCCACCACCACCAGGGCCGCTGGAAGAGCGGGGTTCAGCGCCAGAGGATGGCGCTTCAATGAACGCGCCATCTTCTGGGGCGGCTGCGGGCTGCAATTTGCAGCGGGGGGTGCCCAGAAAGCTTGGGCATCCCTGCGCTGCGGATTCCAGCCCCCAGCTGCTTAGCTGTACCTGGCTAGACATAGAAATTGCGCGGAGCCCCACGCATTTTTTATTTTATTATTTAATGAATTTCAGAGTCAGAGGCTCAGAGTCAGAGTCTCGGAGTCGGAGTCTCCTCAGAGTCGGAGTCTCAGAGTCGGAGTCTCAGAGTCGGAGTCGCCTCAGAGTCGGAGTCGCCTCAGAGTCGGAGTCGTCTCGGAGTCGGAGTCGCCTCGGAGTCGGAGTCGTCTCGGAGTCGGAGTCGGAGTCGTCTCGGAGTCGGAGTCGTCTCGGAGTCGAGTCGGAGTCGGAGTCGTCTCGGAGTCGGAGTCGTCTCGGAGTCGGAGTCGTCTCGGAGTCGTCTGAGTCGGAGTCGTCTCGGAGTCGGAGTCGTCTCGGAGTCGGAGTCGTCTCGGAGTCGAGTCGGAGTCGGAGTCGTCTCGGAGTCGAGTCAGAGTCGTCGTCGTCTCGGAGTCGTCTCGGAGTCGGAGTCGTCTCGGAGTCGTCTCGGAGTCGGAGTCGTCTCGGAGTCGAGTCGGAGTCGGAGTCGTCTCGGAGTCGAGTCGGAGTCGTCTCGGAGTCGAGTCGGAGTCGTCTCGGAGTCGGAGTCGTCTCAGAGTCGGAGTCGTCTCGGAGTCGTCTGAGTCGGAGTCGTCTCGGAGTCGGAGTCGTCTCGGAGTCAGAGTCGGAGTCGTCTCGGAGTCGGAGTCGTCTCGGAGTCGAGTCGGAGTCGGAGTCGTCTCGGAGTCGGAGTCAAAAAAATGCGTGGGGCTCCGCGCAATTTCTATGTCTAGCCAGGTACAGCTAAGCAGCTGGGGGCTGGAATCCGCAGCGCAGGGATGCCCAAGCTTTCTGGGCACCCCCCGCTGCAAATTGCAGCCCGCAGCCGCCCCAGAAGATGGCGCGTTCATTGAAGCGCCATCCTCTGGCGCTGAACCCCGCTCTTCCAGCGGCCCTGGTGGCGGTGGCACGCTGGTTAATAGAGGTTAGGGCCAGCTTTGTATTATCAGCTGGCCCTAAGCCCGAAATTTATGGCGGTCAAGCCAATATTAGACATGACCGCCATGAATTTCTATTAAATTGTTTTAAAAAAAAACACAACATAGAGAAATTTTTTTATTAGAAATAAAAAAAAAAGCCATTAGGGACTCCATCTTTAATTAAAAAAATCCTCTTCCGTCCGACGCAGTCCAAAACGCGATGTCCTCTCTGCTACATCCCCTGTGTATAGATATAGATGTCTATGCACAGGGAATGAGCAGACTGAGAACAATCTCAGCACTGCTACATCATCTCTGTGCACAGACATTCATGTCTGTACACAGGGAATGAGCAGACTGAGAACAATCTCAGCACTGCTACATCAGGCAGCAGGCGGGCTCTAGGACCCTGGAGCTGCACAGAGCAGACAGGACTCTTCTCTTATCTGTGCGAGTTTCCCAGCGATTACTTACAAAGTAAACGAGTCCAATGCAAATAAATGACAAAACTAGGATTGCTTCAGGCTGAAGCTTCCGAGACACATCTGCGATTTGTAAATCTCACACTACTCGCTATTACTCGCTTCCCCATTCATTAACATTGGACTCGCTAGACTCGCAACGAGTAGTGAGTCCTGGGCTCGGACTCGCTAGAGTCAAGCGATTCCGAGTAATTTAGGATTCGCCCATCACTACTTGCCCCCAGTGATGTCTATACCCCTCAGTGATGTCTATGCCCCCTAGGTCTGTATATGATCCCAGTGATATCTATGCACTCAGTGATGTCTATGCCCCTCAGTGATGTCTATTCCTTCTATTATTTCTATGTCCCCTCAGTGATCTCTATGCTTCCTAGTGATGTCTTTTCCTCAGAGCCCTCCCAGGGATGTATATGCCCCCAGCCCCCCCTAGTGATGTATATACCATCCAGTGATATCTATCCCCCCCGTGATGTCTATGACCCCATCCCTCTGCAGTAATGTATATGCCTCCTAGCCTCCCCAGTGATGTACATGTTCCAAGCTTCCTCAGTGGTGTCTATGCCCACCAGCCATCCACAGGGATGTCTATGCCCCAAGCCCTCTCCAATGATTTCTATACCCTTTTACTCTTCCAAGTGATGCCTATGTCCCCAGCCTTCCCTGTGATGTATATGCCCTAGCGTCTCCTTTGTGATGTATATACAGCAGTCTCTTTGTCCCCTATGTGGTGTATATACACCAGTCCCAGTGTCTCCTATGCAATGTATATGCACCAGTCCCAGCATTTCCTGTGATGTATATACAGCAGTCGCAAGTTGAGTTAATTAATTGTTTGACCAAATATAATAGGGTTATTTTCAAGTTGATAATTTTGTTTGGCTCCCGAATGATTGTAGAAATTTCCAAATGGCCCTTTGCAGAAAAAGGTTCCCAAAACATTTGCTACACACTGAGTAAAGCTACGCTTTGCAGCTCCATTCATTGTGTTCAGATCTGGCCACCACTGGGGCAAATAACAATTGCTCATTGGGGGTTCTGAGTTTTGAACTTCCAACACTACAATATTGATCACATACCAGTTATGGTACCTTTACACGCCGCTACCGAGAGGTAGAAACCGGCCTGTGTCGGAGACAATTGTACCTTTTACCTTCAAAACACCGCGAAGTGGCGGCGTGTAATTCAGGTTGTTACCACCCGTCTCTTTGGATACCTGTTTCCCAGCCGTGCTGAAAAACAAGCAGGTATAAACACTATGGTAGCGGCGTGTAATCGGGATACAGGTACGGTATTTGAGTTACCTGGGGCGTGCTACAGTGTCATGTATACCATGCCCCATCAGCTATCATTGGTGGGGAGTACTGTGTACCCATTAGCTGTCCCTGTACAGGGCGGCTTATTTAACGATCTGACCAGTCACTACACATTTGCTATAGCGTCATGTATTAGCCAGCCTCCCTGCGCTGGCTGGCCAATCATGATGTTATTGCATTGTCCAATCACCGTACGAGCGTCGCGTAATACACAACTCTGTCACGCCTATGTAGTTTCGGCGCACAATATGTACGCCCAGATTCCCTTGTGGCAGCGGCGTGTAAATCAGGGAAGGTGCTCCACAGAAGGTAACCTGCGGCACCCGTCGGTACTTCCAGGGATCAAAAAAACCTACTTTGGAGCACCTTGTAGCGGCGTGTAATTGCGGTATCAGGTACCGTTAGGAACCGTTGAAACTCGCGCGTGCACGTGCGATACCCGGTGGTTTTTACCTCTCGGTAGCGGCGTGTAAAGGTACCATTATAGGTCATCAATTGTATGACCAGACACCTGATTTAAAAGTTCCGTCATGTGCTCAGCTTATCATGCCACCCACTTCAAGTATGCTGGAGGTGTCACTCTCTTAAGGTACCTTTACACGCCGCGACGGCAGGCTGGATACATCCCGCTACTTCACGTGCACGAGCACGCTCAAACGGTTACAAACGGTCAACGCACCCTCTTTACACGCTGCGACAAGATGCGCTACGCCACGCTACATCTATAGCTAGCTACATCGCCGGGTGTCTCAAGTAGCCAGCTGTAGCTCATTTACACACCGCTATAACCAGCTACTATGGGCGTACCTGGTGCAGCAGGGCCAGCACATAGGCGTGCCACAATTGTGGATTACGAGCCGTCCGTACGCTGATAGGACGAAGCAATAACATCCTGATTGGGCAGGCAACGCAGGAGGCTGAGTAATACAGCACGCTCGAGCGATTGTGTAGTGTGACTCGTCAGTTCCTTTAAATATGCCTCCCTATGCAGCGACTACCAATCGTCATGCAGCAGCTTCCACCAATGATCGCACATGGGGCGCGGTAACACGGAGCCAGGGTCACGCCTTAGCTACATTGCAGCTACATCGCAGGCTGTCCCGAGTTCCCTTCCGCTGCTTCTTTACACGCCGATACAGCTCGCTACCATCGGCGTTGTAGCCATCAGTTTTTGAGAAGAGCTAGGAAACAGATGTATCTGTTGCCGGCTGTAGCGTCACGTCTTCAGACGCCGCTACGACGGGCTACATTGGTGCTACAAGCTACATTTGTAGCCTGTAGCGGGATGTATCCAGCCTGCCGTCGCGGCGTGTAAAGGTACCTTTAAGGGCCCTTTACACGCCGCGACGGCAGGCTGGATACATCCCGCTACAGGCTACAAATGTAGCTTGTAGCGCCAATGTAGCCCGTCGTAGCGGCGTCTGAAGACGTGACGTTACAGCTGGCAACAGATAAGGGCCCTTTACACACCGCGACGGCAGGCTGGATACATCCCGCTACAGGCTACAAATGTAGCTTGTAGCGCCAATGTAGCCCGTCGTAGCGGCGTCTGAAGACGTGACGCTACAGCCGGCAACAGATACATCTGTTTCCTAGCTCTGCTCGAAAACTGATGGCTACAACGCCGATGGTAGCGAGCTGTATCGGCGTGTAAAGAGGCAACGGAAGGGAACTCGGGACAGCCTGCGATGTAGCTGCAATGTAGCTAAGGCGTGACCCTGGCTCCGTGTTACCGCGCCCCATGTGCGATCATTGGTGGAAGCTGCTGCATGACGATTGGTAGTCACTGCATAGGGAGGCATATTTAAAGGAGCTGACGAGTCACACTACACAATCGCTCGAGCGTGCTGTCTTACTCAGCCTCCTGCGTTGCCTGCCCAATCAGGATGTTATTGCTTCGTCCTATCAGCATACGGACGGCTCGTAATCCACAATTGTGGCACGCCTGTGTGCTGTCCCTGCTGCACCAGGTACGCCCATAGTAGCTGGTTATAGCGGTGTGTAAATGAGCTACAGCTGGCTACTTGAGACACCCGGCGATGTAGCTAGCTATAGATGTAGCGTGGCGTAGCGAACCTTGTGGCGGCGTGTAAAGAGGGTGCGTTGACCGTTTGTAACCGTTTGAGCGTGCTCGTGCACGTGAAGTAGCGGGATGTATCCAGCCTGCCGTCGCGGCGTGTAAAGGTACCCATACATCTGTTTCCTAGCTCTGCTCGAAAACTGATGGCTACAACGCCGATGGTAGCGAGCTGTATCGGCGTGTAAAGAAGCAACGGAAGGGAACTTGGGACAGCCTGCAATGTAGCTGCAATGTAGCTAAGGCGTGACCCTGGCTCCGTGTTACCGCGCCCCATGTGCGATCATTGGTGGAAGCTGCTGCATGACGATTGGTAGTCGCTGCATAGGGAGGCATATTTAAAGGAGCTGACGAGTCACACTACACAATCGCTCGAGCGTGCTGTATTACTCAGCCTCCTGCGTTGCCTGCCCAATCAGGATGTTATTGCTTCGTCCTATCAGCGTACGGACGGCTCGTAATCCACAATTGTGGCACGCCTATGTGCTGGCCCTGCTGCACCAGGTACGCCCATAGTAGCTGGTTATAGCGGTGTGTAAATGAGCTACAGCTGGCTACTTGAGACACCCGGCGATGTAGCTAGCTATAGATGTAGCGTGGCGTAGCGCATCTTGTCGCAGCGTGTAAAGAGGGTGCGTTGACCGTTTGTAACCGTTTGAGCGTGCTCGTGCACGTGAAGTAGCGGGATGTATCCAGCCTGCCGTCGCGGCGTGTAAAGGTACCCTTAGGCTGCTTTCATGCATGCAATATTTGCAAATATGGCAGAACTTTTGAACTTCAGGTTTGCCTGATATGCTGTTTTGAAAATCTGGCGTAATTGCGCCTTTTTTTCAAAAAGTAGATGTGGCACGTTTGCAACAAAGTTTCGCTTGTGCTATTGCATTATAAAGGGACCTCTGGACATGTGCAAAAACTTACATTTTTCTCGCGATCCCGCACTTCCAGCACTTCCGGTTCAGGACGAAAACTGCTGCTGGCTGCGGTTTTAAGACATACCGGAGGCCGGATAACTACTGAAAAAGTTAAGTCTCTGCACATGTACGGAGGTCCCTTTACAATGCATTAGCAGAAGCGAAACTTTGTTGCAAGTGTGCCGCAATGTTGACACAAATGGTTTTCGGACTTATTTCAGATTTTCAAAAACGCAGATGTGAAAGCATCCTTACAAGTCAAACAGATGCATAATGACCCAGGTGGTCACGTTATTACTCCTTAGGGTACCTTTACACGCCGCGACGGCAGGCTGGATACATCGCGCTACAGGCTACAAATGTAGCTTGTAGCGTCAATGTAGCCCGTCGTAGCGGCGTCTGAAGACGCGACGCTACAGCCGGCGACAGATACATCTGTTTATGGGCTCTGCTCGAAAACAGATGGCGATATCGCTGATGGTAGCGAGCTGTATCGGCGTGTAAAGAAGCAACGGAAGGGAACTCTGGACACCTTGCGCTGTAGCTGCAATGTAGCTAAGGCGTGACCCTGGCTCCATGTTACCGCGCCCCATCTGCGATCATTGGTGGAAGCTGCTGAATGACGATTGGTAGTCGCTGCATAGGGCGGCATATTTAAGGAGCTGACGAGTCACACTACACAATCGCTCGAGCGTGCTGTATTACTCAGCCTCCTGCGATGCCTGCCCAATCAGGATGTTATTGCTTCGTCCTATCAGCGTACGGACGGCTCGTAATCCACAATTGTAGCACGCCTATGTGCTGTCCCTGCTGCACCAGGTCCGCCCATAGTAGCTGGTTGTAGCGGTGTGTACATGAGCAACAGCTGGCTACTTGAGACACCCGGCGATGTAGCTAGCTATAGATGTAGCGTGGCGTAGCGCACCTTGTCGCGGCGTGTAAAGGAGATGCGTTGACCGTTTGTAGCCGTTTGAGCGTGCTCGTGCACGTGAAGTAGCGCGATGTATCCAGCCTGCCGTCGCGGCATGTAAAGGTACCCTTAAAGAGGACCTGTCACCAAACCAGGCATGGTGATATAATTACAGCACTGGATGCAGCATGTCTGCAGCATGCAGGCAAGGGGTCCCCCAGCACTTGAGCAGCCCTGTAACCCGAGATAATACAGTTAGAAAACTTACATGCTCCAGCCACTAAAGGTACCTTTACACGCCGCGACGGCAGGCTGGATACATCCCGCTACAGGCTACAAATGTAGCTTGTAGCGCCAATGTAGCCCGTCGTAGCGGCGTCTGAAGACGTGACGCTACAGCCGGCAACAGATACATCTGTTTCCTAGCTCTGCTCGAAAACTGATGGCTACAACGCCGATGGTAGCGAGCTGTATCGGCGTGTAAAGAAGCAACGGAAGGGAACTTGGGACAGGCTGCAATGTAGCTGCAATGTAGCTAAGGCGTGACCCTGGCTCCGTGTTACCGCGCCCCATGTGCGATCATTGGTGGAAGCTGCTGCATGACGATTGGTAGTCGCTGCATAGGGAGGCATATTTAAAGGAGCTGACGAGTCACACTACACAATCGCTCGAGCGTGCTGTATTACTCAGCCTCCTGCGTTGCCTGCCCAATCAGGATGTTATTGCTTCGTCCTATCAGCGTACGGACGGCTCGTAATCCACAATTGTGGCACGCCTATGTGCTGGCCCTGCTGCACCAGGTACGCCCATAGTAGCTGGTTATAGCGGTGTGTAAATGAGCTACAGCTGGATACTTGAGACACCCGGCGATGTAGCTAGCTATAGATGTAGCGTGGCGTAGCGCATCTTGTCGCGGCGTGTAAAGAGGGTGCGTTGACCGTTTGTAACCGTTTGAGCGTGCTCGTGCACGTGAAGTAGCGGGATGTATCCAGCCTGCCGTCGCGGCGTGTAAAGGTACCTTTAGGAGGTGGCTAGGGGCTGCAGCCAAGGGCAGATTCACACCCCCTGCATGTGTAATCTGCCCACCGCTGCCAATCATTCTCTCCCTCTTCAGCAGCATTAAACAGAGGTTTATTTTTTTTTTCAGAACTTGCTGTTTGGCCCCGCCCCTTGGTTTGGTGACAGGTCCTCTTTAAGATGCTTTTCTGTTACTGTTAATTTTAGTCAATTTATATTTGCTCCCCTTGGTGACCTCCAAATTTTACATGATATTTTATCTAAAGTGATTGAGCTGGACCCAACTCTTGTACTACTAGTCTGAAATGTATTCAGTTTACTGAGCGAAGTCCTCTATTCATGAGCTCAGTGCTAGAGCTACAAGAAGAAATAAATGAAAAATGAGAAGCTTACAGCTTTGTAGATTTAGTGGTCCAGACTTATACAGAGTAAAGCACCGCACCTCACTTAATCACTGATGTGGAATGTGTCTCTGCCGTGTTAATCCTCAGAATAGGATTTACAGCAGCTGTAGTACAGTTGTAGATAATGAGATTTTAAAAACGATAAAATGATACTGACTCCTGTGTGCCCCTCCGGGAGCATGCCACAGTACAATAGCATTTAGCTTTTTAACTACTCATCACAGTTTTCATATTACTAAATTTATGCCCATGTGACTCTAATGGTACCTTTACACGCCGCGACGGCAGGCTGGATACATCGCGCTACTTCGCGTGCACGAGCACGCTCAAACGGCAACAAACGGTCAACGCACCCTCTTTACACGCCGCGACAAGGTGCGCTACGCCACGCTACATCTATAGCTAGCTACATCGCCGGGTGTCTCAAGTAGCCAGCTGTAGCGTAGCGTACCATGTTTACACACCGCTCCAACAAGCTACTATGGGCGGACCCGGTGCAGCAGGGATAGCACATAGGCGTGCAACAATCTTGGATTACGAGCCGTCCGTACGATGATAGGACAGCGCAATACATCAGGATTGGCCAGGCATCGCAGTAGGCTGATTAATACAGCACGCTCGAGTAATTGTGTAGTGTGACTGGTCAGCTCCTTAAATATCCCGCCCTATGCTGCGACTACCAATCATAAAGCAGGAGCGACCTCCAATGATCGCAGATGGGGCGCGGTAACATGGCGACTGTGTCACGCCTTAGATACATGGCAGCCACATCGCCGGGTGTCCAGAGTTGCCTTCCGTTGCTTCTTTACACGCCGATACAGCTCGCTACAATCGGCGATGTTGCCTTAAGTTTATGAGCAGAGACCATAAACAGATGTATCTGTCGCCGGCTGTAGCGTCGCCTCTTCAGACGCCGCTACTACAGGCGATATGGACGCTACAAGCTACAATTGTAGCTTGTAGCGCGATGTATCCAGCCTGCCGTCGCGGCGTGTAAAGGTACCATAAGGGTACCTTTACACGCCGCGACGGCAGGCTGGATACATCGCGCTACAGGCTACAAATGTAGCTTGTAGCGTCAATGTAGCCCGTCGTAGCGGTGTCTGAAGACGCGACGCTACAGCCGGCGACAGATACATCTGTTTATGGGCTCTGCTCGAAAACAGATGGCGATATCGCCGATGGTAGCGAGCTGTATCGGCGTGTAAAGAGGCAACGGAAGGAAACTCTGGACACCCGGGGCTGTAGCTGCAATGTAGCTAAGGCGTGACCCAGGCTCTGGATACCGCCCCCCTTCAGCGATCATTGGAGGAAGCTCCTGCATGATGATTGGTAGTCGCTGCACAGGGAGGCATATTTAAGGAGCTGACAAGTCACACTACACAATCGCTCGAGCGTGCTGTATTACTCAGCCTCCTGCGCTGCCTGCCCAATCAGGATGATATTGCGCTGTCCTATCATCGTACGGACGGCTCGTAATCCAAGATTGTGGCACGCCTATGTGCTGTCCCTGCTGTACCAGGTCCGCCCATATTAGCTTATTGTAGCGCTGTGTAAACGTGGTACGCTAAGCTACAGCTGGCTACTTGACACACTCGGCGATGTAGCTAGCTACAGATGTAGCGTGGCGTAGCGCACCTTATGGCGGCGTGTAAAGAGGGTGCGTTGAGCGTTTGTAGCCGTTTGAGCGTGCTCGTGCACGTGAAGTAGCGCGATGTATCCAGCCTGCCGTCGCGGCGTGTAAAGGTACCCTAAAGGTACCTTTACACGCCGCGACGGCAGGCTGGATACATCCCGCTACTTCACGTGCACGAGCACACTCAAACGGTTACAAACGGTCAATGCACCCTCTTTACACGCCGCCACAAGGTTCGCTACGCCACGCTACATCTATAGCTAGCTACATCGCCGGGTGTCTCAAGTAGCCATCTGTAGCTCATTTACACACCGCTACAACCAGCTACTATGGGCGTACCTGGTGCAGCAGGGACAGCACATAAGCGTGCCACAATTGTGGATTACGAGCCGTCCGTACGCTGATAGGACGAAGCAATAACATCCTGATTGGGCAGGCATCGCAGGAGGCTGAGTAATACAGCACGCTCGAGCGATTGTGTAGTGTGACTCGTCAGCTCCTTAAATATGCCGCCCTATGCAGCGACTACCAATCGTCATGCAGCAGCTTCCACCAATGATCGCACATGGGGCGCGGTAACACGGAGCCAGGGTCACGCCTTAGCTACATTGCAGCTACATCGCAGGCTGTCCCGAGTTCCCTTCCGTTGCTTCTTTACACGCCGATGCAGCTCGCTACCATCGGGGATGTAGCCATCAGTTTTCGAGCAGAGCTAGGAAACAGATGTATCTGTTGCCGGCTGTATCGTCACGTGTTCAGACGCCGCTACGACGGGCTACATTGGCGCTACAAGCTACATTTGTAGCCTGTAGCGGGATGTATCCAGCCTGCCGTCGCGGCGTGTAAAGGGCCCTTAAAGGTACCTTTACACGCCGCTATGACGGGATGGATACAACACGCTACAGGCTACAAATGTAGCTTGTAGCGTCAATATAGCCCGTAGTAGCGGCGTGTGAAGACGGGACGACACAGCCGGCTACAGATACATCTGTTTCCCAGCACTGCTCGAAAACAGATGGCTACAAAGCCGATTGTAGCGAGCTGTATCGGCGTGTAAAGAAGGAACAGAAGGGTTGTTCCTACACCATGCTATGTAGCTGGGGCGTGACACAGGCTCCTGGTTTCCGCGCCCCCTTCAGCGATCATTGGAGGAAGCTCCTGCGTTGCGATTGGTTGTCGCCGCACAGGGCGGCATATTTAAGGAGCTGACGAGTCACACTACACAATTGCTCGAGCGTCATGTATTAATCAGCCTCCTGCGATGCCTGCCCAATCATGGTATTATTGCTTTGTCCTATCAGCGTACGGAATTCTCGTAATCCACAATTGTGGCACGCCTATGTGCTGTCCCTGCTGCAACAGGTACGCCCATAGTAGCTGGTTGTAGCGGTGTGTAAATGAGCTACGATGAGCTACGGATGGCTACTTGAGACACCCGGCGATGTATCTAGCTATAGATGTAGCGTAGCGTAGCGCACCTTGTGGCGGCGTGTGAAGAGGGTGCGTTGACCGTTTGTAACCGTTTGTGCGTGCTCGTGCACGTGAAGTAGCGGATTGTATCCATCCTGTTGTAGCGGCGTGTAAAGGTACCTTAAAGCTACGTTCACATGCAACGTATTTCCTGTGCATTTTTACGACGCGCTTTTGCCCATCTGCGTCTGCATTTTCCGACAAAGTGAATAGACTTTCACTTATCTCGTATAGACGCTGTGTAATTTAGCGCTGTGCTTTTGGGGCCAAAAGCGTGTGCATTAAAATAATCAACATGTTAATTCTTTGCGCTTAATAGCGCGTGATTCTCTCCATAGGTGCCGTTATAAACGCAGGAATACGCATCGCCGTTCAGACAATGCTCTATTCCAGCACCTATAAGCGCGGGCGCAGGGGGAAGTGATGTCACACAGGGGGAGAAAGAATCTTGTTCCCGTGTGACATGTGTGTACTATCGCTTTAGCAGTGTATGAACATACATTGTTAAAGCAAAATAAAAGTGAACAATGATAATAAAAATAAAAAAGTTAAATGCTCACCTTTCCGCAGACTGTCTCGGGATGTGAGCTGATTCAGGTCCTTGCAGCGATAGGACACCTTCCCGGGACAGTCTGCGGAGAGGTGAGTATTTAATTTTTTTTTATTTTTCAAACCTTTTAGTATATATATAATTATATATTGGTAGGCACCGGAGCTAGCTATGGAAAGACAGAGCTGAAATACTGTACTTTGTGCTATGCAGCTGTAATACCCCAGAGATTGCCTGTGTAATCGATCTCTAGTTATACCACTTTCATTGATATTATAATTAATGTTCTAATTAATTTTTGTAGGGCTCAGCGCTCACAACCACCTCTTTATTCAATATGGACTTTTCTATTTCTACTAAAAATGTATTGAGTCCTTATTGAATAAAGAGGTGGTTGTGAGCGCTGAGCCCTACAAAAATTAATTAGAAAATTATTTTTAAAACCATTGCTTTCTTTTATTTCGCTTTAGCAGTGTATGTACAGTTCATACACTGCTAAAGTGAAAGTACACATATGTCACGCGGGAGCAGGATTATTCATGCCCCCAGTGTGACATCACTTTCTCCTTTGCTTTTAGGGGGAACAATGCGGCCGTGTGAACGCACCGCGTTTTTTTACCGGCGCTAAAAAATGCAGCTGCAAAACGTGGGATAAACATGCGCGCAAAAAAAGCTGAAAAAATGTGGCATGTGAACGTAGCCATAGATTATTGAGTTGAAGAAATGCATTATCGATTAAGGAAAAATATTGTGTGTTCATTTACATTTTCTTTACTCTTAGCTACCATTTTAATGTACCTAACACTACTTCTAAAGAAGGGTAATTCTGACAATGGTACATAAACTATGCCAACATGAAAATATATTCTAGAAAATATGTCAGCTCTTTTTTGCTATGAAATCTAAGGACAACATTATGTAGTGGTTAAAACACTGAATCCCGGGATTTGTTATTAGGCTGTGTGCTGTTGTTTCCACACTATCAAAGTTTTATCAGCAGGAGATTATCACTGCCAGGACTACAGTGCACACAAGCCCTTGTCTCACCATGCCCCTTTCTATGTTTAGCAACTCACTGTCGATATACAGTACAATGCACACAAAGCTTTGGTGTGGGTGGGTTTATCTTTTTGAACTCGGCTTCATGTTAAGTCTTATGGCCACTTTACACGCGGCTACATTTCTAGCTTATCCACAGGTAACTTACTGGCTGCAGTGAAATCATGGAGACATGGTTCTATCTTGTTGCTGTGTACAAATGGAATAATGTCTCCATGATTTCACTGCAGCCAGTAAGTTACCTGTGGATAAGCTAGAAATGTAGCCGCGTGTAAATTGGCCATTAAGGTACCTTTACACGCCGCTACAGAAGGTTAGAAACAACCGGGTGTCGGAGACAATTGTATCTTGCACCGTCAAAACACTGCGAGGTAGCGGCGTGTAAATCAGGTTGTTGCCACAGGTCACTGTCGACACCTGTTTTTCAGCAGTGCTCAAAAACAGGTAGGTTTCAACCCGATGGTAGTGGCATGTAATCGAGGAACAGGAAGATTTTTTCGACACCTAGTGAACTCCCTAGGGTGTGACACAGCCTCCGGGATACCGCCCCCCTTCAGCGATCATTCACACTACACAATTGCAATAGCATCATGTATTAGCCAGCCTTCCTGCGCTGGCTGGCCAATCATGATGTTATTGCTTTGTCCAATCACCGTACAAGCGTCTCGTAATCCACAACTCTGGCACGCCTATGTGTTGTCCCTGCTTCCCCAGGTCCTCCCATATTGCCTTGGTGGTAGCGGCGTGTAAATGAGGGAAGGTGCTCTACAGAAGGTAACCTGCGGCACCCGTTGGTGCCTCCAGGGATAGAAACAACCTACTGTGGAGCACCTTGTAGCGGCGTGTAAATGCGGTATCAGGTACTGTTAGGAATCGTTGAAACGTGCTCGTGCACGTGAGACACCCGGTTGTTTCTAACCTTCTGTAGCGGCGTGTAAAGGTACCTTAAGAACTCTGATTGTGCCACAACTGCTTCACCCTGTGAACTAAGGCTAGGGCCACATTAGCGTTGTGGCCTCCATCATTTTGGGTCCGTATTCCCGCAGCATTAAGACAGCGTTACCGTAGTGTAACGCTACCAATAGAGTCCTATGGGTGAGGGACTTCACAGCACATGCAAGGAGTTTGTATGTTCTCCCGGTGTTTGCGTGGGTTTCCTCCGGGCACTTCAGTTTCCTCCCACATTGTAAAGACATACTGATAGGATGTTTAGATTGTGAGCTCCCCAGAGAGACAGCATTACTCATGTATGTAAAGTGCTATGGAATCAATAGTGCTATATAAATGAATAAATATTATTATTATATAATTACATGCAAACGTGTTATTTCGTAGCGCACAGGGAAACGCTCCTTGTCACATTTTCCTGTGCTCTACGAAATAGTGCGATATTTCAAACTCCGGCACTTACATGCACTATGGAGTCTGTTACCCATAGGACTCTATTGGCAGCGTTATGGCAGCGTTACATTACGGTAACGCTGCATTAATGCTGCGGAGAATCCTGCCTTTTGGCAGACCCCCAGGACGGAAGCCATAACGCTATTGTGGACCTAGCCTGAGTGATACATTTTTGAAACCAGAGTCTCTGTTCCTACATAATGCTCCTCTCGGATGAGGAGCTAAAATTTGCTGACAGATTCCCTTTAAGATGGCTGTAGCGTTGTCATCTGTTACTGCAGATTAATCAATCAATAAGGGCAAATGTCTTGGAAACCTTATGCATCTCTCTCCAAGGAATTGAAGATCTATGGGCCTTTTCACATCCAAGGCTAGTCTGTGTTTGCCTTTGTTTGCGTTTGTATGCCTTTTTACCTCTCAAAACCTATCCAAACTCATGTTTTAACGCACCCATAGGGTACAATGCAAAATGCATTGCAAACACAGCCAAAAGCGCAGGCTGCTGCGTCTATAACTGCATTTGCAAAAACACATGTGTTTTGCATTTTTGCATGTGTTTGCAATGCGTTTTGCATTGCACCCTATGACTGCATTAACGCATGCGTTTGGATAGGTTTTTAGCGGTAAAAATGCATACAAACGCAACCCAGCCTTAGATGTGAACTAGGCCTATGAGTTCTGGTAAGAACATTTTTACTATAATTTACACCCATTCCAATGGGATATTCCCTATTCCAAATCCATAGTATGGCACTTAAAAATCTACAGATCCATTTGCTAGTCCTTCATATACCTTCACATTCACATTGAATCTATGATGAAAGAATTGTGACGATATGATAATAGGGAGGCAGCATACTGTATATTAATTTTTGCTCCGAAAGGTGCACCATGTCTTATTTTCGGGGGGGGGGGGGTTTCTTAAATTAGCCCAAAAAAATTGACAGAAAAGCAGCCTCCCGTCCTAGTACCATATCCCACTGCAGCAGGTTCCCATTATCCCAGTACTGTATCCCACTGCAGCAGCCTCCCATTATAGTACCGTATCCCACTGCAGCAGCCTCCCAATATCTCAGTACCGTATCCCACTGCAGCAGCTGTGGTGCCCTGCTCACACAGGTAGCCACAGATCTCTCTAGTGCACAGCTGGGTTTCCACAGCAGGTACTTACTACATACAACACCTTCCACCCCGACACAGTAGGGGAGCTTCACTTGCTGCCCTTAGGCAAGATCCCCTATAAATACTGCTGCTGGGGGAGGAGATAGTCAGAGTGTGTGCAGACGCTAGAATAGCTGCAAGGAAGTCCTGGTGGTCGGTGCTGCAATCAGGCCCGAGCCAGTGACCCGGAATGGCCCTTCAGCGTTCCACAAGCCTAAGTGGGACTGAAGGTGAGGAGCAGAGAGAGAGCTAAGAAGGAGCGAGGAACTTGGAGAAGAGTTGCACCCAGAGAATCACCGGATATTGGGGATCCGCACCTGTGGGATACTGTAGGACCACAGAGAACCCCGTCGCACCGTTAGAGGCTTCGGCTACCCAGTTTGTTTACCCCTGTGAGTCAAGAGAGGGAGCCAGATACAGCAGACAGCACAGCAGTGTTCAGCGAGGGTATCCCGGAGACCGCACAGGAGGGAAGGCAGATACTAAAGTCAGGAGGAGGTAGGAGGCAAGTCTAGCTGCAAGCAGGCTGTGCTTCAACCATTACTACAGAGCAAAGGAGGCCTTATACCCACTTGCTGTGGGAATCCACTGTGCAACCCTGCCACCCGTCGGTGCCCTGGATGTATTTACCTGCAAAACACCAGTGAAAGGTAAAAGAGACTTCTTCTGTGTGCGTGCATCCTTCTTCTCCACTCACCATGCCCCTTATAGACTGTTCCAACTCCCCCTTTAAGGTACCTTTACACGCCGCGACGGCAGGCTGGATACATCCCGCTACAGGCTACAAATGTAGCTTGTAGCGCCAATGTAGCCCGTCGTAGCGGCGTCTGAAGACGTGACGCTACAGCCGGCAACAGATACATCTGTTTCCTAGCTCTGCTCGAAAACTGATGGCTACAACGCCGATGGTAGCGAGCTGTATCGGCGTGTAAAGAAGCAACGGAAGGGAACTCGGGACAGCCTGCGATGTAGCTGCAATGTAGCTAAGGCGTGACCCTGGCTCCGTGTTACCGCGCCCCATGTGCGATCATTGGTGGAAGCTGCTGCATGACGATTGGTAGTCGCTGCATAGGGAGGCATATTTAAAGGAGCTGACGAGTCACACTACACAATCGCTCGAGCGTGCTGTATTACTCAGCCTCCTGCGTTGCCTGCCCAATCAGGATGTTATTGCTTTGTCCTATCAGCGTACGGACGGCTCGTAATCCACAATTGTGGCACGCCTATGTGCTGGCCCTGCTGCACCAGGTACGCCCATAGTAGCTGGTTATAGCGGTGTGTAAATGAGCTACAGCTGGCTACTTGAGACACCCGGCGATGTAGCTAGCTATAGATGTAGCGTGGCGTAGCGCATCTTGTCGCGGCGTGTAAAGAGGGTGCGTTGACCGTTTGTAACCGTTTGAGCGTGCTCGTGCACGTGAAGTAGTGGGATGTATCCAGCCTGCCGTCGCGGCGTGTAAAGGTACCTTTACAATCGCAGCTCCACTACAACCTGTCTCTCCTAATTACACTGCCGCGGAGGTCCCAGTCCTGCCTGCGGAGGACTACAACACCTAAGCCGCAATACCACCGACCTCCTGAAGACTGTGGCGGCGCTGGTGATATCTCACCTGGTACTGCAGATGGCGTCATGCCAAACTATAAACTTGTACATAACCCCTTTTAAATACCCATTTTCAAGAGAATCGTGCCCCGGGATACGGGATCAGGCGCGGCCGCCATTCCCCGTGACACAGTTAACCCCTTCCGCCGCCTGATACCCGAGTACCCCATACCCCGGGTACTGTGTGCCATTTTATTGACTGTATTGAGTGACTGTTTAAACTACGCCGCCATTACTGCGCCGAAGAGTGGGAAGAAAGGGGGCGTGCCAGCCACAGAGCGTGAAACTGAAACCTGCCCCTCGCTCAGTCGAGCATTCCCGAGTACTGCGGCCTAGTCCGGAAACTCCCGAATTGTTTAACTCTTCAACAACTGGCTGTAATTCACTTGGGGGGCCTCCAACATGTCGGCCTCCTCCAGCGACGACGATACTGCGTACGCTGATCCCTGGAATTACACAAAAAGACTCATGGCTGCCTCCGATAGCACTACCAGCACCTCCGGCACTCCGGGTACAGTAGCCCCGATAATGCCCATGTCATTCCCATACATCCCGGGGGCAAGTGGTTGCCGCAGTATGACAGCCGCCCTTATATGCTGGACGAGTTCAAGCGTAAGATCAATGGCGTCCTAGATATGTATGCTATGACCGGCCAACAATTCGCTGCTGTGGTACTCGGACAGTTAACTGGTGCAGCAGAGAAAGAAAGTGCGTCATGGTCTGCTGCTGAACGCAGATCAGCCCCTGCTATATTCAATAAACTGAGATCTACCTTTGAGGAGTGTAATGAGGCTGATATATGCATGCGCTTCCATCACTGCTACCAGAGGCCGGGAGATGATATAAGACCTTATGCCTGGCGCCTGGAAGAAGCCCTGCGCGCCCTTATGCATGTCAGCCCCGCCACTGCGCAGGATGAGAACAAGCTCCTCATTGAACAGTTCACACGGGGACTGCTATCCCCTGAGGACAGTAAAAATGTACGTTGGTGGTCATTGAGCAATACCGAAGCTGACTTTAACACCCTGAAAGAGATGTACATCAAAGGGTTAAAGCTGGTAGAGACCCATGAAGCTGCAATTAAACGGTGGTGCAACGGTGAGGTGCAGGCTACTCCAAAACCAGTACCCGTGTCTGCAGCCACGCACAATGTTCAGTCTCCGCAGCCTGATAAATATGATTCTCTGCGGGCTGAGATGCGGGAGATGAACAAAAATATCTCCAGCCTGATGGACGCTATGCAGTTACAGCAAAGCCAACAGCCAGCGCCAAGACCCCAACCAAAGCCTCAGCTGCTGATTCAACTTGCCGACAACCTGGAAGACGTCCCCTGGATGTGAGGGAAGCAAGCTGCAGTGTACAAAGCAAGATCCACTCTCCGCTACAGCTCCACTGGGGAGCCCATCTGCCGTCGCTGTACCCGCCCCGGACCCCTCGCCAGGAGCTGTCCTTTAAACGGGCAGTCCCTGGGGGCCGGGGCCAAACCTGAGGACTAGATCAACAGGGCCCAGCCACCTGGTACAAGACCTTCATCGGACAGAGGCCGTTTCTGTCCATTGTACTGGATGGCATCCCGACACCTGCTCTACTGGTCACCGGGTCACAGGTGACCACCATCTCCTATATCCTTTATAAAAAGTATTGGGCTGATGCAGAACTGAAACAGCCTGAAATAGACCTTGTTCTTCATGCCTCTAATGTTGAACCAATCACTGTGATGGGGGTTAGACTAGTGCCCATAAAGGTGGGGAGGGTGTAATTACAGAACCAAGGGGTCCTTATAGCAGCAGAAGCCAGTAATGCAAATGACCCTCATATTATACTGGGTACAAATGTTGTTAGCAATTGCACGGAGGAAGTTTTGTCTTTGCTTCAACAGATTGCAGACACTGCCAGACCTGGTCAGAGGAAGGTTCTCCAGGGTGAGATCAGAGCCATCCTGCACCAAGAACAGGTAACAATTACAGGTGGTGAAATTGGTACAGCACGGGTGACAGACCCATTGCCTATTGTGATACCCCCAATGAGTGAAATGATGATTTAGTGTCGAGCAGCTATAGGTCTGAGAGGGCAGGACTATCAGGCATTAGTGGAACCCATCAGCACTGAGCACAGACCTACACTGTTGACAGCCAGGGGGGGTGGATGTACACAATGGGAGAATACCTGTTCGCATCTTAAATTGTGGCAGTGAGGAGGTTAAATTACCCAGGTATACCACCGTTGCTAAATTGTACACAGTCAGCAACAACGAGATCCAAACATTGCAACCTGAACCCCACAAAAAAGGGGCAAAATCTGATCAAACAATTGGGCTACTCGAGGACTGGTGCCAGCAGCTCCAAGTTGGAACTGACACCACTCCAGTGTATGAGAAGCAAGGTGTGTACTGGGTAGTTCAAGAATTCGAACAAGTCTTTAGTAAGCATCCACTTGATTTTGGTAGGATAAAAGGGGTATAACACCACATTCCCACAGGTACACATCCACCAATCAAGAAGCGGTACATGCCTATTCCACCTGCACATTACCAAAAAGCCAAGGAAATGTCATACGTAGGGATGAGCGAGTCCTAAATTACTCGGAATCGCTAGACCCGCACGAGTCCGAGCCCAGGACTCGGTACTCGTTGCGAGTCTAGCGAGTCCAATGTTAATGAATAGGGAATAGGGATGAGCGAGTCTACTCGCTAGGACTCGCCGAGTAATAGCGAATAATGCTATTTACAAATCGCTGATGTGTCTCTGAAAGTGTGCGAGTCCAAACTCGCAGGTTTTTCTCTTATTTGGAGCCGATGATGGGAGGGGGAAGCGATTCTCTGACACACACCATGCTGTAAAAGCAAACATTTTATAATTTCTGGTGGCTTTCTGGGGGGTTGTAAAACAAGTAGCAGGTACTATTTCGTGAAAGGTACACACTAGAGGCTAAGATATTTTAAGACAGATGGAAGGTACCGTGCGAGCTGCAGGCAGGACACCGTACAGCAACGCACTGGCACAGGAAAAAATTGTTTAGTACGCAGAACCAGGCACACTTAGGCTGCGGTGCTGGCTGCGTGCAAGTTTACAAGTACCGTGCGAGCTGCAGGCAGGACACCGTACAGCTACGCACTGGCACAGGAAAAAATTGTTTAGTACGCAGAACCAGGCACACTTAGGCTGCGGTGCTGGCTGCGTGCAAGTTTACAAGTACCGTGCGAGCTGCAGGCAGGACACCGTACAGCAACGCACTGGCACAGGAAAAAATTGTTTATTATGCAGAACCAGGCACACTTAGGCTGCGGTGCTGGCTGCGTGCAAGTTTACAAGTACCGTGCGAGCTGCAGGCAGGACACCGTACAGCAACGCACTGGCACAGGAAAAAATTGTTTATTATGCAGAACCAGGCACTATTTGGCTGCAGTGCTGGCTGCGTAAAATGTTACAAGTGCCGTGCGAGCTACAGGCAGGACACCGTACAGCAACGCACTGGCACAGGAAATTTTTTGTGGAAAAATGGCACCAAAATTATTTGGTAGACTAGTGCCAAAAATAAGAAAAAGCTTAGGATTACAGCTCTGCGGAAAGCTGGGTGAACTAAGCTCTGAGGATGGTGCTGGATTCACTGTAAGGCTGCTCCTATCTCCCTTCCTTACAGTCCTGTACAGCAATCCTCCGTCCTGGTAGTTCTGAAAAGAACTTTTGGGTTATGTGTGAGGAATCTTGACTCCTACACTCCGTCCTGTTAGTTCTGAAAAGAACTTTTGGGTTATATGTGACTCCTACACTGCCTAACTGTCCCTAGATCTGCTCCAAGTCTCCCTGCACTAGGTCAGCTCTTCTCAGCAATGTGCCCAAAATGGCGGGGGCAAGCCTTATATACTGCCTTGCCTGTCATAGATGACATAGGCATCACGATGGACAGCAGCCAATCATAGTCCTGACACAACCAAAGCTGCTATGCCATTACTGACTATGATTGGCTATCTTCACAAGTTTTCTGACCTAACACGCAATGCTGACTAGTAACATAAAAGATTCTGGATTCGCGAGTCCCGAATAGAGAATACAGGACTCGGAATCGCAGACTCGCTAGGATTCGGACTCGTAGACTCGCTCAGACTCGCTGCTCTTTGGGGAGATTCAAGCTATATAGCGATGTGATAGAGCGAGTCTAGCGAGTCTAGCGAGTGAGAGAAAGTAAACTATGACAAAACTAAGATTGCCATTCACTTGCATTGGACTCGTTACTGAGCGAGTATTCGCTAAAAGACTCGCCGATTCCCGAGTCCAGCGAGTCCCTTAAGAATCGCCGAGTAACGAGTCCTAGCGAGTAGACTCGCTCATCCCTAGTCATACGACATGAAGGACGCAGGGTTTATACGAGATAGCTGTAGTCCCTGGGCAGCTCCATTAGTCCTAGTCAGGAAAAAGGATGGCAGTATGAGGATGTGTGTAGACTATAGGCAAATAAACCGCATAACACACAAAGAAGCTTACCCGTTACCACGCATAGAGGAGTCTCTAGCTGTATTGAAGTCTGCCAATTACTTCTCCACCTTAGATCTCACTAGTGGGTATTGGCAGGTGTCCGTAGCTGAAGAAGACCGAGAGAAGACGGCATTCGCAATACTTATGGGCCTATGTGAATTCGACAGCATGCCCTTCGGACTATGTAATGCACCCGGAACCTTCCAGCGATTAATGGAGAGTTGCCTGGGGCATAAGAGCTTTGAGACGGTACTGCTCTACCTGGATGACATGATCGTGTACTCCAAAACTTACGCAGAACATGTCACTCATCTAGGAGACGTGTTTGAAGCTCTGGCCAAAAAGGGGATGAAGCTAAAACCATCCAAATGCCACCTGTTAAAGTCAAGAGTGCAGTACCTGGGACACATAGTCAGTGCTGAAGGTGTGGCCACTGATCCAGACAAGGTGACAGCAATCAGAGAATGGCCAGAACCCAAAACCATCAAGGAGGTACGTCAATTCTTGGGTTTGGTGGGCTACTATCGAAGGTTCATCAAGGAGTACACCAAGAAGGCTGCTCCCCTGCAAGACCTCCTAGTAGGCCAACCCACGAAGGGCAAGTCAAAGGATTCTCCGTGGAAATGGGGCAAAGAACAGGAGGAATCGTTCCAGACAATGAAAAAAGCCCTGACAGGAGAGGAAATCCTAGCTTACCCAGACTACAACCTGCCATTCCTGCTGTACACAGACGCCAGCAATGTGGGACTCGGAGTCGTCCTTTCCCAAAAGCAAGACGGCAAGGAGAGTGTAATCGCTTACGCCAGTAGAAAACTACACCCCACAGAGAGGTACCAGGTCTCCTAAGCTGAGACACCCATAGGGACCCCTTGTTTATTGTTAAAATTGTGGACTTTTCTAAAAGACTTTTCCCCTTTCTTACGCGGAGCATACAGAGACTTTACTGTATAGACTCTTATAGAACTGAACTTTTTTACCTTTTTGAACTTTTAAAAATTTCAATGGACTACGGTTAATGGACTAACGTAGCCACAAACTTTTAAAACGCCTACGGTGGATGCACTAGCACCATATAGACATACCCATTTTCTATTTTTCAATATTTTTTAGTGCATTTTTTTCATTTTCAGACTATGTACATATGTTATCTGTTGTTATTGTTATTCCTTGTTAAAACAAGAATTGCTCAGTCCAGGAGTACTGATGTTACCCAGGGGGGTATGTGGCGCCCTGCTCACGCAGGTAGCCACAGATCTCTCTAGTGCACAACTGGGTTTCCACAGCAGGTACCTACTACATACAACACCTTCCACCCCGACACAGTAGGAGGAGCTTCACTTGCTGCCCTTAGGCAAGATCCCCTATAAATACTGCTGCTGGGGGAGGAGTTAGTCAGAGTGTGTGCAGACGCTAGAAGAGCTGCAAGGAAGTCCTGGTGGTCGGTACTGCATTCAGGCCCGAGCCACTGACCCGGAGTGGCCCTTCAGCGTTCCACAAGTCTAAGTGGGACTGAAGGTGAGGAGCAGAGAGAGAGCTAAGAGAGAGCGAGGAACTTGGAGAAGAGTTGCACCCAGAGAATCACCGGATATTGGGGATCCGCACCTGTGGGATACTATAGGACCACAGAGAACCCTGTCGCACCGTGGAGGCTTTGGCTACCCGGTTTGTTCCCCCCCTGTGAGTCAAGAGAGGGAGCCAGATACAGCAGACAGCACAGCAGTGTTCAGCGAGGGTATCCCAGAGACCGCACAGGAGGGAAGGCAGACACTACAGTCCTGAGGAGGTAGGAGGCAAGTCTGGCTGCAAGCAGGCTGTGCTTCAACCATTACTACAGAGCAGAGGAGGCCTTATACCCACTTGCTGTGGGAATCCACTGTGCAAGCCTGTCACCCGTCAGTGCCCTGGATGTATTTACCTGCAAAATACCAGTAAAAGGTGAAAGAGACTTCTTCTGTGTGCGTGCATCCTTCTTTTCCACTCACTGTGCCCCTTATAGACTGTTCCAACTCCCCCTTTACAATCGCAGCTCCACTACAACCTGTCTCTCCTAATTACACTGGCCCGGAGGTCCCAGTCCTGCCTGCGAAGCACTACAACATCTCAGCCGCAATACCACGAATCTCCGGAGGACTGTGGCAGTGCTGGTGATATCTCACCAGGTACTGCAGGTGGCGTCACGACAAACTATAAACTTGTACATAATCCCTTGTAAATACCCCTTTTCAAGAGAACCGTCCCCCTGGGATACGGGACCAGGCACTGCCGCCATTCCCCGTGACACAGTTAACCCCTTCTGCCGCCTGATACCCGAGTACCCCATACCCTGGGGTGACACACAGCCTCCCATCCAGTACCGTATCCCACTGCAGCAGCCTCCCATTATCCCAGTACTGTACGGTATTCCACTGCAGCCAGCCTCCCATTATCCCAGTACCGTGCTGTATCCCACTGCAGCAGCCTCCCATCCCAGTACCGTATCCCACTGCAGCCTCCCATGTGTGTACACACACACACACACCACATACACACACACTTTCACTTTCTTACTGTACTTCTTTCTTTTCCTTTCTTTCCTCTGCGGTGCTGCTTTGGTGGTGCACAGTGCTGGAGCCCTGGGCCAATCAGAGCGCAGGAGCCCTGGGCCAATCAGAGCGCAGGAGCCCTGGGCCAATCACAACGCAGGAGCCTTGGGCCAATCACAGCGCAGGAGCCCTGGGCCAATCACAGCCCAGGAACAATCAGAGGCTACTGACGTCAGCTGGCCCATGATTCCTGCGCTGTGATTGGCACAAGGCTCATGGGCAGAGACCAGCACAGAGCCCCGGAGCTGTGATTCACAGCTGCGCTCTTGGGCTGTGAGCACTGCAGCGCTGCAGAAGAGCGGTACAGAGTGGCAGGTACCAGACAGCGGGGAGCGAGACACAAGTGCATGCCCCGGTCTTGTGATCGGTGGCATGCTGAGGAGGTACGCCTTATAATCGGGGGGTGCCTTATATTAGTAGGTAGGGCGCCCCCCCCCCAAGTATGCCTTACTTTCGGGGGGCGCCCTATTTTTTGGGGAAACACGGTAGGTTCACATTGCATTTGTGTTCTCCCTTTAATGGATCATGTGGACAGCAGCACAAATGCAATGTAAAGGACATGTAAATTATTCCATAGGCTTCCATTCAACAAATGTATACTAATGCATGCCAAAATAGGCATGTGTTTGCAAGTATGCTTTGTTGAAATGCATAGGCAAACCTAGACTGCAGCATTTTTCAGTCCGTTAGAAAACAAATGCAATATAACTTAATACTACAGATTTGTGCAAATCTGCAATGCAACATTGCGTTATATTGCGTTTGCAATAGATGAATAGGATAGTAAGATGGTAGGACAGAAGGAATGGTACCTTTACACGCCGCCACAGCAGATGGATACCAACGGCTACTTCACGTGCACGAGCACGCCCAAACGTTACCAACGGGAAACGCACCTCCTTTACACGCCGCCACAAGGTGCGCTACGCTACGCTACATCTGTAACTAGCTACATCGCCGGGTGTCTCAAGTAGCCATCTGTAGTTCAGCGTACCTCATTTACACACCGCTACAACCAGCTACTATGGGCGGACCTGGTGCAGCAGGGACAGCACATAGGCGTGCCACATTGTGGATTACGAGACGTCCGTACGCTGATAGGACAACGCAAAATATCATGATTGGGCAGGCATCGCAGGAGGCTGATTAATACATGACGCTCGAGCGATTGTGTAGTGTGACTGGTCAGCTCCTTAAATATGCCGCCCTGTGCGGCGACAACCAATCGCTACGCAGCATCTTCCACCAATGATCGCAGATGGGGCGCGGTAACACGGAGCCTGGGTGACGCCTTAGCTACATTGCAGCTACATCGCCGGCGTCCACAGTTCCTTTGTGGGTTCTTTACACGCCGATACAGCTCACTACAATCGGCGATGTAGCCATCTGTTTATGGGCAGTGCACGGATACAGATGTATCTGTAGCCGGCTGTGTCGTCCCGTCTTCAGACGCCGCTACTACGGGCGATATTGGCGCGACAAGCTACATTTGTAGCCTGTAGCGGATTGTATCCATCCTGCTGTGGCGGCGTGTAAAGGCACCAGAAAGGATAGATAGAAAGATAGATAGATGTGGGAATAACATTTCCAGTCTCCCTGGTCTGTCTCTGCTCTCTCTGCTACTTCCAATGCCGCTCATTAAAGCTCATGAATATTCACCTAGCGACCTGGAAGCAGCAAAGAGTGGGGAGACAGAGCAGGGAGGCTGGTAATGCTATTCTTGCATCTATCTATCTTTCTATCTTATCATCTATTCTTTCTAGTCTGTCATCTGTCTATCTCATATAGCACATACATTTTTGAGGTATCCAAAACATATGCGCTCAAAAATGCTTAAAAAAGCAACTTTTGCTGTCACAAAGGAAACAGTTAACATTTCCGTTGTAACGGACAGCTCTAACGCAATGTGAAGCTAGCCGAAGACTCTGTAATATGCAGCACTGAGGAACTTTGCCTAAACATCGGCAGTTCTATTTGTTCCAGTTGACTGTACTTTCAGACTTTATCCCATCTAACAGATGATTATTGGACGAGAGCATGCTCTTCTACACAGAATATGCCTGGGAGTATGCATATCGTATACTCACGGACACGTGATCACCTTTCCTGGCTGTAATCCCATAGAGCAGGGGTGGGTAACCTCAGGACCCAGGGCCGAACGTGGCCCTCGATGAGTTTTTTGCGGTCCTCGGTGGATTTCTGGGGACCGCAGTGCTCAGGCTACAGACGTGTTTTGCCGACTGTCTGCCCATTAAATCCAGCTCTCTAGTGTTCTCTATGTGTGGCGCCCCTGCGACCAGGGTGAACACAGGTAGGAACTGCAGCCAGGCAGGTGGAGACAGTTTTTGCACCAAACACCTTCAGCACACACACCCACAAGACACAACACCCAACCCAGGAGCCCAGGACTCTAGGCGGGCAAGGGGTGGGAAGTAGGTCAGGTGACCAGCTAGATACAAAAAGAGGGAAAGAGAAGGAAGGAGTTAGTAGGCCAGTGGGTGCCAAGAAGCCAAGACCAGTGACAGAAAGTGACACTTCCCAGAAGGGTCAAGGCTTCCTGGAGGCGCAGAATTCTGCGAGACACCGTTCCTGGGAGACAAAGCCCACTCCATAAACTGCAGCCCAAAGGAAAGGACAAATAAAGCCTTTTAATCTTAGAGAACCGGACCCCATTTGTGCTCCAGGGCTCCTAAAAGGACAACACATATTACACCAAAGGAAAGGACAGACAGAGACCAGACCGCTGCAACCGGGTCCGAGGGAGACGGCAGCACTGACCAACTACCAGCAGGACAGACTCCCCTGACGTATCCAAGGAGTCACACAGGTAGGAAAAGAGCCCGATGATCCCTTGCAAGACAGGGACACCTATGGCTAGGCTGGGACCAGAGTGTCGGCTCTGAGGGGGACCGCAGCTATACGCCGGATCCCAGAGAAACCGACGGGCGACTCTGATTCTAGATCAGAGTTCCTAACACACGGGCTGAAGGCACAGCAACACCATAGGACCCAGGCTTGCCCCCCACACACATAGGGGGAAGCCACACAAGGGACCGAGTTGCCGTCATACAGCCCACGGGAAGAACAGATGAGAGAAAAGCCGGAAAGGTTACAGAGAAAGTGAAGGGTCTCAGAGAGGGAACCTAGCTGCAAAGGGTTCAGAGAGTAACCGGAGTTAACTGTGTGGAAAGACTAAACTGTGAACTGTTGAACTGTACCATGAACTCTTAAATGCACTGAGAACTTAAGTAAACCCAGTGAACCCTGTTTAAGTCTCCCGTGTGTGATTCCCTGTAAACAGAACTTTATTCCACCTTTATACCCTGTCAGGAGCAGCCTCGACCCACGGCGGGCTCATCCATCTTGCTGCAGCATCATCCATCCATCCTCCTGGCAGCAGACAGCAGCAGCGGTGGTCCCTATACTAACCACAACCCGTGGGTGGCGTCACGACAAACCCCTGTAAATAATCCCCTTTTACTTGTGGGCTCGGGACATGGTCCGGATCAAGGACTGCTGTGATTTCCCCAGCGATACCCCGGTCCGGTACCGAGTACCCCGTCCCAGTGGACTCCACATATGCCCCAGCCTCGGCCTCCCCAGTGAGGTATATGCTCCCAGCCTCTCCTGTGATGTTTAAGGTTCTAGCAAACCTGGAAAAGCAGTTGAGACGCAACATGACCAATATCTCCCATGCCAAAGAGAAGCAGCTCCAGCCACCACAGTAGGGGTGAGATGATTGTTTAGCCAAATATAGCGGGTAGTTTTCAAGTTTGTACGGCCCCTGAAGGATGGTAGAAAGTACTTGAAGTGCAAATGCAGAGGATACAAAGTCCTGAAAGTGAATTGTGATGACCCTGATGTAAACTTTTTGTATAAAATATTATATCATGACAGTATATCTTATAAATAAATATAATGTGCAAGTGTACAAAAATAAATAATCACCCTCATAGTTTCAATGCCTAGTTATCAAAACAGCCCAAGAGGCAAGGGTGTAACTAGCGTCCGATGGGCCCCGGGGCAATATTTGTACCTGGTCTTCCCCCTCATATGCATGTTGCCGCCCCACCATGCGCACATTGGTCAGATGCATGGACCCTGTGTAACGTTCTAAATCTTATAGAGACTTACAAATTGAACTCTCTCCCCTGACATTATCTATTAATGTCCCCTGTTATGCTATATATGGTCTCCATCCTGCTACATATGGACCCATCCTGCTATATATGGTGTCCATCCTGCTATATACAGTCCCTGACAAAAGTTATGTCGCTTATCCATGTTATGTACATAAAAGCTTATAACCTGATGTTAAATTCATCCATTGGTTTTATAAATTACTCTTTTGAAAGCTGAAACACTCTCAAATGTGGTTTAGGTTAAGAAAATAAATTGGCATCAATGCTGAAATATTGATCATTTAATGAACACAGAATGGTCAGATTTTGGCAAGCAAAAGTTTTGTCGCCTGGTCATATAATGCATCCAATCCTAGTTTACATTCTCACCTGTGCTCAGTAAATAATTGGTTAATTAGTGGGTGTGTATAAAAAGAAACCCAGTACCCCAGACCTTCACTTGAACTGCAACTTGAGTTCTGACAACATGACAAAAATCCATCCAGCGACCAAAGCCTTGATTATCAAGAGGCTGAAGACCAGATCCACTGCAGAGGTGGCTGGAACCTTTAATGTGTCTCAGCGTTAAGTACAAAGAATTAAAAAAAAGATTTGAAGAGACTGGAGATGTGTTTGACAAGCCCGGGTCCAGAAGACCTCGCAAGACAATGGCTCAGAAGGAACGTTTGTTGGTTAGAAAATTCAAAGGAAGCTCCTCTTCCACTGCAGCAGAGCTCCAACAGGCCTGTCACCTCAAGTCCTTGTGTCAACTAGAACATTTTGTAGGATTCTGTCTCGAAATGGCCTCCATGGCCGAATCAGTGCCCAGAAGCCAGCACTAAACAAAAGGCAAATAAAAAACTGTGTGGCATTTGCAAAGTCCCACAACCTGCTAAATAGTTCGACGCTGGAAAAGTGCCAGAAAGGTGGATTTCTCTGATGAATCTTCAGCAGAATTACACCACAGCTGCCGCAAATACTGCAGGATATATGTAAAAAAACAACAAGAGAGAAGGCGCTCCTAGGATTATATCTGGGGGCAGTTTTGACAGGCTAGTTGGGGGTTTTGAACTAACCTGAGTGGGTTATGTAGCCTGCATAACCCGGTTGTCAGACCTCCGGTGCTCTGCGCGCACTGCGCGCTGTGTTGTAGCTTCCTGGTTGCCAGGAAGACTGGTCACAAGTGGTATCACGTGCCGCTGACGTCACCGCAGGTTCTTTGGTCTTTGCCAGATCTTTTTCTCTCTTCCCTACAGGCAATTACAATCTGATGATTACAATTGATCACCTGATGAAGGCGGAGTATCTGCTGAAACATGTTGTGATATGCTGGAATAAACAAAGTAAGATATACTAAAAACCATTTGTGCTCCTCCATCCTTTTGTAGAGCACACCTAAACTGCTAATTACCTTTTATTCTGTTGCAAATACTGCAGAAGACCTACTGGATCCCGTATGGATCCAAATTTGGTGGTGTAAAGATTATGGTCTGCGGTTACATTCAGTATGGGGTGTGCAAAACATTTGCAAGGTGGAAGGCAATATCAGTAGCCAAAAATATCAAGAAGTATTAGCTACCTCTTTCATTCCAAATCATAAAAGGGGTCAAATTCTGCAGCAGGTTGGTGCTCCATCTCATACATGATGCGCTGGACTAGGTTGTCTGGGGCCCATCAGGGAAATGACTCCAGGAGCCCACCCACCCAGGCCCACTCATTCTTCAGCTATATGCAAATACAGTATTTTTCGCTTTGTAAGACGCACTTTTAGTCCCCCAACTTTTGGGGAAAGTGGGGGATGCGTCTTACAAAGCGAAAGTGTGCTTTAGTTGGGTGGGAATGGCGGCTCAGGAGCGGTGTCCGGGGGCTGGATGGGGCCAGGAGCAGGCTGCAGCTGCGGGCTCTGGTCACATGGGGCCGCTCATTATCTCCTGTAATATGCACTGCATCCCGCTGTCAATCACCAGCGGGAGCAGCCCATATTACAGGAGCCGGGTCCGCAGCTGCAGCCTGTCTGTATAGTCAGTGATTTCCACGCTTGCATTGCGTGGAAAGCACTGGCTATACCATGGATGTGATACTCACCTAGCTTCACCGCTGCCTGCTGACCGCGCTATCCCCGAGGTCGGTGTTTCTGCCGGCATCCGGGTGCTGTGAGCGTCGCTGCGAGTGACGTCATCACCGAGAGGCGCTCTCAGGACCCGGATGCCGGCAGAGCACAGATGGCGGGGATATCGCGGTCAGGAGGCAGCGGTGAAGCTAGGTGAGTATCTGGGGGCTACACAGTGGGGGCAGCTACAGTGGGGGCCAGCTACAGTGGGGGCCAGCTACAGTGGGGATTACAGTGCCAGCAGTGGGGGCTACAGTGGGGCCAGCTACAGTGGGGGCTACAGTGCCTACAGTTTGGGGGCTACAGTGGGGGCCAGCAGCAGTGGGGGCCAGCAGCAGTGGGGCTACAGTGGGGCCAGCTACAGTGGGGGCTACAGTGCCAGCAGTGGGGGCCAGCAGCAGTGGGGGCCAGAAGCAGTTGGGGCCACGGCGGGGGGCCACTGCGCCCGCGACGGGGGGCCACTGTGCCTGCAATGGGGGATATATATATACCAGTATTGACATAAATATGATTTGTAAGACGGACACTGGCATTATAAGATGGACCCCATTTAACATAAATTATTTTTTTCTCTTTTCCTTCACCAAATTTGGGGGTGCGTCTTATAATCAGGTGCGTCTTATAAAGCGAAAAATACGGTAATTGTTAGCCGTTATACCTACTATAGTGTAGCGTGGACTGTAAAACACAGGCGTCTCCTGCACATCACTGCGCTCACCATTACTGCGATTTACAATTACTGTTATTTGTATTAAAAGGATTTTTTTGGGAAATCAAGTTATCAGCGATGCACAGGTTAGGAAGGTGATCCCTTATTTATTGGTGGAATCCGCACTATCAGAAGAATGTGGCACTTTGAGCATTTGGTGAGTTTTTTACCTCAGTATTTGTAAGACAAAACCAGGAGTTGAGCAATCAGAGGTAATTTTTTCTGCATTTCTCACCATCTCCTGGATTTGTCTTATAAATACTGAGATGAAAATCTCACCAAATGCTCAACTTGCTTTCTCTGGCGATTCTCTGTAACTGCACCTGCTGCTGTGTCACAGGATAGGGAGGGGTTATACATTCAAGTATTGAATATCTATTGGAAATAAAGAAGTTTCCACTTATTGATATGAGATAAAACAAATGACCGAACTCAATCCACTCTACCAAGACCAATATTATCAGATAGAAGGCAGAAATACCACCACACCATGACCAGATCACATATTACCACAACATAGTGCCTAAATAATGCCACATACAAGGCACAAATACCGTCACCATGACACACCATGACCAAAGCACATAATACCACCACATAGTGATCAAATACTACCACATACAAGGTATAAATACTGCCACACTATGAGACCACATATTACCACCACATAATGACCGAATAATACCACATACAAGGGACAAATACCGTCATGTCATGACCAAAGCACATAATGCAACCACAGTGATAAATAAAACTAAATGAATAAAAATGTAAAAAAACTCTGTATATTGGGTCAGTCTACAGATAATACAGTGATCACCAGTGACATTATACACAGGAGCTCTGTATATAGTTTCAGTGTACAGGTTATACAGTGATCACCGGTGACATTATACATGGGAGTTCAGTATATAGTGTACAAGTTATACAGTCGTCACCAGTGACATTATACACAGACGCTCTGCATATAGTGTCAGTGTACAGGTAATGCAATGATCACCATTGACATTAACACATGAACACATTGACACATGAACTCTGTATATAGTGTCAGTGTGTGTGTGTGTGTGTGTATGTATAGGTAATACATGTAGCTTCTCCCCCCACATTCCATATACCTTCTCCCTCTATCCCCCCATCCACCCATGTATCTTCTCCCCCATCCACCAATGTACCTTCTCCCTCATCCATCACACCATCCATGTACCTTCTCCCCATCCCCCCTCCATCTATGTACCTTCTTCCCCATCCATCCATCATCCATCCATCCATATTCTCCCCCCTTTTCCATGCCGCCCCCTATCCATCCATCCTGTTCTACCCGCTTTTCCATGCAGCCTCCCCCACCCATCCATCCCATTCTGCCACCTCTTCTGGGCCGCGCCATCCATCATCCATCCATCCCATTCTGCTCCCTCTTCCAGGCCGCCGCATCCATCCATCCCACTCTGTCCCCCCCAGCCTGCTATCTTCGGCTGTAACAGCGCCTTACCTGACTCCACAAACCTGATCCCAGCAGCTTCTTCCTCTGCGCCTCACGGTCTCCGGCACCAGGTACCCGGCAGCTTCTTCCTCTGTGGCTCCCGGTCTCTGGCATCAGGTACCTGGCACCAGGCACCAGGCAGCTTCTTCCTCTGCGGTTCCCGGTCTCTGGCACCAGGTACCCGGCAGCTTTTTCCTCTGCGGCTCCCAGTCTCCAGCACCAGGCAGCTTCTTCCTTTACAGCTCCTGGTCTCTGGCACCTGGCAGCTTCTTCCTTTGCAGCTCCCGGTCTCCGGCACCAGGTACCTGGCAGCTTCTTCCTCTGTGGCACCCAGTTTCCGGCACCTGGCGGACCCTGGCAGCACAAGGCACCTAGCACCACCAGACCACACCAGGCACTCAGCAGCACCAGGCACCCGGTAGCACCAGGCACCCAGGCAACAGGCAGCACCAGGTACTCAGCAGCACCAGGCACCATTAGGCACCCTGCAGCACCAGGCACCCGGCAGCACCAGGCACCACCATGTCTCCAGCAGCACCAGGCACCACGGCACCTAGAAGGCAGCACCAGGCACCACCAGGCAACCAGGTTCCTCGGCGCCACCAGGCACCCGGCAGCAACAGGCAGCACCAGGGCTCAGGGAGTGCGGCAAGCAGGGACAGTGCCAGAGAGTTAGGTTCAAAATGTTTGACATTTTTGTGTGGGCAGCAGCATAGCATGGGGGCCATACAGAGTGGGGGGGAGGCCAAATCCTGCACATTGGGGCTATGCGCCATCACACTGCGGCTATGCGCCATCACACTGGGGCCCCCATGATCCTGGGGGGCCCCACAGCATCACCTACAATCCTTGGGGGCCCCCACATGTCTCCCACAATTCTGGAGGGGCCCCCACATGTTCCCACAATCCTGGGGGGCCCCACATGTCCCCCACGATCCGGGGGGCCCCCACACATCCACCATGATCCTGGGGGGCCCACATGTTTCCCATGATCCTGGGGGGCCCCTATATATCCTCCATGATTCTTCAGGGCCCCCACATGTCCCCTATGATCCTGGGGACCCACACATGTCCCCCATGAGCCTGGGGGGCCCCTATATATCCTCCATGATTCTTCAGGGCCCCCACATGTCCCCTATGATCCTGGGGTCCCACATATGTCCCCCATGAGCCTGGGGGGCCCCCACATGTCCCCCACGATCCTGGGGACCCACACATGTCCCCCATGATCCTGGGGTCCCACATATGTCCCCCATGAGCCTGGGGGCCCCCACATGTCCCCCACTATCCTGGGGACCCACACATGTCCCCCATGATCCTGGGGTCCCACATATGTCCCCCATGATCCTGGGGGCCCCCACATGTCCACCATGATCCTGGGGGGCCCACATGTCCCCCATGATCCTGGGGGGCCCCTATATATCCTCCATGATTCTTCAGGGCCCCCACATGTCCCCTATGATCCTGGGGGGCCCCCACATGTCCCCCATGATCCTGGGGGGCCCCAATATGTCCCCCATGATCCTGGGGGGCCCCTACATGTCCTCCATGATTCTTCAGGGCCCCACATGTCTACTATGAACCTGGGGGTCCCCACATGCCCCCATGATCCTGGGGGGCCCCCACAATCCTGGGGGCCCCCACATGTCCCCTATGATCCTGGGAAGCCCCTATATGTCCTCCATGATTCTTCAGGGCTCCCACATGTCCCCCATGATCCTGGGGGCCCCCACATGTCCCCCATGATCCTGCAGGGCCCCCACATGTCCTTCATGATCCTGCAGGGCCCCCACATGTCACCCCGTGATCCTGCAGGGCCCCCACATGTCCCCCATGATCCTGCAGGGCCCCCACATGTCCCCAATGATCTGGGGGACCCTACATGTCCCCAGCAATTTTGGGGGGCCCCCACCTGTCCCCCATCCTGGCCCCAGTGCATTAAAAAAAAATAAAACACTGTATACTCACCACCACTGGAGGATCCAGTGACGCAGAGCTGCTGAAGGCGAACAGGAAAGAAAGTCCCGGGGCGATGAGTCATCGCCCTGAGACTCTGACCTCCTGCGCACCGCCAGCAGAGTCACTGTACTGCTGTGCGCTTAGGAGGCAGTGGCTATAGCAGGGAGATAGCGTCTCCCTGCTATACCTCAAGGACAGAATGGCTATTCATGTCGGCGTTTGTCACGCCGCTATGCATAGTGGTAGTTCGGGGGTTCACCCTCTTAGTTCCTCATGGGAAAGGGGGCTGGGGGCGTGGTGGAGGGGGCGGAGCCACTGGGACATGGGGCCTACTGGGGGATCTTCCGATCCTCTGGTGGGCCAGTCCGACGCCAGTCCGACAATGTGATACATCCATCTCTACAACAAAGTTCCTCCAGGCAAAAAAGATCAAGGTGCTCAAGGACTGGCCAGCCCAGTCACCAGACGAGACATGAACATCATTGAGTATGTTTGTGGTAGGATGAAAGAGGAAGCTTGGAAGATAAAACCAAAGAATCTAGATGAACTCTGGGAGGCATGTAAGACTGCATTCTTTGCTTTTCCTGATGACTTCATTAATAAATTGCATGAATCATTATTGTTGAACCACATGGATGCAGTCCTTCATGCTCATGGAAGTCACACAAAATATTAAATATGAGTCTAATAGCACCACAACTTCATTCAGCAATGTTATGCAACATATATCTGTATGTTAAGTTACTTATTTGTTTGAAAATCACATTACTTTCTGTGGGAGGCAAAACTTTTGTCTTGCCAAAATCTGACCATTCTGTGTTCATTAAATGATCAATATTTCAGCACTGATGCCAATTTATTTTCTTAACCTAAACCACATTTTGGAGGGTTTCAGCTTTCAAAAGAGTAATTTATAGAACCAATGGATGACTTTAACATCAGGTTATAAGCTTTTATTTACATAACATGGATAAGCGACATAACTTTTGTCAGGGACTGTATGGTCCTCTGCCTGATATATAGGACATGCCCCTCCAGGGCTTTAGGATACTCGGAACTGGGCTTTGAGCCTTCTTCACAGGAGTCACAGGGTCCGAGATCTGGTTCCGTGACCCTGGCGGTGTCATTAAAAGTTCTATGTAGGTGGCTCTGTCTCTTGGGGAAGGGAATATGGCTTGGAGGGTTCATTTTGGAAAGGGATGACTAGACCTGAGGATATTTGTGTTTTTACGTGACGCCACCCGCAGGTTGCGGCTATAGAAAGCCGCCGGTGCATGACAATTCTCCTAGGGGCCGATGGTAGGGAGGCAGCAAAGTTCTTAAGCCCTCTATGGGTAGGGCTGACCCCCAGGGCAGCTAGAGGTACATGAGTGAGTTGGTAGTGGTGTTCCTGGTGCTCTCGACACATTAAGGAAATTTACAGACACAGCGGGTTGCAGTCTTCACATCTTTTACTCACAGTCTTTGTGTAACAGCCTGCTGAGCACTGGGTTCTTGGAGGCAAGGATCCAGCTACTCCCGGATGGTAGGATGGTACATAACCCCTTCTCTGTCTTTTTTGGTCGTCTCACACTGCGCTTCCTTCTCTCTCCTGCCTTGCGCCTCGCCACACAGAGCTCTGAGCCAGTGACTGTGGGCTTCTCTTAGGGTTTGACCTGCAGTATCTCCACTTAGTCCGGCGCATCATGTATGAGATGGAGCACCATCCTGCTGCAGAATTTGACCCCTTTTATGATTTGGAATGTAAGAGGTAGCTAATACTTCTTGATATTTTTGGCTACTGATATTGCCTTCCACCTTGCAAATGTTTCGCACACCCCATACTGAATGTAACCCCAGCCCATGATCTTTACACCACCAAATTTGGATCCATACGGGATCTCCACTTTATGGTTGCCACTCTTTCAGTAGATGTGTGTGGTTGTCGACTGTGTCCCCATGGAAGTTCCACAGCCTCTGGATTGCTAGCTGAGCCTGGACAGTCTTCTACACTATTCTTGGGGTTCCCGGTGCCCCTTTCTTGAAGTCTGGTTCCTCCACTTGCCTGCGCCTGACAATGCATACGAGTCCCACGGCTGGATTGTTCACTTCCTGTGCCTCTGTGACCCCCTCTTCCTCTTGGAGCCACCTAGTTCTTGTCTCTGCTCCTTAGTCTGGCCTCAGGACAAGCTCCCAGTAGCTCCAGTCCTCTGGACACTCTCAAGTTCTTTTCCTTCTGTGACAGGCTTTCTTTCTCTAGCTTTCCTCCAGCTCGACTCTCACTGTCCCATTGTTCTTCTCGTTGTTGTCTAGCAGTCTCTCCTCTCTGCTTTTTAACTGTCTCTCCTTCTTTCTAGATCTTTCCCACTCTATTTATAGCCTTTGTCAAGTGTCCCACGTCAACTACATGTGTTCTTCCTGGCTTCACGCCTTACCAGGTGCTTCCTCTAACTACTTCCTCTCCACCCATCCCCACTACAATGGTTCCTAGTGCGTGGCCTGGGTGTCCCGGTACCGGTCTGTACCCTTCTTACCCGAGAGTGAGATACTACACTCTAACAGGGATGCAGTACCTCTGTGGCAACTGGATCTGCAGGGGCGCCACATATATAGTCCACCTCCTGGAAAATGGCTCTTATTCTCTTGTTATATGTGATCCTCCTCCTCCTCCTCCTGTCGCCATAGTACTCCAATTATTATAATGCACCTCCATATTCCTCCATATGTTATAATGTACCCCCATAGTCCTCTATGTATTATAATGCATCCCATAAGCCTCTATACATAAGGTAGTTCCCATAGTCCTCCAATTATTATAATACACCCCCATTATCCCTCATATATTATAATGCAGCCTCATATCCCTCCAAATATTATACTGCAGCCTCATATTCTTCCAATTATTATAATGCTCCCGATATTCCTCCATTTTTTATACTGCAAACTCATAACCCTCCATATATTACAAGGCAGCCCCATAGTCCTCCAATTATTATAATGCTCCCATATCCCTCCATATATTATAAAGCAGCCTCATATCCCTCCATATATTAAAATGCAGTCTCATATAGGGAAAGAGGGAAGGAGATGACCATAAAAAGGAGTGATATAGTAGAGTTATGACAGTGCACTGAACGAAGGAATTAGTGACAGAGAGACAGGTCTTATAAGGACAAAGATCTAAGACTAGGGTCTGTTCTGAGTCTGCCCTGAGCCTGCTGGATCTGTTTAAAACTTAGAATCTGGCAGGCTTAGCTTCTGTTTCCATATGTGTTATGTTTTCTGTTCTCTGTATGACATTGGCTTTTAATGGGGTCTGTTGGTGTACTTCAAAACTGAGTGTAAAGGTACCGTCAAATGCGGCAATTTTGCTAGCAATTTCACTGGCAATTTGCTGGTTGCAGTGAAATCATGGACACATTGTTCTATTTTATGGCTGTGTACAAATGGAACAATGTGTCCATGATTTCACTGCAACCAGCAAATTGCAAGTGAAATTGCCTAGCAATATTGCTGTGTGTAACGTTACCTTAATTCTTTTTTTTTACTATCAAATATGACAGAGTTTCCAAAAGAGTATTTATAACAACTTCAGCCGAAAGCAGTGGCAATATGGTCTGCAATAATAATAGATAAGACAAATAATAAAATGCTTTATGTTGGTTGATTGCACCAATTAGAGACTTTATAGCTTTAATGTCATTTCATTTACACACGAAAGTTGATAATAAGAGAAAGGATGAATAATAGTCTGGTTTTCATGTTCCCCTTTCATAGATGGATCTAAGCCATCAACTCAGTGGTATACCTCCAATGGCAGCAGACCATAAGGCTGCTCTGGATCCCGTGTGTCGGGAGAGCCTGGTGGTAGAGGACTGTGGGGGTGAAGGGTTAATTATATTATATAAAGGACTATGGGCTATGCTTTATACAGTATATGGATGAGTATTATACTATATTGTGGAACATTGGGATGCTGTATAGCTGAAAGACTATGGAGGTGCATTATATTATATGGAGGACAATGGGGTTTGCATTATACTATATGGAGGAATATAGGCTGTGCAATATAATGGAGATGCATTATACTACATGGAGGACTATGGGGTGTGCATTATACTATATGGAGGACTTTGGGCTGTGCATTATAATTATAATATACTAGAAATAGGCCCGATGCTATTGCATCGGGAGGGCAGTCTCTGTGCCTGTCTCCCCTTGTACGCGCTCTCCTCTCTGTGCTTGCTCTCACTTGTGCCTTTCTCTCAACTCTGTGTGCTTTCAGCCCCTGTGTACGCTGTCTCTCCCTGCGTGTGCTGTCTCTCACCATGACTCTGCTACCCCCGAGCCTTTTGCCTCCCCCTGTGCCACTGCTTCCCTGTGCCTTCTCCCTCTCCTATACCTTTTGCCTCCCGTGTTCCTGCCTCCCTGAGCGGTACTTATGTCGAGCCCACTGGGACGAAAGTACTCTGGGTCGTGCGGGGGTCTGCAGGTGGTGTGTGCAGGGTCGGCATGTGTTGTCTGTGCCGCCGCCAGCCTGCGTCATATTAGCATACCCATCACTTGGGTATCCTAATATGGCACAACTTCTGGTCAGCGCAGTGCATTTTGGGATTCGGTTACATCACCCACTGGCAATTATGTATGTAGATGGAGGACTAAGGGGGTGCATTATATATGGATGTGCAAGATACTATATGGAGGACTATGCTGGTGCATCACACTATATGGAGGACTATGAGCTGTGCATTATATATGGAGGTGCATTATACTATGGGAAGGACCATGGCTTGTGCATTATATATATAGGTGCATTACACTATATACAGTAATATTTATTCATTTATATAGTGCTATTAATTCCATAGCACTTTACATACATCAGTAATGTTGTCCCTACTGAGGCTCACAATCTAAACATCCTATTAGTATGTCTTTACAATATGGGAGGAAACCGGAGTGCCTGGAGGAAAGCCATGCAAGCATGGGGACAACATACAAACTCCTTGCAGATGTTTTCCTAAGTGTCCTTGGTGGGACTTGAATCCAGGACCTCGGGACCTCAGTGTTGCAAAGGCTGCAGTGCTAACCACTTGAGCCACCGTGCCGCCCATATGGAGGACTATGGGCTGTGCATTATATATGAAGGTGCATTATACTATATGGAGGGCTAAGGGGTGCATTATACTATATGGGATTCATTAAACTATATCGAAAGCTATGTGGAGGCCATTGTACTATTTCGAGAGCTATATGGGGGCCATGATACTGTATGCAAGCAATTATACAGTGTGAAGGATTGTAAGGCGTCCCTCACTATATGGGGCCATTGTATTGGTTAGAGGGCTAGTGGGAGCATTTAAACTTTGTGGAGTGGTGTGGGTACCATTATACTGTATGAAGACCCATTATACTGCATGGGATGCTCTGTGGGGGTCACAGTTGGGTATCATACTGTGTTGGGCTACCATACAGGGAGGTACAGTAGGACCATCATAATAATATTACTATAGCGGGTGTACAGTAGGGTCATCATAATGTGGGTGTGGAGGGTTCTGTGGAGGAATTCTCTATGTGAGTATCATAAAGTGTTTGTGAGGCACCTTTTATGTCATCATATGTTATAGGTGAAATATTAGGGGAATCTAGGGACTTTAATAGAAGGATAATTTCTTTAAAAGGGCTGAAAAGTTGTAAGATATGCTATTATGTGACCCAACTGAATATTACTTTTTACAATTATTTTTTTGGGGGGGCAATTAGAACTTCTGCTATGGGGGCCCCATGATTTCTATGTACGTCCTGAGTCAGCTACAAATATTTTCTGTATAAGTGACAAGTGTAATGTTATAATGAGTCGATTTACAGGTTCAACTAACTCGCCTGGACTTTTTTCAAATTTCGTGTTTGGGGTCTAAAGTGGCTCGAACTTGTGTCCAAACCATGAACTCGGACTGTAAAGTTATGGGATGGGGGCTAGGAGGCTGTAAAAGAAAGAAAATAGTTATGAAACAGCATTATACTTATCGACGTCCACCCACTTCTACTTCCAGGGCCGCTCATTAACTTCCTGGATACTCAATGTAGAGGGACACAACAGCCAATCACAGACGCTGTCATATTGAATTGACACACCAATACCATGATGCATTTTTTGCCATGGATTTCATGTTCTTTTGGTACAATTTTGGCTCAGAACTGCATGCATTGTTTTAAATGTGTTCATCCTCATCTCCTGGCCAAAAGAACACCAAAACTGCCACATGGTTTTTGCCAAGTATTTAATGCTTTTTTGGTGCAATTTTGGCACTAAACTGCATGCATTTTGTTCAATGTGTTCATCTGCATCTCCTGGCCCAAAAAAAACACCAAAACCACAACGTGGTTTTTGCTACAGATTTCATGTTTTTTGGTGCATTGTGTTCAATGTGTTCATCTGCATCTCCAGGTCCAAAAAAGCACCAAAACCGCAATATAGTTGAGCCCTTTTTATAAAATTATTCCTTGAAATAATTACAAAAAAATGATGTGGGGCTTCACCATATTTTTGTATACCAGCCAAGTACAGCAGGCAGGTGCAGGCAGTTCCCTACTCCCAGATGCCTATTTTTATCTGGCTGGAAATCCAAAATGTAGGGAAGCGGTTTTTTAATTATTTCATGAATTTCATAAAATAATTAAAAAAATTACATGGAGCTTCATTATATTTTTGGTTTCAAGACAGGTACAACTAGGCAGCTAGGGGCTGGAATCCTCAGCGCAGGGTGGCCCATTCTTTCTGGGGCCTCCCCGCTGTTAACAGCTGCCCAGAAAATGGAGTTTTCATAGAAGCGCCATTTTCTGGTACTGTACCCCAACTATTCCAGTGGCCCTGATGGCATTGGAAATTGACATGCACTTTCCTAAAATGAAAAACTCCTAAGGTAAAAAAAACAGATCACTTTAAAAGAGCACAGTCTGAATGGCAATAATGAAAACCCATTGACTTGGTTGGGATTTCATTTCAGTGATCCATTTGATGGAATGCACTGCAAAAAACGGATCAAAAACAGATAAAAAAAATGCACAGTGTAAATGTAGCCTAAGAAGTTGATTGGAGAGAGGAAAGCATTTAAAAAAGTGAAGAAAATAATTGGATGCACAGCTAAAAATATTTCCAATGCTTTAAAATGGCAAACAAAACCCGAAAAACCTGGTCAAAAAGCAAGTACTGCCACCCGCATTAATCCTAGAATAACAAGAATGGCAATAAAGTATTCGATGATCAGCTCCAAAGAGATCAAAGAAAATCTTTAGTGACCTGTGAGTATGTGGCGTCCCACCAGGTAGGCTGCCACCAGACGTACTGCACTCCTCCATTAGAGGGAGAGTTGTGCCTCTGGTCTTCAGGTACTGGGATGGTGCAGTTGAGCTTCACACACACACACACAACACTTAGGACCCCTGGACGGTGGGTGGACCCAGAGGGAGGACCCAAGTGTAGCCAGGAGGAAAAGTGTACACTTAGAGTAGTAAAAAGTGGAGAGAGAACATCGGAGAGGAGTGGAAGTAGGGAGTGTAGGGGCGGTGTGGTGCTGACTCCCGCAGGCTGGACCACGACCACGTTCGCCCCAGGAGGGAAAGACTGACAGGTGTAGAGGAAGAAAGGGACCCTTGGGGTACGGAATGAGACATAGATCCCCATACGCCAGTATCTGGCGAGACAGAGGGGCTGGTGGACGACACAGGGACCCAGCCCTGAACACAGTGCGGATGCTTTATGCCCGAACTGTTGAACCGGAGGCCCCAAACTTCTAAGGGGAGCTGTGGCCGAAGACCCGATACAACTCGGAGAAGGCGGCCGAACTAGGGAGCAGTGTCCGGAAGGGGTACAACAGAGTGCCCGTGGCTGTCGGTACCTGAGCTCTGTGCTGCGAAGGGGCCAAGTGAGGAGCGGCAAGATGAGCTTATAGCGTGAGGAGACCACCAGAGACAGAAACACCACCTAGTAAGAGAGGAAGGAGCACCAACTGAGACTCGACTGCACTGACCCAGTTCTGGAGACAACGCAGAACCGGAGGTTGGCAAGAGAAGTACCCGGTGGCCATGCTGAAACTACTGAGTAAAAGTAATAGAACTCCAGCTGTGGTGTGTGAGACTTTCTTTTGTCTCTGAGGAAGGAGCTGGGTATTTGCTCCGAAAAGCGTCGGATTAAACAACACCTCATCCAGATACTCCAGTCTTCTGGTTTTCATTTGACAGCAGAGCAGATCGAGCGACACTTCGTCCTATAGCGGCTATTGCTTTAGCGGCGAACACCGGCCGCAGAGGCCGCATGAGACACCGGTGTGCTGATGACCTAATGTGCATAATGCCAGTGAAAAAAAAAAAGCCTCCGCATCAACCCATATAGATCTACATAGTATGTAAACTTTCAAAGGGAACATGTAAGCTTTGATTAAATCAAGTTTTTAGATTCAATTTATTTTTCTCAATATATGGAGAATTGTATTTTTTAAGCTGTGTGCCCTCGATCAGTGTTATCAGCCTTTAGGACACAGCTCTATTTTTGCTAAATCCAAAATGCTGTTCTGTGTTCTACAGCACAAGCACAGTGGATAGAATTTATAGATATCAGATGCTCACTTTGCTTCTTTTTTCTGCAGAATAAATTGACATGTTGCTCGACTTTCTGAGCAGCAGCATTTCAATTTCTGCATGCGGAGACATAAAATTCTACGGTACCAAGAAGCCTGATTGTGGGCACAGACACTGCATTCTTCCTCAGAGGACACTCATGTATCTACATGAGAAAGCAAGCTGCATCCAGAACACAGGCATTCCTGATCATGCTCACTTAGGCTGCTTTCACATCACGTTTTTGCACATCCGTGGTGATCCTTGTATTTCAAGGATCACACGGACAGGCATGGATCTGTGCCAACAGATGCCACTGGTGCCCATGGATCTGTGTTTTCCAGCAATCTGTCATCAGTTAGCAGAGATAGGACATTATCTTGCTTCTGAGCATGCGCAGTGCAGCAAATCAAATCCGTTTTACGGATCCAATTTTTTGACAGATCCGTTCTGATCCGTCACCATAGAGCTCCATGTTAGTTGAAACGGACAGCAACAGATCCGTTTCTGTCTGACTTTTTCAAGGCAGGACAAGATTGGAGCAGGCTCCAATTTTGGGGACGGGAAAGAATCTGACACAAACGGATCCATAACAAAACTGACACAATCGGATGCCAAAAAGGACCAATCCGTGCACATCCGAGCCCATAGGGATACATGGAGGTCAAATCGGATCCGTGGTTATCCGTTTTACAAAGGATAGCCACGGATGAACAAAAATCAGGATGTAAAAGCAGCCTTAGGGCCACTTTACACACACCAATTTATCTGTCCAACTTCTGACCAACTTGCTGGTTGCAGTGAAATCATGGACACATTGCTCCATTTTGTGACTGTGTACAAATGTAAAATGTGTCCATGATTTCACTGCAACCAGCAAGTTGGTCAGAAGTTGGACAGATAAGTTGGTGTGTGTAAAGTGGCTATTAGCCTTAATCTGCCATGTTACATTCAATACTGAAAATATCTGTCAATAGTAACTAAACTTGACTTTTATGTTTAAAGTTCTAAAACTTTGTAATATTATTTGTTAGGCCTGTTTAACATCTAAGAATGGTGTGCGTTTTGCTAAATTTGCGCTTTTTTGGCGTTTTTACCGCTAAAAACGCATAAAAACGCTAGCGTTTTTGGTCCCATAGGTTTTAATGGAAAGGCATGTAAAAACGCAGGCAAAAAAGCATGAGCGTTTTCAAAAACGCAAAACGCATGCATTTTTGCAAACGCCGCGCTAGACGCATTTCCCGATGTTTTGGGCCGCGTTGGCAAAAACGCAAGCTTTTTGCGTTTTTGAAAACGCTTATGCGTTTTTGCCTGCGTTTTTACATGCGTTTCCATTAAAATCTATGGGACCAAAAACGCTAGCGTTTTTTGCGTTTTTAGCGGTAAAAACGCCTACAAACGCAAATTTAGCAAAACGCACACATGCCTTAGATGTGAAAAGAGCCTTACCTTTTTTGTTTCCTTCTTACTCAATTGCCATGCTGATGAAGCGATGGCCAAAGGACCACAATTTCGGTGCACAAAATGAGATTGTAGAAACAAGGGAACAGTTTAACAAGCAGCAAAAATGTGTATAAGGCCCTTTTCACATCTAGGCTTCAATGCAATTTGAACACATGCGCTTGTGGGTAAAAACCGCATTGGAACGCAATGCGTTAAAGGACCCATAGACTTCCATCATAAAAATGGATAGTAACGCTAGCCTTTTTTTGCAGTAGAAAGGCTATGTTCACACACAATTTGCGTTTTTTTTAGCACTCTTAAAAGCACTTGCGTTTTTTTAAGAGTGCTAAAAAATGTCCCTTGTGTGTCTGAAAGGATTTGCCACGTTTTTGGACTTAGTCATTTTTTCACCAAAAACGCAGGCAAAAACGCAAGCGTTAACGCAGGGTGCCTAAATGTGCCTTTTAAAAACGCATGTGTTTCCCATAGGGCCCCCATGTTAAAAAAAACGCATGTGCGTTTTTTTTAACATGGGCCCCTATGGGAAACGCATGCGTTTTTGAATGGCACTAAAAGGTACTAATGTACCATGCGTTTTTGCATGCGTTTCCCATAGGGCCCCATGTTAAAAAACGCATGCGTTTTTGGAAAAACGCACATGCGTTTTTTTACAGAACCCAAAAACGCTGCATGCAGCGTTTTTTGGACTAGGGGTAAAAAACGCAAATGGAGCTGAAAAACGCATGTACACTCATATGTACCCTGCGTTAACGCACCTGCGTTTTTTTTTTAACACCCCAAAAACGCAGGGATGGGCAAAAAAACGCATGTGTGTGAACATGGCCAAAGACTTCCGTTACAGCAATGCGCTTTTCATAGCGCAATGCAAAATGCAGACTGCAACATTTTTGGGCCCGTTCGGTCAAACGCAATGCTAACGCATGCGTTTTGTTAACATTGCAGTCTATGGGAAACGCAATGTGACGGAAGCTTGGATTTCTGCACATGCATATGTTGATATGCATTTGTCTGCGTTTTTGCTCTGCCTTTTGTAATTGGTCTATTGGTTAATGTGGCACATGTGCTCCATGTAACGTTTTAATTTTTTTTTTTTGGTAACTTTTTAAATGTTATGTTTCAAAGGGCTGTTTAATTAAAGGCACAGGCTTAAAGCAAATATTGAATTTTTTGGTTGTGTGCACATAATCACAGTATACGTAATTAAAAACAAAAATGATATACAGTACAACACATGTCCATATTTTATATTAACCATTTTTATGTAAAATAAACACATTTTAAACAATAAACCAGAGTTTGCCTACATAACAGCAAAACGTCACTGTTACATTACACAATTACACTTTCATTAATAAATGTATTTACATTGCCATTTGAAAGACAAAAAACATTTATTTTTTTTTAAATTAATCCTGCAACAGATTCTGACCAGCATTATTCATAAAATAATTGGCAAATTGATTGCGAATATCCATGACATCATTGCTCGCTCGCACTGAAGGATGCTGCACACTGTGTAGGTCAGACACATAGGCCCTTTTCACATCTAATGCTGGGTTGGCGTTTGCCTTCATTTGCGTTTCCATGCGTTTTTACCGCTAAAAACGCATGTGTTTTTGGCCCCAAGGGTTTAATGGAAACGCATGTCATTTTCAGCAAACGCAAAAACGCATGCGTTTTTGCAAACGCATCCCAAAATGTGTTCTGCAACATTATGGGCTGCGTTTGCAGAAAATGACATGCGTTTTTGCATGCATTTACATTAAACCCTATGGGGCCAAAAATGCATGCGTTTTTAGCGGTAAAAGCGCATAGAAATGCAAATTAAGGCAAACGCAACCCAGCATTAGATGTGCAAAAGGCCATATTCATTGTCAACAACCGGTAGGGTCTCATGTACAAGAACAAAATTGTGCAAACTTACACATGCCATAACCACACGATTTACATTATCTGGATTCAGTTGCAAGCATGTCAATAGAATGCTCCACTTGGCTGACATTAGCCCAAAACTTCATTCTACATTCCGCCTTGCACGACATATTTGTCGCGCATTATTTAGACCCCTGGTGGAATAAGGCTTAAGCACATTGTGGCTGAGTTGGAAAGCGACATCGGCAACCAACATGAATGGCAGACTAGGCCCATCAGTTCCTGGTAAAGGTTAAGGTGGTGGCACATTAAATTGGTTGGTGGTAAGCCGTCTCCAAATATTGCTGTTCCTGAAGGCTTGGGCATCATTAACATGGCCATATGAGCTAATATCTACAGAAATGAACTGCTACTGGCAATTAGATATTGCTGTTAGAACGATTGAAAAATATTTTTTGTAGTTGTAATATAATGACCCACTATTTGGAGGTTTTTGAATCCTGATGTGCTTCCCATCTAATGCCCCTGTGCAATTTGGGAAATTTGTGACTTCCATAAATTTTTCTGCAATACTCAGCCATTGTGCTGTTTTTGGCTGACAATGGGATTTAACGTGCCGCATAACACTTGACATGTTTCTTTCACAATGCCACAAATGGTCGAGATGCCCAGTCTAAATTGATAGTGTAGTGAGGAATAACTTTATCCGGTTGCAAGAAATCTGTGAATTGTTGGAGAAGAGAAAATGTAATTCTTTAAATTTACAACTTGCACTACGTACGTCAAAAACACATTTGTGTGACATGAAGTGCATTTGCAGTTTCTTTATGGGCAATTATAGAGTTTAATTTTACATGACAATAATAAAAAAAAACATACCTGAGGGTTACAAGTAACCTTTCCTGAGGAGAAATGCTTTGCCGAAATCTGGTGTCCTGCTGTGTGATGTCATCCTCTATTATGGAAAGTAGGACATCAAAGGTGTCGACCGACATCTGTACGTACTCATGGAATTTTGGGGGAAAATTCCTCAATTGCCAGTACAGATGATGAAAGGCACCCTTTTGCGGCCAAACCAAATTAACCTTGTCCACCCAACATCGGCGCTGTCTTTCAAGTCTCTGGCGACGATGAAGGTGATAGAGTCGGAAGCCAAGGATGACGGTGGCACTCATGATGATGGCATCAAAAAGAAGGCTGTCAAAATGGCAACATCAAACAATACCACACAGACCTTTATTTATAGCGCCCCATCTCACTTAATAGGCAATTAAAAAACACAAACGCATAACAAAAACGCAAGTGATTTGACCAAACACAGGATATTGCGTTAACGCAACTTTGAGGCAAAAATGCAAGTCAAAAATACATGCGTTTGACACATCCTTTAAACAGATGCATTCCAAACGCCAACACCATTACATGTGAACTAAGCATAAGAAAGTCAACGAGGGATACAATGTGGCGATGGAAAAGTTTAACAATCACTGCCGTTTCTAGCTGGGCTGATTCAAAAACACATCACCCCAGCTATTACAAGTAAGTATACAATGGTTAAAGGGATCCTGTCACCTCCACAATGTCACCTTAGCTTCAAAATCATGTCCCTGCAGCATCCCATCACTAATCTCACACTCCTTTTGTCTCTGAAAAGCATCCTGTGAAAGTGCAGAAAAACGTTTTATAACTTACTCATTAGTGATGTTAATTAGCAGGGGCTATATTATTTAGCTCTTAGGGTGTGCCCTCTTCGTCATAAGATCACGCCCTAATAGGCGTGATCTTCTATTCATGGTCTATGCAGGGCCTCCCTGCTCTCCACGGCGCTGCCTGGGCTTTAATGACGCGAATCGTGTCACTTCCGGGATCAGGTGACGTCAGTACACCCACGCCGCTGTGTACTGCTTCAAGCACCACATGTGCAATGCGGTGCTTGAAGCCTACAGAGTGGCGCAGGTGTACTGATGTACTGATTTTAAAGCTTAGGTGGCGTTTTGGAGGTGACAGGATCCCTGTAACTTTGCAAGCAGAATATATTCGCAACTACACTGCACTAACAACCTAACCAGCCTCTGCCACTTGGGCTGCATGTATACCACATTCTGGCTACTGAGGCCTAGGTTACGTCCTATCAACACCAGTAAAAGACTCAATGTATTGTTGAGATGAAACAAGTCCACTCCCAAGAGCATAGTGCTGTGATGCTCATCGTTGCACATTTCTCCTTACAGGGCAGAGGGGAACTCTTCTTCCTCTTTAGCAAATCCACATCTTTCATCCCTTTTCAGAAACGCTGATTTCATGAGCTTCTCCATCCAGTACTCGCTCAGCAGGAAAAAAGCCCACAGAAAATATACTGTAAATATATATATATATATACACTGTGTTCCAAATTATTATGCAAATGTTCTTTTTTTCTGATTTTTCTAAGTGGTTGGTGCAAATGACAGTCAGTGTAATAAAAGTCATCACCCGTTAGAGTATACATCACATTTTATTGAAGATATCTCGCACAGTAGAGTTTGTAAACATTTGATATGTTTGAAAGAACTGAAAATGCTCATTTGTTGAATTTGCAGCATTAACAGGTCACATTCACTGAAATAAAAAGCTATTTAACTCCAAAACATCCTAACAGGCCAAGTTACATGTTAACATAGGAACCCTACTTTGATATCACCTTCACAATTCTTGCATCCATTGAACTTGTGAGTTTCTGGAGAGTTTCTGCTTGTATTTCTTTGCATGATGTCAGAATAGCCTCCCAGAGCTGCTGTTTTGATGTGAACTGCCTCCCACCCTCATAGATCTTTTGCTTGATTATACTCCTAAGGCTCTCTATAGGGTTGAGGTCAGGGGAAGATGGTGGCCACACCATGAGTTTATCTCCTTTTGTGCCCATAGCAGCCAATGACACAGAGGTACTCTTTGCAGTATGAGATGGTGCATTGACATGCATGAGGATGATTTTGTTCCTAAAGGCACGTTTTTGCTTTTTGTACCACGGAAGAAAGTTCTCAGTCAGAAACTCTATATACTTTGCAGAGGTCATTTTCACACCTTCAGGAACCTTAAAGGGGCCTACCAGCTGTTTCCCAATGATTCCATCTCAAAACATGACTCCTCCACCTCCTTGCTGACGTCGCAGCCTTGTTGGGACATGGTGGCATCCACCAACCATTCACTACTCTATTCATCTGGACCATCCAGGGTTGCTCGGCACTCATCAGTAAACAAGACTGTTTGAAAATTAGTCTTCATGTATATCTGGACCCACTGCAACTGTTTCTGCTTGTGAGCACTGTTTAGGGGTGGCCGAATTGTAGGTTTATGCACCACAGCAAGCTTTTGAAGGATTCTACACCTTGAGGTTCGAGGGACTCCAGAGGCACCAGCAGCTTCAAATATCTGTTTGTTGTTTTGTAAGGCCTTTTTAGCAGCTGCTCTCTTAATCGGATGAACTTGCCTGGCAGAAACCTTCCTCATTCTGCCTTTATCTACATGAACACATCTGTGCTCAGAATAAGCCACAAATCTCTTCACAATACGATGATCACGCTAAAGTTTTTGTGCAATATCAAATGTTTTCATCCCTTGTCCATGGCATTGCACTATTTGTTGCTTTTCAGCAGCAGAGAGATCCTTTTTCTTTCCCATGTTACTTGAAAACTGTGGCCTGCGTAATATTGTGGAACACCCAGTTTTCCTTTTAGTGGGCTCAGCTGCCAAACTGAGATTGATTTCAATGCATAATAATTTGGAACACAGTGTATATACATATATATATATATATATATATATATATATATATATATATATATACAGTTGTGGCCACAAGAATTGACACCCCTGCAATTCTGTCAAATAATACTCAGTTTCTTCCTATGTGATGTATATACAGCAGTCCCTGTGTTCCCTATGTGGTGTATATACACCAGTCCCAGTGTCTCCTATGCAATGTACAGTTGTGGCCAAAAGTATTGACACCCCTGCAATTCTGTCAGATAATACACAATTTCTTCCTGAAAATGATTGCAATCACCAATTCTTTGGTATTATTATCTTCATTTAATTTGTCTTCAATGGAAAAACACAAAAAGAATTGTCCTAAAGCAAATTGGATATAATTCCACACCAAACATAAAAAAGGGGGTGGACAAAAGTATTGGAACTGTTAGAAAAATCATGTGATGCTTCTCTAATTTGTGTAATTAACAGCACCTGTAACTTACCTGTGGCACCTAACAGGTGTTGGCAATAATTAAATCACACTTGCAGCCAGTTGACATGGATTAAAGTTGACTCAACCTCTGTCCTGTGTCCTTGTGTGTACCACATTGAGCATGGAGAAAAGAAAGAAGACAAAAGAACTGTCTGAGGACTTGAGAAACCAAATTGTGAGGAAGCATGAGCAATCTCAAGGCTACAAGTCCATCTCCAAAGACCTGAATCTTCCTGCGTCTACCGTGCGCAGTGTCATCAAGAAGTTTAAAGCCCATGGCACTGTGGCTAACCTCCCCCGATGTGGACGGAAAAGGAAAATTGACAAGATTTCAACGCAAAATTGTGCGGATGGTGGATAAAGAACCTCGACTAACATCCAAACAAGTTCAAGCTGCCCTGCAGTCCGAGGGCACAACATTGTCAACCCGTACTATCCGTCGGCGTCTGAATGAAAAGGGACTGTATGGTAGGATACCCAGGAAGATTCCAATTCTTACCCCGAGACATAAAAAAGCCAGGCTGGAGTTTGCCAAAACTTACCTGAGAAAGCCTAAAATGTTTTGGAAGAATGTTCTCTGGTCAGATGAGACAAAAGTAGAGCTTTTTGGGCAAAGGCATCAACATAGAGTTTACAGGAGAAAAAAAGAGGCATTCAAAGAAAAGAACACGGTCCCTACAGTCAAACATGGCGGAGGTTCCCTGATGTTTTGGGGTTGCTTTGCTGCCTCTGGCACTGGACTGCTTGACCGTTTGCATGGCATTATGAAGTTTGAAGACTAACAACAAATTTTGCAGCATAATATAGGGCCGATGTGAGAAAGCTGGGTCTCCCTCAGAGGTCATGGGTCTTCCAGCAGGACAATGACCCAAAACACACTTCAAAAAGCACTAGAAAATGGTTTGCGAGAAAGCACTGGAGACTTTTAAGGTGGCCAGCAATGAGTCCAGACCTGAATCCCATAGAACATCTGTGGAGAGATCTACAAATGGCAGTTTGGAGAAGGCACCCTTCAAATATCAGGGACCTGGAGCAGTTTGCCAAAGAAGAATGGTCTAAAATTCCAGCTGAGCATTGTAAGAAACTCATTGATGGTTACCGGAAGCGGTTGATCGCAGTTATTTTGGCTAAAGGTTGTGCAACCAAGTATTAGGCTTAGGGTGCCAATACTTTTGTCTGCCCCATTTTTGGAGTTTTTGCTTCATTTTCTTTTGTGTTTTTTCATTGAAGACAAATTAAATGAAGAAAATAATACCAAAGAATTTGTGATTGCAATCATTTTCAGGAAGAAACTGAGTATTATCTGACAGAATTGCAGGGGTGTCAATAGTTTTGACCACAACTGTATATATATATTTATATTTATACAGTAGAGACCAAAGGTTTGGACACACTTTCTCATTCAAAGAGTTTTCTTTATTTTCATGACTATGAAAATTGTAGATTCACACTGAAGGCATCAAAACTATGAATTAACATAAATGTGGAATTATATACTTAACAAAAAAGTATGAAACAACTGAAAATATGTCTTATGTTCTAGGTTCTTCAAAGTAGCCACCTTTTGCTTTGATTACTGCTTTGCACACTCTTGGCATTCTCTTGATGAGCTTCAAGAGGTAGTCACCGGAAACGTTTTTAACTTCACAGGTGTGCCCTGTCAGGTTTAATAAGCGGGATTTCTTGCCTTATAAATGGGGTTGGGACCATCAGTTGTGTTGTGCAGACGTCAGGTGGATACTGAATAGACTGTTAGAATTTGTATTATGGCAAGAAAAAAGCAGCTAAGTAAAGAAAAATGAGTGGCCATCATTACTTTAAGAATTGAAGGTCAGTCAGTCCGAAAAATTGGGAAAACTTTGAAAGGGTCCCCAAGTGCAGTTGCAAAAACCATTAAGCGCTACAAAGAAACTGGCTCACATGAGGACTGCCCCAGGAAAGGAAGACCAAGAGTCACCTCTGCTGCAACCACCGCTGAAAGGTCAATGGCGCACGCATCGCTCCGTCGTGACGCCCCCTCCTCCCAGCCTTGAGTCTGCAGCATGTCTCATGCCACCGCCTACTTCCTGCAGCAGTTACCCTGCTTCCTGTGACCATGCTTCACCGCCACTGCATCCCCCCTACATCCGGAATATTAAACACGCCCCCAAATTGGGGGGGAAAAAACGTGTTTTATAATCTGAAAAATACAATACATTTAAGTTTGTGTGTATAATGTGAAATACAGTGAAAAAGTTCACAGAGTAAGAATACTATTTTAAGGCACGGTACATTCAGGATAGATGATAACTTGTTCCAACCAGACAACCCCTTTAAGTCACGTGTCAAGAATTTTTTTTCAATGACTCATGAGAAAGTACTAAAGTGCTTGGATGCTCGTTACTCAAATTGAAGCAGGTCAGATACTCTGTAATGACTTTAATGGAAGTCAGTCAGTGATGGGCTGTTCAACTCTCTCCCCACATTGAACCAGCCAAAAAATGAACATTCCCGGTGGAGAACGGGTGTGTATTTTAATTTTGTTTTCTTCTTTACACACAGCATCTGGTCATGTTCTTTTTACCCCCAGTGACAGCCATTCAGAGACTGCATCATTCACTGAAAGAAGTCGACTCTTTGTTTTGAATTGTTCACGAATGGCACATCTTAGCACCCGCAATCAGGGGTGTATTAAGGGTAGCCAGGGCCCCCGGCTGTTTATATGGCAAGGACCCCCCAACCCGAACTACCATGTGACATGTCACATGATCATTTTTTTATAGATCATGTGATAGGTCACGTGATTAGCATACAGGTGCACATCTGTAAAAGCAAAAGGAGAAAAACAGTGGCGCATGTTGCACGACACACATTTATTTCCACCCTTATATACATCTCTACACATAATATAGGGCTATACTTAATAAAGCAGGGGTGGACAATTAATTTAACATAAACCCTTGCATACTGCAGGAGCTCACACATAGCTCCCTGCATACAGGAGGAGCCCACACATATCTCCCTGTATACAGCAGGCACCCACACATAGCTCCCTGTATACAGCAGGAGCCCACACCTAGCTCCGTGCATACAGCAGGAGCCCACACATAGCTCTATGCATACAGCAGGAGCCCACACATAGCCCCTGCATATAGCAGGAGCCCACACATAGCCCCCTGCATACAGCAGGATCCCATCCACACAGAGCCCCTTTGGCTGCAGTGGGAGCACACACATAGCCCCCTGGCTGCAACGGTAGCCCACACATAGCCCTCTGGCTTTAACAGGAGCCAACACATAGACCCCTGGCTGCAGCGGGAGCCCACACATAGCCCCCTGGCTGCAGCAGGAGCCCACACATAGCCCCCTGGCTGCAGCAGGAGCCCACACATAGCCCCCTGGCTGCAGCCGGAGCCTATATATAGTTCCCAGGCTGCAGCAGTAGCCCACATATAGCTCCCTGGCTGCAGCAGGAGCACACATATAGCTCCCTGGCTGCAGCAGAAGCCCCCATATAGCTCCCTGGCAGCAACAGGAGCTCACACATAGCCCCTTGACTGCAACAGGAGCCCACACATAGCCCTCTGCCTGCAACAGGAGCCCACACATAGCCCCCTGGCTGCAACAAGGCCGACACATAGCCCCCTGGCTGCAACAGGAGCCCACACACAGCCCCCTGGCTGCAGCAGGAGCCCACATATGGCTCACTGGCTACAGCAAGAGCCCACATATTGCTCCCTGGCTGCAGCAGGAGCCCACACATAGCTCCCTGGCTGCAGCAGAAGCCCACATATAGCTCCCTGGCTGCAGAAGGATACCACACATAGCTCCCTGGCTGCAAAGGAGCCCACACATAGCTCCTTGGCTGCAACAGGAGCCCCCACATAGCCCTCTGGCTGCAACAGGAGCCCACACATAGCCCCCTGGCTGCAATAGGAGCCCACACATAGCCCCGTGGCTGCAACAGGGGACCACACATAACCCTTGGCTGCAGGAGCCCACACATAGCCCCTGCATACAGCAGGAGGCCACACATAGCCCCCTGAAGGCATACGGAACCCATATATAGCTCATATATACAGCAGGAGCTCCACTTGGTCCCTGCATATTGCAGGAGCTCCACATAGTCCTTTTATACAGCAGGAGCTCCACATAGCCCCTGTATATAGAAGGAGCAAACACTTTTAACAGGTTAACAAATTGTTAGAGTTCGGTCCTGGCTGAAACACACATTATCTGCTGAGTATGGAGCGAGATCACCCAGTGACTCTGCTCCTCTCACTCTATACATGTACAGCCAATGAAAGCGCAGCTAACGGAAAAAAAAGAACTTTATTCCTCCTGGGATTGGTTGCTTTCACTCATACCGGAGTGTATGAAGCATCTACAGTCGCCACCCCGGCAGTTTCACCGACGGCCGGCTGATGTACAGAACTGGGAACTGTCAGTCAAAGTTCCGGTGACTGCAGATGCTCCACACACACTTGGATGACTGAAAACCGGGTGTTTTTTTTTTTTTTTACTAGGAGCTGCACTGTTAGCAGTTGGACGCCTTCTTAGGGGCACCGTCAGAGGGCCGTATAACTCAGATCAGGATCGCATTGCAATGTTTGTACTGGTCGGTGACTCCCCTGACCCGAGTGTGAAAGCTTCATGTATTTCTATGCAGCTCTCATGCTCAGGTCAGGAGGGTCACCAACTAGTCTGAGCATTGTGATGTGATTGTCATCTGTATTATATGGTCATATGAATGCGCCCTAACACTAATAATCTGCAGACTAATCCCAGATGTCTTTCCTTTTAACCCCTTCATCTCAGGGCCATTTTCCATGTGGATTTTTTCCTCTCCTACTTCCAAGAGCCATAACTATTTTTCTGTCAATATAGACATATGAGGACTTGTTTTTGCAGGATGAATTGTACTTTTGAAATACATAATTTATTTTACCATGTAATGTACTGGAAAAAGGGAAAAAAAATTCAAGTGTAGTGAAATTGCAAAAAAAAGTGCAATTTCCCTATTTGCTTTTTTATTTACTATGTACACTATATGGTAACACTGACATGTCGGTATGATGCCTCTGGTTGTATAAGTTTGTGGATACCAAACATATATACTTTTACTGTTATCTAAGGGGTGAAAAAACTGCAGAAGAAAAATGTAATTTTTTGTTGCCATTTTCCATGACCCGTAGAATCCTCATTTTTCAAGGTCTGGGGCCATGTGATTATTTTTTGGGTCTAGTAGACACGCTGTTTTGATCACCTGTTATTGCATTTTATTGCAGTGCTGAAGTGACCAAAAAACCAATTCTGCTGTTTTTTTTTTTTTTTTTGTTCCGAAGTTTACAGATCTGATTAATTGATAATATATTTTGATGGATCGGGCACTTCTGAGCGCGTTGATACCAAATGTGTGTATTTTTTTATAGTTTTATTTTTAATGGGGCAAAAGGGATGTGATTTGAAATTTTTTTTTAACACTTTTTATTGTTTTTACTATTCCCCTTAGGGCACCTAAATCCTGCAGTGTGCGATTGTTTTTGCTGTATTGAGCAATGATTCAGCAACCCTCTGTACAGCAGAAATGATCATCTCTTGTGAATGCTAGCGTTCGGGCAGCGTTCACAGGAACTTTGTTATGACAGCAAAAGGGGTCTTCATCTGACCCCTCACTGTCAACTATAACAAATTGTGGGGTATTGGTTTGTCTTTTGGTCCAAAACACGTAAGCTTGTGAGCCCCTACACGGCTCCCCACGGATCACAAGTCCTATCCACTAAATTCTTATCTCAAGTGAGCAAAGGACAAAATAGAAAATAAATTCTCTTACCACAGCAGATTCTGGTCAGACGACCATTACACTAAGTGCTGTCTGCAGCTTTGCCCAGGTTATAACTGAAGGCATTATGAATGCAAGACACCAGCCCCAATCACTAGCAATCTCCTTTCACACAGAGGGAGTGACCACTGGTTGTCCTGCATACACAATGGGCTCCATATAGGGCGCAGTTCACACAGGCCTGCACAGTGTATGCCCAGCCTCTTACATTAGCCCCCATTTCAGTAGGCGGGCTGTTGTGGCATTCAACACCGCTACCTGCGCCGGAACAAACGCACCCATACACCCATACACTGCTGTTGAGAAAGGATTTGCCATCCAAAACGCGTCCAGCGTTCCCCTTCTCAACATTGTTTGTTTTATGCACGGTCTGATGTACTAATAAAAGTACTTTATGAAGATTTGGCTGTCTGCTGGAGAATTCCTTTTCTATACACTGTGCAGGCCTGTGTGAACTGCGCCCTATATGGAGCCCATTGTGTGTGCAGGACAACCAGTGGTCACTCCCTCTGTGTGAAAGGAGGTTGCTAGTGATTGGGGCTGGTGTCTTGCATTCATAATGCCTTCAAAGCTGCAGACAGCACTGAGTGTAATGGTCGTCTGACCAGAATCTGCTGTGGTAAGAGAATTTACCCTCACTGTCAACCCATAGGTTTCCCATAATCACATCATGTTGTCACTGTTGGGGGTGAGGGGATGGAGTGATCCCTACCGGCACGTGTTAGATTGTGAGGTCAGAGTTTGACAATGCAACCTAACTAGTTAACAGTCACAAGCGAATCTCCAATCCACCTGCGACTATTAACTGCACGTTGACTGATCAGATCATCCAATATGTGTGGGGAAACATGTGGGCTCAGATTGTAAGCCCACATTAAAGTCAGGGACAAAACCCAGCACATATAGGTACAACCTTGGTTCTGAAAGGATTAAAGGTGTCTGTTACCTAAAATGATTCTACAGGCATTATGTGACAGAGTGCCAGTGGCATGAATGAACACAAGCAGAATGTACAGCCGCTCTGTATCTAAGGGCAGGAGGACATTATTGTCATTTTTGAAACCTATGAATAAAATGTGGATGATGGGAGTGGGGATTAAACTACATAGAAAATGCTGCTGCAGTCACGCTGTGTATAGAAATATAAGATACAGCAAAATTTCCAAGCTGGAGGCACAGAGTGTAGGGGGAGGGGCACAGTAGGGGGCTCAGGTCAGGGGCACTTTCTATGGAGTTTAATGTTTTCCCATCCTCCAAATTTATTCAGAAGTTTTAAAAATTACAATAAAGTCTCCCTGCCCTAAGATTCAGAGAGCTGCTGTCTGCAATGAAGGTCTGCCAGTTACATAATTACATACTGTATACAGATACTGTATACACATAGTGTAGAGCCAGTGCAGACAGCAGCCACTGATGATCTGCACTGCAGTGACACAAGGCATCCAGGCTCACCTACTCCTACAGTCTCCAGACATGCGGTGGCTGCAGGGAGTCCAAGCTCCATCCTCACTGCAGAAGGCAGGGCAGGCCCCTGACCCAGCATCATTAATCATTCAACCTTTGCTGCTGCGGCCGTGGCGACTGTCTGGAGATTATAATAATATTCTGGGCCAAGGGCCCCCACTGGAGGCTGGGCCTTGGACGGCAGCCCATTTTGACCCTATTATAATCCGCCCCTGCCTGCAATACTTGATTGAGTACCGAGCGTACTCGATCACCCTGCAGTCCCTGACAAAAGTTATGTCGCTTATCCATGTTATGTAAATAAAAGCTTATAACCTGATGTTAATCATCCATTGGTTTTATAAGTTACTCTTTTGAAAGCTGAAACCCTCCCAAATGTGGTTTAGGTTGAAGAGGACCTGTCACCAAACCAGGCATGGTGATCTAATTACAGCACTGGATGCAGCATGTCTGCAGCATCCAGGCAAGGGGTCCCCCAGCCCTTGAGCAGCCCTGTACTCCGAGATAATACACTTAGAAAACTTACATCCTGCAGCCGGAAAGGAGGTGGCTAGGGGCTGGAGCCGAAGGGCAGATTCACACCCCCTGCATGTTTAATCTGCCCACCGATGCCAATCATTCTCTCCCTCTTCAGCAGCATTAAACAGAGGTTTTTTTTTTCAGAACTTGCCTTTTGGCCCCACCCTTCAAGTCATCAGGAATAGCAAAGAATGCAGTCTTACATGCCTCCCAGAGTTCATCTAGATTCTTTGGTTTTGTCTTCCAAGCTTCCTCTTTCATCCTACCCCAAACATGCTCAGTGATGTTCATGTTTGGTGACTGGGCTGGCCTGTCCTTGAGCACCTTGATCTTTTTTGCCTAGAGGAACTTTGTTTTAGAGATGGATGTATGAGATGCAGAATTTGACCCCTTTTATGATTTGGAATGTAAGAGCTAATACTTCATGATATTTTAGGCTATTGATATTGCCTTCTACCTAGCAAATGTTTCGCACACCCCCATACTGAATGTAACCCCAGACAATCTTTCCACCACCAAATTTGAATCCATACAGGCTCCAGTAGGTCTCCTGCAGTATTTACAGCGGCTGTGGTATAATTCTACTGAAGATTCATGAGAGAAATCCATCTTCTACCACTTTTCCAGTGTCCTTCTGTTTAGCAGCCTGTGGGACTTTGCAAATGCCACACGGTTTTTTATTTGTCTTTTGTTTAGTGCTGGCTTCTGGGCACTGATTCAACCATGGAGGCCATTTCGAGACAGAATCCTACAAACTGTTCTAGTTGACACAGTGACTTGAGGTGACCAGGCCTGTTGGAGCTCTGCTGCAGTGGAAGAGGGGCTTGCTTTGGATTTTCTAATCAACAAACATCCCTCCTGAGCAGTTGCATTGTGGGGTCTGCCGGACCTGGGCTTGTCAAACACATCTCCAGTCTCTTGAAATCTTTTTTTAATTCTTTGTACTTAATGCTGAGACACATTAAAGGTGCCAGCCACCTCTGCAGTGGATCTGGTCTTCAGCCTCTTGATAATCAAGGCTTTGCTTGCAGGTTGGATTTTTGGCATGTTGTCAGAGTTCAAGTTGCAGTTCAAGTGAAGGTCTGGGTTTCTTTTTATACACACCGACTAATTAACCAATCATTTACGGAGCACATGTGAGGATGTAAACTAGGATTGGGTGCATTAGGGTTAGGGTCAGCATTGATGCCAATTTATTTTCTTAACCTAAACCATGTTTGGGAGGGTTTCAGCTTCGCTTTCAAAAGAGTAATTTATGCAACCAATGGATGAATTTAACGTAAGGTCATAAGCTGTTATTTACATAACATGGATAAGCGACATAACTTTTGTCAGGGACTGTAGTGCTCAATTGAGTATCGAACAGCAGCAAGGACGCTTGCTCATCAATAATTTTCATCTAACTTCCCTCAGTAATCACATTAATTAAACTAATCATTTATAAATTTAGAAACTGAGAAGTAAATGTCATTCACTACAGCAATAGACTTTAATAACACTAATCGTACGAAATAAGCATAAAAATAAATCTCATTTCTTGACATCACATAAAGTAATAGAAATTCATATCCAAAAACTGGAAAAACAAACCGCTTTCCCTCTCGCTGACTGATATCCGTTTAAATTCCTTCACTCCAGGGGCCTCTTTAATTAAATGAAGATTTAAAAGAATATCAATGTATAATCCAATTAGAACAGAGGCTGCTGGTGACTTAAAACCTAATGCAAGAAAATAATGGTATAAGTTGTTAACTGACAGAGAACAAACTACCTAAAGCAAAAGTAGATATAATTTATTAACCTTTTAATGGCTTGGTGTAGGTTACATTTTAAAGCACAACAATGTAGATACAGTTGATATATCAAATTTAAAACTCCAAACCTAAATGAAACATGAGATCTGACTCTAAATGATTGTGCATTAAAGAGAACTTATCAGCCGCATTTTACTAACTTAACAGGACCATATTGGAGCTGTCATACTTATTAAAATGATTCCTCAGGTGAAGAAGTCAATTTTGTGTATTTTCTTTAAGGTGTGTTTGGAGGTTTCTTCTACAGTATTCATATATTTGTGCATCGACACGGGCCTGTGAGGAGGAACTGGTGGAAGAGTCTTCTGCTTTGTTTTGGCCCATCCACTGCCACTTGGTGTCTTTTCTACCTTATTTAAATTTCACACTGGCACCACCCTATCTATGGTGATCTCATGGTTGGCATCAGGATAATGATGTGGGCATCTGCGCATGCGCAGATTTCTCAGTACCACCAGCGCCATTTTCCTGAAGCCGCCCCATGAGATCATTCTGTGCCAATGCCACCCATGGATAGGATGATGCCAGTGGGTAATTTAAATAAGGTAGAATAAAAGATACTCAGAGGCAGTGTATGGGCCAAAACAGAGCAGAAGACCCTTCCTCCAGTTCTGCCACGATGCATGAAGATATGAATGTGCCACTGCAGCTAAGACTACACCAGCACAACATTTAAATAAAGGAAAAGAAAAGACACCCAGAGGCAGGGAAGGGGCAAGAACAGAGCTGAATACCCTTTTACCAATTCCGCCCCCAGGGCTGCCCCAATGCACGAATATATGAATATCAGAAAACTTCAAACATGAATGAAAGAAAATCAACAAAAACGGGTTACTTCCCTTCAGGTATTACTTTAATCAGAATGATAGCGCCAATATAACCCTCTCTGCACTTGACTTAGTAAAATGCTGCTGAAAGGTTTTCTTTATTGCACAATCTTTTAGAGTCAAGACCAAGTGAGGTGACAGTTACTGTATTAAAAGATGATGTTTCTGATATATGTCTTCTGTATCTCATTTAAACATTTGTAATTTTTAACTTGTTTTCATCACCATTTTCTAACACTAATAACAATTATGATTTTTCCATTCTGTTCTGCCATTTGAGTGCAGCTAAATGGTATTAATTGTGTTATACCAGTTACGACCCATAGAGGTCACTAGATACCTTTGTATTATGTTTCCCCATACTTAAGAAGAATGTTTCCTTTAACAAAATGAATCATATAGAAGGGAATGCCTCTACTCCTCTGTTATGAAGGAGACGGCATCCATTTTCCTGAGCTCCAGGCATCCTGAGAAGGCATGAATCTTTAGCTCCTTCCCTTCTATGTACAAATCTCTTCACCTGTCGTGCGATGATCTCGGTAAGAGAAAATGCCAATACATGTTTTTGTATTGAATCTGTGTAAGCAAGTTAGAATCCAGTCACTGTTAAAGAAAGAACTGTGAGATAGGAGAAATGCTTTACCATGTAATTCACCATGTTAGCTTGTTTGCATTGTATCTAGATAAAGGTATTTCTGTATAGGATACTTTAAAGTGAAGTTTATTGTGCTGTGAAATAAACCACTTCAGTTAATGCCTTTTGCACTGTATGCAGATAGATGCACTCTGTATTAGAACAGATCCTGCTGCAGTGACCCTTACCCAGTTATTTATGTTGACTGTAACCTGTGTTATAACTACCGTATGTCAGTGTTAGTTTCTTTAACGCACCCAGTACTGACTTTATTTATTCTGTACTTATGTTATAGTTTTTACCAATCAAGTTCACTTCATCACAATAAACTCAGACTACAGAACCTCTACAGTCTTATTTACTGCAAAGTGGACGAGGGTTAGCTGTAAGCGGAAATCCACAGCCTCATGCGTGGATGAAAGCGGAACGCATTCACTAAGTTGTTTGAGGGATTTTTTGTAGAAACCTGTCATTTAAAAAGACACCGTCAACCTGTGGTTATGGTGTTAATCTGCAGGTTAATAGCATTCTGAAAGCCAAGTTACGAGAAGGAAATAAACTATAATGCTGCCTACAGCCTCAGGCTTTCAGACATAGGGCACGATCACATGTTCAGTATTTGGTCAGTATTTTACCTCAGTTTTTGTAAGGCAAAACCAGGAGTGGGTAAAAAATGTTGAAGTGGTGACCGTGTTTCTATTATATTGTTCCTCTGATTGCTCAACTCTTGATTGTCACAAGAAAGTGACAGACTTTGAGCTGTGTATTTTAAACATGTTAATTTTTTTAGTAGGGATAATGTCAGTTTCCTCGCTGGCAGTGCTAGGTCAGTTTGCAGCAGTGTGCTACCACACCCACATCCCATTAAGTAGTCACATGGTCCAACATTTGTTGTCAATTAAAAAATATATCTGCTGCAATACTACACATTATAAGATATGTCAAATAGCAAAATGGCAACAATGAATTGCAGGGCTATCTGCACAGCTACTACAGATATAGGAAAAGTGACATGGCACAAACTGCTTGAGAATACAAGGAAACTTGAGAAGACTTAGCTTTAGCTGTGACCACTGTGAAAGTTCCTGGTGCTGGTGCTGGTGTTGCAATCACACCTGGGCCCTGAATCCTAGGGGGCCCCAAAAGCCCCTTTGGCCTGTAGAAAAAGACTTATGCTATTAAAAAGTGCCACCCAGCAGGTTTTAGGGTTATAAAATGAAGCCACTAACTTACAGGCTCTGGGATGCTGAGTGCAATCATACCTTTACTTCAATGATTACATGTTTGATTGCTGAGATAAATGTTAAAGAAGTCTTTAAAAAGTGTGCAGCAGGGGGACAGAGTGTGCAGCAATTAGCATAAGAGGGGCTGGGTTTCTATGTATTACTGCCCTGTTTTCTCTAAGCCAAATCCTCCCCCCTTACTCTCTCCCTCCATCTCCCTGATTGTGATAGTCACAAGCAGGAGAAGCCACACCCCCTCCAGTCTCTGCACATCCTGATATGTCTCTTCTCACAGATCTGGACAGATCCCTGCTATTGTCAGCACAGATCACAGATGACAGATCACAAATGGGGATCTGTGTATGGAGCATGCTGGGAGTAGTAGTGAATGTGGATGTGCAGACTGTGTGATGGAGCATGCTGGGGATTGTAGTGTCTCTGTATCTGCAGACTGTGTGATGTAGCATGCTGGGAGTTGTAATGTATGTGGATGTGCAGACTGTGTGATGAAGCATGCTAGGAGTTGTAGTGTCACTGGCTCAGAATCTGCAGAGACAGTGCAACCCTCAGCATGCTCCATAGAGAGATCCCCATCTGTGATCTGTCATCTGTGATCTGTGATGACAATAGCAGGGATCTGTCCAGTGCTGTGAGTGCCTTGGTGCTGTACCTTGCTTCTGCACACCATAGCTGATGAAGGCCACTTAGGCTGAAACGTGTTGTATGTATATTGCCCAAATAAAGTTCGCAAAATTAATAACCAAGTTCCTCACTCTTCAAATCCCAGGAACTCTGGACAGTGTGAAATCCTTCCTTACACACTTAGCAAGTATGGTATGAATATGTGCAGTGCATGTTTTATATTGCATGCTACCCTCAGGTAGTGCTAGCTCTCTTCTTGTTCTTTAGTACTGGTTTTGGCTGACCCCCACCGTGCCATACACACCTGTTCACTATTCCTGTTGTTTTGATTGTGGAAAACCTTGGTACTTGTTCACACTCAACTATCTTACCCTGTCCACAGGCTTTGTTAATTGTTAGCACCAGTGGCGTAACTAGAGTCTGGTGGGCCCCGATGCGAAATTTAGACCCCCCGCACACATGTCAGTCAGATGTACGGGCCCCGTGTAATGTTCTAAATACTTTAGAGACTCACAGATTGACATTGACCCCTCTCCCCCTTCATTATGTATTAATGTCCCAATGTCCCTCATCCTGCAATATATGGTCCTCCTACTGGAATATTGCCCTTATCTTGGTATATATGTCCCCCATCCTGGTATATATAGTCTTCCTCCTCCCGCCACCATAGTCCTCCAATTATTATAATGCACCCCCATATTCCTCTATGTATTCCAATGTACCCCTTAGTCATCTTTGCATTATAATGCAGCCCATAGTCCCCATTCGTAAGGTAGCCCCAATAGTCATCCAATTATTAAAATGCACCCCCATTATCCTACAATATAGTATAATGCCGCCTCATAATCCTCCATATAGTATAATACAGCCTCACAACCCTCCATATAGTATAATGCAGCCTCATAGCCCCTCCATATAGTATAATGTAGCCTCATATCTCTCTATATAGTATAATGCATCATCATAGCCCTCTATACAGTATAATTCAGGCTCAGTTCTCCATATAGTGCAGCCTTATATCTCTCCATATATTGCAGCTTCATATATGCCACCTCATATCTCTCCATATAGTGCAGCCTCATATATGCAACCTCATAGCTCTCCACCAAGTGAAGCTTCATAACTCTCCATATAGTGCAGCCTTATATCTCTCCAAATATTGCAGCCTTATATATGCAGCCTCATAGTCCTCTATACAGTATAATGAAGGCTCAGTTCTCCATATAGTGCAGCCTTATATCTCTCCATATAGTGCAGCCTCATATAGTGCAGCCTTATACATGCAGCCTCATATCTCTCCATATAATGCAGCTTCATAGTGCAGTCTCATAACTCGCCATATAGTGTAGCCTCATATAGTACAGCCTTATAACTCTCCATTTAGTGCAGCCTCATAGCCTCTCCATATCGTATCATGCACCCCCCTCTTCCTCCTATAGTCCTCTGGCCACCTTGCATTCACTTATTAAAAAAAAAATCTGACTTACCTCTCCTGGTTGCCTCGCTGCTCCATTCTCCCATAAACAGAAGAGAAGACTTAGAAGGAGGAGGTGCGAGGAGGCAACACCAGCCTGCTAAATGCATTCCACAGTGGAATGCAGATGGAAAGCAGGCAGTGCCAAGAGGAAGCGAGGGGAGGAGTGTCGAGCCCCAGGTTCTGGGGTACTCGGGTATCAGGCTCGGTGGGTGCTGTTCACGGGGAATGTCACAGGTGGCAGTGCCTGAGCCCGTGGCCTGGGTGACACTTCAAAAAGGGGTGTATGTACAGGGGATAAGAGTTTGTCATGTGATGCCACCTGTAGTACCTGGTGATGGGTCACCAGCGCCACCACAGTCCTCTGGAGTCCTACAGGTGGAGCTGGTCCTCTGGGGCAGCATAGAGAGAATGGGGCAGCTTGAAGGTAAGCTGGAGGTCGTGATAGGGTGAAGTGGAGCAGTCTATAAGGGTACTGGGAGCGGAGAGGAATGACGCACACACACTGTAGTAAGTCTCTTTTACCTTTACTGGAGGTATAGCAGGTACATCCGTCCAGGGCACTGTCGAGTGACCAGGTGCACAGTGAGCTTCCACAGCAAGTGGGTATAAGGCCTCCTCTGCTTCTCTGCAGTTACTGAACCCCTGTCTGCATGCAGGCAGACTGGCCTCCTCATTTCCTCTGGTCTTCTCTCCCTCCTCCTGCGCGGTCCACAGGTTACCCTCTCTGACAACTGCTTTGTGATGTCTCACTGCAGTGTCTGGCTCCCTCTCTCTGGGTATGCAGGGGGACCGGGTGACTAAAGTCTCCACAGTGTGACGGGGTTTTCTGTAGTCTTGAAGTAATCCTATAGGTGCGGATCCCCGAGGTCCCGTACATCTTTGGGTGAACCTCCACTGGTTCCTCACTCCCTTGGCTCTGCTCATTGCCTTCTGTCCCCACTCCTAGGCTGGCTGGACAGCAGAAGGGCCACTCCGGGTCACTGGTTCGGGCCTAAGTACGGCACCGAGCACCAGGACATCTTCGCAGCTCTCCCAGCATCTGCACATTCTAACTAACTCCTCCCCCAGCAGCAGTATTTATAGGGAACCTCACCTAAAGTCAGTGAGTATAGCTCCCCCTACTGTGTCGGGGTGGAAGGTGTTGCATGTAGTAGATACCTGCTGTGGAAACCCAGCTGTGCATTATGGAAGTCTGTGGCTGCCTGCGTGAGCAGGGTGCCACAGGAGCAGCAGCAGCAGGAAGCAGAAGGCTCCCCTTTCACCCCGCCCCTCCTTTCCGTGATGCATGGGCTCCTTAGCTGCGCGCAGCTCACTGCCGAGCAGTGCCGCACATTCATGTGAAGCGGCGCTGAGCGCAGGGATTGGTGGTGGATAGGGGCGGTAGGCGGAGCGGGCCCCTGTACGTCTGGGCCCCATTGGCAGCCGTGACCTCTGCGACCTCGTTCGTTACGCCGCTGGTTAGCACCTTTTGCTTGGGCCTGCTCCGCTTTTGTTCATGAAATTGCTAGCCTGGCGCTGTGAAGGTCAATTTTGTTACAGATGAGTGATTGGAGGGCATAGCCAATTAACCAAGAGTCAAGGGGGATCGCTAGACCATCTTAATTAAACTCGTATAGAAGAAAAGAAGATATCAAAAAGACCGATGCAACCTCCAGTTTGTTTTTCAAAAAGCAAGGATCATTTTTATTATTACAAGCATCAAGCAACAGATAAGATCCACAAACAGTTAAAACATTTAAAATTTAGCCTCAAATAGCCACATGCAACCTCCAATACAAATATGTTAGCAGGTACCCCTTTCCTGTTATCCTGAGCCAAGTAAATATTGCACAGTAGGTAATCCGGGTGACTCAAAATACACATAAGAAATATACAAGCATAGCAGTCTTATTGTATACTAGCTGTGAGCCCGATGCAAATGCATCGGGATTCTAGAACGTGCATTAATTTGATTATAGTAGTTATAGCTGTTAGCCTGATGCAAATGCATCGGGTATCTAAAATATGTTTATTGTTTTTTTAAAGATTTTTAAATAATAATCGCATCATCAATAGCAATAATATAAGCCATAGCATTATTATTAGCAGTAATAGCAGTATTAATAGCATTATTAGCAGTATTATGAGCATTAATAAAAGTATTAATAGCATTAATAGCATTATTATTAGCATTAATAGCATTATTAATAGCATTATTAGCATTAATAGCATTAATAATGCCATTAATAGGATAAATATTAGCATTGATAGCATTAATAGCATAATTAATAGCATTAATAGCATTATTAATAGCATTAATAGCATTATTATTAGCATTAATAGGATAAATATTAGCATTAATAGCATTAATAGCATTATTATTAGCATTATTATTGGCATTATTAGCATTAATAATAGCATTAATAACATTATTAATAGCATTAATAGCATTATTATTAGCATTAATAGCATTAATAGCATAATTAATAGCATTAATAGCATTAATAGCATTATTATTAGCATTAATAGAATTATTATTAGCATTAATAGCATTAATAGGATAAATATTAGCATTAATAGCATTAATAACATTATTAATAGCATTAATAGCATTATTAATAGCATTAATAGCATTATTATTAGCATTAATAGGATTAATAATAGCATTATTAGCATTAATAATAGCATTAATAACATTATTAATAGCATTAATAGCATTATTATTAGCATTAATAGCATTAATACCATTATTATTAGCATTAATAGCATTAATAATACCATTAATAGGATAAATATTAGCATTAATAGCATTAATAGCATAAATAAGAGCATTAATAGCATTATTAATAGCATTAATAGCATTATTATTAGCATAAATAGCATTATTAGCATTAATAATAGCATTAATAACATTATTAATAGCATTAATAGCATTATTATTAAAATTAATAGAATTAATAATAGCATTATTAGCATAAATAATAGCATTAATAACATTATTAATAGCATTAATAGCATTATTATTAGCATTAATAGCATTAATAGTATTATTAATAGCATGAATAGCATTATTAATAGCATTAATAGGATTATTATTAGCATTAATAGCATTAATAATAGCATTATTAGCATTATTAATAGCATTAATAACATTATTAATAGCATTAATAGCATTATTATGAGCATTAATAGCATTAATAATAGCATTATTAGCATTATTAATAGCATTAATAACATTATTAATAGCATTAATAACATTATTAATAGCATTAATATCATTATTATTAGTATAAATAGCATTAATAATAGGATTATTAGCATTAATAATAGCATTAATAACATTATTAATAGCATTAATAGCATTATTATTAGCATTAATAGAATTAATAATAGCATTATTAGCATTAATAATAGCATTAATAACATAATTATTAGCATTAATAGCATTATTATTAGCAGTAATATTATTATTAGCATTTTTTTTTAAATTATTATTTATTATTTGTTATTTATTTTTTAATTATGTTTTATTTATTTTTTTATAATTTTTTAATTATTTTTTAATTATTTTTTTATTATTAAATTTATTATTTAGGCTGAGAGGCAGTTGTCATTCAGGTGCGCTAAAGGGCTGATCTTATTAGCATATATTTTATTTTTTTATTATTATTTTTATTGAATTTTTATTATTTTTAATTATTTTTTTTATTATTTTTTAATTCTTTTTTAATTATTTTTTTTATTATTTAATTTATTATTTAGGCTGAGAGGCAGTTCTCATTCAGGTCCGCAAAGGGCTGATCTTATTAGCATATATTTTATTTTTATATTATTATTTTTATTGAATTTTTTATTATTTTTAATTATTTTTTTTTATTATTTTTTAATTCTTTTTTAATTATTTTTTTTATTATTTAATTTATTATTTAGGCTGAGACGCAGTTCTCATTCAGGTCCGCAAAGGGCTGATCTTATTAGCATATATTTTATTTTTTTATTATTATTTTTATTGAATTTTTTATTATTTTTAATTATTTTTTTTTATTATTTTTTAATTCTTTTTTAATTATTTTTTTTTATTATTTAATTTATTATTTAGGCTGAGACGCAGTTCTCATTGAGGTCCGCAAAGGGCTGATCTTATTAGCATATATTTTATTTTTTTATTATTATTTTTATTGAATTTTTTATTATTTTTAATTTTTTTTTTTTATTATTTTTTAATTATTTTTTAATTATTTTTTTTATTATTTAATTTATTATTTAGGCTGAGAGGCAGTTCTCATTCAGGTCCGCAAAGGGCTGATCTTATTAGCATATATTTTATTTTTTTATTATTATTTTTATTGAATTTTTTATTATTTTTAATTATTTTTTTTTATTATTTTTTAATTCTTTTTTAATTCTTTTTTTTATTATTTAATTTATTATTTAGGCTGAGACGCAGTTCTCATTCAGGTCCGCAAAGGGCTGATCTTATTAGCATATATTTTATTTTTTTATTATTATTTTTATTGAATTTTTTATTATTTTTAATTATTTTTTTTTATTATTTTTTAATTCTTTTTTAATTCTTTTTTTTATTATTTAATTTATTATTTAGGCTGAGAGGCAGTTCTCATTCAGGTCCGCAAAGGGCTGATCTTATTAGCATATATTTTATTTTTTTATTATTATTTTTATTGAATTTTTTATTATTTTTAATTAATTTTTTTTATTATTTTTTAATTCTTTTTTAATTCTTTTTTTTATTATTTAATTTATTATTTAGGCTGAGACGCAGTTCTCATTGAGGTCCGCAAAGGGCTGATCTTATTAGCATATATTTTATTTTTTTATTATTATTTTTATTGAATTGTTTATTATTTTTAATTAATATTTTTATTATTTTTTAATTCTTTTTTAATTATTTTTTTTATTATTTAATTTATTTATTTTTTTAAGTTTGACTGAGACGCAGTTCTCATTCAGGTCCGCCTTTTTTTTGCCCATTGACATACATTACCGGTGTGTCAGCGATTTTGGCCGCCCACCTGGTTCTATTTGTCGGCCCTAAAATCGCGGACACACCGCTAATGCATCTCTATGGGCAGTCAGCCCGATTTCGGATTGAACGGCAACCAATCAGAAGTCGAGCTGACTGGCCATAGAGATGCATTAGCGGTGTGTCCGCGATTTTAGGGCCGACAAATAGAACCAGGGGGGCGGCCATAAAATCGCCGACACACCGGTAATGTATGTCAATGGGGAAAAAAGGCGGACCTGAATGAAAACTGAATGAGGAGCTCTTCTGATTGGCTGAGGGCATTATCCATCGACCAATCAGAAGACGGCGTGAGATTTCATTGAGGTAGAATGGGGGATTTTTCCTCCATTCTATCTTAATGAGAAGGAAGAGGACGTCGGAGGTGGAATTTTCGGAAAAGAAGACAGAAGATCCCCGGGGCCGGACGAAGAGGCGGAGAGAAGAGAGAAGACCCCCGGGGCCGGAGGAAGAGGACACCTGGCCGGACGGAGGATCGGACGGACGATCGGACGGACGATCAGATGACTTGAAGGCATGTAAGTGATGGACGGGGGCTTCGGGTGTAGGGCCTTAGGTGAGAGCGGCGTTAGGTTAGGGGACGGCGGGGGGTTAGGGTGTAGGGCTTTAGCGACAGGGGCAGGGGACAGCGGCGGGAGCTTAGGGGGTATCGGCGGGGGCCTAGGGGGTAGGAGCTTAGGTAGGGGCGGCGATGGCTTAGGGGGTAGACGGCGGGGCTTAGGGGGTATCGGCGGCGGCTTTGGATGGTGCGAGTCGGGGGTTAGGTAGTCGGGGCTTAGGGGGTATCGGCGGCGGGTTTGGATGGTGCGAGTCGGGGGTTAGGTGGTCGGGGCTGCTGCGGGGTTTAGGGGGTTAGGGGCGGCGGTGCCTTAGGGGGTAGGCGGCATGGCTTAGGGGGTATCGTCGGGGGTCTAGGGGGTAGGGGGTTAGGGGCGGCGGTGCCTTAGGGGGTAGGCGGCATGGCTTAGGGGGTATCGGCGGGGGCCTAGGGGGTAGGGGCGGCGATGGCTTAGGGGGTAGACGGCGGGGCTTAGGGGGTATCGGGGGCGGGTTTGGATGCTGCGGGTCGGGGGTTAGGTGGTCGGGGCTGCTGCGGTGCTTAGGGGGTAGGGGCTTAGGTAGGGGCGGCGATGGCTTAGGGGGTAGACGGCGGGGCTTAGGGGTATCGGGGGCGGGTTTGGATGCTGCGGGTCGGGGGTTAGGTGGTCGGGGCTGCTGCGGTGCTTAGGGGGTAGGGGCTTAGGTAGGGGCGGCGATGGCTTAGGGGGTAGACGGCGGGGCTTAGGGGGTATCGGCGGCGGCTTTGGATGGTGCGGGTCGGGGGTTAGGTGGTCGGGGCTGCTGCGGGGCTTAGGGGGTAGGGTGCTTAGGGGGTAGGGGCTTAGGTAGGGGCGGCGATGGCTTAGGAGGTAGACGGCGGGGCTTAGGGGGTATCGGCGGCGGCGGCGGCGGCTTTGGATGGTGCGGGTCGGGGGTTAGGTGGTCGGGGCTGCTGCGGGGCTTAGGGGGTAGGGTGCTTAGGGGGTAGGGGCTTAGGTAGGGGCGGCGATGGCTTAGGAGGTAGACGGCGGGGCTTAGGGGGTATCGGCGGCGGCTTTGGATGGTGCGGGTCGGGGGTTAGGTGGTCGGGGCTGCTGCGGGGCTTAGGGGGTAGGGGGTTAGGGGCGGCGGTGCCTTAGGGGGTAGGCTTAGAGCGGCAGGGGGCTGTAGTGTACAGCGCGATGGTATACTACAGTCCCATGGCGCTTATGGGCATGGGACTGTAGTATACTATAGCGGTGTACACTACAGGAGTATGGGCTTCGGTGGCTTGGTTAGCGGTGTAGCGAGTCGCGGCAGGGGTCTGTAGTGTACAGCGCGATGGTATACTACAGTCCCATGGCGCTTATGGGCATGGGACTGTAGTATAGTATAGCGGTGTACACTACAGGAGTATGGGCTTCGGTGGCTTGGTTAGCGGTGTAGCGACTCGCAATGCCCGCTTCGCGGGCATTGCTTCGCTAGGCTGCAACGACTCGCAATGCCCGCTTTGCGGGCATTGCTTCGTGAGTCGCCTTGGCCGCTACGCGGCCACGGGGAGAGTCCAGGAGAAGCAGCTCGGACTCGCTAACCAAGCGACCGGAAGCAGCGCCGCTCCGACGGAAGTCGCTACGGCAATTATATAATAGATATGGCAGTATGCTGATATAGGGATAACGAATTAGGCACATAGAGCTCTACAAGAATTTATGATGAACACCAACAAGATATCTATCAAAGAATATCCAATTTTTCAGAGTTTGATTTGTACACAGTCAGCAACACCTTTTTGAGCATATATCACAAATGGCTGATAGAGAATTATACAGGTAGACAATATATCTTATGCTCAAGATGTAGACTGTGACAGTTTACAATATATCAGTTTTATGTCCACTTCTAACCTTCCAGTCCGGATTGGGAGTAACAGACCACTCCCAAGAGCAGAGGTAAAATTAGATAGCTCTGTTAGGGTACTGGAGCTAGAACTTTGATATAAAACCTGATTATACCTATATTAATTGCTGCTGTAAATCTAGGGGTAGTGCCGTGCTAACCTCCGCTTTACTTAAATACTTTATGCTTTTTTGTGATTAAGGTTCAGCACAATATATTATGGCGACAGGAAATTATGACCATTAGTCTCATACAATCCGTCCTGAAGAGCAGAGCATGATAAGAACATCGCATTATGCATGGCTATATAAGTATAATGAGAGGAGTTCCTTAGGATCTCTGGTTCTAGCCCCTGTTTTGTCATCTGAAATCTGTTTTTCGTTTTTCTTTAGTTAGCTCTTTTTTGTTATAATGTTTTGATTGTATGATCTATCAGTAATTGTAAGATTAATAAGATATGATGATCTCTTTTAAGACCAACTACAGAGCTAGAGTGTATTGCATGTGAACCATCTGCGTCAGAGGTTTCCTCCCTCTTGACGTCACTGATGACGTTGTAACATTTTTTTTCTCTGTGGAACAACATCCGCCCTGTAAGATATATAAATGGATAATGTGTGTTAATATGTAATGAACCCTGAAGAAGGTGCAAGGTGTGCAACGAAACACGTTGGTGATGTGTGGAGGAATAAAGGAGGAGATGGAGAAAGCAATGTCTTCCCAGTGCATTTTTTGAAGCAGCAGCGCGGACCGTGAGACACCATTCCTGTTTGAATTATCTATTTTCCCGCGTGCGTGAGGTGGTGGAGGTTCTGCAGCAGCTGTTGCCTAAGCATTCAAACTGGTTGTGGGTTATCACAACCTAATCAGGTGAGCAAGCTACATTTTCAGCTATCGTCTAGTGTGTCGCTAGTGATAAGGCACAATCTGCGCCTCTCTGTGTCTCCTTTGTTTTAAATATAAGTTTAATAACCTGTCTTGGTATTGCAGACCCCTCAGTCCTCTAATATCCTTGGTCGCTCTTCTCTGCACCCGCTCTAGTTCAGCTATGTCTTTCTTATACACCGGAGACCAGAATTGTACACAGTATTCTAAGTGTGGTCGCACAAGTGACTTGAATAGAGGTAAAATTATGTTCTCCTCATGAGCATCTATGCCTTTTTTAATACATCCCATTATTTTATTTACCTTTGCAGCTGCTGCCTGACACTGGCCACTAAATGTGAGTTTATCATCTACCCATACACCCAGGTCTTTTTCAGTGGTAGTTTTGCCCAGTGTTTTAAAATTAAGCACATAATTATACATTTTATTTCCTCGTCCCAAGTGCATGACCTTACATTTATCCACATTAAAGCTCATTTGCCATTTATCAGCCCAAGCTTCTAGTTTACATAAATCCTCCTGTAATATAAAATTGTCCTCCCCTGTATTGATTATCCTGCAGAGTTTAGTGTCATCTGCAAATATTGAGATTCTACTCTGTATGCCCCCTACAAGGTCATTAATAAATATGTTAAAAAGAAGCTGGCCCAATACTGACCCCTGTTGTACCCCACTGTTAATTGTGACCCATTCTGAGAGTGTTCCATTAATAACCACCCTTTGTTTCCTATCACTGAGCCAGTTCTTAACCGACTTACAAATATTTTCCCCTATCCCAATTGCTCTCATTTAATGTATCAACCTTTTGTGTGGCACCGTATCAAAAGCTTTTGAAAAGTCCATATACACCACGTCCACTGCATTTCTTTGGTTCAGTCCAGAACTTACCTCTTCATAGAAGCTAATCAGATTAGTTTGACTGGAACAGTCCCTCGTAAACCCATGTTGATATTGGGTTATGAGGTTATTTTTCTTCAGATACTCCAGGATAGCATCTCTTAGAAAACCCTCTAGGATTTTACCCACAGTAGAGGTTAAGGTTACTGGCCTATAATTTCCAAGTTCAGTTTTTGTCCCCTTTTTGAATATTGACACCACATTTGCTATACGCCAGTCCTGTGGTACAGACCCTGTTATTATGGAATCTTTAAAGATTAAAAATAATGCTTTATCTATGACGGTGCTTAATTCCTCCAGTACTCTGGGGTGTATCCCATCCGAGCCTGAGGATTTGTCAACTTTAGTGATTTTTAGACGGTGCCGTACTTCCTGTTGTGTTAAGCAGGTTACACTTAATGGAGAGTTTCTTGTGTAAATACTGTTGCAAAAAAGTCTTTTAGCATATAGGCTTTTTCCTCATCCTCATCCACCATTTCACCCAGACTATTTTTAAGGGAGCCAACACAATCATTTTTTAGTTTCTTACTATTTATGTAGTTAAAGAATATTTTGGGATTATTTTTACTTTCTCTGGCAATGAGTCTCTCTGTCTCAATCTTTGCTGCCTTGATTTGCTTTTTACAGATGTTATTTAATTTTCTGTATTTATTTAATGCCTCGTCACTACCTACTTGCTTTAATTCCCTAAATGCTTCCTTTTTGTTACTTATTGCGCCCCTTACAGCCTTATTTAGCCATAGTGATTTCCTCCTACTTTTAGCATGTTTATTCCCATAGGATAGTATACAGTAGTAGTAGGGATAGGATACATTAGTACATTTAGCAGATAACAAACATTATATGCAAATTGAATAACTAAATGGCAATTATATGTGGGGGAAGAGCACACCATCATCTTCCAAACGCATGCATGGTAGTAAACATTCAGGTCTGGACCTGTGTGTGAATGAGTACATATGAGTATCCACAAAAAACATCAGGTGGATGTGTTTGTCTGAGGCTCTGTGCTTGAGGTTTATCGGTCAGTATAGGGTGATGGCCATTGCTAAGCCTATGACATTTCAGCTGGAGCTACCCCCAGCTTGATGTCTCCAACGTATTTCACAGGTCATCGCTCAGGAGATTTGTTGTGTCCAGTGAGACAACTTTATTATTGCTCCCTCCTATCTGTATATTAAATAACTTTGAGGGTCAGGTGTCAACAGAAGTGAATGCTAGTAGTTTGCAGCATTCCTTTTGTAGGTTTCGCTTGGACAAGTGTGATACCACAACCACCTCCCTTTAAGTAGTTACATTGTCCAACATTTGTTGTCATTTGTTGAGCTGATCCCATCCGTTCTTTACCTAGGGCCTAGATCAGGGGCAGCCAGGGTCAGGTGTCCTGCTCAGCGCATAGGTGCGGAACCTATTTAGTGTGGTCGGGGGAGCCAGGGGTCAGACATTCCCTTTCCCTAGATTCAGGGATACCCTTCCATCTAGTATTACATGAGGTACTTCCCATACCTCGCATGATACTGATTGTCGCTTACAAATACAGATGTAAAATGTTGACTAAATACTAAACATGTTTTCATGACCCTAGTTCTGAGACCCATTTAATTCTTTCTGCCAATGGAGAACTTTGATGTCTTACTTTTTGCAGTAATCTATCATTTTTACAGGCACCATTTTGGGATGTATACATGTCTTTAATCACTTTTCATTGCATTTTTTGAGGGAGTGCAGAAAAATGGCTATTCTGACACTTTTTCTTTATATAACAATTTCTCTAAATACTATTTTTTTTGTACTTTTTGGCTATTTTTTTATTCTCAAGATGAGACAATAGAATGATTTCAAATGTAATGTCTTTGTGTTTTAAATTTTATTTTAAATCTTTCAGTTTCTAGAGCACGCTCCCTTGTAGCCAAAATCCAGTGGATTTTCCTTTATTCATTTGCGGAAAATCCTATGTATTTTTAAGAACTCTCATGCACACTGCTATGAAAAATATCTGCAGCATAAATTGTGGGTTTTAGATCTAGACTAGAGCATGTTAATATAGTTCCATATAGTTAAATAAGTAGAGATACTGGGAAATCCCAGTGGAGCTCAGCAGCTCTATATATAGTACATACAATAAATAGGAGAAAAATTAGAGCAGTTTGCTACAATATTTTGCATATAAAAAACTTGATTTATTAAAGTACTAGAGACATAGTAAATATTAAATTACAAAAGACAAAAGATGCCACTATTACAAATGCACTAGCACCAAGGTACAGTGGAAATATCATACAATAGGATTGACAATCAATGCAAACCATAGGTGAAATAAACCCTTGTTTAGGGAATCACAGAAATGCCAAAAAATCATCACAAAGTTGTATACAGGCTGTACTGTGAAATACCACCCCCATATGGTTGCTGCTCAACTAGTGAGCTGATCAGTCCATAACTGTTAAAAGTCCGGATCCATACCAATAGTGCGTATAGTGCAGGGAGGAGGGAACCCCCTTAGTACCAGACTCCTGACGTACGTTTCGCTTAGTTTTCTTGCTTGTTATCACGATTGCTTCATCAAGAGGAGTACCGCCGGTTATAAACTCGCAGCTTATATCCCTAGTCAGCATGGTCACATGCTTTTACCCAGCCAGTGGAATCGCATATTGCGGCGCATGCGTACTCGCCGCGGTCGGCGACTCGCATCGCTTCCGGCGCGACACGCAGCCCATTCACTCGCGCCGGAAAGGGTATCCCGGCAACGAGTAAACAAGCCGCGCTGAGTCGCGCCTCAGCGATGGAGGTCCGACCCGGAAGAGAAGGCATGCGCACACGATCCACCAGCACTGAACTATAACATGGAGAAGGGCCCCACATTTAAACAATGTAGCGAGCATAAACAAAAGAAGCATGCTCAGGATGCTGTGGTGGTCCATTCTCCAAGAAGAAATGATGATGTTGTAGTATGCGACACAGGTTGAGGGATACAACTGCCGGCAAAGAAGAATAGCAAAGACTTTAAAATCACAATAACCACATTACAAAACACATATAAACATGTACAAGGGGAAAGAGAGGGGAAAGGGAACAATAAAAAACTCCCATTTCAAATGAACAAGGAGTCATGGTGATGATCCAAAATACAGACTATATAGATTTGCGAGTATATATTATATATACATAGAACCCTACAAAAAGGGGGCGAAACTGGTTGTTTCATTAAGGCCTTTAGGGACTACCGTATCCAGTGTGATAATCCACTTTAATTCCCGTTGGGCTAATAGTCTCTGAAGATTACCCCCCCGAATGCCTCCATGAATTTGATCTATTCCCTTTGCTTTCAATGAACTAGGGTTACAGTCATGATGGTAATAAAAATGGCGAGGTAAAGTCTTCAGGGAGGGAACATCTTTTTCTTCAATCTTTTTGGCTGCACCAATCTCCCTTACATGCTCCCTAATTCTAACCCTCAGTTCCCTGGTCGTGAGTCCCACATATATCCTGCCACAGCCACAGGTCAAATAATATATGACATGTGTGCTGCTGCAAGAGATATGCTGATTGATTTTATATGTTCTCAGGCCATCACTGGAGGTGAATTCTGAGCTGCGACAGAGATTGGGGCATGTAGCACAGTCGCCGCACGGGAAGAACCCACTCCGAGGGGGCCCACTCCGAAAATCCTCGGTGTTTTGGCTATGTAGTGACTATGCACCAGTATATCCTTTAAGTTAGAGGATCGCCTAGATGTCATTAGAGGATTCTCCGAAAGGGCATCACCCAGAGCGGGCTCAGATTGCAACACCGGCCAGTGTCTTTTTAGTATTCGCCTCATGGTCTCCCATTCATGATTATAGGTCGAGATGTACCTGGTCTCCCCAAACGCTCCATCCAGCCTATTATTCTTTTCAGAAGAGAGGAGGAGAGCATCACGTTTAGTATGCTTGGCCCTTAAGTAGCCTTTCTTGATGGCTCTATGGCTATACCCTCTCTGCCTAAATCTTTCACTTAAATCCGTTGATTGCTTTTCAAAGTTTGCCTCGGTGGAGCAGATTCGCCTCATCCTCAGAAATTGTCCAACTGGGATTGCTTTAATAGTAGACTGAGTGTGGGCAGACGAGGCGTGCAGTAAAGCGTTTACAGATGTCTCTTTCCTGAAGACATCCGTCTGCACCAACCCCCGGCTACTCACCTCAATCTTGATATCAAGAAAATCAATGCATGTTTTGCTATATTTATATGTGAGCTTGATATTTAACTCATTCTGATTTAGTAATTCCATGAAAGAGTAGAGCTGCTCCGTCGTACCCTGCCACACAATCATAATGTCGTCAATGTAACGCATCCAGCACTGCACATGGGACACGGCCTGCACGCCCCCGAACACACCACGCTCCCAGTTACCCAGGAACAGGTTTGCATACGAAGGCGCACAGGCCGCGCCCATGGCAGTGCCGCGCTGCTGTAAGTAAAAACGATCTTTAAAGGTGAAAAAATTGTGCGACAGGATAAAACGGAGCAGCTCTATTATCAGCTCACATAAATGAGCATCCCAGTTGGATTCTCCGAGGAAGAGGCGAACCGCCTCCACACCTGCATCATGATCAATGCAGGTGTAGAGGGACTCCACGTCGGCTGTCACCAAATACATATCAGACTCCACAAAGATCCCGTCAATCCTTGCCAGAGCGTCAGTTGTGTCCCGTATATAGGATGGGAGGGTCTCAACAAGTGGTTTTAAATAAAAATCAATAAAGCGACAAACCGGGTCGCATAGACCCTCCATCCCAGACACTATAGGACGCCCCGGAGGATTGACGGGATCCTTGTGAATCTTTGGAAGCAAGTAGAAAGTCGGCACTTTTGGGAACTTTACCAAGAGACCATCAAGTACTTTTTTACTGATGATCCCCTCCTCAAATGCCAAGGTCAGAATCCTGGTCAGATCTTCAGAAAAGGACCAAACAGGATTGGAATCAAGTTTAGCATATACATTCCTATCCCTAAGCTGTTTTAGGGCTTCCTTTTCGTACATGGCGCATGGCCAAATAACCACGTTTCCTCCTTTGTCAGCCGCCTTTATCACTATGTCTTCCAGGGATTTCAATTCAGCAATAGCATTCCGCTGCTGATGCGTAAGATTATCAAAAGACCTTCTAGTTGGAATTTTTTTGAAATCCTCAGCGACCAATTTGGTAAAAATATCAATCGCAGGGCAGGCTGACAAAGGAGGAAACTTCTTAGATCTAGGCAAAATGTTAGAAGGAAACCTACCGGAGGTGTCAGGAGGTTCCTCATTCTCCAACTCCTCCAAATCCCAGAGTGCTCTTTGTTCATTTCTCTCTTCAGTCTCTTGAGCAGTCCTATAATGATATTTCCTTAATAGCAATTTTCGCGAAAACAGATGGAGGTCCTTCAGGGCTGTAAAATAATTAAAAGAATTAACAGGTACAAAAGTCAAGCCCTTAGAAAGGACCTCAATCTGTGTTGCTGTAAGAACATGCTCAGAGAGATTTATAACTTGAAGAGATGTATCATTATTACCATTTACCTTTCTGGGTTTGAAGGGGTTGAGAGACTGTAATCTGGTAACTATCTGACGTTCATCTCCCAGCTGCTGACCCGAGGTCCCTGCTCCTTCTTCTCCAGATTCCCCATCCTGAGTTTCATCCCCCGATGTTAAGGATACCAGAGAGGGAGTTCTGGGAATAATAGGATCAGGTATACCAGGTTGATTGGGTTTAGGTGCTGGTGGAAGATTCCTGGGTTTCCCTCTTTTATTCTTCCATTTATAGACTCTCTGATGCTGATAGTCACCAAGATCTCGATGAAACTTTTTTAATTTAGCTTCCTTGATCTCCTTCTCACATTTGCTGATCTCGTTCTCTATCTCCAACTCAAATTTGGCCAGAGCCTCCTTGGATAGGCCCTCTCTGATCGTCACCTGCAATTCGTCCATTTCTTGCTCTAATACGGAGATACTGGCCTTATTGTCGCCTGACAATAGCCCAATAAAACCGTCTGAGCATATATTAGCCAGGGCTTCCCATTGGTTCTTAAATGTTTCATTGCTAATTGGATACGCAGGAAAAACCTGTATTCTCAGACCTCTTGGAATCATGCCTTTCTGGGAATATCGTTCCAGGAAGGCATGATTCCACCAGAGTCTCGTCCTCCTCTTCATAAGATCCTTGTATCTCACAATCTTGTCTTTTAGACCACCATCATTCACAGCCTTATCCACATTGTCACCTTTCTCTTTAAAGGTCTCATCAAGCTCCAGGAGCCACGTGCGATCACGGGTCCTGTAATCCATGTAAACCAATGGACACACTGTGAAAAACACAGAAAGATACAGTTGATATAGTTCCATATAGTTAAATAAGTAGAGATACTGGGAAATCCCAGTGGAGCTCAGCAGCTCTATATATAGTACATACAATAAATAGGAGAAAAATTAGAGCAGTTTGCTACAATATTTTGCATATAAAAAACTTGATTTATTAAAGTACTAGAGACATAGTAAATATTAAATTACAAAAGACAAAAGATGCCACTATTACAAATGCACTAGCACCAAGGTACAGTGGAAATATCATACAATAGGATTGACAATCAATGCAAACCATAGGTGAAATAAACCCTTGTTTAGGGAATCACAGAAATGCCAAAAAATCATCACAAAGTTGTATACAGGCTGTACTGTGAAATACCACCCCCATATGGTTGCTGCTCAACTAGTGAGCTGATCAGTCCATAACTGTTAAAAGTCCGGATCCATACCAATAGTGCGTATAGTGCAGGGAGGAGGGAACCCCCTTAGTACCGGACTCCTGACGTACGTTTCGCTTAGTTTTCTTGCTTGTTATCACGATTGCTTCATCAAGAGGAGTACCGCCGGTTATAAACTCGCAGCTTATATCCCTAGTCAGCATGGTCACATGCTTTTACCCAGCCAGTGGAATCGCATATTGCGGCGCATGCGTACTCGCCGCGGTCGGCGACTCGCATCGCTTCCGGCGCGACACGCAGCCCATTCACTCGCGCCGGAAAGGGTATCCCGGCAACGAGTAAACAAGCCGCGCTGAGTCGCGCCTCAGCGATGGAGGTCCGACCCGGAAGAGAAGGCATGCGCACTAGAGCATGTTAATCTATGCTGCGGATATCATTGTAAATTTCAATACTAATGGTGCAACATGCGTCTCCCAATACATTGCATCTTCTTCGCAATGATACTCACAGCAGTAAATATAGCAGGATCTCAATACATATTAACCTGAGATCGCTCGATAAAATACAGCCAACATCCACCACATAAAGGATCTGGTAAGCTCCCGGATCTGATTCATACCTGTGCACCCACCTTTGAGGTATATATACAGAGGATGTCATTAAGGGGTTAAAATATTCTTACATTGTGCTCATGTCTTACTACCATGACAAGCAATGTTTTGGATAAATACCAACAATGTCCAGGTATACAGTATTATCATTATTATTATTGCACCATTTATTGCATGGCACTTTACATGTGAAAAGGGGCATACGTTGACAAGTAATAATAATAATAATTTTATTTATATGGCGCCAACATATTCAGCAGCAGTTTCCAATTCAGAAGGGAAATGTACAGACAATCTGAGACAATACAGAGTAACAAAAAAAATTCAGAAACCATGAGGACTAAGGGCCCTGGTCGCCAGCTTACACTCTATGAGGAAATAGGGGAGACAAAAGGTAAATGGTAAAAAGTGCCATCATATATGGTATAGCCATCAATATAATCAATATGGAATTCATGTAACGCTGCATGAACCGGTCACCAGCCAGGATCTGTACAAGTACAGATAAAATGCTATTAAGTGCATAGAGAGTGTAGACATATGGCACAAAAGGACTGATTTTGAAAAGGGAAGATAGGAATAGTTAGACAAGTGAGGTGAGGTGATAGGACAATCTAAAGGGTACAAGTATAATATTCATGAACAATACAAGGCACACACAGGTACAGCAGGAGAGAGGATGCACAGGGCTCACAGTCGACAAGGGATGAGTGATTATACAGTAGATGAGGGTGGAGCTGGTCATGTGGCGGTATAGGGGACTGAGGCTTACTGTAGGTTGTAGGCTTGTTGTATGATGTGGGTCTTCAGGTTCCTTTTGAAAGTTTCCACGGTAGGCGAGAGTCTGATGTGTTGCTGTTCTATATTCCTTTAGATTCAAAATTACATGTCTTAGTATTTTAGAGTGCTGCTGTCTTTTTGTTACAATGTATCATGTTCAGCGCTGCACCTGTACGCATTGCATGATGGAGTGTCGCAGTTTTTTCTTGTTTAGATTATGGGGGTCATGCCCTCTACTGTGCACCCTTCCCGCACTTGCCATGGGTGTTATTGTTCTCTGTTAGCAGGTTCCTACTTGCCCATACAAAGGGAGGTTTTTAATCCAAAGAGAGACTATGATTGAGCTAAAGGATCCAGTAAAGGAAACATGCCTCAACATGGCTACTAGCCATATTTATAAGCTAAGTGTCTCATTTTTTCATATCTCCTTAGCTATAATGCTGTTCTATATTCCTTTTGATTCAAAATTACTCTCTTTGGCTGCCTCTCTTTGAGTGACCACAGTGTGGGTAAGCATGCCTAGATTAGATTTAAAGGAAATCGTTCAGGTCAAAAATCCATATGTAACTGCTATCATTTTCTAATTCCTTTCTCTAAGCACTCTGTATTCATGTATTTCTATTATTTATATATCCCTTCTATCCTCTGTAAACTTCAAACTAAAAGATTAATTCCATCTGTCAATCAGTGAGCTCTCTGCTGCCCATTCCCCGAAGAATGAATATTCATGCATCATTCCACTGTCCTGCCCTTCTCTCTGATCTGTCTGCCGTGTGACTCATTCACTGCAGACAGAGAAGGGAGGGGGAGGAGGAGTGATATTAGCTGCAGCTCTAAACTCTTCATGTCATTGTGTGTATGAGGCATATGTGTATTGTGTGCAGTCTGAGATATTTCTGTTTGTCATTATAGGAACATTTGATCATTTGCTAAGCAGATACACACATTACATGTATGCAGGTAAACCAAAGTTCATATCTACTTACATAATAGCATTGTGGCTTCTGCTTCCATCTGGTTGTAACGCTATCCCACAATCCACCACATTGACCGAAAGACTGGATGTGTGCCGGACGTTATATTGGAAGACCTAAGTTATGGGTCTCTTAGTACGGCAATCGCTGCACTCCAGGTCGACCCCCCCTTGCACCATTAGCCTCCCCCCACACCATCAGCCTCTCCCCGTACCATCAGCCTCCCTCCCCACACAGTGTGATGGTACCTTTACACGCCGCCACAACAGGATGGATACAACCCGCTACAGGCTACAAATGTAGCTTGTAGCGTCAAAATCGCCCGTAGTAGCGGCGTGTGAAGACGGGACGACACAGCCGGCTACAGATACCTCTGTATCCGTGCACTGCCCATAAACAGATGGCTACATCGCCGATTGTAGCGAGCTGTATCGGCGTGTAAAGACGTTACGGAAGGGAACTCTGGACACCCTGCGATGTAGCTGCAATGTAGCTAAGGCGTGACCCTGGCTCCGTGTTACCACGCCCCATGTGCGATCATTGGTGGAAGCTGCTGCTTGCCGATTGGTAGTCGCTGCATAGGGAGGCATATTTAAGGAGCTGACGAGTCACACTACACAATCGCTCGAGCGTGCTGTATTACTCAGCCTCCTGCGTTGCCTGCCCAATCAGGATGTTATTGCTTCGTCCTATCAGCGTACGGACGGCTCGTAATCCACAATTGTAGCACGCCTATGTGCTGTCCCTGCTGCACCAGGTACGCCCATAGTAGCTGGTTATAGCGGTGTGTAATTGAGCTACAGATGGCTACTTGCGACACCCGGCGATGTAGCTAGCTATAGATGTAGCGTGGCGTAGCGCATCTTGTGGCGGCGTGTAAAGAGGGTGCGGTTCCCGTTGGTAACCGTTCGGCCGTGCTCGTGCACGTGAAGTTGCCGTTGGTATCCATCCTGTTGTGGCGGCGTGTAAAGGTACCATTACTGCTTGCTGCTCTCAGGATGCCGGCACGATCATGTGACCCTGCACATCACCTGAACCCATGACGTCACAAAGGTCCTTTCCATCCACATGAGAGTGGCCAGTGGTAACACTGTGCAGTAGGGGGAGCTGCTGGTGTGGGGAGAGGCTGATGGTGCGGAAGGAGGCAGATGGTTCTGGAAGAGGCTAAGGGTGCGGGAAGAGGCTGAGGGTGTGGGCGAGAGGCTGAGGGTGCAGGGAGAGGTTGATGGTGTGGAGGGGGAAAACTGATGGTGCAGGAGAGGGCCTCCCAATGCGATAGCATCAGGTTTCCATCTAGTATACACATAGAAATCTTCGACAGCACAGGCTGCAGCACAAAACACCTCCCCTCTCCCAGCACAGAGGAGAGGGACAGATAGCAGCTTGGGTGGGTGTGGATATTTAAATAACACTTATACAGTAGCTGGACTAATCTTCTGTAAAAGTAAAAGTAATCAACAGGACTAATGTACCTGCTCCATGCAGGGTCTGACAATGCTTATAACAAGGAAACTACAAATGGTACAATAATGATTTTACATGTTCTTAAAAGGTCTGCCCAGGCACTATTCAAGGGTAATATTAGTATTATACTGAAAAATGACCTGACAGAAACCCTTTAATTCACAGGCATCAGGGAAATACAGAAGACATACTACGAGACTTCAGCAAGGCTTTTGACAAAGTATCTCATACCATTCTTAGTGAAAAAATTACCAAGTACAAGGCAACTGTTAAGTAGATTGCTAACTGGCTTAGTGATCAGACCTAAAGAGTCATAAATGGTTACACATCCCGTTTTAAGAATGTCTCAAGTAGGGTACCAGAGGGCTCTGTCCTAGGCCCTTATTGTTCAACATGTTTATCGATGAAGTAGATAAAGAAATTGACGGCAAACTGATTAAATTTGCCAATGACACAAAGCTATGAGGGATAGCTAATACTAGAGAAGAGAAAGAGAATTGAAGAAGATCTAAAGAAACAGGGAAAAATGCTATGTCCTACATCTGGGCAAAAATAAAAATAAAAAGCATATACAGAATGGGAGGAATAGTGCTAAGCAGCAAAAAGGCAAACACAATTGTGGAATGTATTAACAGAAGCATACAGTCTAGATCACGGAAAAGTCATTACCGCCCTCTACTCCTCTTTGGTCAGACCTCATCTGGAATACTGTGTCCAGTTCTGGACACCATATTTTAAAAAAAGACATAAACAAACAGGAGCAAGAGTGACCAGAATGGTGACCGACCTGCAAACCATGTCCTATGAGGAACGGTTACAGGATTTTGGAATGTTTAGCTTGCAAAAAAGAAGACTAAAGGAAGTCTACAAATATCTAAAGGTCTGTCATACTTTTGGTGGTTCAGCCCTATCCTCATTTGCACAAGGAAAGACTAGAAGCAATGGAATGAAACTGAATAGGAGAAAATATTAGAAAAAACTTTTTGACAGGGAGGGTGATCAACTAGTGGAGCAGGCTCCCACAAGAGGTGGTGAGTACTCCTTCAATGGAAGTCTTCACAAAGAATCTGTCTGAGATGATTTAGTGAATCCTGCTTTGAACAGGTGGTTGGACAAGATGACCCAGAAGGTCTCTTCCAACTCTACCAGTCTATGGTTCTGGGATTCTTCTCAGCTCCTACCAATGACATGCTCTGTTCAGTTGATTCAAATGCAGATCAAAATTACAACAATAAAGGTATTTAGGATCACTTAGAGATACAATTACAGGAGCAGGGTAGATAGCAGAAGTATATTAGGATAGTGTTAGTTAGGACAATAGAAAAGGGATCACATTAGTAGTGGAAAACCTCTTTATCTTTATTTATACAATGTATAGGTATATGGTGGGAGGTGGGCCTTATTGTAGGTAATCTCCATGTCTGTGTTTAGGCACATAAAGTGTTATTTTATTTATTATTATTTTATGATATATTGATAGTAAAAAAATGTGAGCACATTGGCTTTTCACTCCCTTTCTTTCATTTGTTTGGATTCATGGGGTTACAGTTTGCTTGTATATCTGATAGATACATTTCTAAACCTTTAGTTGTACTCCACTTTGTTGGTTTCAATTTTTTAAGAAAAGCCGGGGAACCCATGAGGTAGACAGGCTACATGATAATCAGGAGGGGAGGGAGATAAGGGTCAATAGGTGCATTAGGTTGGAATAAGAATAATGTGAAACGAGGTGATTGGTTGAGGAGTGGTCTTGGAAGAAGGAAGGGGGAAGCAATATAAGGAATATAGGGGAAGGAAAGCAAAAGCTGCTTCTGTGGCACCCTGGTTGGGGCACCACAGGAACTCTTAGGACATGGATGGAAAGTACACAGCAAGCAGACCCCACTAACTAACAACACCTTTCACCCCAGACCTGTAGGGGGAGATCCACTGGCTGCCTTAAGCCAGTTCCCCCTATAAATACGGGTCTTGGAGGGAGAAACACCGGAGTGTGCAGTCACTAAAGAACTGTAAACAGCTAGGAGAGCTGACCTGGTACTGGAGCCACGCTAGGCCCATGCCAGAGACTCCTGGAAAGTGGTAGACCCTTGGAACAGGGGTCATAGGAACAGGAGACAAGTACTGAATAGGGACAGAGGAGCCACCTAGACTGACCCTAACAAAGTTCCGGTCACTGGGTCCGAGCTACATAGCCACAGTTCAGACTTTGCAGAGAAACCAGCACTACAACAACGAGGTTTAGCTCCCCGGACGCCCGAAGCACCACCAAATGAGAGTCGAGAATTCGGCAGGAATCCCATAGAAGTGCCCTCAGTGCAGCAAACCCGGGTGTAAAGACTCACCAAAGAAAGTGCAGTAATGGTTTGGTCGGGTTTCATGCCTGCCAGACTTCAGTAAAACTACGTATACTAGGAAGCCTACAATCCTGCTTGCTGTGGAACTCCTGAAGTGTCTACCTCATCCCCGGTCGAGTGTACCCGTCAACACCAGTAAAGGTACCAAAAAGGCTTTATGTGTATGTGTCCCTCCTTCCAGCCGCACTACACTGATTGCGCTACCCTATTCCTTCCAATACTACTAATTGCCCCTGGGACTCCAACTCGTCCTGTAGGGAGCGGTTCCATCTAGCTGCAGCCCATCACCCCGGAGGTCTGAGCAGCGCTGGTGCCTTCACCGGATACCTATAGGTGGCGTCACGAAATAGACTTGATTATTTACCTAACTGTGCATTTCACCCACCGGGCCCTTACAGCCTCAGGCACCGAACCATGACAGTAGCCCAGTGCCTGAGTCCTGAGAACCCGGCAATGGTGAGTCAAATTTGGCATCACGAACAGGATGCGAAAAGACCCGTTTCCTAACGGGTATTGTGTGCTATCTAATGACTGTGACCCACTGGTTTACCCCAGAATGTACAACCCCTGGTCGTTCAGCCACCCGGCGGCACCATGCTGCTGCCGCTGCCCGCAACAGCGGCCCCGATCATGCCGATATCTCTGCCGTACGTCCCGAATGAAGCCTGGTTATCAAAGTACAGCTCTAAGCCTGGTACCCTAGATGCGTTACAGAGGAAGATATGCACCGTGCTGGATATGCAAGCGATGACCGGTAGGCAAAGAGCGTCAGTAATAATGGGACAGTTAACAGATGCAGCAGAGCTAGAAACCCGAAACTGGTCTGTAGGAGATCAGGAGTCTGTTGAGCAGATATTTATAAAGCTAAACAGAGTTTTTGAGCATTACACTGAAGCGGAGTTAAGACTGTTGTTTTACCATTGCAAACAGGGGGCACAGGAGAGTGTCCTGGACTATGCACTGCGCCTCCAAGAGGTGCTGAGACTGTTAAAACAAGCCTATCCCGGTGGTGTTAGAGATGAAAATAAAACGCTGATTGAACAGTTTGTTGTAGGACTCCGATTACTCAATGACAAGAAACAGGCATGTTGGTGCGCTCTGCAAAACCCTGATGCAGAGTTCGCTATGTTAAGAGACTTAACAGTGCAGGGACAGCAGTTCCCTACAGTGCCACATCTAACCTCACAACCGCAGTGGACTAAAACCCCTTCCGTGCCGGAAGCACCTCCTTCACCCCCCGCAGTACAATCAAACGCACAGACTGTGACACCTGTCCGGTTTGACAAATTGTGCGCCTAGGTGCAGCAGCTGACCAAAGAGGTGGCAAGGCTCAGAGGTGAAAGAAGACCCAAGACAGAATCAAGGCCATCAGACAAGATCCAGCTTGCTGACAGCCCCGACGACGTTCCATGGATGAGGAAGAGGACACCACCACTTCGAGGGAAACCTACAGATCGCTACTGCGCCAACGGGCATCGCATCTGCCGCAAGGGCGACAAGGAAGGACATGTCTACCGTTCCTGTCCTTTAAACAAGCAACCCCTGGGAGAGAAGGGCCAACCCCAGGAGTAGACAGTCTAGGCCCAACCAACTGGGAGCGCAAGTACGTGGGAGACCGTCCGTACTTATCCATCATCATCGACGGCACTGCTACCACCGCATTGATAGACACTGGATCCCAGGTGACAACCATCCCGAGTATCGTTTATAAACGGTTCTGGTCGACATTAAACTAGAACCCCCAAACCCTGACTTGAACATCGAGGCAACCAATGGGTTGCTAGTTACAATAGAGGGGCAGTGGGAAGCAACAGTAAAGGTGGGGAGGGTGCAGCTGAAGAACCAGGGTATCATAGTGGTTCAGGACAAACCATATGAGCGGGATCCACATGTGATACTGGGTACCAATGTGATGGTTAAATGCCTAGATGAAGTGTTGATTTTGCTCCAACAGAGTGCAGAAACCGCTAAGTGAGAGGAGAGCTCTACAGAGAGAGATTCGAGCTCTGGTGTACCAACAACAGGTAAAAATGTCAAATGGTGAAATTGGCAGTGTACGGGTGACCGATCCAATTCCAATTGTAGTACCACCCAGAAGTGAAATGATGATCTGGTGTGGGGCAGCAATGGGTCTCAGAGGGCAGGACTACCAGGCAGTAGTGGAGCCGTGATGTCTGATAGTAGTCCTACACTCCTGACAGCCAGGGGGGTGGTTGATGTAAGAAGGGGAAGGGTCCCTGTACGTATACTGAATTATGGTGATGATGAAGTAAGATTGCCAAGGAATTCCACTGTTGCAAAATTGTACCATGTTGAAAACAATGCCATACATGAAGTAAAATCCTTTTCACAGACAGTAACAGACGAACCCCCTCACTCCAAAGGTCAGTTAGAGAAATGGTGTCAGGAGCTCAGGGTAGGAACTGACAACACACCTTCTCATCAGAAAAATGGAGTCTACCGGGTAGTTCGAGAGTATGAGCAGGTATTCAGCAAACATCCACTTGATTTTGGGAGGATTAAAGGGGTACAACATCACATACCCACAGGTGACCATGCATCCATCAAAGAAAGGTACAGGCCTATACCGCCCACACACTACCAAAAAGCAAAAGGACATGAAGAATGCAGGGGTCATTAGGGATAGTTGTAGTTCCTGGGCAGCACCACTGGTCCTGGTTAAAAAGAAAGACGGTAGTATGAGAATGTGCGTAGACTATAGGCAGATCAATAGAGTCACACACAAGCATTCATACCCGTTGCCCCGCATAGAAGAGTCACTAGCTGCACTTAAGTCTGCCAATTACTTCTCCACATTAGATCTTACTAGTGCGTACTGGTAGGTCTCCGTTGCAGAAGAAGATCATGAGAAGACAGGCTTCACGACGCCGATGGGGTTATGCGAGTTCAACAGTATGCCATTCGGGTTGTGCAACGCCCCAGGAACATTCCAGAGGCTGATGGAGTGTTGTCTAGGTCACAGAAACTTTGAGACTGTACTGCTATACCTGGACGATGTCATAGTATACTCCCAGACCTCTGAAGACCACCTACAACACCTGAGCGAAGTGTTTGAGTCATTGTCCAAGTATGGTATGAAACTGAAGCCATCCAAGTGTCACTTGCTGAAACCCAAAGTCCAGTACCTGGGACATGTGGTTAGTGCAGAAGGCGTAGCACCTGACCCGGACAAAGTTACGTCATCAAGAACTGGCCAGCGCCAACCACCTTCAAGGAGGTACGTCAATTCTTAGGACTGGTCGGGTACTACAGAAGGTTTATCAAGGGCTACACGAAAATAGTAGCACCCATGCAAGATCTCTTGGTAGGTCAATCCAAGAAAGGCAAAATCAGAGGACCTCCGTTCCAGTGGGGATCAGAACAAGAACAATCTTTCCAGAAATTGAAAGATGCCTTGACAGGAGAAGAGATCCTGACCTACCCGGATTACAACCTAGCATTCCTGTTATACACGGATGCGAGTAACGAAGGCTTAGGAGCAGTCCTAGCTCAGAGACAGCAAGGTAAAGAGAAAGTGATAGCCTACGATAGCAGAAAACTCCGCCCAACTGAGAGGAACCCCGAGAATTACAGCTCTTCAAGTTGGAGTTCCTAGCCCTGGTCTGGGCAATCACAGAATGTTTCAAGCACTACCTGGCGTCCTCCCTGTTCACAGCCTTCACTGACAACAACCCTCTGACCCATTTGGAGACTGCAAAGCTGGGAGCCCTAGAGCAGCGTTGGATGGCAAGATTGTCGAACTACGACTTTACCGTCAAGTACCGGGCAAGTCACAAGAATGGCAGCGCTGATGCCCTGTCCAGAATGCCTAACCTCCCAGATGAAGGAGAAGACATAGACGACCTGGAAGAGATAGAATTGCCAGCTTTCCACTGCACAGGTACTGCCTCGTGTCATCAGGCGAGTCAAAGGCGTAAGGAAAGGACCGTGAACCCTTTACCTCACCATGACTGGAAAGAGACTCAAGCCAATGATCCAGATGTTAGCTTGGTCAAATAGTTGATAACTCAAAAGCACTCCAGTCTGGATCCAGATGCCTCACTAGATGCCAAGCGCCTGTGGAAAGAAAGAGGAAGGTTATTCGTCTACCAAGGGAAACTATGCAGACGTTAACTGAACCCCAGAACACATGAACTTATCTGGCAGATAGTAGTTCCAAAAGCAGATGCCAAAATGGTCCTAGAAGCCTATCACGATGATGCCGGACACTTTGTCTGGAAGAAACTAGAAATGCTGTTAAAAGACGGCTTCTACTGGGTCGGCATGAGAGGTTCAATTGAGAGATGGTGCAAGGACTGTGGACCGTGTCACCTTAGAAGAAGAGACCACCTAAGCCAAAAAGCGCCATTGCAGCCAATAGTTACTAAGAGACCTCTTGAAATAGTTGCTCTAGATCATGTGAAGTTAACCCCAAGCAGAACAGGTTACACTTATGCACTCACAATGGTTGACCACTACTCAAGATTCCTCGTAGCAGTACCAGTCAAGGACTTAACCGCAGAAGTAGCAGATAAAGCGTTTCAGAGTTACTTTTGTCGCCCGCATGGGTATCCAGATCAAGTATTGACAGATCAAGGGCCAGCATTCGAGTAAGAACTGTTTCACGCATTCTTAGGATTATACGGATGTAAAAAGATAAGGACCACACCGTATCATCCCAGACAAATGGTTTGTGCGAAAAGATGAACAACATAGTCATCGACATGTTAAAAACTTTACCGCTAAATGAGAGAAATCAATGGCCCAAAAAGCTGCCTGACCTTGTGGACATCTACAATCATATCCCAGTTAGTTCAACCAGCTACGCACCGGCTCATCTAATGCGAGCAAGACCAGGAAAACTTCCAATTGACTTAGAGATGGGAACAGTTGAACCAACCCCAGACTCGCCAGATGAAGATTGGAATCATCAACGCCAAGAGCAATACAGAAAAGTACAAGAGAGTGTTGAAAGGAACCTAAATCAGAGCAGAAGCAAACAAGAACATGATTTCAATAAATACGCTTCAGCTGAACCCTTAACATCAGGTGAACTAGTACTCAAGAGAAGAAGAAAAACCAATAAACTAGATGACAATTGGGAATCAGAACCTTACACAGTAATGCCGTCAAACTATGACAACTCCAAAACATGTGTAATTAGCAAGGATCAAGGAATAACAACTGCATCTATATCCAGAGACCATCTAAAGAGATGTCCTGACCAGCTAAAACCTCAGAAAACAAGTTATCCCTCAGTAACAGTTGAAGAACCAAAGGAAAACTTAATCCATACTGAAATCGGAGATTTACCAACCGACTGGCCTCAATGCAATGGTGCATTCCTCATACTAGTTATTTCCTTTTACCAACCTGTAGAAAATCAAGTACCAATTCAACCCGTTCAAGAAGAACCTGTTCAAATGCAAGAGATGCAGCCTGTTATACCAGAACCTGAGATTCCTATAATCGGTGAACCTGCTAGTCTCACAGTAAGACCAAGGTCTCGCAGACAGTTACCTGACTTACCACCATTAACAGAGAACAATACACATGCAACACTGAGTCTCCGTAGGTCATGTCCCAGTACACAAGGGCAAGCCCCATATAGATATGGAGAGTGGGTTTAAAATGTAAAAGCATAATAGTACCTGTTAGCACAACGTAAATAGTGACCTTAGTCCTCAAGTGTAAAAAGTAGTGTACAGAAGGGTGGAGAAACTGGGCACCGTCCCAAGTATACTAAGTTGGGGACAGAAAGTGCCTGGGGTAGAGAAAGAAGGTTAGACCCGGTCTCCTAAGCAGAGACACCCATAGGGAATTGTGTAAAGTTTAAAGTGTATACCCGTAAATGTGTTTAAGCCATCAGAGACTTTACTGCTGGACTTTACCCTTTTGCCCGTTTATTTGAACCCGGACTATGGTCACAGGACTAGTGTGACAAAAACTGCTTTTTCCCTTTTCCCCAGCCTGCGGCAGATGGACTAGTGCCGTATGAGCTGCTTATAATATTTTTCCTTCTTTTTCAGTGCTTTTTGTATATTTTTCAAATTGACACTCTGTAAATACCCGTTATCAAATGTATATAAAATGTTTGAGTTGTAAAGAAAAAACTTTTGCTCAGTCCGGGAGAACTGAAGTTAACTAAGGGGGAATGTGGCACCCTGGTTGGGGCACCACAGGAAATCTTAGGACATGGATGGAAAGTACACAGCAAGCAGACCCCACTAACTAACAGCACTTTTCACGCCAGACCTGTAGGGAGAGCTCCACTGGCTGCCTTAAGCCAGTTTCCCCTATAAATACGGGTCCTGGAGGGAGAAACACCGGAGTGTGCAGTCACTAAAGAACTGTAAACAGCTAGGAGAGCTGACCTGGTATTGGAGCCACGCCAGGCCCATGCCTGGAAAGTGGTAGACCCTTGGAACAAGGGTCATAGGAACAGGAGACAAGTACTGAATAGGGACAGAGGAGCCACCCAGACTCACCCTAACAAAGTTCCGGTCACTGGGTCCGAGCTACAAAGCCACAGTTCAGACTTTGCAGAGAAACTAGCACTACAACAACAAGGGGTTTAGCTCCCCGGAGGCCCGAAGCACCACCAAATGAGAGCCTGGAGTCGATAATTCGGCAGGAATCCCATAGAAGTGCCCTCAGTGCAGCAAACCCGGGTGTAAAAACTCACCAAAGAAAGTGCAGTAACGGTTTGGTGGGGTTTCATTCCTGCCAGACTTCAGTAAAACTACGTATACTAGGAAGCCTACAATCTTGCTTGCTGTGGAACTCCTGAAGTGTCTACCTCATCCCCGGTCGAGTGTACCCGTCAACACCAGTAAAAGTACCAAAAAGGCTTTATGTGTATGTGTCCCTCCTTCCAGCCGCACTACACTGATCGCGCTACCCTATTCCTTCCAATACTACTAATTGCCCCGGGACTCCCACTCGTCCTGTAGGGAGTGGTTCCATCTAGCTGCAGCCCATCACCCCGGAGGTCTGAGCAGCGCCGGTGCCTTCACCGGACACCTACAGGTGGCGTCACGAAATAGACTTGATTATTTACCTAACTGTGCATTTCACCCACCGGGCCCTTACAGCCTCAGGCACCGAACCGTGACAGTAGCCCAGTGCCTGAGTCCTGAGAACCCGGCAACGGTGAGTCACTTCCTCTTATAGCTTCTTTGGACAACAGCTTACAGCTCATGCAGATGGTGATCTGGCTTCACTGGGAGGGATTTTCTGTGCAGCTATGATGGTGCATGGGGCACAGGCAGTACAGGCTCCTGTACGGGCTGTCTGTGAACTCCCATCAGTACCAGCTCCCTCCCTCTTGCAGCACGAGGTAGACGGTTCTGACCTCCTGAACGATACTCTCTAGATGCTGGGGGGTGAGGAGAGTATGATGTAGGAGCCCCGGTAGGGACCTTCCGCTGCGGGCAGGCACTCCGGCCACTGTGAAGAATCTTCAGCTAGGTCTGCGGCCTACGTCCAGCCCGTGGCCTGGGGAGTTGCGGACATGGAATGGCGGTGGCTTCTGGCTTGGCTTGAGCAGGGAGCACACTGGGTGGCCGGCAAAGATCAATGTTACCCCCCGCGGCCGGTGGGAGGCAGCCTTCTCGACGGGAATGGCCGACTACAGTGGTGCTACAGTAGGGATTGAACGATGAGGTGGCTCAATGGATTGGAAGCTGGGAATCAGCCCATTTTCAGGTATATGTGTGGCTTCTTTTGATGTAGGTAATGTGGCTGGGGGGATTGCCTGGCACGAGGAGAAGTGGTCGGGAGTAAAATATTGCTTAGACGTGTTGTTTTTATCGCTATGAGGTTATGACTCCATTTTGTTTCCTATGGGTACTAGTTGGGCGTGTATACTGGGACGTTGTTTATGTCCTTTGGGGGCAGGGCAAGCCGATGTTGGACTGTATGACTGTAAGTTGGGGTGTGTCTTCAGCGCTCAAGTAGTTTGTAGGAGGGGTAGGACCTTGGGGCAGGGTCCTGCCAGAGTTTGAGTATTACGGTAGTGTGGATTAACCCTATAATAGGTCGGTGTTACATGAGGGGAAAGATCAGGACAGGGTCCTGATGGTTACAGGTACCTTGCAGGCATGGGGTTCTGCAAGGTAGGGGTATTAATTCTTGGTAATTACGTCCCTCGGGTCGGTGTGTTGCCAGGGATAATGTTTTTTTGTGGGAGGTGGCTTCTGGACCAGGCTTATCTGGGGTTACGTATTTGTATTAAGTACTGTATTAATACTGGGTTACCTATTGTTTAATGTTGGGACACCAGGGTGCGGTGTCCCTGGGTTAGTATGTAAATAATATGTAATAAAAGGGCTGCTGTGGTCAAAATTTAACCAAGTCGCAAGCAGTGTCCGTGTATTATTTACAAAGAGTTTAATGGGTTGGTAACACAGGAATTTAACGACCAGAGAATCCCTCGTCAATTGTCATGAGATTTAATTATACTAAGTATTTTTAATACGTATATGTGGAAATCACTCTATAACTGGCCCCTTTTTTTTCTCAGTGTTGCGTAGCCAGAAATCGTTATGAAAATATTTTTAATTGTTGCCAACAATTAATTTACTCATTTACTCGTTTGTCTTCTAATGTGTGATATTTAGAGATTTAAGAGGTTCTTCCACTCTAATGAAAATGTGTAGTAGGCTGGAGTGCTAATGTCCATTGCTTATGTCGTGCAAAAGAAAAAGGCGCTGCCAAGTGTGAGCCCGCTCAGACCAACATGGAGAAGCCAAATGATGGACAGGCTCAACTGAGAGAGTTGTACAACTCTGGTAAAAGTGAAGACTACACAACTCGTCATCAATCCCGATGAAGGACAGAATTCCAAAGGACAAAAAAGAAAAATGAAGATCTAAAAGCACTGTCACACCGGATAAAGTAGATAAAAGCTGTTAAAACAATGTGTTTCTAGAGCAGACTGCTCTCTTTATTAGGTACAATAAAAACACAGATACACACTGAGTTACATTCTGATAAACACATACCGTATATACTAGCGTATAAGCCGAGTTTTTCAGCCCAAAAATTGGGCTGAAAAGTCCCCCCTCAGCTTATACGTGAGTCACTGTATACTGTATACATTGTGCCCCCCATCAGTATACAGGGCCCCCCCGCCGCAATCATGTAAAGGAAGAGATTAGTATACTTATCCCTGCCGCTGTCCCGCTGCCGCTGTCCCGCCGCCATCGCGATTCTCCGTCTTCTTCCAGCTTCCTCCGGTGGACGCAGGCAATGACGTCATTGTCTGTGCGACCGAGGAGGAAGCCGGAAGAAGATGGAGGATCGCGATGCCGGCGGGACAGCGGCAGCGGGACAGCGGCAGGGATAAGTATACTAATCTCTTCCTTTACAGGATTGCGGCGGGGGGTCCTGTATACTGATGGGGGGGCCTGTATATAGATGGGGGGGCCTGTATATACCTCTGGGGCATCTGTATACTACCACTGGGGCTGCTGTATATAGATGGGGGGGCCTGTATATACCTCTGGGGCATCTGTATACTACCACTGGGGCTGCTGTATACTGATGGGGGGGGCCTGCATATACCTCTGGGGCATCTGTATATTACCACTGGGGCTGCTGTATATAGATGGGGGGGCCTGTAAATACCTCTGGGGCATCTGTATACTACCACTGGGGCTGCTGTATACTGATGGGGGGGCTGTATATACCTCTGGGGCATCTGTATACTACCACTGGGGCTGCTGTATATAGATGGGAGGGCCTGTATATACCTCTGGGGCATCTGTATACTACCACTGGGGCTGCTGTATACTGATGGGGGGGGGACCTGTATATACCTCTGGGGCATCTGTATACTACCACTGGGGCTGCTGTATACTGATGGGGGGGCCTGTATATACCTCTGGGGCTTCTGTATACTACCACTGGGGCTGCTGTATATACCTCTAGGGGCTTCTGTATACTACCACTGGGGTTGCTGTATATACCTCTTGGGCTGCTGTATACTACCACTGGGGCTGCTGTATATACCTCTGGGGCTTCTTTATGCTACCAATGGGGCTGCTGTATATACCTCTGGGGCTTCTGTATACTACCACTGGGGCTGCTGTATATACCTCTGGGACTTCTGTATACTATCACTGGGGCTGCTGTATATACCTCTGGGGCTTCTGTATACTACCACTGGGGCTGCTGTATATACCTCTGGGGCTTCTGTATACTACCACTGGGGCTGCTGCTGTATATACCACTGGGGCTGCTGCTGTATACCACACTGCTGGGGGCTGTATACTTGTGCTGGGGTCCACCCTCGGCTTATACACGAGTCAATAGGTTTTCCCAGGTTTTGGGGGCAAAAGTAGGGGGGTCGGCTTATACACGGGTCGGCTTATACACGAGTATATACGGTAAATGAAATGAATGAATATACACTCTGGTTAAACAGGGATATATGGATATTCTGTTTTATATCTTTATATCAAGGAGCTCTCTTGTCTAGTATCTGTGGATATCTAATATATAAGCTGAATGTGTGTGTGTATGTATGTGTGTATGTATGTATGTATGTATGTCCGGGATTGGCATCTACACCGTCGCAACTACAGCCACAAAATTTTGCACAGTCACACGTCTGGACCCCGAGAGCGTCAATGGCTATGTTGTGAGGTGAAATTTTAACCCTGCGCGTTCCAGCTCACCAAACAATTTTGCCCCTATCTACATAATGGGGAAAAAGTGAATGGAAAATCGACAGCTGTCAGCTATAGCCACAAATTTTGCACAGTCACACGTCTGGACCCCGGGAGCATCATAGGCTATGTTGTGAGGCGAAATTTTAACCCGCGCATTCCAATTCACCAAACAATTTTGCCTCTATCTACATAATGGGGAAAAAGTGACAGTTACCAGTTGACAGTTGTGAATGAGAGGGGCTTAATGATAGTACCAAAGACTAACAGCACATACCAGCATATAGTCACTTAGGTTGGGCCCCAACATGAGATATTCACCACGCTTGGGGACATGTATACACACACCACATGCACACAAAGAGTAACAGCAAGTGTATAGTCGCTAAGGTTCAGCCCCAATATTGGATACTCACCACGCACCCGAACAAACACACACACCACAAAGAGACACACACAACACAGAGACACCCCCACACACCCCCACGGGGACACACACCCTATAGCGACACATGCACTCACCCCACACATGCACACACACACAAACACAGACAAAACACACACCACACAGACCCCCACAGGGACCACCACACATAGCCACCCTATAGGGACACATGCACTCACCCCACAGGGACACCACACACACCACAAAAAGACACACACAACACAGAGACACACATACCCCACACAGACACTCCCACAGGGACACACACACATACACACCCTATAGGGACACATGCATCACCCCACAGGGACACACACACACCACAAAGGGACACACACAACACAGATACACACACACCACACAGACCCCCCCCACAGGGACACACACACATACACACCCTATAGGGACACATGCACTCACCCCACAGGGATACACACCACAAAGAGACACACACAACAGAAACACACACCACACAGACCCCCCCCCACAGGGACATACACACCCTATAGGGACACATGCACTCACCCCACAGGGACACACACACACACACACCTCAGGGACACACACACCACACAGACAGACACAGATGTACACAAATCACCTCACACAACTCGCCTCATACATGTGCTATCTTTAATTTCCAAACATAAACATCTGATTAAAAACAGCCAATGTGCAACACATGTGCCATATAGGGAATTAAGGGCCTGAGGAAGCAGCAGGTCCTGCTGTGAAACGCGTTGGATCAATAAACGGACATCAAACATACCCTTCCTGCTTGGTGGTATGCGCGGAATCTATACCTGGGCTTTTTTCTACATAAACAGATTTCTCCCTCACCAGGTGTCTGCAGCGACCAGGATAACAAGGCTCTTGCAGTTTGTTTTGACTCACACAGCCCAAAAAGGTGAGTCACACTAATCGGGGGGCATTGAATTATCATCATAGATAAGACCCTATGTGCGCTCCCTTCTCTCTTTGTTTTAATATAGGGAATTAAGGCAGATGTCAGTCACATGAGCTGTATATTATGTGTATGTGTGAGGTAACATATACTGCCCGGCCAGGGGGAGGGTTTACTGTTGGCTGGAGATTTATTAGGCTGCCTATAGCAACCAATCACAGCTCAGCTTCTATTTTCCTACAGGTCATTAATATGACATATTCAAATTCTATTTTGTTATAGCTAACAGCAGTTATTTATTAACCCGGGCGTGGCCAGGTACTACAGCTAGTATATATATACATACATTATCCCTTGGAATTTGTATAATATCTTTATTTGTTCATGCATATTTGTCCATATTGATGGTAAAAAGTTTTTATGTACGATTATGTGGTTTATAAACAAATAGGAGATAAGTATGGAACTCACCGAGCTGTCAGTCTTTGTGCAAAGTCTTTTTACTCCATTTTAGAGGAACACAGGGTTACAGGCAGTGCAGGGAGGGGAGGAATGCAGGGCTGACTGTTTCGCGTGCTACCGCATGCATGGACCCGTTGAAGCGGTAGCACCCGAAACGGTGTGCCCGTTGTCCTCCCCGCATTCCTTCCCTCCCTGCACTGCCTGTAACCCTGTGTTCCTCTAAAATGGAGTAAAAAGACTTTGCACAAAGACTGACAGCTCGGGGAGTTCCATCCTTATCTCCTATTTGTTTATCTTCACTTATGCTTTGGGATTGAGCAAAGCAGAGTATTCCCACTGACAGACGGTCGCCAGTAAATAACACGCCGGTCTGATGCTTGTGCCCGGTTTCTTCTCTGCACATTGTTATTACCGGTATGTAGTTTATGCGAGTTGGGGTTGGGATGATCTGGTAAAGGTTAAATAATTAACTCTATGTCCCACCCTTGTTTAATGTGTTTATAGGAATGTAACTCACTATGTATGTGTGCTTTTATTATTTTTGATGAAGAGAGCAGTCCACTCTAAAAACATTTTGTTTTAGCAATAAATATACAGTATAATGTATTATTTACTATATCCATTCTGACTGCGCTTTAAGATCATCATTTTTCTTCCTTGTCCATTGCTTATGTCACGGGACCACCAGAGATCATGGCTCGGAGAGGAGAGGCACTGGTCTGGGAGTTATGTTTTTTTTTTATGCACCACATAAAAAAAGGACTAAGGCTAGGGTCACATTTGGCCAGGCAATTGCGTTCACTGCATCCAGATCCGGATGCAGTGAAAGCAATTGCCTTTACACACATTTTTAAGCAAAAATGTGTGCAGAAAACCGCAATCTGCTAACCGATTGCTCAGGATGTGTAATCCGGAGCAATTCGGTTACCTGATAGTTTGCTCATCACTATTATCTACAGATATTTCATGTTCATTGCACACCTCTAATGCTCAGGTAACATAATATACACCTGGTTATATGGAATATGTGTTCATTCCTTTATTATCTACAGATATTTCATGTTCATTGCATACCTCTAATGCTCAGGTAACATAATATACCCTGGTTATATGGAATATGCGTTCATTCTTCTATTATCTACAGATATTTCATCTTCATTCCACACCTAAAATGCTCAGGTAACATAATATATCCTATATAACCAGGTGTACAGTCATGGCCAAAAGTTTTGAGAATGACACCAAAATTATATTTTCACATGGTCTGCTGCCCTCTGGTTTTTATTTGTGTTTGTCTGATGTTTATATCACATACAGAAATATAATTGCAATCATATTATGAGTACCAAATAGTTATATTGACAGTTAGAATGAGTTAATGCAGCAAGTCAATGTTTGCAGTGTTGACCCCTCTTCTTCAGGACCTCTGCAATTCTCCCTGGCATGCTCTCAATCAATTTCTGGACCAAATCCTGACTGATAGCAGTCCATTCTTGCATAATCAATGCTTACATTTTGCCAGAATTTGTTGGTTTTTGTTTGTCCACCCATCTACTGATGATTGACCACAAGTTCTCAATGGGATTAAGATCTGGGGAGTTTCCAGGCCATGGACCCAAAATCTCTATGTTTTGTTCCCTGAGCCATTTAGTTATCACCTTTGCTTTATGGCAAGGTGCTCCATCATGCTGGAAAAGGAATTGTTGGGCGCCAAACTGCTCTTGGACGGTTGGGAGAAGTTGCTCTTAGAGGGCATTCTGGTACCATTCTTTATTCATAGCTGTGTTTTTAGGCAAGACTGTGAGTGAGCCGATTCCCTTGGCTGAGAAGCAACCCCACACATGAATGGTTTCAGAATGCTTTACAGTTGGCATGAGACAAAACTGGTGGTAGTGCTCACCTCTTCTTCCGAATAAGCTGTTTTCCAGATGCCCCAAACAATGGAAAAGGGGATTCATCAGAGAAAATGACTTTACCCCAGTCCTCAGCAGTCCACTCCCTGTACCTTTTGCAGAATATCAGTCGGTCCCTGATGTTATTTCTGGAGAGAAGTGGCTTCTTTGCTGCCCTCCTTGAAACCAGGCCTTGCTCAAAGAGTCTCCACCTTACAGTGCGTGCAGAAGCACTTACACCAGCCTGCTGCCATTCCTGAGCAGGCTCGGCACTGCTGGTAGTCCGATCCCGCAGCTGAAACAGTTTTAAGATATGGCCCTGGCGCTTGCTGTTCTTTCTTGGGCACCCTGGAGCCTTTTTAACAACAATGGAAGCTCTCTCCTTGAAGTTCTTGATGATGCGATAGATTGTTGACTGAGGTGCAATCTTTCTAGCTGCGATGCTCTTCCCTGTGAGGCCATTTTTGTGCAGTGCAATGATGGCTGCACGTGTTTCTTTAGAGATAACCAATGGTTAACTGAAGAGAAACAATGATACCAAGCACCAGCCTCCTTTTAAAATATCCAGTGGTGTCATTCTTACTTAATCATGACTGATTGGTCGCCAGCCCTATCCTCATCAACACCCACACCTGTGTTAATGCAACAATCACTAAAACGATGTTAGCTGCTCCTTTTAAGGCAGGACTGCAATGATGTTGAAATGTGTTTTGGGGGTTAAAGTTCATTTTCTAGGCAAATATTGACTTAGCAAGTAATTGCTGTTAAGCTGATCACTCTTTATGACATTCTGGAGTATATGCAAATTGCCATTAGAAAAACCGAAGCAGTAGACTTTATTAAAATTAATATTTGTATCATTCTCAAAACATTTGGCCATAACTGTATGTGTTCATTTTCCTATTATCTACAGATATTTCACGTTCATTCCACACCAAAAATGCTCAGGTAACATAATATGCACCTGATTATATGGGATATATGTTCATTCTTCTATTATCTACAGATATTTCATGTTCATTCCACACCTAAAATGCTCAGGTAACATAATATACACCTGGTTATATGGGATATGTGTTCATTCTTCTATTATCTACAGATATTTCATCTTCATTCCACACCTAAAATGCTCAGGTAACATAATATACACCTGGTTATATGAAATATGCGTTCATTCTTCTATTATCTACAGATATTTCATCTTCATTCCACACCTCTAATGCTCAGGTAACATAATATACACCTGGTTATATGAGATATGTGTTCTTTCTCCTATTATCTACATATATTCCATGTTCATTCCACACCTATAATGCTCAGGTAACATAATATACACCTGGTTATATGGGATATGTGTTAATTTTCCTATTATCTACAGATATTTCACGTTCATTACACACCTATAATGCTCAGGTAACATAATATACACCTGGTTATATGGGATATGTGTTCATTCCATGTCTAAGATACCCAAGAAACCTTTTATACATCGACATAATCTTTCTGTAATAAGTTATTATCTTCATTCTTTTTATTTATTCCTTTTCTTCATTCTTTTTAGTACAGCCCGGTGTAAGGTCTCTAGGGGACTAGGCCCCCCCTAGAGACATTAATCAATCATTTATTTATTAAATTAATCGATTTACTATACATAGAACAGTTTGCTCATCCCTGCGGTAGCAGGGATGAGCAAACTGTCCAGTAACCGCATTGCTCAGAAATACACATCCAGAGCAATCCAGTTCCTGCATTGCGGATGCTTAAACCGCTCCGAAAACTGCAGCCTGCATGATTTTTACCGTAGGCTGCAGAGCCGGAGACAGAAACCGGATTGCTTGTTAAGCAATCTGGTTTTTAGCATTGGCTCCTATGAGGAGCGTTTCTTGATCCGGTTTTGAGCTTTTTGAAAGCTCAAAACCGGATCAGGTTTTAAAAAAAAAAAAAAAACGGAAATGTGACCCTAGCCTAATAGTAGACAACTCATTTAAGGCTGCCTTCACACTTGCATTTGTGTCTACATGCGGTGGGCATGCAGACCCAAACGCAGGCAAACGCAGCCCATACTAATGTGAACGCAGCAGAGAATCTCCGCATGCGTTCACATCAGTATGGTACCCAGGCTGTCTCTGGGAGCGGCCGGAAGGAGGAGATCAGCGGCAGAGATCTCCTCCTCCTGGCACACCTGATCTCCCGCCGGTGTCAGCGGGGAGATACAGCTGATCTGACAGCTGTTTAAATCTCCCGCGCTGACACAGAATAGGGTGATATCAGTGCAGGAGATAAGAAACAGCTGATCGCTGCTTCAAATCTCCCGCGACGACATCACCTATTCGGTGTCAGCATGAGAGATTTAAACAGCTGTCAGATCAGCTGTATCTCCCCGCTGACACCGGCGGGAGATCAGCTGTGGCTCTGCGGCCACCGGGAGAGATTTCAATGAGATCCGCAGCGTTCTCCTGCAGTGTCATGCGGAGGACACTGCAGATCTATTGAGATCCATGTATTTTTTTGTGTGCTTGCGGGCGCTTGCGGATAAAACAAGCGCCGCACAAAAAAAATGCTGCATGCTGCGCTTGGAGTGCGGTCGGAGGGCGCATAAATTATGCGCATCCGGACTCAAATGCAGCCAAACGCAGCCATATGCAGGCACATGCGTTCCCATGTTAAACATAGGAACGCATGTGCGCAAGCGTTTGGCTGCGTTTGGTGCGCTGTGCTCCAAATGCAAGTGTGAAGGCAGCCTAAGAGTTTGCACATAGATGTTTCATATGATTTTGACTAGAGAATCAGCATCATCAGAAAACACCTCCAAACAGCTTGAAACAGGCTTCCCATTCATTTCTTTGGGAAAACTTGAGTATGCTGTACATGGCTTGTTTCTATTTCCTGAAATACTTGTTAATGCTTGTACAATGACACGTTTTGTTCCCAGACAATGTACCTTGAATAAAAGACAAAAAAATCTACTTATGATTATACAATTTGTGTCTGTGTATGTAGGAACGTATAATATGTAAGTATGTACTTTTTCATGATGCTCTATTCAGGTTTTCACTTTTTCTACCAGCAAAGCTGTGTGTGTCCTGGCATTACCTGAAATAGTATACACTGACCTTGGGCTCCCCCTTCAGGTCTTGTCTTGCCATATAAGTTCATTACATTTACATTTATATTGTGTTTCTTTTAGCTTGGTACTTCTTAAATTTAGTTTTATTAAATGTCTATGATGTCTGGTGACAAGAAGAGCAGTTGCTTAGTAATACTTAATTTATTTAGTAAACCTAGGAGAATACCGTCCATAGCTTTAGATGACATATCCGCAATGGTGTAAATAGTGTCTGTGGCGCCCCTGCGTCCAGGAGGCCACAAAGGGAACTGCAGCCAGGCAGGTAGGACATTTGTTGCACACCAACACCCTCACAGCCCACATACCCACGTGTAAGAGGAGGTAACATCCAGCCCTGAGATTAGATACTCTATGTGATTGAGGGGTGGTGGATTCAGAGGAGTGGGTTGGGCACACCCGAAGTCAGGTGACTTGAAAGTATATAGGAAGGGGGAGGAGTGAAGGAGTTCACTAGGCCGAGGTAGGCTGAGAAGCAAAGACTGGAGCTCACACGTCCTGTGAGAGTAAGGCCTAGGAGCGCAGAATCTGTACTGAGCCAATGCGAGCCAGAGGAGAGAGAAAGCCCATCCGAAGCTGATACCACCAGAAGTGTGAGAGGACTGAGAAGGGACGGTGTAACCCGGGCCCTAGGAACGCAGCTGAAGCTACTGACTGCAGGCGGAGTAGCCCTCCTATGGTACTGAGAGGAACAGAGAGAAAGGAGCCTGGTAGAGCCTCAGGCTTGAGGACTGCTGGAGGCTGGGCTGAAGTAGAGTGTCGGCTCTAGAGGGGACTGTAGTTTACCCGACATCCCCAAACAACACGACGGGGGGTCTGAGTTTCAGATTGAGATCCCTACCCAAAGGGCAAGCAGCTCAGTGACAAAATAAGACTCACAGAAGCCCGAGTCACCGCCATACTGTCCAGTGTCGCACAACACGAAGTAAGGAGAACGTAACAGCCCGGGAAGGACATTGCAGATTGTGTGAGGGGTCACAGAGAGAGAGAGATCTGGCTGCAGGGAGCAAAGGGAACCCGGAGAGGGAGAATGTGCCCATCAACTTGAACTGTGTAAGAACTGTGACTGTGCTGTTAAATAACTGAAAGAACTGAGAGTAAAGCTTTGGAAAACCCTGGAACAGCTTCCCTTGTGTCTCTGCATGAAAGTGATTCTCTCCTAACAGGATTGCATCAGAAAGACCTCCACCTGCAGAGTCACAGCTACAGCCTGTCAGCACCAACGCTGAGGAGAGATCCCTGCAGTAAGTGTGCTACATACTCCACAATAGACTTAACCCTTACTGCCCCGGGGAACACAGTTCTACCTACTGGAACTACACCATCTCCGCTGCCATTACATCGTCCCCGGAGGTTCTGCAGCAGCGGCGGCCCCATCACTGGCCGCATCAAGTGGGTGGCGTCACGAGTGACAATCCCCTGTAAATATCCCCCTTTAATTGCCAGGGCCCGGGACACGGTCCGGACCAGGACCACCCGAGACTTCCCAGTAAAGGCCCGGTCCGGTACCGAGTACCCTCGTCCCAGTGGGCTCGGCAATCTGGCGTCACGAACAGGATCTACCTGGTCCAAAAGAATTGGACCCCGTGCACCTAAGGAACGTGTTCTGGACTTTTCCCGCCAAAATCTGACCTTAATGGCGGCCAGGGCAGACTAACGTCATGTGCAGAGGAGGCGTTCCCGAAACTCCCATCGTGGGCCGGCCTGGCCCAAGGCGCAAAGAGAAGGACCCGCCCTGGCTCCCCTTAACTCCGGGAGAGCCAGCTGTCACTCTGAAGGAAGAGCCTCCGCCCCTAGAACCACCTACTAACCAGCTGGCGGGAACGAAGAAGGAAATTGTCATCAGGAGGGGGCGGAACGAAGAACCGGAAGAGAAGCAGTCGCCATTCGAGTACACGAGAATGGAAGCGGAGGACGCCCAGAAGAGTACTGCACCCGGAAGACCACAAGTGATCCCGGAGGGCCCACGGAGTGACCCGGTGGAGGAACCCGGCCGAGGAGAGACCCTGTGTGACCGAAGTGAGATGGCGGAAGGCAGAGAGCGTCCCCACGTCCAAGACACCCGGCGGGGTGTGCTGCGGCTGCTACCCCAGCAGATGACACGGGCCCAGGAGGAGCATCGGACCTGGATCCAGATCGATGTCGAGCACTGCCGAAGCTACGAGACTCTGTCTATACAACCCGGCTGGGATGGAACAACACGTGACCGCACTGAATGTGAAGCTTCATGCCGTACTGCAACGTTGGTGGATCTGTCCGTGCCACGTACTGCACCGTGTGCTGCCTAGAAAGACGCAGACCCACTAGGAGCTCTACCGGAGGGACACCTGGCGTTACCGCAGCCCCTGATACCAGCGCCTATGACGACCAAGAGAGGACCGCCAACACTCCCGTGGAAGGTCAAGCTGGAAGAAAAGAAAGAGTGAACACGTGTCCTGCATCCTGAAAGAAGAAGGAAGACTTTTAAGTGTGAATGAAGTGTTTTCCTTAGTGACCCCATCCCTTACCTGCATGAATGCTAGCCTTCCCCTGTTTGTCTTGTATATGTTGAACTGAACATTGCTATCATAGACGATGATATGATAAAAACTTTCTTTGTATATAGTTGAGCACCTTAGTGTGCTCCCCTTTGGTTTTAAGACCAGCTGCACATGCGACGTAGTGCATGAGACTCTGAACTTTGAACTGTTTGGAAGCTGCTTTTTGAGAATTTTTTAACTTTTGCACTTTTTGAAGAAAGAAGAATGTTTTTATACTTTTTGAAAGACAGTAATGTTTTATAATGTGTGTTTTAAAGAAAGTAAATGCGTTGTAGCGTTGGACCCGGCAAAGGTCTAGAAGGGTGGAGGAACTGGATTAACCCCCATGTATATTAAGTTAGGGAAGGCAAGTGCCTGGGGGTGGTGTAGCGAGAATCCAGGCCTCCTAAGCCGATACACCCGCGAGCCAATGTATATAGTTAACTTAATGTAACGTTTGAAGACTCGTGCCTCCCGGATGGGAAGAAACCAAGAATGCTTAATGTTTATTGTTGTTATAAAATAAAAATGTTTTCAGGGGGATCCATTACGGGCAGCACGGGGACGCGCTAGTTAACTCCGGGAGAGTGTGGCGCCCCTGCGTCCAGGAGGCCACAAAGGGAACTGCAGCCAGGCAGGTAGGTCACTTGTTGCACACCAACACCCTCACAGCCCACATACCCACGTGTAAGAGGAGGTAACATCCAGCCCTGAGATTAGATACTCTATGAGATTGAAAGGTGGTGGATTCAGAGGAGTGGGTTGGGCACACCCGAAGTCAGGTGACTTGAAAGTATATAGGAAGGGGGAGTAGTGAAGGAGTTCAGTAGGCCGAGGTAGGCTGAGAAGCAAAGACAGGAGCTCACACGTCCTGGGAGAGTAAGGCCTAGGAGCGCAGAATCTGTACTGAGCCAGTGCGAGCCAGAGGAGAGAGAAAGCCCATCCGAAGCTGATACCACCAGGAGTGTGAGAGGACTGAGAAGGGACGGTGTAACCCGGGCCCTAGGAACGCAGCTGAAGCTACTGACTGCAGGCGGAGTAGCCCTCCTATATACCGAGAGGAACAGAGAGAGAAAGGAGCCTGGTAGAGCCTCAGGCTTGAGGACTGCTGGAGGCTAGGCTGAAGTAGAGTGTCAGCTCTAGAGGGGACCGTAGTTTACCCAGCATCCCCAAACAACACGATGGGGGGTCTGAGTTTCAGATTGAGATCCCTACCCAAAGGGCAGGCAGCTCAGTGACAAAATAGGACTCACAGAAGCCCGAGTCACCGCCATACTGTCCAGTGTCGCACAACACGAAGTAAGGAGAACGTAACAGCCCGGGAAGGACATTGCAGATTGTTTGAGGAGTCACAGAGAGAGAGAGACCTGGCTGCAGGGAGCAAAGGGAACCCGGAGAGGGAGAATGTGCCCGTGAACTTGAACTGTGTAAGAACTGTGACTGTGCTGTTAAATAACTGAAAGAACTGAGAGTAAAGCTTTGGAAAACCCTGGAACAGCTTCCCTTGTGTCACTGTATGAAAGTGATTCTCTCCTAACAGGATTGCATCAGAAAGACCTCCACCTGCAGAGCTACAGCTACAGCCTGTCAGCACCAACGCTGAGGAGAGATCCCTGCAGCGTCTGCAAAGTAAGTGTGCTACATACTCCACAATAGACTTAACCCTTACTGCCCCGGGGAACACAGTTCTACCCACTGGAACTACACCATCTCCACTGCCATTACATCGTCCCCGGAGGTTCTGCAGCAGCGGCGGCCCCATCACTGGCCGCATCAAGTGGGTGGCGTCACGAGTGACAATCCCCTGTAAATATCCCCCTTTAATTGCCAGGGCCCGGGACACGGTCCGGACCAGGACCACCCGTGACTTCCCCAGTAAAGACCCGGTCCGGTACCGAGTACCCTCGTCCCACTGGGCTCGACATGTCCGATGGGCCCCGGTGCGAAATTTGGACCTGGGCCCCCCTCCCCATGCACACACGTTGGTCAGATGTATGGGCCCCATGTAACGTTCTAAATCCTATAAGGACTCACAAATTGACCCCTCTCCCCCTTTATTATGTATTAATGTCCCTCATCCTACTATATATGGCTCTCCTCCTGGGATATGCCCTTATCCTGGTATATATGGTCCTCCATTATAGTATAATGCACCCCAATAATCCTCCATATAGTATAATGCAGCCTCATAGCCCTCTATAAAATATAATGCAGTCACATAGTCCTCTGTATAGTATAATGCAGCTTCATAACACACCATATAGTATGATGCAGCCTAGTATTCCTCTATATAGTATAATGCAGCCTCATAGCGCTCCATACATTATAATGCAGCTTACTAGCCCTCCATCTAGCATAATACAGCCTTATAGCTCTCCACATAGCATAAATTCCCCCAAACACAGACACACTGCCCCCTGTATAACCCGCCACACACAGACACACTGCCCTCGTATCACTCTCCACACACACAGACATACTGCCCCTGTATAACCTCCCCTCACAGACATAACAGAAATATTGCCCTCATAACCCCCCACACAGACATACTGCCCCTGTATAACACCCCCACACAGACATACTGCCCCTGTATAATTCCCACGCAAACAGACATACTGCCCTGTAACACCTCCTCACACACATACTGGCCCCTGTATATCTCCCACACACACATGCAGACATACATACTGCCCCATACAATGACAGACATACTGCCCCTGTATAATCCGCTGACACAGAAATAGTGCTCCTGCATAACCCTCCCACACACACAGACATACTGCCCCATACCACCTCCCCACACACATATATTGGCTCCTGAATATCCCCACCCCATACACACACACAGACATACATACTGCCCCATACCCCCTCCCCAGGAAATGCCAGGATTTAGAGTCTTCAGCTCCTGAATGCAGCGTACACCTTCCACTCCCACTGCCACTATGTCCTTTGATGAGGTCATATTGTGATGACCTCATCATGGTGCTGCACGCAGTGGCCAGTGGGATGGCAGAGTTTCCCGGCTGCCATTAAAGTTACAGTACCAGTCCTTTGGCGACTGTAAACAGCTGCCTAGGGACTAGTCCGGGCATACTTGTGCACAGTGACATGGATATACATCCTAGGGGGACGCACATCCATGGGAAGCAGGCAAACTTGTCGGGGTCGGCAGCTGGTGTGCGCGGGCCCCTGTACCTCCGGGCCCCGTCACAGGTGTGACACTGGTTGTTATGCTCCTGTCCTCTATCTTGCTATACCCAGTATATATGGTCTCCCATCCTGCTATATATGGTATATGGTTTCCATCCTGTTACATAAACATTCTCTGTTGCCTGCCTTCAAAAAAAAGCTACTTCAAATGCTTCCCTCACTGCTCACATTGTACGGGACTGATTCTATGGCACCCCTCCCTATCATCCCCCCCTTCCCAGGTTCAAAACTTTCTCTGGCAGATCAGTGAATCTCACTCATAGACACTGTCCCTCACTGAATACAGGGAGAGGGGAGGCAGAGTAAACGGTCAGCTGTAGATGTGGGCCCAATGGGGGTACTGCACCCATAAATGAGTGTGCGGTAACCCCTGTCACAGTGGGAAGGCAGATGTCTGTTGGAGGATCCCATCCCAGCACCCACCTAGAATAGATGGTTTTGAGGCCCTTACCCTGGGGGGGAGTTAGGGAAGAAGGGAGGACACACAGTGAGTTTTAGTCGGCACTGAGGAAAGACGGAGAATGGGGAGCCTCTGAGCGAGAAAAGGAGACTTCCAGGGAGGGGGCCTGGAGAGAGAGAATAGGCAGTCCAGATGGAAGGAGGGGACCCCCGAACGCCCATACTCAGGGAGGTAACTCTGGTCCACTTGACTGGAGTGCCAGTTCTGAAGATGGTCAGGGAGTCCAGCCCCTGAGCCGAGAACACCGGAGGTCGTGGGTCCGTTTACTGGCTCCAACACCCTGTCTGGCGGGATCAGTCACACCAGGTTAACCCACCAGGGTCGAGTCCCAGAGCAGAAGGGAGAGAGTGGAAGCCGGGATCCTCAGAGCACCTCAAAGGGCCTGATATTAAGCGTGCTATCCCAGGACAGGCACCAACAGCAGGACATGGGTTAAATCCAAGAAGGCATAACATGGGAGACTTCCAGAGACTCTGTCGCCCACTGTGACTACCGGCTAAAGACTGTTTTGAAACTGTGAACTGTACCAACATCTGCGCTGTTCCAGTAAAGTACCCGGGTAGAGTGACTGAGTCTCCGTGCATTTGTTACTCCGCTACACCATGCTCTGCTCATAACCCTCATCAGCACCTCCATCACAAACGGTGCATCCCTGCCCCGGAGGGCCAGCTCCACCTGCAGGGAGCTATAACATCTCAGCCATCTCCGGAGTTCTGAAGCGGCGCTGGTGCTCAATCACCAGAAGCTGCAGGTGGCGCCACGATAAACTTTATAAACTTTCATTCACATCCCAACTACCCCTTTTTAGTTGACCACCAGGGCCACAGGTCTGGGCTGGCCACCAGTGACATCCCTACCACAGCAAAGGGCCCAGATACCCGAGTCCACATACCCTGGGCTAGTCATATACAGCCTGTGCTGCTGGAAGGAGCAGGCACACAAGGTTCTTCTGCCTTACATACTTTGTGACACTGTGCAGTCACACTGCACTGCTGCCCTCACTTGTGGACATCTCTTCTGAAAAAGCCGGGATAACACTGGTGAGCCAAAGACCACAGCATCACAGGCAAGAAACTGGAGGGGGCGGAGCCAAGCACTGCCTGGCCGCTTGTAAGTGAAAGTGCAGGAAGTCAGGAACAGCGCTGCACCCAGTGACAGGAACCACCTGCTTCTCTGCAGGGTGGCGCGGGCCCCCAACGCTGTCAGTCCCGGTCGCACTTGCGACCTTTGCGACCTCGGTAGTTACGCCACTGCATATCCGATATGGGTCCCTCATCTGGATTTCAATTCAGGAGAGGCAGGTACAGTTGTCAACAATGGTGGAGGAGATTCAGACTGTGCATCTTCAGCTGGATGTAGCAGGTGCAATGACATCATTAGAGCAGTGCATCTTGGGAATGCGGCTAGGTGAGTACCATAGTTGAAACTTTGCATATTGAAATCACCAGCGGCCGCATTATAATCTGTACAGCTCTGGTACTTCTGGGGTCATTCAACTCCCTGTGTCAGAGGAGCTGCAGCTTCAGCGTGTATGGAGTGAGGTGACATCATCTCACCACACTGCAGGACATCAACAAAGAGGAAGGAGGAGGAGGCACTGCTCTTAGATCTGAAGATGGGGAGATGGGGAAGTGATGTGCACTCCTGGTTGCTGGTATGCTGTAGCTGAGCAATGGGTAGAGTCTATGTTATGAGGCTCTTCTGCCTGCAGTATGCGGATTGCCCTTTCTTTAAATTATACAAAGTTCAGACCAGGGTTTTGTATAACCATCATCCGCAACCGTCCTCTATGAGGAGGAAATAAGAGTCCATCAACAAATTGGTCAATAAGCAGATTATCTTCCCCCTACGCCAAGGCAGGTTCTGCCTGCTTGAGTGCTCTGAGCGCCTCTTGTAAATCTAATGCAAAGTTTCTCACGCTGTCCTGTGGTTTCTGCCGGCACCCAAAGAATCTCATGTTTGCTCGGGTATCAACGCTGGTTTCAAAAGTAGCTTTCAGCCTGGCAATTACATATTCTAGCAAAAAGAAGAAAAAACATTGGCACTCACCAGAACGGCATATAGCGGGATTTTTCTTTTTATTTAGTCCAGGAGCAGCATACAAAGGGGTGAAGGGAGGGGGCGCACCTCTGTGCCCCCTCCCTGCACCCTTTGTATGCTGCTCCTGGACTAAATAAAAAGAATAATCCCGCTATATGCCGTTCTGGTGAGTGCCGATGTTTTTTCTTCTTTTTGCTTGATTTCCAGTACTGAGACTGTTTCTGGCACCTCGGACGGTCCTGTGTCCTCCCCTCACACGTAATTGAGTTCCCCAGTGGGAACCCCAGTATTAGTTACGGTGGTGCCCCTTTTAATTTCTGCTCTGGAACAATTACATATTCTACAGTGTCTTTGTCAGTATCTGACGAGGACTTTGTTTCTCGCTGCGTGCGACCAGTTAACTATCCCATTAATATGCTGACGCGCTGGCCCTCTGTTAGGGGTACACACTGTAATAGCTATCCAGCTTTTCTTTAAAGTCAGTAAGGGTATTGGGCTCACCTGCGTATTGCGGCACCTACGTCGCTCCCAGGGTGAATGGCATCAGGAACGGCATGATCGGTGACATCCCTTGCACTGCAGCACCGCAGGGTGCTCTGTCGGCATCTTGTACCGCAGGGCCAGCATCGTTCACTCGCTGCACGGGATCGTTCGGTTGCAACATTTTTCTGCCGCCTTAGTTAATTCTGACCCTTCCGTTCTTTCACTTCTATCGAGGTGCATAATTTTCGTTCCGCAGTGGAACAGGGTTTCATGCCTCGTTTCACGCTCTTTGGAAGGTACCGTATACGATGATACGCCCTTTCTGCTTCCCGCGTGCGTTAGTAATGGCGACAGTCTATAACAGGTATTTTGCACAATTCACGGCACACAGTACCCTGTTTAACTGGCACGGAATCCTGTTCGTGACGCCAGAAACTGAGACACCAGCAGGGCGATGGGGTACTCGGGACCCGGTTCCGTGCCCTGGGTTTCAGTTGAAAAAGCGGTTATATACAAGGGAATTTTCAACCTAAAAAGTATAGAAGATAGCATAAAAGTGGGGAATAGAGGACTGCGCACAGGAGAAAGAGACAGCCCAGCGCACAGGAATGGAGGACAGTGCACGGGAGAACACATAGCAAAGGTGGGGAACAGTGCACAAGAGGGAGAAGACAGCACGAGGTGGTTAGGGTGGAGAAAACATCGCATGTGGGGGAAGACAGCGCATTGGGGTAGAAGACAATGCACGGGAGGTAGACATTGCAAAGGGCTAGAGACAGCACCCAGATAGACAAGACACTGCACCAAGGGGTGAAGACAACTTACAGGGGGAGAAGACAGTGAATATGTGAGCCTCACGATGTGAGGATTCACATATCGTGACTATAGACTTTTAGCTTAAGATCTGACAACCCCTTTAAGGATGGACCGCTACTCATGAGCCACTGCTATGTGCTTGCCTCCCCAAGATAAAACTTGCCAGCAGCCCCTGCACACATCCAATTATATTATGCAAATAATTAGGTTAACAGGCACTAATGTGTATGTCACACCTTAAATCTGTAGATGCGCTCACTAGATAGACTTTGATTAGGGAATCTTTAAAATCATAAAATGAATATGGTCTTGCCTAGCACCAAGTTTAATTTCCAGGCTTCAATATAAAGGCACAATGTCATTCATTCAAGGGTTAAAACTATGGAACACTGAGAGGGACTTTCTAGCCAATGAAATAACAGCTGTGGTAACAACGGCAACTGTGCTGATGTCATAAATACATACATCTATGTCAGAAGATTCTGAAACAACAGAGCAGATGGACGGCCATATGAGGAGGCGCCATACCTGATGTGTCTGGGAGACCTGGAGCTTCATCACTCCAACATATGTAAGGGAGGAAGGGGGGACATCCGCATAACCAGCCAGGTCAGCCATACCGCCTAGCCAGCCAGATCAGCCATACCGTCTAGCCAGATCAGCCCAACTAACCCTAGCGATCAATGGGGTGACAGATGTTGCAGCCAGATCTCGCCCGAGTCTTAATCGGTGTTTTAATGAGGGAACGTGTACATTCAAGGCAGGGAGGGGGAGGACGGGGCTACTGACGACGGCACCGTTTCGCACTTGTGTGCTTCCACGGGACTGACCCGTGGAAGCACACAAGTGCGAAACGGTGCCGTCGTCAGTAGCCCCGTCCTCCCCCTCCCTGCCTTGAATGTACACGTTCCCTCATTAAAACACCGATTAAGACTCGGGCGAGTGCCGTCTCTGCTTTCAAGAACCTAAAGATCCACTGCTGTTGTGCTCGAGGACTGGCACCCCCGTTCTATAGCCTGAGTGCTCCTAATTTGGTCCGCCCGGCGAGCTGTCGGCTCTGGTGCCCTGTATTCCTTCTGTACCTGTGTGTCGTTGCAGCCAGATCTCCCTCACGTCCAGTACTAGCCGCCTTCACCTATATATGTACGGCCTGGAGAGGTCGCATTAGGCTTTCTCCATACCTTCATTACTGTCTGTTTTCTGCTGATATAACCTGTTTGACTATGTGATGTCACTGCTGTCATATCTATAGTGGATGTATATTATGTCTCACTGTATATATGATACAATGTACAAATTCTGATACAATTGTGTTGGCATTAACCTTCTAAGCCCAAGGGAAGGGCAGTCCTCCAGCAATGGTTCCCTAGAGGTTTCCTCCACAGGGGGTTTTCCCTCTCCTGAGTGCTAAGGATGATTCTTCGTGAGTCGGAGGTTTGCCATTTTCGGTGTCTTTTTCATAGTAATTGGCTGATTCTAAATTTCAGACACTGAATAAAATAATAATCTGATTTGTAATAAAATTCGGTCTATTTTACATCCAATAAAAGTGTTTTGTGTGTTTCTTTCACAATCTTGTGTTGATCTAAATACCTGTGATAAAGCCATAAAGTCAGATAGAGAGTTGGTGTCTTGTATTAAGTGTAATAAATATGCAAAAATAAGGAAAAAGTGAAACATCGATATGAACAGTATAGAAAAGGTGCATTTGTCATTTTAACTATGGTAATGGGAACCCAACCTGATATAAAAAAATGAAATAAATATACATTCTGAAAACTATTAGCAGACTCCTGAGTCCAAGTGTATTGAATCCTCACCATACAATATGATTCACCGCTGAGCTTGAACTGATCAGTGTGAGATCCCAGCAGGGAGGAGGTATGGTGAGGATTGTCAGTAGGCAGATAGGCAGACTATAAACTTTCATAAAGGAATTATACAGACATTCTGACATGGTTTTCAAAGTAAACACAACATCAGAGTTGATAAGCTCCAAGACATTTGTTTAATAATGTATGCAGTTTGTATTGTGAAATATCTGCTCTAAACAAGTTCTTCAACAGGGCCTGCAGAAACTGACATACAACCAGCACCTTTATGGGAGGGATACACACCCATGTGTCAGGGTAATCAATAAAGCACGATGCAGAAAAATACCACTGTCAAATACAATAGAATTACATAAATACAAATCATAAAAACATTGACAAATCATTCCTGTCATATCATCTTAAGCAGGGGCTGGCTGGGAAATTTTTTGCCTAGGGGGCAATCACACAGCAGTGACCCATGAGTTGTGGTGGCCAATTTTAACCTAAAAAGTATAGAAACTTTGGTACACAAAGAAGAATGGTGAATTATTAGAACAAATGTCCACATTAATAGATGTCCGATTCATACACATGAAAAATAGACCAACGTTTTGGCCTACAAAATAGTCTTTGTCAACGCTTATCTTAAAAGGATGCTTGCTGAGAGAGATAATATCATATAGAGGAGAACATTTCATTTCATTAGAATCTTAAAAATGACTCTGGAATGAAATCCAGAGATTTGCCACAATGAACTCTCAAAAAGGGGCTTATAGTCTTGTGCAGGAGGACTGGAGCCCGCGGAGACAAGTCACGCTTTGTGGTTTGTCCATTTTAACCTCTTTACCTCTGGTTTTTCACGTATGTATTTCAACATGAACATGTAAAGGATGTCTAAAACATATCATTTATATACAGTACATAACCTTCCTTCAATATAAAAGCCGTATCCAGTCTGTCAGTCCATCTGGGTGTCTGTAAGTTTGTCCTGAAACCAGCGTCACCTATAGGACATCGTGGACCTTACAAAAGGCAGCTAAACAGGAATGTAGCAATATAAACCTAAGTTTGGTTGATCAGTCAGGTATGGTTAATATCTCAAAATCTACACCAAGATGTGCCATCCGAAAAAGTATGCAGAAGATATGGGAAGGAAAGCAACAGCACAACAGAAAAGGCAATGACGTGAATACAAGACTAGTGAACTACACAGAAGCGCATGTGTGTTTCACATGACTTCCCCCAGTCAAGACCCATTAAATTGTCACAGGATGCCATTTTGCAGAAACATCACCGACAACACGTAACTCCGGTGTCAAGTTCAATGAGACTCTGACAAGATGATGCATCACAGTGAGCATGCCACACGGGCGAGTCTCTGACATCAAGGTCTAGGAGATTGACAAATAATGCAATATCACAACGCAATCAGCATGAAGAAGATTCTTCATTGTGCACATCTACAATACTCTTACAGGATGCATCATTACATCGTCAGCACAATGACAACAAATCTCAGCAATTAATATGAATGAGACTGTCACAGGATGCAGCATCCCACAGGTGCCGCCATAATAATGAATCTATGGAGAGCAGATTTGCCAGACTCTCACAGGATGCAGCAACCCACCGTAGTACCGTAATGATGACTCTCCAGAGTCCAGACATTATCGTCGTATTGTGGAGCCCCTGCGGTCTGGTCACCACAGAGGAGTACTGCACCCAATCCACAGGTGTGGTATTCTTGTGCTCAGTAAACAGGATGGTAAGTCCGAACACCCACAAAAGCACCCAACACACCCCGTTCCGGGGACGGTGGGCGGACCCGATAGAGGGAGGGCCCAGGAAATCAGTGGGATGACGGGGAGAAAGGTGGAGAGTGGGAAGTTAGTAGAGGAGAAGTCAGGAAGTAGGAGAGGATATAGAAAGGAAAAAAACAGGAAGTAGGAGAGCCACAGTGTGGCAGCAGTGAAAGTAGAAAGACCCGGAGGACTTGAGCGGAGACGAGGCTCGTCCTGGGTCCCGGAACATCTGACTGCAGAGAAGCAGAGGGAGCTCTAGGGGCATGGGCAGTAAGCAATCCATCAGTGTGCTCGACTCTGAAGTGAAACAGAAGGGCAGGTTGAGGAACAGGGAATCAGCCCTGAAGGTGGCGAGGAGACTCTATGCTCCAACCATGGAACCGTGGCCATGAGATTTAGAGGAGCTGTGGCCCACGCCCGACACATCCGTCGAGAAGGTAGCCATACTAGGGTCAGGGGACATGGCCGTCACTCGACAGTACCCGTAGCTGCTGGATTGGGGCACAGTGTGCGGAGGCACGAGCAAGAAAGAGGCAGTTAGGCAGTGCTGAGAGAGTGAGCTACCCGAGAAGGAAAGAACATAAAGGGGACCTCTTGGATGAGCCATCCCGATTGCTGAGGACTACCCTGACTGAGATTGTGCAAGGACAGTACTTTGTAACACCGTCAAATGAAAAGCTAAGTAAACCAGGTTTAGAACTCAGAACTGTGTGTGAGACTATTCAATTCCCACCTGAGGAGCGGTAGACTGCTAAGCCGCGCAAGCCGTAAAGACCTGCCTGTGAGACGCCCTGATCCCTCTCTCCAGCCAGACCTGCCCCGCTGGCCCACCACAACAAACTCTTCTGCAGTGGTTGCCCTGGGGACCAGCTGTATTCGTGGGGAGCAAAGCCACCACAGCTGCAATCCCATTTTCACCAGAGGACCTGCACCACAACGTTGGCCATTCAAAGCCGAATACCACGGGTGGCGTCACGATAACCAAATCTCTAAACCCGTTTACTTCCACTTTTGAACATTTTATTGACCACTCCAGGGCCACGGATTGGGTCACGCCAATGTGACATCCCATCCCACAACGACATAGTTAAACCTGGCTCCAAGTACCCCACGGGTCCCACAGGGCGCATCAATATCATGTGATTACTTTCGTTACTTCACCATGAATAGCAGCCTTTTCATCTATTACAGCATTCATGATATTTAACATATACATCCCTACTTTATTATTTACTAGTAAAAAGGCCCGATGCAATTGCATCGGGAGCAGGGTGAAATGAATTGTGTGTATACAGGCGGGCCAGTGGGTAGCAGAGTATACAGGGGGCTCTGTGGGTAGCAGAGTATACAGGCGGGTCTGTGGGTAGCAGAGTATACAGACGGCTCTGAGGGTAGGAGATTATACAGGTGACTCTGTGGGTAGTAAAGTATACAGGCGGCTCTGTGGGTAGAAGAGTATACAGGTGGGTCTGTGGGTAGGGGAGTATACAGGCGTGTGTGGTGGTGGTGGCAGAGTATACAGGTGTGTGTGGTGGTGGTGGCAGAGTATACAGGCGTGTGTGGTGGTGGCAGAGTATACAGGCATCTGTGCTGGTGGCGGCAGAGTATACAGGCGTGTGTGGTGGTGGCAGAGTGTACAGGCGTGTGTGGTGGTCGCAGAGTGTACAGGTGTGTGTGGTGGTGGCAGAGTGTACAGGCGTGTGTGGTGGTGGGAGAGTATACCGGCGTGTGTGGTGGTGGCGGCAGAGTGTACAGGCGTCTGTGCTGGTGGCGGCAGAGTATACAGGCATGTGTGGTGGTGGCAGAGTATACAGGCGTCTGTGCTGGTGGCGGCAGAGTATACAGGCATGTGTGGTGGTGGCAGAGTATACAGGCGTCTGTGCTGGTGGCGGCAGAGTATACAGGCGTCTGTGCTGGTGGCGGCAGAGTATACAGGCGTCTGTGCTGGTGGCGGCAGAGTATACAGGCAGGTGTGGTGGTGGCGGCAGAGTATACAGGCGTCTGTGGTGGTGGCAGAGTGTACAGGTGTGTGTGGTGGTGGCAGAGTGTACAGGTGTGTGTGGTGGTGGGAGAGTATACAGGCGTGTGTGGTGGTGGCAGAGTATACAGGCGTGTGTGGTGGTGGCAGAGTATACAGGCGTGTGTGGTGGTGGCAGAGTATACAGGCGTGTGTGGTGGTGGCAGAGTATACAGGCGTGTGTGGTGGTGGCAGAGTATACAGGCGTGTGTGGTGGTGGCAGAGTATACAGGCGTGTGTGGTGGTGGCAGAGTATACAGGCGTCTGTGCTGGTGGCGGCAGAGTATACAGGCGTGTGTGGTGGTGGCAGAGTGTACAGGCGTGTGTGGTGGTGGCAGAGTGTACAGGTGTGTGTGGTGGTGGCAGAGTGTACAGGCGTGTGTGGTGGTGGGAGAGTATACCGGCGTGTGTGGTGGTGGCGGCAGAGTGTACAGGCGTCTGTGCTGGTGGCGGCAGAGTATACAGGCATGTGTGGTGGTGGCAGAGTATACAGGCGTCTGTGCTGGTGGCGGCAGAGTATACAGGCATGTGTGGTGGTGGCAGAGTATACAGGCGTCTGTACTGGTGGCGGCAGAGTATACAGGCGTCTGTGCTGGTGGCGGCAGAGTATACAGGCGTCTGTGCTGGTGGCGGCAGAGTATACAGGCAGGTGTGGTGGTGGCGGCAGAGTATACAGGCGTCTGTGGTGGTGGCAGAGTGTACAGGTGTGTGTGGTGGTGGCAGAGTGTACAGGTGTGTGTGGTGGTGGCAGAGTGTACAGGCGTGTGTGGTGGTGGCAGAGTGTACAGGCGTGTGTGGTGGTGGCAGATGGTGGTGGCGGCAGAGTGTACAGGCGTGTGTGGTGGTGGCAGAGTGTACAGGTGTGTGTGGTGGTGGCAGAGTGTACAGGCGTGTGTGGTGGTGGCAGAGTGTACAGGCGTGTGTGGTGGTGGCAGATGGTGGTGGCGGCAGAGTGTACAGGCGTGTGTGGTGGTGGCAGAGTGTACAGGCGTGTGTGGTGGTGGCAGATGGTGGTGGCGGCAGAGTGTACAGGTGTGTGTGGTGGTGGCAGAGTGTACAGGTGTGTGTGGTGGTGGCAGAGTGTACAGGCGTGTGTGGTGGTGGCAGAGTGTACAGGTGTGTGTGGTGGTGGCAGAGTGTACAGGCGTGTGTGGTGGTGGCAGAGTGTACAGGCGTGTGTGGTGGTGGCAGATGGTGGTGGCGGCAGAGTGTACAGGCGTGTGTGGTGGTGGCAGAGTGTACAGGCGTGTGTGGTGGTGGCAGAGTGTACAGGCGTGTGTGGTGGTGGCGGCAGAGTGTACAGGCGTCTGTGCTGGTGGCAGAGTATAGAGGCGTGTGTGGTGGTGGCGGCAGAGTGTACAGGCATGTGTGGTGGTGGCGGCAGAGTGTACAGGCGTCTGTGCTGGTGGCGGCAGAGTATACAGGCATGTGTGGTGGTGGCAGAGTATACAGGCGTCTGTGCTGGTGGCGGCAGAGTATACAGGCATGTGTGGTGGTGGCAGAGTATACAGGCGTCTGTGCTGGTGGCGGCAGAGTATACAGGCGTCTGTGCTGGTGGCGGCAGAGTATACAGGCAGGTGTGGTGGTGGCGGCAGAGTATACAGGCGTCTGTGGTGGTGGCAGAGTGTACAGGTGTGTGTGGTGGTGGCAGAGTGTACAGGCGTGTGTGGTGGTGGCAGAGTGTACAGGCGTGTGTGGTTGTGGCAGAGTGTACAGGCGTGTGTGGTGGTGGCAGAGTGTACAGGCGTGTGTGGTGGCAGGCAGAGTGTACAGGCGTGTGTGGTGGCGGCAGAGTGTACAGGCGTTGTGTGGTGGCGGCAGAGTGTACAGGCGTTTGTGGTGGCGGCAGAGTGTACAGGCGTGTGTGGTGGCGGCAGAGTGTACAGGCGTGTGTGGTGGTGGCAGAGTGTACAGGCGTGTGTGGTGGTGGCAGAGTGTACAGGCGTGTGTGGTGGTGGCAGAGTGTACAGGCGTGTGTGGTGGTGGCAGAGTGTACAGGCGTGTGTGGTGGTGGCAGAGTGTACAGGCGTGTGTGGTGGTGGCAGAGTGTACAGGCGTGTGTGGTGGTGGCAGAGTGTACAGGCGTGTGTGGTGGCGGCAGAGTGTACAGGCGTGTGTGGTGGCGGCAGAGTGTACAGGCGTGTGTGGTGGCGGCAGAGTGTACAGGCGTGTGTGGTGGCGGCAGAGTGTACAGGCGTGTGTGGTGGCGGCAGAGTGTACAGGCGTGTGTGGTGGCGGCAGAGTGTACAGGCGTGTGTGGTGGTGGCAGAGTGTACAGGCGTGTGTGGTGGTGGCAGAGTGTACAGGCGTGTGTGGGTGGTGGCGGCAGAGTGTACAGGCGTGTGTGGTGGTGGCGGCAGAGTGTACAGGCGTGTGTGGTGGTGGCGGCAGAGTGTACAGGCGTGTGTGGTGGTGGCGGCAGAGTGTACAGGCGTGTGTGGTGGTGGCAGCAGAGTGTACAGGCGTGTGTGGTGGTGGCGGCAGAGTGTACAGGTGTGTGTGGTGGTGGCGGCAGAGTGTACAGGTGTGTGTGGTGGGCGGCAGAGTGTACAGGCGTGTGTGGTGGCAGAGTGTACAGGCGTGTGTGGTGGCAGAGTATACAGGCGTGTGTGGTGGTGGAGTATACAGGCGTCTGTGGTGGTGGCAGAGTGTACAGGCGTGTGTGGTGGTGGAGTATACAGGTGTATGTGGTGCGCTCGTGCAAGGCAGGGGTTAAAAAAAATAAAAAAAGATTAGCTCACCTCACCCCGAGCCCCCGCCGTCTTCTGCCGTGTTCCGCCGTTTTCTGCCGTGTTCCGCTAGGCTCCCGGTGGCTGTGCAGGCTCCCGGTGCCTGCAGTGATCTTCTATCTACTGAGAGTGAAGGACCTGTGGTGATGTCAGAGTCACGTGACCCGCGATTTGCCTGGAGTAAGCTGGTGTCACGTGACTTTGACATCACCACAGGTCCTTCACTCTCAGTAGATAGAAGATCACTGCAGGCACCGGGAGCCTGCACAGCCACCGGGAGCCTAGCGGAACACGGCAGAAGACGGCGGGAGACGGCGGGAGACAGCGCGGGCTCGGGTAGAGGTGAGGATTTTTTTTTTTTTTAGAGTAGTGCGGGTCTGCGGCTCGTGATGACGCTGCGCGTCATCACTCGCAGTCCCGCGCAAAGCATGTTGGGATTCGGCTACAACGCCCGAAATCCCAACTGCGGATTATATAAGTAGATATGTTATACAATTCTACTGCTATAGCTGAGTTTTAAATGCACCTACTTTTATTTAATTTCCTAATTTAAAACATTAATAACATATTTCAACCAATATATAATCGCACACTGTCTATGCAATGCATTTCCCGATTTAGCGTTCAGACTCTTCGTCTTTTTGAGGATCTGTTTTCACTAGAAAGCGGATCCTCAAAAAGACTAAACATGTCAATTCTTTGGCACTTTTGAGGATGCGCTTTTCCATTGCCCCCATTAAAGATTGGACTCCAAATAAAGCGCATCCTGAAAAGTGCACTGTGTGAATGGTGATGCACTTATTTTGCAAAAGCGCATCCCTCTTACTGATCCTCAAATAAAGCTACAAAAACACAACTAAACGCAGCATGTGAACCCAGCCTTAGAGAGTTCAGCTGTCAACTTTATCTTGGCTGGTTTTCCAAATTGAGTGGAACCTACATTGTTTTCCCCAAATTATTTATAAACAAAAAAACTGCAAAAAATATTGTGCGATGACCTGTGTTTTGGATTACCAGCCCCCAGGGTAACATTATTGTGCCGCAGGGTAACGTCCCATGCACTCCCCAGAGTAACATCCAATACAGCCGCCCTCCCTGAGGGTAACATCCCCTGTAGCTCCCCCAGGATAACATACCCTGCAGGACCCCAGGGTAACAAACTCATGTCTCTCCTCACAGCACATGAGCTATAAGATTTTGTTTGCAGTTTACCATCAATTCCAGATCAAGGAACTGGCAGCAGGAGAAACTGAGAGACAGCACAGAAAAATAAGGTGGGAGGTGGAACCAGCACTGAGCACCACACAGGTCCTGCACTAAAGGAACAGATAGCCTGGAATCCCAGGATCTCTGCGTGATGTTAGTTGAACAGTCGTGGCCACACACGGCGTTCTTCGTCTTCACATCCACTACATTCTCTTATGGCCAGACTGCTTACTAAAGTTACAGCGCAGTGATACTCAGTGGCGCTAATGGAGCAGGTGGCAGGGAGGCCCTGAACAGCTGCTTGAGGAACGGCCTTGGGGACATATGCCCCCCTGCCGCAATGGCCAGCCAGCCCCTGAGTGCACCCCATAGTCTTTAGGCCATCATGTATTCACTGATTAAAAAATACCATACTCATCTTTCCTCCACTGCTCCGGTCTCCGTACAAGCATCCTGCAGCCCTGCACACCTCAGCCCAGCAGCACGTAGTAGTGACATCACCATGCTCGCTACGCTGAGACATCAGAGTGAAGGCACAAAGGGAGAATGATGAAGGAGGGAGTGGAACACTCCCTCTTTCATCAATGCTTTCAACTGTATCAACATTGCAGTGGGTCAAGCACTAACTTCAGGCCCCTTTGACTCATGAGCCCCTTAATGGCCGCATGGTCTGCCACCATACCCCACTGCCCATGTATCTGTCTAAATTTGGCACACCTTACTCTGGCAGACCCTTCATCAACACTGGCATGAAAAAGAAAATTCTCTGCATGCAATAATGTTATTAGAAGGCTCTCCATAAAGTAAATCCATTCTAATTGACTGAGTACAAGGGTGACCATAATGTAATTGCTATATTGAGGTTCATGATTACTGTGCACACTGAAGTGTCTATAAGTACATCCTGCATACAGTAACTTTTTTTTAGTTTACTCACTACAGAAATAACTAGAATGGAGATCCCTTATGGAGGATCATAAAAAGCAGGGCCAGCTCCAGGTTTTTGTGGGCCTCAGGTTAAACAGCCTCAGTGGGGCCTTTAACACATACCATGATTCATGATTATAATATACTAGATGGTGGCCCAATTCTAACGCATCGAGTATTCTAGAATATGTATGTAGTTTATTTATGAAGATTTAAGAATAATGCAATGAATACACAGGATTTTCCGGGTAAAATATATACATTATCATTAAATGTTATTGCTCGCGCTGTGAGTGGGGGTTAAATTCCGCGCCAATATCGCGATGGCAATACCGGGCGGCCGCGACCAATCAGCAACGCAGCTTCATTCAATTTATCTGCACATGTGACACCTCACCAGCAATCAGTAAGGTACCGTCACACTTGGCGACGCTCCAGCGATACCTACAGGTCGTATCGTTGTCAGAATCGCTGGAGCGTCGCCAAGTGTGACGGTACCTTACTGATCGCGTGTATCAGCGATCTCAGAGCGGGGGCCTGGTCACTGCTGCATGTCACACTGACATCACTAGCGCCGGCCAGGGTACTTTCGTTGCGAGCTGATGACCTCCGTGCGGCACACTTGGCGATGCTTCAGCGATACCTACAGGTCGTATCATTGTCGGGCTCTTTGGAGCATCCCCAAGTGTGACTGAGAGGCCGGGAGATTAAATGCTGCTGAAGGTGGAAGAGAGGGTAATCTGGGGAGAAAAGCTGCAGGAGAGAAGTCTCATCATGGCGTCTGTACTACATGGAGACAAAAGAGATGGGAATGATTTCAATCCAGGAAGAAGTCATTTAGGTAGAAATGTTTATGATACGGACTATGTCTCATCAGTTCTGTGGTTCCTGTATGGTCTGCAGTCTGATAATGGGGTAACAACAAGCCCAGCATTTCCTTTCCATCGTCATAGGTTTATCTTCATGTCATGCTAGTGTATCATGGGACTGATCTGACAATGAAATGGATCACTATACTAAGCTTGGCGCTGCATTCATATATTGATGCCTGGTCTGGCCCAACATTTATATACTGAGGGTGGTTCTGTTGCTGCATTCTTCTACTGATAGTGGTTCTGTTTCTGCATTTATCTATTGATGGTGGTTCTGGCACTGAATTTATGTTAAACAAGGAAATTCCAGCACTTGGCAGAATCTTCATAATAGTTCATTTATTTGTGCAGATTAAAAATGAACATACAATTGAAATGGAGATATGACCCCACGCTGGACGCGTTTCGGATTACATCCTTTTTCAACAGCAGTTGAAAAAGGATGTAATCCGAAACGCGTCCAGCGTGGGGTCATATCTCCATTTCAATTGTATGTTCATTTTTAATCTGCACAAATAAATGAACTATTATGAAGATTCTGCCAAGTGCTGGAGTTTCCTTGTTTAACTTGAATGGATTACAGACACTCCACTCCTTTGCACTAACTGGCTCTCAGGTAAATATCCAGTGGTAGCACCACCCCTCCCCTTTTCCTGAGATTCTGACTGAATTTATGTACTGATTGTCGTTGTATTGCTGCATTTATCTACTGATGGTGGTTGTGTCACTGCATGCATCTACTGACAGTGGTTCTAATCTTGTACACATGTAGCAAACGATAACGTGCTGCATAGCTATGTTAAAACTGAAAATGATATGCCTTTATAAGTAATATTTGAGGTAATGTAGGCATGTCCAGGTGTAACCAGTAAAGAGCATTGTAAATCAGTTTACATAATAACATCTAGTGTATAGACTAGTATGATATAGGGTAGGGTCACATTGCTAAGCTAAATTGCATTCACCGCATCCGGATCCGGATGCGGTGAACGCAATGCCGGGCACACACATTTGTTACAAAAATGTGTGCAGAATACCGGACTGCGGTTACCGGATGGCTCAGGATGTGTAATCCTGAGCCATCCGGTAACTGCCGAGGTTGCGGTTCCCGGCTATTGGCGGGATCCGCAACCTTAATAAAGAGTAAAAATTGTTGATCTAAATGACTTTTTAAGGTCTGTAGGGGGGCTTAGACCCCCCTACAGACCGGCCGCCCACTTCTATAGTGTACTTCAGCTATATCTCACGGGGCACGGGCTCCCCGGAGCAAAGTGCCCCCCCCCCGTATCACTATACAGGGGTGCCTACACCCCTCTATTACAATGATGCTTTAATGATGTCCAAAAATGCAGTACAAAAAGGATTTTAGCAATCGCAATGTAAGTTTATACTTACATGCTGTTGTAGGCAGAGTCCCGAGAAAACCATGGGCGGGGCTGTGTGCAGCAGCCTCCGCCCACTCCTTCTTGATGGCCGCCCCCTCTGGCCGTAATCCAGTGTTGTGAGGGCGGGCACGTCGTTAAAGGGGCGTGGCTAACTATTTGCCGCGGTTAGCCACGCCCCTTTAACGACGTGCCCGCCCTCACAACACTGGATTACGGCCAGAGGGGGCGGCCATCAAGAAGGAGTGGGCGGAGGCTGCTGCACACAGCCCCGCCCATGGTTTTCTCGGGACTCTGCCTACAACAGCATGTAAGTATAAACTTACATTGCGATTGCTAAAATCCTTTTTGTACTGCATTTTTGGACATCATTAAAGCATCATTGTAATAGAGGGGTGTAGGCACCCCTGTATAGTGATACGGGGGGGGGCACTTTGCTCCGGGGAGCCCGTGCCCCGTGAGATATAGCTGAAGTACACTATAGAAGTGGGCGGCCGGTCTGTAGGGGGGTCTAAGCCCCCCTACAGACCTTAAAAAGTCATTTAGATCAACAATTTTACTCTTTATTAAGGTTGCGGATCCCGCCAATAGCCGGGAACCGCAACCTCGGCAGTTACCGGATGGCTCAGGATTACACATCCTGAGCCATCCGGTGACCGCAGTGCGGCCCGGTAAACGCTGCGAAAACTGCTGCCTGATGATTTTAAACGCAGGCAGCAGTGCCGGATCCGGCCACCGGATGGCTTGTTGAAGCCATCCGGTGTTTTGCATAGGCTTCCATCAGGAGCCTTTCCTGGTCCGGTTTTGAGCTTTTTTAAAGCTCAAAACCGGATCAGGATTTTAAACAAAAAACGCCAATGTGACCCTACCCATACTCTGTAAAGAGTTCAGATGTTACAAAAAACCCATTGTCATATACCATCACATATCTGTAGTCACAGTATATCATGCACTAGTCATGCAGACTCTTGTGTACTGGGTGTAATATACTATGTACAAACATTAGATGTTATACACAGATAATATGTGACTGCAGACTGTGATCCTCGCATTGCTCACAGTGCTGTGGTGATTCAGTGAGCGTGTGACTGCAAGTATGTGATCTGTATACATGCAGTCACAGTCTGACTAGACTTGCTCGGCCTCACTTAATGCACCTGTATTGAGCAAGACCAGAAACAGTCTACTTGTAATGTGGCCAAGAGTATACGCATCACATACTTGAGATCACATAACTGCCCGCTCCCGCTGCTGGTACCAGAGAATTTCCACGGCACACAGTGTGCACAATATGAGGATTCACATATCGTGACTATAGACTTTTAGTTTAAGATCTGACTACCCCTTTAAGGTTGTGCCGCTACTCATGGGCCTCTGCTATGTGCTTGCCCCCCAAGATAAAATTTGCCAGCCAGATCCTGCACACATCCAATTACCGTATATACTCGCGTATAAGCCGAGTTTTTCAGCCCAAAAATTGGGCTGAAAAGTTACCCCCTCGGCTTATACGCGAGTCACTGTATACTGTATACAATGTATACAGTATACAGTGCCCCCATCTATATACAGGCCCCCCCCGCCGCAATCCTGTAAAGGAAGAGATTAGTATACTTATCCCTCCGCTGTCCCACTGCCGCTGTCCCGCCGCCGCTCCTCCATCTTCATCCAGCGTCTTCCGTCTTCTTCCGGCTTCCTCCGATGGTCGCAGGCAATGACGTCATTGCCGGCGCGACAGAGGAGGAAGCTGAAAGAAGACGGAAGACGCTGGATGAAGATGGAGGAGCGGCGGCGGGACAGCGGCAGCGGGACAGCGGAGGGATAAGTATACTAATCTCTTCCTTTACAGGATTGCGGCAGGGGGGCCTGTATATAGATGGGGGGGCTGCATATACCTCTGGGGCTGCATATACCTCCTGGGCCTACATATACCTCCTGGGGCTGCATATGGGGCTGTATATACCTCTGGGGCTGCATATGGGGCTGCAATACCTCCTGGGGCTGCATATGGGGCTGTATATACTTCTGGGGCTGCATATGGGGCTGCATATACCTCCTGGGGCTGCATATGGGGCTGTATATACCTCTGGGGCTGCATATGGGCCTGCATATACCTCCTGGGGCTGCATATGGGGCTCTATATACTTCTGGGGCTGCATATGGGGCTGCATATACCTCCTGGGGCTGCATATGGGGCTGTATATACCTCTGGGGCTGCATATGGGGCTGCATATACCTCTGGGGCTGCATATACCTCTGGGGCTGCATATACCTCCTGGGGCTGCATATGGGGCTGTATATACCTCTGGGGCTGCTTATGGGGCTGCATATACCTCCTGGGGCTGTATATGGGGCTGTATATACCTCTGGGGCTGCATATGGGGCTGCATATACCTCCTGGGGCTGCATATGGGGCTGTATATACCTCTGGGGCTGCATATGGGGCTGCATATACCTCCTGGGGCTGCATATGGGCGTGCATATACCTCCTGGGGCTGCATTTGGGGCTGTATATACCTCTGGGGCTGCATATACCTCTGGGGCTGCATATACCTCTGGGGCTGTATATACCTCTGGGGCTGCATATACCTCTGGGGCTGTATATACCTCAGGGGCTGCATATACCTCTGGGGCTGCATATACCTCTAGGGCTGTATATACCTCTGGGCTGCTGTATACTACCACTGGGGCTGCTGCTGTATATACCACTGGGGCTGCTCTGTATACTACCACTGGGGAGGCTGCTGTATACCTCACTGCTGGGGGTTGTATACCTGTGCTGGAGTCCACCCTCGGCTTATACGCGAGTCAATATGTTTTCCCAGTTTTTAAGGGCAAAAGTTGGGGGGTCGGCTTATACACGGGTCGGCTTATACACGAGTATATGAGGTAAGGTTAACAGGTACTAATGTGTATGTTACACCTTAAATCTGTAGATGCGCTCACTAGATAGACTTTGATTAGGGAATCTTTAAAATCATAAAATGATAATGGTTTTGCCTAGCAACAAGTTTAATTTCTATTCTTCAGTATAAAAGCACAATGTCAGTCATTAAAACTAGTTAAAACTATGGAACACTGAGAGGGACTTTCTATCCAATGAAATAACAGCTGTGGCAACTACGGCAACTGTGCTGACGTCATAAATACATACATCTATGTCAGAAGATTCTGAAACAGCAGAGCAGACGGACGGCCGTATGAGGAGGCGCCATACTTGATGTGTCTGGAGACCTGGAGCTTCATCACTCCAACATATGTAAGGGAGGAAGGGGGGACATCCGCCTAGCCAGCCAGATCAGCCATACCGCCTAGCCAGCCAGATCAGCCATACCGCCTAGCCAGCAAGATCAGCCCAACTAACCCTAGCGATCAATGGGGTGACAGATGTTGCAGCCAGATCTCCCTCACGTCCAGTACTAGCCGCCTTCAGCTTTATATGTACGGCCTGGAGAGGTCACATTAGGCTTTCTCCATACGGTGCTCGCACAGGTCACCTGCTTTGACCTTCATTACTGTCTATTTTCTGCTGATATAACCTGTGTGACTATGTGATGTCACTGCTGTCATATCTATAGTGGATGTATATTATGTCTCACTGTATATATGATACAATGTACAAATTCTGATACAATTGTTTTGGCATTAACTTTCTGTGGCGCCCCGCAACGAGTGCGTCACAGGAGGGTATTGCAGCCATAAATGCAGCCGCAATATTCTCCGACCCAGCAGTCATATGGTTAACTGAGAGATCCAAAACCCTACATGCATCAATTAACATAGAGGGCCAATCCAAGGTCCTGGTGGGCGGAGTGTAAGGGTAGTGTAGGAGAAGTACAGTTAGTCTAGAGGAGTAGTAGGAGTTGGAGTAGGAGTCTCGTCTAGACAAGACACACAGACTTGAACTTGGAGTAGGAGCGGGGGCTCTGCACCTCGTGCAGCCCCCGGGCTGTCACCGGTCGGGTGTTAGCACCTGAGGCCTCAACAACCGGGATCGGACATCACCAACCACGGGTTCCAAAAGACCCCCGTGCCCAACTCACAGCCGGTTCACTGGTACCGAAGCTGGCAGCAGTTCACCTCTGCTACGCGAACCAGAAGCGTGGAGGAGCAGCTTTACAGGAGCACCCCACCACCCACCAAATTCCAGTCGTCTAACCAGCGGTGTACCCACCGAGGGACCCAAGGCTCCCCAGAACATCCTAAACGTACATCTTGGATAGGGATTGAAGCAGCCTCCCCGTACCCGACCTGGTATTCCTGGGCGACAATGGCAAATACTTAGCTAGAATGGAGGAACACTACGGATCTCTGAGGGACACCTATCACTGCTGAGTCCGCCCGGTCTACTACCCGTTAACTGTATACCATGTACTGCCTGCTGGTTACAGTAAAGACCCGTTACAGAGACTTTCAGCGTCCGTGCTTCCTTATGATTGCATCCGTCCGCACACAAGGTAACCGCAGCTGCCGCACAACATCTTAAGCAGCTCCAGCCTCCGGGGATCACCGCTCAGCCTGTGGGGAGCGTTCCATCTTGCTGCTGTCCATCCCCGGAGGTTCCGCAGCGTCGGTCGGGCTCGACCGAACTACTCATAGGTGGCGTCACGAATAAATTAACCCCTTTAATCTGTTCCTACAAGACGTCTTCAACTTTTGATCTGCACTCAACCGGGCCTTACTACCGGCAGGCGCGGCCCACCCGTGACAAGGAGGAAGGAGCTTCAGCCTGTCTAAACCGGAGTCCACGGGCCTGCGGTGAGTCAGAAAATGGCGTCACGAACAGGATACGAGCAGGCCCGTTCCCTAACGGGTATAATGTGCTTAAAATGACTTTAATGTCTACAATTTGGACTTTGTTCGTCCCTAAAAGAACTTTCCCGCCTTTTCACCGTGGGTCAAGATGGCGCCCCAAGATGGCGTTCCCGCCATAAGGATCCGCCACGTGCAAGCCCAGGGGTGAGCCACCGCCCCTCATCGTGGGAGGGCTAAAGGCAAAGGCGCCAAAACTCTTGTCCGCCCTGATTGCTCGAATCAACCATGGGGGCGGACCCCAAAGACTTTTCCCACGATTGGACTACAAAAGCCAAAAGGAAATGGGAGTGACGGAGACAGACCGTTCTTCACCAGCTCTTCACCAGTACAGCTACCGGGTAGAGACGGGTGTGGTTCCTCCAAGAAACATGGCCAGCTTAAGACTGAGAGACCTGATGCAAGAAGTGGAAGCCGAGGCCAGAGCAGCAATAGGCCATCCGGGTCCGGGTCCTGTCTTAATATCAACGGCAGCCCCGACTTCTGGCAAGAAGCTCTACAAGACCTCCGGGTACGGCTCCTAGAAACCGTAGAATGGACAATCCGAAGTTGGAGTGCAAGCTTGGGCAGCAGACTACATCGTGCGATGCAGCAGAGCCGCTCGGGTGCAACCACTCCAGGGCCGGACGACATCTCAAGTTTCAGCACCGCCTCGCCCACGCCGACCACTTGTCCAGCCTCGTCTCCAGAACCAATAGACTGTGTCATTCCGGTAGAGACCACCGCTTATCCCGCTCCAAAGCCTGGAACAGCGACCGTTCTCGAGCCGGAGCTTGCAACTCGCTCCAAGGAAGGACCGAATACTTACCTGGTTCCACTTGCGGAACCCGCGACTAGTTTCATCACTGCCGAAACTGTCGCCTGTTTCTCCCCTGATCCGGAGGTCTCCTCTGCAATTACCGAGGCCTACCTGGTGACCGGGATTGAAACACCACTTCCCGCTGCTACAGAAGAAGAGGCAGGCAGCCTGGAAGCCCTGCAAGACGACCTCGAGGAGAACTTTGCAGCACAGCCACCCATCGACCAGGAGGATTCCATTCCAACATCTCCGTCAGCCAAGCAGCCTGATGTGGTCATCGAGGGAGAGATCGAGGATGATGACGACGAGACCTACAGCTCAGCTGAGGACCTCTACACCGGGTTCTCCTGGGGAGACACCAAGGATCCTTCTGCCGGGCGATCTGCTCGGGTACGCTGGTCGGGTGCCGCCGCAGCAACATCTTCTCCGGTTCCGTTCAACCGGGCTCCGCTCCAGACTGCCCACCAGACTCAACCCGTTCAACAACCAGCACGCCGTAGTGACTTTATCCACACGCCGCACCACTCCGACGAAGAGGTACGTCGCATCCGAAGGGAGGAGTGGCACGCTCGGCTGCGCGCCAACATGCAGGCACGCGCTGAAGCCCGCCGCCAACCTCCATTGCCTGATGAGTTCCGTAAAACCGGGCGGGTGAGCACCTTTAACTTATCCACCGTGTGGGGATTCGTAAGGGAGGAGGGTGTGAGTACTGAAGTGTTTGTGGGGCGCCGTGAAGTGGAATCGCACCTACCGCGAGGGCATCCTAACCGAGACTTATATAGAGGGGACATTGTAACCTATGAGCGATATGTATGCTGTGACGGGTGGTTCGCTATACGAGTCCGGAACCCTGCCCCCTACAAGTGACTTTGTTGTTTGAACTTTTTCCCCAAAGACTTCTTTCTGTTTGCAAATAACACCGCGACTTGGCGGCTACAGCCTGAACTTTTACCTAAGGACAGCCGACCGCCCGCCGGGTCCGCGCAATGTGTTAACCTGTTCATTTTATTTGCCTCACTTTTATGCAAAATAATGACCTGTCATTAATAAAAGTGTTTATTACCTGTTATAAAATAAAAAAAACCTCTGTAATGTCATTAGTATGACGCTTGGGGACAAGCGAATTTAACCAAGGGGGAGTGTGGCGCTCCGCAACGAGTGCGTCACAGGAGGGTATTGCAGCCATAAATGCAGCCGCAATATTCTCCGACCCAGCAGTCATATGGTTAACTGAGAGATCCAAAACCCTACATGCATCACTTAACATAGAGGGCTAATCCAAGGTACTGGTGGGCGGAGTGTAAGGGTAGTGTAGGAGAAGTACAGTTAGTCTAGAGGAGTAGTAGGAGTTGGAGTAGGAGTTTCGTCTAGACAAGACACACAGACTTGAACGTGGAGTAGGAGCGGGGGCTCTGCACCTCATGCAGCCCCCAGGCCGTCACCGGTCGGGTGTTAGCACCTGAGGCCTCAACAACCGGGATCAGGCATCACCAACCACGGGTTCCAAAAGACCCCCGTGCCCAACTCACAGCCGTTTCACTGGTACCGAAGCTGGCAGCAGTTCACCTCTGCTACGCGAACCAGAAGCGTGGAGGAGCAGCTTTACAGGAGCACCCCACCACCCGCCAAATTCCAGTCGTCTAACCAGCGGTGTACCCACCGAGGGACCCAAGGCTCCCCAGAACATCCATAACGTACATCTTGGATAGGGATTGAAGCAGCCTCCCCGTACCCGACCTGGTATTCCTGGGCGACAATGGCAAATACTTAGCTAGAATGGAGGAACACTACGGATCTCTGAGGGACACCTATCACTGCTGAGTCCGCCCGGGCTACTACCCGTTAACTGTATACCATGTACTGCCTTCTGGTTACAGTAAAGACCCGTTACAGAGACTTTCAGCGTCCGTGCTTCCTTATGATTGCATCCGTCCGCACACAAGGTAACCGCAGCTGCCGCACAACATCTTAAGCAGCTCCAGCCTCCGGGATCACCGCTCAGCCTGTGGGGAGCGTTCCATCTTACTGCTGTCCATCCCCCGGAGGTTCCACAGCGTCGGTCGGGCTGACCGAACTACTCATAGGTGACGTCACGAATAAATTAACCCCTTTAATCTGTTCCTACAAGACGTCTTCAACTTTTGATCTGCACTCAACCGGGCCTTACTACCGGCAGGCGCGGCCCACCCGTGACAAGGAGGAAGGAGCTTCAGCCTGTCTAAACCGGAGTCCACGGGCCTGCGGTGAGTCACTTCTAAGCCCAAGGGAAGGGCAGTCCTCCAGCCATGGTTCCCTAGAGGTTTCCTCCACAGGGGGTTTTTCCTCTCCTGAGTGCTGAAGGATGATTCTTCGTGAGTCGGAGGTTTGCCATTTTCGTTGTCTTTTTCTTAGTAATTGGCTGATTCTAAATTTCAGACACTGAATAAAATAATAATCTGATTTGTAATAAAATTCGGTCTATTTTACATCCAATAAAAGTGTTTGGTGTGTTTCTTTCACAATCTTGTGATGATCTAAATACCTGTGATAAAGCTATAGAGTCAGATAAAGAGTTGGTGTCTTGTATTAAGTGTAATATCAATGTAAAAATAAGGAAAAAAGTGAAACATAGATATGAACAGTATAGAAAAGGTGCATTTGTCATTTTAAGTATGGTAATGGGAACCCAACCTGATATAAAAACATGAAATAAATATACATTCTGAAAACTATTAGCAGACTCCTGAGTCCAAGTGTATTGAATCCTCGCAACACAATATGACTCACCGATGAGCTTGTACTGAGCAGTGTGAGATCCCAGCCGGGAGAAGGGGTAGTGAGGATTGTCAGTAGGCAGATAGGCAAACTATAAACTTTCATAAATCATACAGACAATCTGACATGGTTTTCAAAGCAAACACATAGGGCCGGCTCCAGGAGTTTGTGGGCCCCAGGCGAAAAAGTCTCAGTGGGCCCCCTTTAGCACATACTGCTGAATATATCCCCGCACCTCCCTCCCCACCACATAATGTTTGTAACCCGCACCTCCTAACGGAGCACTTGGATTAAAAGAACCTTCATCTAATGGTGAGTGCCGTCTGTTTCTTCTAAATTTTTGGACAATGATAGCTGTAATAACTAAGATGACAAGGATAACAACGCCTATCTAATCAAGACATCTCTGCCATCCCTTCATCTACAGAAAGTATTGGTCCCGGGGATCTTCTACACCTGAATTCCTTTATAATTCTTATTGTAGAGAATTCAGTATCTGTATGGCTATTGTAACCCTTCCGGTGGGACCTGTATTATCTGGAATATACGTACAATTTTACAAACACCTCCTTATTTTGCTAATAACATGGCCAGGTCCATTCTATTTTGGAGAACCATCATCGATGAAGGGCCTAGTTGGTCTGCTAAACCTTGAAGGTCTTCTGTAGTATAATTGACGAATCTCTGTTAATCATTGATGTAATTCATCTAGACTATATTCTTACTTATGGCCATTAGGGGTGAGATAAAGGATTCAAAACCTACTTTAACTTGATCTCTGGATTTAAATACATGCGGTATGAACAATTCTTATGAACAATTCGTATGAACAATTGTTACGAAAAATTCTGGGTACACCAGGAGGTATATAGGATCGCGCTATCCACGTCCTCGGCCCTTTCCTACCTGCTTCACCTCAGTTCCCTACCTGGATACCCAGAATTGTATCACAACTCTCATGGATGGACATTTCTGTCTCAGGGCCATATTCTACCACCAGAGATTATTTGGTAACATTTCCCTTTACACATTAACCCGATTACCTTAAAAAGAACATAAATTAACGTAAAATAGCGCTTTTACGGCTACATATACAAGTTATTACAGTAATGTCAGTTATACACAGTGTTATCTACCCTTGAACTAATGGTTTGCTCAGAAAAGTGAATGTTACTCCTACTCTTCTGAGTCCTCGTTTATATCATGTTCCTGTAACCATTTCCACCTTAGTTTGGATTTTTCCTATATATATATATATATATATATCAGACATAATCTGGAGATTTATAAGGCCATATATGGGACAGTCTATCACTGTGCTGTTTCAATCCTGTTTTACAGTCTAATCTGTTATATTGATGCTTGTCTCTGCTGCCACCTGCTGGCCAGACCTCTCAATTCTTTCTGCCTTTCCTTGTCCAGCCTATGGGGGTGTGGCTCCTGCACGTGCTGTTTGTCTCTTCCTGTTTTGCCCAGTCATTAGGAGACATCTTTACTGCAGAGAGTTCCATTCTCATAGAGCTGGAGAAGCAAAGTTTTTTGACCCACAAGTAGCGACTGCAGAGACAAGCTTCATGCAAGATTTCAATGCCATGTTTTGGATCATTCATCTATGGAATAAACCAGCATTGTTTTCATCCTAACGTGTGTACGCTTATCTGAGACGCTGCTCCGGGTCCTGTCTGCCCCTCTTACTGGAAGTACAAAGGTAAGAAGGAACTCTCATCCTAGTATACAACCAGCATGCCTTTATCGCCTTTAAGTGGGAACAGAACAGTCAAAAAACTATGCCTAAAAGCTCCTATCAGCTAGAAAACTGCCTTACAGCCCAACATCCAGCTATAGCCCTCCATGTGCCCTGTCCCTCTGTGCATTAATCTGCCCAGCAACAAGCCTTGTGTATCTGTCTGCCTGCAGCAGTGCACGTCTGGACAAGCTTGAGGGAAGCTCTCCCACCTGCACATCTTGTATTAGCTCTGCCTGTACTGTTATAAAGAACTGTTTTTATGCACCAGCGGTTTCCTTCTGGCCACATCGCCTCCATAAGCCTGCAGTACACTATACCTCATTACTGCACATCGGCGAACTGCGAACCCCAAGTTTCGTCAAAGCCACCTTGGGGATCCCATCCGGGAGTTCCCGCAGAGCCGCACAGCGATTTTCGGACCCCTATTCAAAAGTTGAGTTTTTTAAAGAGACAGTACACCTTTATTCAAAATGGCCGAAAAGGACCTCGGACAGGCTCCCACTGCTGAAACAGAGCAAATACAACCTGATACTGTCCACGATGAAGCCCAGGAGGCAGACCCCACGTCTCAAGCAGACCAAGTTACCCGACCAAAACGTTCTTACAAACCAACGGTAAAGGCAATTGAAAACTATCAGGCTATGAAAGATGAGCTAAGTGAACGCCTGGAAGAACAGTGGGAACGCGTCGCCTCTTACATGTCGAGACTTGAACCCTCGTCAGGCGACGCCGCAAGCTTACAATCTGTTATGGAACGGCTGAACGCCGCCCATGAAGGATACAAGAGACTGTCAACAAGGTACATTACCCTTCTAAGAGACTTTAATTCTGATGAATCTCTTTCAGACCTCAGTAAGGCGCTAGAGACGGACGAAGGGAGAGATGCCAAGGTCCGACACGCCATAAACAAGGCCGAACACCGCATCTCTCACCTGCAAGAAACCAGATCACACCGATCGACCTCATCTAAGCGTTCCTCTCGGGCATCCAGGTCATCATCCTCAAGAAGTTCAACCATGAGTGACAGGATACTAGAGGCCCGCATAATAGCAGAGGAATCCAGGGTGAGACGTTCTTTCACTGAGAGAGAAGCGGAAGAAAAAAGGGCAGAAGCAAAGGCAGAAGCAAGGGCAGAGGAAAAAAGGGCAGAAGCAGAAGCAGAGGCTAAAAGGGCAGAAGCAGAGGCTAAAAGGGCAGAAGCAGAAGCAAGGGCAGAAGCGGAGGCTCGAATACAGATCCTTCGGTCACAGATGGAAGAGGAGGTTGCGCTAGCTAAAGTAAGACTACTCGAGCAGGCATTGATCCAAGGTCTTGATCCAGCTAACTCGCCACCACTGGAAACGGATGATCCAGTCGATCGCACCAGAGACTATGTGCTAAACCGGGTACCTGTAGCGATCCCGGTTTACAGTACCGTCCAAGTCAACGACGCCAAAACCCCCAACATACTTCAAAAGGTGCCAGTACCCTCGAAGGCGCCCGAGCTAATTAACGACAGTCGCCGAGAGATACCCTCTCAAACACAGTCACCACCACAAGATGGCAACCCAGCGTTTCCTGGCCCACCTTCACAGCTCAAGCGGTATTCGTCAGATTCTTCAAGGGCTAAACCACAGCTCAACCCTGCAGCAGCATCATTCTACCCGGAAACAGCTCATCCATTCACGCCAGGCGGCCCATACACCCCAGGGGCATCACGAGTCGTCGTGGCAACAAGTGGTGAGAAGTCGGACATGTCCGAGTTTGCCAGGTTCATGGTGAGCAGAGAGCTAATCAGTACTAGTCTTGTGAATTTCGATGATCGTGCAGAGAACTACAGGGCCTGGAAAGCAACCTTCAAGGCAGCCATCGCCAATCTCAACCTAACCGAAGAACAGGAACTCGACCTCCTGATCAAGTGGTTGGGCCCAGGCTCTTCAAGCCGTATCAAGAGCCTCAGAACCGTCTATGTAGGACAAGCAGAAGCAGGTCTCGCCGCCGCATGGCAAAGGCTGGAACGCACCTTTGGCAGCGCGGAAGCAATAGAGAAAGCCCTATTCAAGAGACTGCAGGATTTCTCAAAGATCAACCTTAAAGAAGTCCACAAGCTCCAAGACCTAAGTGATCTGCTCATGGAGCTGGAGCTCGCCAAAAGAGACCCTCGTCTGTCCGGGCTGTGCTATCTGGATTCAGCCCATGGAGTAAACCCAATCGTGGTGAAGCTGCCATACAGTCTGCAGGAGAAATGGGCAACGTCAGTCTCAAGGTACAAAAGAGTGAACGACGTCACCTTTCCCCCATTTATCCACTTCTGCAGATTCATTGACGAGCAGGCCCAGATGAGGAATGACCCCAGCCTCGACTTCCTAGAATCCAACACTTCGGCAGCTGCAGCAACTCCAGCATCAAAGTATGAAAGTGCTATACAAAAACGCAGAGACACTAAGAGAGCTGTGAGTGTTAGAAAGACCGAACTACCATCACCTGCAACGCCCACAGACGAACAGAACACTGTCTCACCACGAGATAAGTCTTTCAATCGCGAATGTCCCATCCACAAAAAACCACACTCACTGACCAAGTGCAAGGGGTTTAGATCCAAAACCTTACAGGAGCGCAAGAAGATCCTCACTGAGCTTGGGATTTGCTTCAAATGCTGCGCATCACTTGAGCACATGGCCAAGGACTGTAAATCCACAGTCAAGGTGGGGAGTGCCACAGCGAAAAGCACATTTCAGCCATGCATCCTACTCGGCTAGCTAGAGACACACCGGCTACAGTCACCACCGCTCCCGCTCCAAGTCATGGCGGGGAGCCACAGAATCAGACTGACACCGCCACAACTGTTTCCTGCTCCTGCTCAGAGGTATGTGGAGAGGGCCGAATGGAGAAATGTTGTGCCCGAATATGCCTCATCAAGGTTTATCCCGAGGGACGCCCAGAAAAGGCGATGAAGGTGTATGCCATCATAGACGACCAAAGCAACCGGTCCCTGGCAGGAACCAAATTCTTTGAAGCCTTCGGAATTAGTGGACCATCAGAACCCTACACCTTGAACACCTGCTCAGGCCGCATAGAGACTAACGGCAGAAGAGCCCGGGGATTCATTGCTTCTCCTATCAACGGGAAGACTGAAATACCTCTACCAACGCTCGTTGAATGTGACCAAATACCCAGCCACAGGAGTGAAATTCCTACCCCAGAAGCTGCACTTCATCAGCCACACCTGAAACACCTCGCGAGCGTTATCCCACCTATAGATAACAACGCGGACATTCTACTCCTGCTCGGCAGAGACAACCTGAGGGTACACAAGGTGCGACAACAGTGCAATGGACCCGACTATGCACCATACGCCCAGAGACTGGACTTGGGATGGGTAGTCATAGGAAATGTGTGTGTTGATCGATCAGAAATCGACTCCTTCAGGACCTACGTGCATGGAGATGGGCGCACAACCTGCCTAAGACCATGTCCTCATCACTATGAAGTGAAGGAGAAGCCCCCAGACTCAATACAGCTACCCGATGTCGCTTCTTCCCTGCGTACCGACAACTTAGGAAGATCAGTCTTTCACGCAACCTATGGTCTGCGAAGAACCGCGTCAGAGGGAGAGTCCGAGTATGGCACAGACGCGAGAGACTTTGTTGAAAAAGACTTTTACGTAGATGACGGGCTCAAATCATTACCCACCGAGGAAGCAGCCATTGATTTGCTCAAAAGGACCCAAGGTCCAGAGTTCCTGCTGAGACAGTCGGAGGAAGCTGTCCAGGAAAACTTCAGCATCCTAGATCCAGATAACGATCCAGATGTCCGAACTGAAGTCAACACCCTGGCCACCAGTGCAGAGGAAGCTTCCAACCTCGGCTGCCAACGTTTTGAACGTTTCTCCAGCTGGACAAGACTCGTCCGGACTGTCGCCAGGTTAGTGCACATCGCCAGATGCTATCGTACAGACCTAAAAAACAGAGACTGTCATCGCTGGCATGTGTGCCACAAACCCCTTTCTGCTGAGGACATCTCCCATGGTGAGTCCCTCATAATACGCCACCTCCAACAGAGCGAATTCGCCACCGAATGGAACTGCCTACACAACAAACAGCAGATTCCACTAAGAAGCCCTCTCGCCAATCTAAACCCGATTATGGACAGTTTTGGCTTACTTAGAGTCGGCGGTCGATTAAATCAGGCTCGTTTCGGAGTCGCAGAACAAAATCCTCTCATCATTCCCAACAAACACCACGTTACAGTCTTGCTGATCCGACATCACCATGAAAGGACTGAACACCAAGGCAGGCAGATCACAGAGGGCGCCGTACGGTCGGCAGGCCTTTGGATCATTGGAATGAAGAGACGTGTAGCACAAATACTCCATGATTGTGTGCATTGTCGCAAAACGAGAGGAAGGCAACTGTGCCAACAAATGGCTGATCTGCCTGCAGACAGACTTTCTACGGAACCACCTTTCACCTACGTGGGCCTAGACGTGTTCGGACCATGGATGGTATCCTCACGCAGAACGCGTAGCAGCCGAGCAGACAATAAGCGGTGGGCTGTGCTATTCACCTGCATGAGTGTTCGAGCCGTTCACATTGAGGTGTTAGAATCCATGGATACTTCCTGCCTGATCAATGCCTTAAGGAGGTTCTTTGCCATTAGAGGACCAGTAAAGCAGCTGAGGTCCGACCGTGGCAGCAACTTCGTCGGTGCATGTAGAGAGCTGAACATCGACACCAAGCCAATCCAAGACCAGCTAGCAGACAAGGGTTGCACCTGGATCTTCAATTCTCCTCACAGTTCTCACATGGGGGGCTCCTGGGAGAGGATGATAGGGATCTCACGCAACATCCTGAACTCCATGCTAAAGGACGTTAACTCCTCAAGACTCACGCACGAGACTCTAGTCACTCTTTTAGCCGAAGTCTCAGCCATCATCAATTCGAGACCCCTCGTGCCCGTGACAATGGATCCAGAGGTACCAACCATGCTGACTCCCACCATCCTTCTTACTCAAAAAATTGACAACGCGGTAATTCCCAGCGGAGACTTCACTCACGCCAACACCTACCAAAGACACTGGAAACGAGTCCAATATTTGGCCGACTACTTCTGGAATCGATGGAGAAAGGAATACCTCACCGTTCTTCAAGGAAGAAGGAAGTGGCGACATCCCAAGCCAAATATCAAGGAAGGGGACCTGGTCCTTATGAAAGATCAGACCACCCAAAGAACTGACTGGCCTCTGGGACTTGTTACTAAGACACTACCTAGCCAGGACGGCAATGTGCGGAAGGTGGAGCTAAGGGTCTTCAGGAAAGGTGAGACGAAGACCTTTGCAAGGCCGATCCACGAACTCATTCTGCTGTTGCCCGTAGAGAGCGCCACTACGGGATGAACGCTTCCGGACCTGAACTTTAGCCGTTTTCTTCTCATTTTGGTTTTGAATTTGAATTGTTGTATTTAACATGCCCTTCGTTTAGGTATTGTTATGGACTAATAGTGGAATCCCCAAAGTGAATTCCAGACGGGGAGTGTGCTGTTTCAATCCTGTTTTACAGTCTAATCTGTTATATTGATGCTTGTCTCTGCTGCCACCTGCTGGCCAGACCTCTCAATTCTTTCTGCCTTTCCTTGTCCAGCCTATGGGGGTGTGGCTCCTGCACGTGCTGTTGTCTCTTCCTGTTTTGCCCAGTCATTAGGAGACATCTTTACTGCAGAGAGTTCCATTCTCATAGAGCTGGAGAAGCAAAGTTTTTTGACCCACAAGTAGCGACTGCAGAGACAAGCTTCATGCAAGATTTCAATGCCATGTTTTGGATCATTCATCTATGGAATAAACCAGCATTGTTTTCATCCTAACGTGTGTACGCTTATCTGAGACGCTGCTCCGGGTCCTGTCTGCCCCTCTTACTGGAAGTACAAAGGTAAGAAGGAACTCTCATCCTAGTATACAACCAGCATGCCTTTATCGCCTTTAAGTGGGAACAGAACAATCACTATGGGGTGTAGGTCAGTGACTATCATTATCGGAGATCATCATTCTGCGGGTGGGGAGTCTTCAACAGCTGTCGCGTCCAGATGGGTTTTCCCTCAGTCTCCACTGAAGTTGCTGTGATTCAGAGAAGCTGGATCGGTCATCTAATCTCGGCTCACAGCTCTTTCTCGCATCTTTTCAGGATCACCCCGTCTACTGACATGAGACCATGCGCTCCTGACACCGATTTAGAATCTGGAATTGAAGAACACATCTCTTTATCACACTATTTAAACAATTATTTAAGGCTTGGACATCTCTGGTGATTTCATCTGTGGGAAATAAAACACAAATTCTGAAGAACATTGTCTTTAACTAGAAAATAGGCCCGATGCTATCGCATCTGGAGGGCGTCACTGGCACGCTGTGCTCTTTGTGGGCCCCCTGCGCTCCCTTTGAGCACCCTGTGCTGTGTTTAGCTCTGTGCTCCGCCTTGTGTCTCTGGCACCTCTGCCCCCCTTTCCTCTCTGCCCCGCCCTCCTTTTATCTCTATGCCCTCCCCCTTTTCATCTCTCTGGCCCTCTTCAGTATTTCTGGTCCCTGTTATGTATGTCTGCTCCCCCCTTTTGAGTCAATGCTACCCACTTCATCTCTGTGGCCACCCTTCAGTATTTATGGTCCCCTCTTATGTCTCACTGGCTACTCCTTTTGTGTGTATGTTACCCCCTTCATCTCTCTGCTCCCTTTAATCTTTCAGGTCCTTCCTTATGTCTGTCTGCCCCCTTTCACAGTCCCTGCCCCCCTTTAGTCATTCTGATGACCCCTTGTCTGTCTGGCCTTCCTTCTGTGTTTCTGGACCCCTCTATGTGTCTGTGGCCCACGTCCTTCTCTGCTTCCTCTCTTTCATGTTTCTGCACCCCCCTCCATCTCTCTGCTCCCCTTGAGTGGTTCTGGTTCCCTCTTATGTTTTCCTGGCCCCCCCTTCTGTGTCTATGTTACCCCTTTCATCTCTCTGGCCTCCTTGAGTCTTTGTGATGCCCTGTTATGTGTCTGTGCCCCCCTTCAGTCATTGTGGTCACCCCTTGTCTCTGTGCCCCCCCCCCTTCAGAGTTTCTGGATCCCTTTATGTTTGTCTGCTGCACTTACTTGTTAGCTCAGCCTCTTTAGTGTTTGTGCATCCCTCTTCTCTGTGTGGAGTTTTTGTGTTCTTCTGTTATGTGTCTTTGTTTCGTCTTTAATGTGTCAGCTCCCCCCTTCTGGCTGTGTGCCTCCTCTTCTCTCCTTCCCAGTTGTGACAGCTCCATGTCCTAGGTGGGAAGCAGTGTAGCGTAGAGGAGGCGGAGCTAGGGTGATGCACGGTCATGTGAATGATCACATGACTGTGACATCACCAAAGGTCCTATCTGAAGAGGTAAGTTGTCGGGGGTCTGCGGGCGGCGAAGGGGGTGCGGGGGTCTACTTTGGGGAGGAAGCGGGCACTGGAGGGGGGGTGCGAGGGTGTACTGCGGGGGTATGTGGGGGTCTATTGCAGGGGCGTGCGGGTGCTGTAGGGGAGGTGCGGGGGTGTGTGGGCACGGGAGCCTGCAGGCAGCTGCCAGCAGCTTTGAGTGTGCTAATATGGCAGCGCTTCCGGGTAATCATCAGTTTTGCGCAGGCGCCATCGCTTGATAGCGGCACAGTGGCCGGAAGCGCAAAACTGGTGATTATGTATAGAGATTCTCCTTACTTAAAGATAGCAACACAGTGATTAACCCTTTCTTAACTGGATACTCATCTCACTGATGCTGATACTGCAGCAGCTATCTATTGACCTGTAGTTCTTACCCCCCCTTGGTGAGAGGCTCATCGGGTCCCATTCATTTAATATCAGACTAAAATTTCTTACACACTTACTTTATAGAAAATACAACCCTGTTCAAGGTATTGGATCGAGAATTATCTATTTTAACTTATTTACTGAGGAGGAAAATTAAACAAAAACAAACATTTCATCTATGTCTTGCCCGTCTCCTCTACCTTGCACCTTTAATGTTAATCTCCCATTCCTATTGTCCACTGTCTTATGCATGATACGTATTGTAGAAAGCTGCTGACTCCCAGATACTGTAAAATACCCTTAATGTCCTCCACTATAACATATGCAGCTTTACCTAATCAGGAGCCTAATAACATATGCAGCTTTACCTAATCAGGAGCCTAATTTCTACATACCACCTTCATCATGAGTTCCTCAGAAGTAACGTAGTTTTTGCACCGGATCCTGAAAAGAGATTACCGCAACAGGCACACCCGCATACACCTAATGTGCAGCTGTCTTTATCATCTATCTGCAATCACTGTAATGGTAGAGTGGACGAGGGGTGCATTCGTGGTTCTGTGGGGTCACTACAGATTCTCTTCCATTATATCAGTCACACATCAAACAAGACTGGGTGTAACTGGCCATCTTGGTAACTGACTGATCCTGGTGCCACCCAAACCTTGTCCACTAAAACACAGGTAGCAGTTAATGACAAATAAGTTAGTTCTGGGGTTGCCTGAGCCATCATTGAGAAGAGAGTCGTGGCAGAGAAAGCTTACCAACCGGTGTCTACAGACCTTCCTCAGCTGGCTCCCTGCGTGTTGCACTCCTTTCCATTCGATCACCTGTTTCTGTGGGAATAAGAACATCAGGAGTGACAGGGGCCCCTGGTGCCCGGGTCTGCCCTGGTGCCCGGGACGAGACTCTTGACTCTAGGCCTCTTCACAGCTTCTGGCAGCCGCACCTGTGCGAGCATTACCTCTGGCTTGAGCACCAGCTCAGGTGTGAGCCGTACCTGCACTCCAGCAGACTTATCTGATAACAGGAGAGCCTCCATACAGGCACATTCACTCTGTGCGGTCTCTGTAGGTGACGAACATCCACGAACATCTGTAAAATCACTCAAGATCTGCATTAGTAATGAGCTCATCTGGGACATGTTCACACGTTTGCTCTGTCCTCTATTTAAGACAAAAATATAAAGAAAACACTTAAATATAAAGACGTAAATAAATTATTAAAACTTTAAAAACTTTAAAAACCAGGCACTAACTTTCCATCTCTTTCCCCCCCTTTTGAATCCAATATCCAAAGCATATCTGGATTCAAAAACTATGTTGTTAACTGAATTTGACATTTGGAGCCTGAAAAGATCCTGAAAAGATCCCACTCCCTAGATTATAGCTAACTATGAATACAATAAGGCTGTGTGCACATGATGAACATTTGGGGTGTACATTTTCTGCATCAAATCTGCATTTTCCGGCAAAAAGAAAACACACGAAATCTGAAAGAACAATAAAAAATTTGATAACGTGCAACATGTCTGAAGTCTCAGCAACTCCACTGGTGTCAGAATAGATTTGTGACAAAATTATACAGCAAAAAGCACAATAAACCTCACTATGTGCACAAAGCCCAAATACTATGTTATGTGTAACTTTAATGAGGACTCCATGCTGTGGGCTCGTCACCCCCCAGTGATGGGGCCCCCTGCAGGTACAGGTCTCTGGCTGCTGGATTGAAAATATATCAGTGCAGAGACATGGAATAGAAATGCAAATCACCTGGAATTGATTTGCTACTTAGGTAAACCCAGCAGACTGTTTGCTCCAGTATGTACAGTATCATGAATAAATCTACATTCATGTGAAAAAGGCGTCCATTATTAAAATATTTGGGGTTGAAGCAGTAAAAATTAAAAACTATTGATAATTACTTTTACCAATACCCTAAAGTGAGACTATAAAAATAAAATAAAACATCATCTGGGAAGAATTAGATGTTAAAATGTAAATTAAAAGATACAATGAAGCATGTGGCCTGTGCATGGCTGCCATGCTAGGTGGTGGGGGCGGTGTCTCTTTGTGGGACTGGCTTTGTTTGCATAAAGTCTCCTCCCCCCAATTCAAAAAAGTAGCTACAGGCAGGTCATTCACACTTCCTGTTGGATAGAGAAAGGATCATGGAAATTTCTCTCTCTGGAGCCATAATGATGAATCTCCAGACTTTTCCCTGGATTATCCATTCACCGTTGCCAATTTTTTTTTTCTATTATTATTATTATTATTATTAATATTATTTTTTTTTTTACCATCTCATCTTCCTCTGAGGTATGCATTTTGTCTCCCATGCCAGTTATATATATTTATTTATTTAATACCAATTAATACTTCATTAATATATGCATTCACATCTTTTACCTTTTCTATTTAACAATCTCTTATAGCTTTCAGCACATGTTATATCTGACCAGCACGCTGGACTTATCTGAACAAGAGAACTTACATGTGCCTTATTTGTATTCTATTTCTATTATTTATTTTTAATTACCAGAATACTCATTTAACCTTTTAACATTCAATGTCCCTGCATTAACCCATCACATGTCTCTATGTAGGAGGGGGGTGGGGTGGCCTACCTTTTCTTTCTTGTCTGAAACTAGCAGTGTGTATGGGAAACTTGCTCAAAACTGGTCAGACAACTTTTTAGTCCTTACACATCACTTCCTGTCTGAGTCCATTGTCAAAACATTCATTCATTTCTTTGTCTCTAATCATGCGGCCTTCACCCATCTTTGTATGGACACAAGTATATTCCCAGATTCTCAATCTGAGGCAATCCTAACCCATCTTCCCCACACATTCTCTTATACTCCAGCATTTCTGTCTTAACACTATTTAAACTCTCATTTCTCTGCTGTCTTACATTTGTTTTAGTATATCTGTTATTTACTTACATATTTTCATTTACTCGACAAGTCTCTCATACTTGCCATATGCTAACATCTTTTAAGGGCACGAAAGCCAAGAAACTATAATATTTATATAAAAAATATATTAAATTTAAAACCACCACAAAATGGCCATCACTAGTGACCACAAGGCCCATTTACCAGAGCACATAGCATCACAAAATGGCTGACACCAGAGAGCACATGCCATCACTAAATGGCTGACACCAAGAGCACATGCCATCACAAAATGGCTGACACCAGAGAGCACATGCCATCACTAAATGGCTGACACCAGAGAGCACATGCCATCACTAAATGGCTGACACCAGAGAGAACATGCCATCACAAAATGGCTGACACCAGAGAGCACATGTACTCATGCCACCATCACTAACCGTGAACATGATACATTCTTGTAACACACATTACTCAAAACTCTGTCCTTCTTTTTCCCATTTCTTCCTCTTCTACCCACTTTCCTCTATACAAACTTTGAGAAACTCTCTCCCATGCCCTGGCAGTAGACAACAACCCATTATCTTCTAGAACACCTTCCCTCTCTCTTAAGACTGAATTCCACTCCAGGGGTTGCAGCCTTCCTCCTTCTACCATCCCACACAACTTCATAAGCTTCTTGCATTGTTTAACATGACTTTTCCCTTCACGAATTGCAACTAATGTACATAGATCTAACATGCCATCTGAATTAGGCTTAGGGCCTATGCGACACAACTGCATTAACTTCTCCATCTCTCTCTATATAGATTAAGATAATGGACACAAAACAAACACTTAAGACTGGGGAGATGACAAACCTGGCACAAGACCTTCACAGCCATCTACACTTCCTATCTGCCCCTGTCTGACTTCCATGTTCTGTCAATTATCAGGCCATGTACTGAGTCAAATTACTCTAAGTAACATGCCCCTATGGGAGTCAAATTACTCAACCTCATGCAGAGTTCTTGCTCGATGCTTTATCATTCAGATAAACAGAGTCCTTACTCGATGTCTCTCCAGAACTGAAAATCGTATTACAGGTGACCACTTTGATCTATCTCACAGACAATATCTTTACTTCTACAGACACTACTCAAAAACCCTTGCTCTTTCCTACCAGTCATCTCCCCTCCACACAACACATAGCAGGCCGCAGGCAACTTAGCATGACGATTCTTCCGGAATCAAATGGCCAGCAGCGGAGAAAGCCCCTCTGCCGTCTCAAACACTCTGAAAGATCGGATGCGGTCAGGCAATCTGCACAGGGTACCCCGAAAAACAGGTAAAGCCAACAGATTATAATAAAATCAGCAGACTTACCGTTTTTGTTAGAGAGGTGATCAGTCTGCTGGCTCGGGGTACTCAGTGCGTCCTGCTGTCTCCTTCACCGGTCATTCAAGGTTTGGGGATTCTCCTCTGTTGGCCCCACGTTGGGCACCAAATTGTTATGGATTAATATTTTATAATATTAATGTGTTGCCTGCTCCTGTCCTAATTGCTATGGACTGATGCATGCATGAAAGAAATACACCGATAACACAATCAGGTGTAAGCTCTCCTCAGCCCTCCACAAGGCACAGCTCCAAAGTGAGTTTTTATTTGATCACACATGGGTTTTAACAAAGCTCTTTAAGGGGCTCGGTTACACAAGGAATTGGGACAAATGGAATGCATTAATTGGTGGGACATTGTCTGGTCCATGGAGGGGGATTGTTCATGAGGTCATCAAGGTAAATTAGTCCTTCAGGTCTCCAAAAGTTAGTTTGATCCGTGAAGCCATCTGATGAGGTGTCATTCTGTGATTGATCAGTCTTTGTCTTGATTGCAGCTTTGTCTCAGTACATGTGGTGATGTAGAAGACGAAATGGTAGCCATCTTTGTCTGATACAAACTTATGTAAGGTGAAAATAATACACTTCATAGATCTTTTCTCCCATGCCCTTATGTCTTAAGGTTAATTAAGCATTTTGATCTTAAGGCTCTCCTTAACATTGGTATATACTGTAATGCAAGTGATGAATGATTGCATATCTAGACCTTTATTGTTATACTAGCTGTAGTACCCGGCTACGCCCGGGTTAATAAATAACTGATGTTAGCTATAACAAAATAGAATTTGAATATGTCATATTAATGACCTGTAAGAAAATAGAAGCTGAGCTGTGATTGATTGCTATAGGCAGCCTAATAAATCTCCAGCCAACAGTAAACCCTCCCCCTGGCCGGGCAGTATATGTTACCTCACACATACACATAATAGACAGCTCATGTGACTGACATCTGCCTTAATTCCCTATATGGCACATGTGTTGCACATTGGCTGTTTTTAATCAGATGTTTATGTTTGGAAATTAAAGATAGCACACGTATGAGGCGAGTTGTGTGAGGTGATTTGTGCACATCTGTGTCTGTCTGTGTGGTGTGTGTGTCCCTGGGGTGTGTGTATGTGTGTGTCCCTGTGGGGTGAGTGCATGTGTCCCTATAGGGTGTGTATGTCCCTGTGGGAGGGGGGTCTGTGTGGTGTGTGTTTCCGTTGTGTGTGTCTCTTTGTGATGTGTGTGTGTCCCTGTGGGGTGAGTGCATGTGTCCCTATAGGGTGTGTATGTGTGTGTGTCCCTGTGGGGGGGTCTTTGTGGTGTGTGTGTATCTGTGTTATGTGTGTCTCTTTGTGGTGTGTGTGTGTGTGTGTGTCCCTGTGGGGTGAGTGCATATGTCCCTATAGGGTGTGTATGTGTGTGTGTCCCTGTGGGGGGGTCTCTGTGTTGTGTGTGTCTCTGTGTTGTGTGTGTCTCTTTGCGGTGTGTGTGTCCCTGTGGGGTGAGTGCATGTGTCCCTATAGGGTGTGTATGTGTGTGTGTCCCTGTGGGGGGGTCTGTGTGGTGTGTGTGTGTCTCTTTGTGGTGTGTGTGTCCCTTTGGGGTGAGTGCATGTGTTCCTATAGGGTGGCTATGTGTGTGTGTCCCTGTGGGGGGGGTCTGTGTGGTGTGTCTGCGTTGTGTGTGTGTGTGTCCCTGTGGGGTGAGTGCATGTGTCGCTATTGGGTGTGTGTGTGTCCCCATGGGGGTGTGTGCATCTCTGTGTTGTGTGTGTCTCTTTGTGGTGTGTGTGTGTTTGTGTTTGTTCGTTTGTTTGTTGGTGAGTATCCAATATTCGAGCTGCACCTTAACAACTATACACTTGCTGTTACTCTTTGTGTGCGTGTGGTGTGTATACATGTCCCCGTGTGTGTTGAATATCTCATGTTGGGGCCCCACCTTAGTGACTATATTGCGTATGTGCTGTTAGTCTTTGGCGCTATCATTAAGCCCCTCTCATTCACAACTGTCAACTGGTAACTGTCACTTTTTCCCCATTATGTTGATAGGGGCAAAATTGTTTGGTGAATTGGAATGCGCGGGGTTAAAATTTCGCCTCACAACATAGCCTTTTGTGGCTATAGCTGACAGCTGTCGATTTTCCTCCAACACTTTTCCATTCACTTTTTCCCCATTATGTAGATAGGGGAAAAATTGTTTGGTGAACTGGAACGCGCAGAATTAAAATTTCGCCTCACAATATAGCCTATGACGCTCTCGGGGTCCAAACGTGTGACTGTGCAAAATTTTGTGGCTGTAGTTGCGACGGTGTAGATGCCAATCCTGGATATACACACATACATACATACATACATACACACACACATTCAGCTTTATATATTAGATAGATATCTCAGTAAATTGCCATTCAGGGGTCAGGGAAAGCTGGATGAAGCTTTTAATATAGAACATTACTCATACTATTATTATGAGCCATCCCATCTTTCATCACTGGCCAGCCACCCTGTACTCTTGCACATGCCCCCTATCATCACTGTCAATATACTTACGTATTACATGTCCTCTATGATCATTAGCACTCTCTACTTACATATTACATGTCCCCTATGATCACTAGCACTCTCTACTTACATATTACATGTCCCCTATGATCACTAGCACTCTCTACTTACATATTACATGTCCTCTATGATCACTAGCACTCTCTACTTACATATTACATGTCCCCTATGATCATTAGCACTCTCTACTTACATATTACATGTCCTCTATGATCATTAGCACTCTCTACTTACATATTACATGTCCCCTATGATCACTAGCACTCTCTACTTACATATTACATGTCCTCTATGATCACTAGCACTCTCTACTTACATATTACATGTCCTCTATGATCATTAGCACTCTCTACTTACATATTACATGTCCCCTATGATCACTAGCACTCTCTACTTACATATTACATGTCCTCTATGATCACTAGCACTCTCTACTTACATATTACATGTCCTCTATGATCATTAGCACTCTCTACTTACATATTACATGTCATCACAATACTGAAGGGATGGTCCCCATGGCTATCTTTTCACATAGCTACACTTATGACTGCGGCTTGGGGCCCCCATGGACCAGCCAGGGGCCCCAATCTTACCCGCAGCTATGTGACAGTATAGTCACATGCACCAATAATGGCATGGAACACCGTCCGGCAAGTGGTGTGGATGGTGTTCTTGATGACGAGCGGGCGCCCTCAGCTGTTTAGAGCCCCGATACTTGCATGGGTGCACTAGGTGCTGATGCCAGCCCTGGTTAAGATGTACAGTTCATGGAAGTTACATTAAAAGAAGTGCGTTCTATTCCAAGAGAATCACTTATTACCAACAAGTCCAAGGGGTCACTGATTCCTGACATTCCCTAGCAGGTGTAAAAACTGCCCTTCATCACCAAATATCACGATAATTATTAAGATTTAAAAAAAATAATAGTCAATACTGGCATCTCTAACGCCAAGATAAAACCATAGGGGAATTCTTACCTCAAAACCCTGATTTATTTTCCGGCTCAATCCTTATCTAATCTAGTGGCACCCAATATCAACAGGCAAGCTATCTCAAGTATTCACCAAAGAATACAGAGGTGGAGTTACCAAATTAGATATTATAATGATTACAGCAAAAAGCTCAAGATTAATTATAGTTTATTTATACACGTTAAAAAAAATCATCACTAGAGGCAATCAAAAACACCAAGTGAAAAGTGAAACCTAACAGCTCAGCAATACTACTCACCCCCACATATACAGACCACCATGTATATGTGACTCACCGAGGCCGGCGGACTCCGGTTGATACAGGCGATTCTTCTCCTTCCTTGTCACGGGTGGACCGCGCCTGCCGGTAGTGGGGCCCGGTGTAGTGCAGATCAAAATTAAGGACGTCTTACGGGAACAGATTAAAGGGGATTTAATTTGTTTTCTTCGTGACGCCACCTATGGGTAGTTCGGTAAGGGCTACCGACGCTGCGGAACCTCCGGGGTGATGGACAGCAGCAAGATGTTACGCTCCCCACAGGCTGAGCGGTGAGCCCCGGAGGCTGGAGCTGCTCAAGATGTTGTGCGGCAGCTGCGGTTACCTTTAGTTAATGACGGACAGTTCATAAGGAAACACGGACACAGATAGTCTCTGCAACGGGTCTTTACTGTAACCAGCAGGCAGTACATGGCTTACAGTGGTTGAGTAGAAGACCGGGTGGACTCAGCAGTGATAGTGCTCCTCAGAGATCCGCAGTGTTCCTCCATTCTACCTACTTAGTTTCTCTTGCCAGCGTCGCCCAGGAATACCAGGTCGGGTACGGGGAGGCTGCTTCAATGCCCTATCCATGATGTACGTTCTGGATGCTTTGGGGAGCCTTGGATCCCTCAGTGGGTACACCGCTGGTTAGACGACTGGAAACTGGCTGGTGGTGGGGTGCTCCTGTAAAGCTGATCCTCCACGGGGCTGGTTCGCGTGGCAGAGGTGAACTGCTGCCAGCTTCGGTACCAGTGAACCGGCTGTGAGTTGTGGGCATGGGAGTCTTTTGGGAACCCGTGTAGAAATGCCCAATCCCGGTAGTTAAGGCCTCAGGTGCGGACACCCGACCGGTGACGGCCCAGGGGCCCGCACGAGGTGCGGAGCCCCCGCTCCTCTCCAAGTTCTAGTCTGCTCTCTTCAGGTTCTAGATTCTTGACTTGACTTCTCTAGACTACTGTGTGTTCTACTTCACTACCCTAACACTCCACCCACCAGGACCTAGGATTGGTCCTCTGTTCTAGGTGTTGTATGTTGGGTTGGATCTCAGAGTTAACTATTGCACTGCTTTGTCAGAGAATATTGCGGCTGCAATACTCCCTTGTGACGCACTCGTTGCGGGGCGCCACACTCCCCCTTGGTTAAATCAGCTTGTCCCCAAGCGTCAAACTACTCATATTACAGAGGTTTTTGCATTTTTATACATATATATGACACACTTTTATTAAAATAGAAAAACAGGTAAAGGTATGCTTTGGTGATATAAGCAAAGAAACAGGTAATCACTTTGTGCGGACCCGGCGGGCGGTCGGCTGTACTTTAACTAGAGTCCAGGCTGTAGCCGCAAGATCACACAGTCAGTGATTAACGGGAACAGAGTCATTGATGAAGTTCAAGTTTTAAAGTCACTGGCTCTGAGAACGATGGCGCACCCGGATAGCAAACCACCCATCTGCACAAGCATAGCGCTCGTAGGTGATAATATCGCCCCGGTATAGGTCGCGATCGGGATGTCCTCTTGGCAAGTTTGACTCAACGTCCCGGCGCCCCACAAACACCTCCTCATTCAAACCCACCTCCCAAGCGAACCCCCACCCGGTATTTAAATTAAAGGTGGAAATTCTACCTTCACGGCGGAGTTCATCAGGCAGCGGCGGCTGGCGGCGAGCCTCGGCACGGGCCTGCATGTTGGCGCGTTCTCGGGCTTGCCACTCCTCTCGTCGTCTCTGGCGTACATCTCCGTCGTTACGGCTCGGGGTGTAAAGATGAGTAACGGAGCTGGTGGTTTGGCGGGAAGCTTGAACTTGGCGGGCTGTCTGTATCGGAACCCGGTGGAACGGCACAGGGGAAGGTGTCGGCAGTGCACCCGACCAGTGTACCCGAGCTGTGTGCCCGGAAGGAAGTTCCTTGTTGTCTCCCCAAGCGAACCCGGTGTCGAAATCCTCAGCGGTGCTGTGGGTCTCGTCGTCATCCTCTCCGACCTCTTCCTCGATGACCACATCAGGCTGCTCGATGATGAGAGATATTGAAGCTTGTTCCGTTGTACAACAGAGCGGTGGTGCTGCGGATCCTTCCGTAGGGACGTCCTGCAGGGCTTCCAGGCTGCCTGCTTCTTCATCTGTTTCCGCAGGTAAAGGTGTTTCAATCCCGGTTACCAGGTAGGCCTCGGCAATGGCAAGGGAAGCCTCCGGTACGGGGATAAAACAGGCGACTGTCTCTGTAGTGGTGAAACATGTCGCGGGTTCCTCAGTGGGAACCTGGTAAAGATCGAGTTCTTCAATGGAGCGTGTTATGAGCTCCGGCTCAAGAAAGGGATCGGTTGCGATGTTGGTCGCTGGAACGGGTCGAGTTGCGGCCTCCACCGGAATGACACAGTCTATTGGCTCAGGTGACGGAGCAGGACAGGTGGTAGGCGACGGTGAGGCGGTCGAGAAGCTGGTGACGTCGTCTGGGCTTGGAGAAGCTGTACCCGGTCGGCTCTGCTGCATCGCATGGTGTAGTCGTCTGCCTAGGGTCGCGCTCCAGCTACGGATCGTCCATTCCACTGTCTCTAGTAACCGCACCCGGAGGTCTTGTAGAGCTTCTAGCCAGAAGTCGGGGCTGCCGTCTATAGTAAGGGCAGGATCCGGACCCGGTTGGCTGACGGCTGCTCTGGCCTCCGCCTCGACCTCCCGCATCAGGTCTTGGAGTCTCATGCTGGCCATTCTTCTCGGAGGGAAACCACACCCGTAGAACCGGTAAGACGTCCTGGTAGAGCTGGTGAAGAAGTCTTCTCTTTCTGTCGGTGTGTCTATGACACTCCCATTTCCTCTGGGCTTTTGTAGTCCAATCGTGGGAAAAGTCTTTGGGGTCCGCCCCCATGGTTGATTCGAGCAATCAGGGCGGACAAAGAGTTTGGCGCCTTTTGTCTTTAGCCCTCCCACGATGAGGGGGGGGTTGACTCACTCCTGGGCTTCACGTGGCGGCTTCTTGTGGCGGGAACGCCATCTTGGGCGCCATCTTGACCCAATGGTGTAAAGGCGGGAAAGTTCTTTTTAGGACGAACAAAGTCCAATTGTAGACAATAAAGTCCAGTTTAAGCACAATATACCCGTTGGATAACGGGCCTGCTCGCATCCTGTTCGTGACGCCATTTTCTGACTCACCGAGGCCGGCGGACTCCGGTTGATACAGGCGATTCTTCTCCTTCCTTGTCACGGGTGGACCGCGCCTGCCGGTAGTGGGGCCCGGTGTAGTGCAGATCAAAATTAAGGATGTCTTACGGGAACAGATTAAAGGGGATTTAATTTGTTTTCTTCGTGACGCCACCTATGGGTAGTTCGGTAAGGGCTACCGACGCTGCGGAACCTCCGGGGTGATGGACAGCAGCAAGATGTTACGCTCCCCACAGGCTGAGCGGTGAGCCCCGGAGGCTGGAGCTGCTCAAGATGTTGTGCGGCAGCTGCGGTTACCTTTAGTTAATGACGGACAGTTCATAAGGAAACACGGACACAGATAGTCTCTGCAACGGGTCTTTACTGTAACCAGCAGGCAGTACATGGCTTACAGTGGTTGAGTAGAAGACCGGGTGGACTCAGCAGTGATAGTGCTCCTCAGAGATCCGCAGTGTTCCTCCATTCTACCTACTTAGTTTCTCTTGCCAGCGTCGCCCAGGAATACCAGGTCGGGTACGGGGAGGCTGCTTCAATGCCCTATCCATGATGTACGTTCTGGATGCTTTGGGGAGCCTTGGATCCCTCAGTGGGTACACCGCTGGTTAGACGACTGGAAACTGGCTGGTGGTGGGGTGCTCCTGTAAAGCTGATCCTCCACGGGGCTGGTTCGCGTGGCAGAGGTGAACTGCTGCCAGCTTCGGTACCAGTGAACCGGCTGTGAGTTGTGGGCACGGGAGTCTTTTGGGAACCCGTGTAGAAATGCCCAATCCCGGTAGTTAAGGCCTCAGGTGCGGACACCCGACCGGTGACGGCCCAGGGGCCCGCACGAGGTGCGGAGCCCCCGCTCCTCTCTAAGTTCTAGTCTGCTCTCTTCAGGTTCTAGATTCTTGACTTGACTTCTCTAGACTACTGTGTGTTCTACTTCACTACCCTAACACTCCACCCACCAGGACCTAGGATTGGTCCTCTGTTCTAGGTGTTGTATGTTGGGTTGGATCTCAGAGTTAACTATTGCACTGCTTTGTCAGAGAATATTGCGGCTGCAATACTCCCTTGTGACGCACTCGTTGCGGGGCGCCACATATGCACTGAGATAAACCTATATTATACCTTCACAGTCTCGGATCAAGATCATCCGCCCTTTTAATAAGGCCCAGTTCACATCTAAGGCTGAGCTGCATTTGGCTGCGTTTGCGTCTCAATGCATTTTTACTGCTAAAAACACATTGAAACTAGTGATGAGCGAGTACGCTTGTCACTACTCGGTACTCGCACGAGTATCACTGTACTCGGGCTACTTGGCGAGTACCGAGTAATCTCGCGATACTCGTGCTGTGCTCGTGGTCCTCATCCCTGCATGTTGGCGCTCTTTAGAGAGCCAGCCCACATGCAGGGATTGGCTGGCAGACCACTGCAATGCCACAGCCCTGTTAGTTGTGGAATTGCAGTGATTGGCCGGCCGCACAGCGTGACCGAGTCTTTATAAGACCCGGCCGTGCTGTGCTCTGCACACAGCGATCCAGACAGTCAGTGCAGGGAGAGTGTCTGCTGAATCAGGGAGAGTTTTGCAGGGCTGCAAAATGGTGACCACAACAGTCCTTCTCAGGACTAATCTAGATGGATATAGGCAGGCAGGGAGGGTATAGCCAGGTCGGAGTACAGCCTTTCTAGTGTCCACAACAGTCCTTCTATTGTAGCTGTATACAGGCAGGCAGGCAGGGTATATAGCAATTCCTAGTGACAGTATACCAGCCTTCATCATATCTGGGGCTGGTGTACACAGTCTAAAACAGTCCTGATAGTGTCAGACTTCTCAGTAATTGTCGCTCCTAAAAAGCTGTTAGGTTCTTAGTGTGTGCATTTAAAAACCGCAAGTGTGTACCCATCCATGGCAGCGTATGGGTGCACTTTTGTGTGTTTTGCACAAACTAGGATATAACGCACAAGTAGAGTGAATAATACACGTCAGCAGCACCTGATAGTGTCAGACTTCTCAGTAATTGTCGCTCCTAAAAAGCTGTTAGGTTCTTAGTGCGTGCATTTAAAAACCGCAAATGTGTGCCCATCGGTGGCAGCGTACGGGTGCACTTTTGTGTGTTTTGCACAAACTAGGATATAACGCACAAGTAGAGTGAATAATACACGTCAGTAGCACCTGATAGTGTCAGACTTCTCAGTAATGGTCGCTCCTAAAAAGCTGTTTGCTTCTTAGTGCGTGCATTTACAAACCGCAAGTGTGTGCCCGTCGGTGGCAGCGTACGGGTGCACTTTTGTGTGTTTTGCACAAACTAGGATATAACACACAAGTAGAGTGAATAATACACGTCTGCACAGCACCTGATAGTGTCAGACTTCTCAGTAATTGTCGCTTCTAAAAATCTGTTTGCTTCTTAGTGCGTGCATTTACAAACTGCAAGTGTGTGCCCGTCGGTGGCAGCGTACGGGTGCACTTTTGTGTGTTTTGCACAAACTAGGATATAGCGCACAAGTACAGTGAATACACGTCTCCGTCTGTGTCTGACTTAATCTGTAATTGTCGCTCTTAAAAAGCTGGTAGCAATAGCTATAATCTGATTGTCCAGGTAAAACCCGTCTGTTGGGACACCTTCATTTAGCTGTGTACCGTCAGCACAGCATTGAAAATGCGCAAGGGCGTTGGCAAGGGACAAGAAAGTGGACGTGATGGTGGTGCAGGCAGTGGCCGAGGTCGTGTGCAAGCTCTAATTTCACCACAACAAAGGGCCATATCTACTCGCTCGCATGTCCTGTCCCAAATTGGGGACTGCAGCAGTACACCGCTCTTCAACTCAGACCAGTGTCAACAGGTTGTTAGTTGGATAGCGGATAATGCTTCCAGTCAGATTGGCACCACCACAAACACCCTGTCTTCCACATGGTTAAGTGTCAGTAGCCGTGATACTGCACCGCACATTCCACAACCTGATCCTCCTTCCTACCACCTGGCCAAGTACACGTCCACGGACATTGCTGATCCCACACTTGGACACTCTGAAGAGCTGTTCACGTATCCATTCGCACATTCTGGCCTCTCGCCAGCTCCTGTTGAAGTGGGTCATGACGAGATTGTATGTACCGATGCCCAAATATTTGAGCAGCCACGGTTTCACGAAGGCAATGGTGGGAACGTGTCTCAACAAGGGCTGGACGATGATGAGACACAATTGCCAGGAAGTCAGGAGGAGGAGCAGGGTGCGGAAGAGGAAAACGATTCAGTAACTGACCCAACCTGGCAGGAGGAGATGCAGAGCGAGGACAGCAGTGCACAGGGGGAGGGAGGCGTAGCATCACAACAGGCAGTAAGAAGCAGGGTGGTGGCCCCAGGCAGAAGTCATGCAACCGTTCCCCGAAACAACAACACGACACAAGGTGCCTGTACAAATGTTAGGTCTTCCCGAGTCTAGCAGTTTTTTAAGTTGGCTCCAGATACTTCTAAAAAGGCCATTTGCAACACCTGCCATGCCAGCATCAGCAGGGGTACCAAAACTAGCAGCCTGACCACCACCAGCATGATCAGGCACATGTCAGCCAAGCACCCGACTTTGTGGGATGTACAACAGAGTCGAGGAGCAGTGCTTGCTGATGTCACTGATACGTCTTCGTGTGTTGTGCGTGCGAGCCAATCCCCTGTCCATGCTGCATGCGAACAAGCCTCCTGCCCTGCACCTGTAGTTGCCCACGCAGAAATAACACCATCATCAAGCACGTCCTTGTCCCAGCACAGTGTTCAGTTATCCATGCACGAAACTTTTGAACGCAGGCGCAAATACGCTGCCAACGCCCCACATGCCACAGTTCTAAATGCTAACATTTCCAGACTGCTTGCGCTGGAAATGTTGCCTTTTAGGCTGGTGGAGACGGAAGCATTCCGCGACCTGATGGCGGCAGCTGTCCCACGTTACTCGGTCCCCAGCCGCCACTATTTCTCCCGGTGTGCGGTCCCCGCATTACATAACCACGTGTCACAAAACATCACACGTGCTCTGAACAATGCTGTTTCAGCCAAAGTCCACCTAACCACAGACACGTGGACAAGTGCTTGTGGTACATCTCGGTGACGGCACACTGGGTTAATATTGTGGAAGCTGGGACCCAGTCTCAGCGAGGGACAGAACACGTCCTTCCCACCCCAAGGATTGCAGGCCCTACCTCAGTCAGGGTTTCACCCACACTCTACAGCTCCGGAATGTCATGCTCTTCAGCCTCCTCCTCCTGCGCATCCTCATCCACTTTACCCTCCACACCAGTCCCAAGCTGGAAGCACTGCAGCACTGCCTCGGCGAAGCGGCAACAGGCTGTGCTGAAGCTAATATGCATAGGTGACAAACCCCACAATGCAGAAGAGGTATGGACAGCTCTGAAACAGCAGGCAGATCACTGGCTCACACCTCTGAACCTAAAGCCAGGAAAGGTTGTGTGCGACAATGGCTGGAACATGGTGGCGGCTTTGAGGCGAGGACAGCTGACACATGTTCCATGCGTGGCCCATGTGCTCAACCTCGTGGTTCAGCGGTTTCTAAAATCATACCCAAAGCTGTCTGATCTGCTCGTAAAAGTTCGCCACCTGTCTGCACATTTTCGAAAGTCACCTACTGCTTCAGCCGGCCTTGCCGGCTTTCAGCGGCGTTTGCAGCTTCCAGCTCACAGACGGGTGTGTGATTTCCCCACGCGTTGGAATTCAACTCTGCACATGTTGGTCAGGATTTGTGAGCAGCTCACGCCAAACTCTGAATAATGTACAATTGCTGTAAATGTAATCCAGATCGTTTTCATATGCATTCCCCCTATCCCCCCCCCCTTCCTCCTCTTCATCCCTTTCTCTCTTTTCCTATGATTATAAATGTTATTACAGCTCTGCTGAGCCAAAGTTTGTTATATTGTTGCTTATGAAAACTTATAAATAAAATGGTTTAGGATTTGTGAGCAGAAGAGGGCAGTTGTTGAGTACCTGCATCACCTAAGCCGTCGGGAAATGGGTCAAACTCCACACATAACACCTGAGGAGTGGAGATGGATGTCCGACCTATGTACCGTCCTCCAAAACTTTGAGGACTCCACCAAGATGGTGAGCGGCGATGACGCCATTATTAGCGTCACCATACCGCTTCTCTGCCTTCTAAAACGGTCTCTGCTCAAAAACAAACATGATGCATTGCAGGTGGAGCGCGATGAGTTGGAGCAAGAAACAGTAGTGGGTGTGGGTGATAACACACAACCCAGCCTCATCTCATCACAACGTGCAGTGGAGGACTATGACGAGGAGGAGGAGGATGAAGACATGGAGCAACTCTCCGGCTAAATTGAGGATATGACATGCACACCAGTCATACCCTCGGTTCAGCGTGGCTGGCCAGAGGACAGGGGTGATGAGGAGTAGGAGGACAGCATGTTCAGTCATCGTGTTGGTCAGGACACTGAAGTGAGTCTGGCGCACATGGCTGACTTTATGGTAAGCTGCCTGGCTCGTGACCCTCGCGTTAAGAACATCTTGGCCGACAATCAGTACTGGTTGGCAACACTGTTAGACCCACGCTACAAGAAGAACTTTATGTCTCTTATTCCTGAGGCGGAGAGGTCAACCAAAATGCAGCAGTTCCAGAAGGCCATAGTAGCGGAAGTAGGCAACGCATTCCCCTCACAAAACGCTAGCGGCATAGGTCAGGAATCGGTGGACAACCAATGGCGTACGGCCGAGAGGGGCACAAGTCCAATCCGCCAAAGGTAGGGGAACAGTCTTTAAGATGTGGGACAGTTTTCTCAGCCCCTCACGTACCACAGCCCCTGAGGTGCGGGGTAGTGCCACAAGAAATGGTAAGTTTGCCCAGATGCTGAAGGAGTACCTTGCAGATCGAACAACGATACTCTGACATTCCTCTGTGCCTTACAATTATTGGGTATCCAAGCTGGATACGTGGCATGAATTGGCTCTATATGCCTTGGAAGTCCTGGCCTGCCCTGCCGCTAGCGTTTTGTCAGAACGTGTTTTTAGTGCCGCAGGTGGAATCATTACTGATAAACGCACCAGCCTGTCAACTGAAAATGCTGACATACTGACTCTGATCAAGATGAACAAGGCTTGGATTGGGCCAGATTTCACCACACCACCAGCAAATGAGAGCGGAATTTAAATTTTGTAACGGGAATTTGCCATGTACCTCCACTCACCCATGGGTACACACTTCTGGACTTTGGCTAATCGCTGGGCTGCTCCTCCTTCTCCTCATGCGCCACCATGGTGACCGTTACAAAAGTTAGGCCGTTGTTTCATGTATACCCCCAGTGGTAAATTTTTTCGCCCATTCTTTCAGAATGGGCATTACAACGACAGGAGACCCGCTCCTTTGCAATGGGAACAATGTTTTGAGGCCCTCATGCACGTCTCTATCCAGGGACAATGTGGAGCCTCCCAATTTTTGGCTGCCCTGGCAAAGGGCTATACTGCAATAGACCCACTTCCTCAAAATGGGCACATTATGTCAAGAGGCCTTCATGTACGTCTCTTCTCAGGGACATCGGAGTGCCACACAATGTTTTCACGTAAAATCTTTCATGTAATCACAAAAAGTAACATACACCAGCTCTATCTCACTATTGGGTATTTGCCCTTAACATTTCCGCCATGAAAATTCTTTTTGGTGTCATTTTGGAAGGTTTTCTGGTGAGTCCGTAAAAATGGCGTAAAACTCGGACAACATTGTTCACAACTGTGACTTTTGAGTGAGAAATGCTTACAGGGGTCTTCCCCATGCTGTTGTCATGTCATTTGATCACTCTTCTGAGACTTTTGTGACATTTTTAGGGTTTCTACATGCTTCCGGGGGTCATTTCATAAAAATACTCGGGTCTCCTATAGGATAACATTGGGCTTGGTGCTCGGCCAGAGTACACGAGTATCTTGGGATGCTCGGCTCGAGCATCGAGCACCCAAGCATTTTGGTACTCGCTCATCACTAATTGAAACGCATCCAAAAACGCACCCATAGGTTTCAATGCAAAACACATTGGAAACACAATGCAAAATGCATGTCATTTTGTAAACACGCAAAACGCATGCATTTTTGCAAACGCAGCCCAGAACGTTGCAGCCCACGTTTTGGGCTGTGTTTGCAAAAATGCATGCGTTTTGCGTTTTTGCAAATTGACATGCGTCGTTTTGCATAAACTGCGTTTATCCAATGTGTCTTGTATTAAAAAACCTATGGGTGCGTCTCTTTGTGATGCGTTTCAATGCATTTTTGGCTCGTAAAAAGATACAATGCAAATCACATCTCAACTGGCATAAAGCAATGGAAAAGTTGCTAGGAGTTCTTATTCCCTGTGCATCAGTCGGACACTCACGGTTTTAACTTGTAATGACTAGGTTTAATTATAGCATAATAATTGAACATACCCCAATTCGACTACGCTTTTCACCTCCCTCTTAGAGGACAATCAGGGAATGTATAGAATTACTAGGTAATGTGCATCATCTGTAATGAGGACATTCAACTGCGATTGAAATGAATGCATTGGACTTGTACATCCACTAATGCCCTGTGACAGTGCGGACATCACAGGTGGAAATCCCCCACCATCTCTTTTGTTTACCTCAGGAAGAGAAAGGCTGGATTTTACAGCCCGAGCCACCAGGACAGATGAGAGAGGACTACAAATAATCTGTTGCCCTTGCGGAAGAAATCCTAGGAGATGACCCCGTCGAGGACTGTTTCCCCAACCTTCAGCGCCTCGATCAGGACATGCCAGGAACATGTCAGCGTGAGACCAAGGAGCCATCTGGTACGGATCTCCTTCTGTGATGTGATGCAGCCAGGACAGAGAGAGAGACTAACAAAAATCTGTTACCTGCGGAAGAAGACCAAAGAAGAGACTGAGGAGTTTCCCCCTTCAGCGCTGCAGCGGTACCTGTCATCGTGAGATCCCAGGCCTGCCACGTGGGAGCGACATCCTCTTCTGTGATAGACTGGTACGTGATTTGAGGGAAAGTTAGGGAAAGATATCTCCTTTTGTTTGTTTTCTTTTTCTTCTTCTTGCTGCGCACCCGGATAAAGTGAAGATCCAGGGACTCCACCATATACATGTGTGCAGCTAGATCAGTTGACTGTGTTATAAGATATGGTTTTTACAGTAAAGAAATGTTACTACCGGTTAAATCTGAGTATGGAGATTCTGTTGAAGCAAGACATACACACACACCCGCGGCCTTACCACCGGTCGCTACACATCTATCAATCATAGGCCACACTATGATGAAGGGTGACCACACAGTATGTCTCAAAGGATCTCAAGGGAGGAACAGAAGATCAACACCATTTTGAGAATACAGAATATCACAATGGGCTTCAAATCTTGTGGCTTTTGTTCCAACTGCAGTAAATTTTAAATATCAAGGCTTATATACTAGATAGGGGCCCGATGCTATCGCATCAGGAGGGCGGTGAAGTCACAATGGGGGCATAATATCAAATAAAAAGGCACCCAAAACAGATTGGTATTCACACGTTCTTTATGCTTTTCAGTGCATTTTCGCTGTATTTTTCAATATATTCTTGTTGTATAACAGATTAAAATGCATTTAACCTGCAGGTTTATTGTAAATGAACATTCTCTATCTGTTTTTCATTCCTTGCGTAGCTCAAACACACGCAATGCAAAGATTGAGTCAACTTCTTCTTTTTTTATCTGGTTTCAGGTGGGATTTTTGTTTTGCCCACACCTGCTACTACCCACAGGTGAGTTTGAACGAGCTTGAAACATGCTTGAAACAAAGTTGTTTACTCACAATATTGGAAAGGTGCCAACTATTTTTTCCAGACCCTTTTTGGGTGTTTGTGTGAAATAATGTCCAATTTGCCTTTTTTTCCTGTGTTTTTTTTGTGTTGTTCTAATACACAAACGAAATATAAACATGTTCATGAGAAAACATATGTAATTGCTATAATTTTCTGTGAGAAATACTTATTTTTCTGGAACAATTTCAAGTGTGCCAGCACTTTCAGCAGCAACTGAAGATCCATTAATTACATGATTTTTTACATACATTATCATTATTTATTTATATCGCGCCATTAGTTCCCATGGCACTTTACATGTTAGGAGGGTAAACGAGGACAAGTTCAATATATTCAAGTAGTCCGAAGAAACAGGAACAGGAGGAAGTGGGATCCTGTCCTCAAGGGCTCACAGTCTATGGGACATAATTATCATCATTTTCCCTATTGGAGCTCACAATCTAAGTTCCCTATCAGTATGTCTTTAGATAGTGGGAAACCACAGAACCTAGATAAAAATCAAGCAAACATGAGAACATACAAACCACTTGCTGATCATATCCTTGGTGGGATTTGAACCCAGGATGCCAGTGCTGCAAGGCTTAGCCACCATGCTGCCCACTACATGAAAGTAACAAACACAGAGCTAGACTCACCCACCCATGCTCCAGTGCTGTCTCTCCACCACTGCCCCTTTTTCTGATGACATCATGACTACAATACATGTGACCTATCACTGTGCTAAGCAGTCTTGAGTGGTCTACCTCTTCATGACCACTGAACCAAGTGATTGACTGCAGTGGTCCCATGACCTGTAGTCGTAACATCACAACTGCAATATGTGAACAAAGACCTGGGTAGGGTGAGTTTCTTATTTTCCATGTCTGTAAATCTATGACGTATTAAGAATTTGCCTTGGAAAAATCCTTTAAGAGACTTGTAAGGGTCATGACAAAATGAAGCAAAATTTGCAGACCCTTGCATTGCTTGGTGCTTTTTTCTGTGATGTTGGTTGTAGGCTTTGAATGTCGGCGCTGCTTTTTAGGTCCAGTTTTGACAATGAGTTTACATAAATTACCAAGGTACCAGGTTGTTTGCTCACATCACATATTGTAGCAACTGTTTAACGTGATGTATTTCATTCTCTGTCCATTCACGTAGAAGTAAATCAGAGTATAACTTGAAGACTTCATCAGCAGCAGGACCCCCCAGGGGAGTGTTTCATCGGAGTTAATTTGATGGAGTCAGTAAGATGACTTTCTCTACACTCCTGATACTGTGAAAATAAAAAAATATACAAACATAAATTAATAAAATAACGAAGAAAAATAGTTTAAACCTTTACTCAAATGGAAACACCGCTAGGTACGATTTACATATTTTATAGAATGTATCTATAATTTACTGTATAACTGAAAAACCTACATTCAAGCAATGATAAAAAGTCGAAAGTGATGTAAAGTGGATCTGTCACCAGATTTCATGATGTAAACACCATACTTTACAAAATAGATCTCTTTGACCTGATGAGGCTGGTGTTATTACGTTGAAAATCCATGTCTACGTAATCCTTTCTGAAAGTTTATTGCACGGTTTTAAAGTGAGAATTTTCTAAGTACAGCTGTTCATTTTAACACAAGTACAGATGGGTAGACTTTCAATAGACATTTTACTGTCAGTATGAAAAGAATGTAGACCTTCACAGCATTACACAGATCTACAATAACTGGGAACAGCCATTAAACAGTGTGATGGAACGGTGGTGTTCCTCTTTGTACACTTCCAGCTTCCCGATCTGTTAATACCTGATTGGTGGGGGCCAGAATTTCTGACCCCTGTCGATTTTATATGGATAGCTTTAAATAAAAGCTTTCCATAGATAAAATCAGAATACTTCAACTAAACACTAACAAGAATTCACAGATCACAGATGCAATTCCAGAAAAAAGTATTAAAAGGAACCAGTCGGTCAATCATGGTGTCTAAACCAAGGACAGCTAAAAACAAGAGCAAGCTCTCTGTTATCTACTATAGGCCTGGTTCACACATACAAATCCGTTTTTTAAGCCCTTAGAAAACAGATCCGGTTTTCTAAGGGTGCCAATAGTATCCACTGAGGTCCTGGACGCTTTTGGCAAATTTTGGGACTTAGTCATTTTTTCATTAAAAACGCATATGCGTTGACACAGATGCCTATATGTGCCATGCGTTAACGCATGCATTTCCCATAGGGCCCCATGTTAAAAAAACACATGCATTTTTGAATCACCCCAAAAAACGCAGCTAGCAGCGTTTTTGGGCTGCTGCATAAAAACGCATGCATTTTTTAAAAAAACGCACACACATGCGTTAATGCATATGTGGTTTTGGACTTTGAAAAAAAATGTCCAAAATGTTCCCAAGAACGGATTTAAGGCAAAAACGGATTGTATGTGTGAACCTGGCCATACACTGGTGATCAAAATTAGATAACAATGTATGATCTCTTGATTTTTGCAGACAGAATTGATCAACATTCATCAACATTTGAAGGTTTTTGTGTAAGGGGTACATCATGCCACTAGAACAGTGTTTTCCAAAATAACCAAAGTATATTGACTTAAAACCTTTATTTTACACAAAATTTGATCATAAATAGAGAACAGCAGTGACTGTAGCACAGAGAAAGATTCAAACTAAATTTTGTGAAGGTCACCAATCAGTAAGAAGTGTACAGGCCTTTGCTTTGTACAGGCCTTTGCTTTGAATGACTTCAGCACATCTGCAGCCACAGGACATGACTAGTCTCTCACACTGCTCTGGTGTGATTTTGATCCACTCTTCTTCCTGTCTCTTCCACAGTTCTGTGACTGTTGTGGGCTTCTTGGCCATAACTTTGTCCAGAGGATTTCTATTGGGTTTAGATCAGGGCTCTGCGTGGCCATTTCATTGTTTTTAATGTTTTCTGTTTCAGGGAACTGCTTTACCCATTTCGCTGTATGACAAGGGGCATCATCCAGCATGAAAATTGCTGGCCTATTTGAGTGCTAAACGCAAGTAACGAACCAGGTATTGTTGAAGAAGGTTCTGATACACACTTGCATTCACAATGCCACATAGCTGTATTAGAGGTCCAACCCCTGCAGCAGAAAACATTCCCCAAACCATGACACTTCCTCCACCACCTTTCACTGTCTAATTTACACACTTTGTATTCAGTCTTTCCCCAGAAATAAACTTGCTTTCATCCCTAAGATGAACTGTAGATCACTTCTCTGTCCACACAACATGCTCCTCACCAAAGGTGAGTCTAGTCTTTTGATTCTATCTGCTAATGAAGGGTTTGGTTACTGCAGAGTGGGCTTTCAGTCCAAATGCTTTTAAACATCATGACACTGTATGACAAGACAGATCCTTACCATGTTCAGTGCTGAACTGGCGAGCTTTTCCAGCTGCAGTGTTGAAACAATTACCCATAAAGATTCTCCACATTATCCTGTCCTCTCTTGCATTTGCCTTTTGAAGACATTTGGGGGATTTGAAAGAGTTTGTGATGTAAAGATGCAATATTCTAGAAATCACAGACTTGGAACCGACCAACTGCTGTTGCCATGGCTGATAGGGTTACCCCTTTAGTCTTGATCTGGACAACCTGCTGCCGGAGGGTTTCAGTCAATTTGGATTGGCACACCATATTTGCAAAGTGAACGCAAACTGGAAAGTTAGGCTGCCAGATAAATAATTTTTGTCAGATAATTAAGGAAATTAGCACTAGGTGTCAGATTAACACCAACAACTTGTAGGTATTTGAAAGTGTAATTTTGATCAGGGTTCTTTTTCCTTTACCTCATTTCCATTTTTTATTCTGTGCTTAGAATATATTAAAATTATGAAAAAAAGCTTAAAATACTGCTAATTTACTCATGTTAGGATATTTTTACATAGTACAACACAATGACCTTAACATTAAGGAAATTATATGTTCTTTAATTTTGATCTCCAGTACCGTATATGTTTTCTGTCTCCCTCAGATGTACATACATTTTTTTCACATACAAGAAAGATGGATCGAGTTTATAATCAGTGATTTTCATCAGAATGTCATGAGTTTGATCCAAGTTTCATCAGTTTTTCACTAATGAGAAATAAGTTTTTCCACCTTCTCTTATCAGTCAGTGAAAAACAGACAACACTGGCAGGGAAACCGAGGGCTGTTCAATTTCTGTACAGACCCATAGCTTTTATTGCAAAGTTTGATCACGTATTTAGCTATTTTCTAATTTTTAATTTATATGAATTTTTAACAAAGTCATACCACACAAAATAGTTTTTAAAAATCATTTCCCATATGTCTACTTTACACTAGCATCACTTTTCTAATGCCTTTTAATTTTGTTTGGCTGTCAGAAAGGTTAAAAGTCTAGTATTTTTTTTTAATATTTCCTACAAAATTTGCATAATTATTATCTATTTTTTCAGACTTATCATCAATTTTTAAGTGACTGTAAAGGGGCTATATGTCAGATAACGCTCCAAAGTTATACCATCTACTTATATAATTGCCTTATGTTGTCCGTCATCCACTTGCGTCCGGATTTCCTCGAATCCCAGAATTCAGCGCGCCGACCAGAAGGACGCCACCGCCATATTGGAACACCCAAGTAATGGATGTTACAATATAGCAACCGCTGCGCACCAGCCCCTTGCGCAGTACCACCAGCGGGTCACCGCCGGACCCCCCACTGCTGGGCCTCCCTCGCCACAAGGACCCCCCCGCCGCAAGGACACCCACCACTACAAGAATCTCCCGCCTTCGCATGCACCTCTTACTGCCGCAAGCACCTCCCGCCGCTGCAAGGACCCCCACCGCCACAAGGAACCCCTGCCGCCACCAGGAACCCCCGCCGCCACAAGGACCCCTGGGATCCCAGCCACAGCTGGGATCCCGATTGGCGCTGAGATCCCGGCTGCCGCGGCTGCCGCTGCGAACTTGGCCGCCACTGAGATCCAGTCAGCCATTGGGATTCAGGCGGATCATGGCCGCCGCTGGGATCCAGCCCGTCGCTAGGATTCAGCCCGCCGAGGCACCCTCCATGCCGGGCAGCCCTGTCAAACTGACTCACTGCGCCTGTGCGGCTTACGCGCAGGTGCAGTAAATCAGACCACGCACACTGCTGCCATGTTTGTACAGGCAGATGACGCTGGCCGGTAACATTAACTGCGCATACGCGAAACCAGTTATTTATGAACTGCGTCACAGCATGTCATTGTTTGACAGATGCTGTGACGCCCTGGCAGCCTCTGAATCCGGTGAAGAAGACTACATTAGAACATTAGAAAGTTAATGTAAGAATGAATTTAATCGGTTAAAATTAGAATAAAAATAAAATACACGTCACTGCGTGTCACTGTACCTAAAAAAGACACGTTACAGCGTGTCACTGGACCATAAAAAAACAAGTTACAGCAGGGGTCTCAAACTCGGCTGGGTTGGTGGGCCGCACATAGAAAAAATTTTTTATCGGGGGGCCGCATTGCTTGTAGGACTAAGGGTACTGTCATACCAGGTGACATCGCCGGAGATACTGCAGGCGACGCAAGGGAGTGCACACATTTTTGGCACCCCGCCAGCATCGCGTGTTTACATGCGGCGATACCTCCGGCGACGCTTTGGCGATGTTTCAGGCGACTTCGCTGTTGGGGTGTCTAGAAACCCCAGCATGGATCCTGTAACATAGGAGCCTATGGCTCCCTTCGCCTGTAACGTCGCCAATCGGGATGCTATACGGGGCGATGCATACACATCGCCTGAGAGTGGTTGCCTGGTTTCACAGCAGTGCCACTTTACACGGGGCGACTTGCCGCCGATGACGCTGACAATAGGCCACGCCCCTGTGTCGCCTGCGAAATCACCGGCAATGTCACCTGGTGTGACGGTACCCTAAGTGACATTTTTAGTAATACCAGATTTATTTGCTCAATGTAGTAATGTCCAGATCCTGATCCCCTTCTTGTTGTAATGTCCCCATACTGGTCCCCATCCTGGTCTCTCTCTTGTACTAATATCCCCAACCTGATCCCCTTCTGTAGTAATATCCCCAATGCTGGTCCCTTTTTGTAATGATGACCCCATGCTGATCCCCTTTTGTAGTGATTTCACCATCCTGTCCCCCATGCTGGTTCCCTTTTGTAGTGATGTCCCCATCCTGGCCCCCATAGTGTAGTGATGTCCACATCCTGGCCCCCATATTGTAGTAATGTCCTCCATGCTGATCCCCTTTTGTAGTGATGTCACCATCCTCAGTAACGGGTATTTACTGTCACCGGTAGGATGGTACACGGTATACAGTTAGCAGGTAACGGACCGGGAGGTCCCAGCAATGACTGGTGTTAACTGAGACCTCCGCGGTGTTCCTCCTTTTCCTAAACTTCTCTAGACGGGTTGCCGGAGTTGCTTTAGAATACCAGGTCAGGGTACTTGGGAGACTTTTTAGTGGTACCTAGCTGGATTAGGCCGAAGGTCCTGTGCCCCAGTGGCGAGTCCCTGCTAGCAAGACAACTTAGGTTGCGGCTTTGGTGAGAGGCCTCTGGGAAGCCATTCTTCACCCTGGTTTGCGGAGCTGCGGTGAACATCTTGCTCGCCTCAGAAGCAGTGATCCGGTGGGTGTTTTTTGAGCACGGGTATAATTGGACCCGTTAAGTAGTTGCCCGTTTCCCGGTCTAGGGCACCGTTAATGGCGCCAGCCGGTAAGTGGTCTTCAGGGCTGCACGGAACTGTGCAGAGCCCTGCTTCTACATTACATTCCTCCTCACGACTCCTACTCCTCTCCTACTTTACTCCCACACACTACTACTACACTCTGCCCACCAGGACCTGATTGGCCCTCTATGCTAGTGGTGCATGTAGAGTATGGAGCTCTAAGTGTTAACCATGTCATTACTGAGACGGAAGATATTACATCTTCTGGCAGGGATGCAATACCTTTCTGTGACGCACTCGTTGCGGGGCGCTACAATGTCATAGAAATTCCTCCTGACATGCTGTCCACTGGCTGTTTAATGACCGACATCTTTGGACAAACATTACCATAAATGTCAATGACAAAGAAAGTGTTAACACTGCAGCATCACATGCAATACTCTGTCCAAAAAATGAAGATGTATACCTTCTCAACTCTCAAATAATGGATAGAATAAGTGGCGAGCATACTTTATATACAAGCGACGATTCTGTGGACGCTGATGAAGCTGATGAACAATACCCAGTGGAATTTTTAAATTTACTGACGCCATCGAGAATGCCACCACATCGGCTCCAACTTAAAATAGGCACCATTGTCTTGCTACTGCGAAACCTCAATACCAACAAAGGACTGTGCAATGGAACTCGACTGATTGTCACTGCCTTACACCGAACATCATACAGGCTAAAGTGATTACTGGATCAGCTGAAGGAATTATTCTATTTATTCCACGCCTTGATTTTTGTCCTTCTGAGTCTGGGTTACCCTTTAAATTAAGAAGACGACAGTTTTCAGTCAATCCTAGACATGACTGTTAACAAGTCCCAAGGACAGACCCTCAATCAAGTGAGTATTTATTTACCTGAACCAGCTTTTGGACATGGGCAGCTATATGTTGCTTTCTCCAGAGTGAAGCAACACTCCCATGTCAAAGTAAAAGTTATTAAAACACCGCTTCAGGGAAAGTTGTTTTGTAATAGTGATAACATTTTTACAAGGAATGTTGTTTATAAAAATATTTTAGATTACCGTATTTTTCGCTTTACAAGATGCACCTGATTATAAGACGCACCCCCAAATTTGGTGAAGGAAAAGAGAAAAAAAAATATCTTTTAATGTTAAATGGGGTCCGTCTTATAATGCCAGTGTCCATCTTACAAATCATATATATGAGGACTGGAGTTGGGGACCTCTGTACTATGGCACCTCACTGTAGTAGGACTCCTCACTGTAGTAGGACACCTCACTGTAGTACTATGGCACCTCAGTTCGATGTGGCACCTCTATCTATTAGTATTATTGCATCTCATTGTAGTATAACACCTCAGTGTACTATTATAGCATCTCACTGTACTATGTCTTCTCAGTGTGGTATATATGGCACCTCAGTGTACTAGGTCATCTCAGTGTGGTATATATGGCACCTCAGTATACTAGGTCATCTCAGTGTAGTATGGCACCTCAGTGTAGTATATATGGCACCTCAGTGTGGTATATAGGCACCTCAGAGTAGCATACCACCTCAATGCAGTATATATGGTACCCCAGTGTAGCATAGCACATCAGTATGGTCTATATGGCACCTCAGTGTACTATGTCGGTCAGTGTAGTATGGCACCTCAGTGTGGTATATATGGCACCTCAGTGTAGCATACCACCTCAGTATGGTATATATAGTATCTCAGTGCAGCACAGCACCTCAGTGTGGCCAATATGTCACCTCCGTGTAGCACAGCACCTCAGTGTGGTCTATATAGTGCCTGAGTGTAGAATGGCATCTCAGTGTACTATGCAAAACAAAAGGATTTGGAGAAGGCGCAGGCTATGAGAAGTACCTGGTGGTCTAGTGGGGGACTCAATTAATGTTTGTGGGGGTTTACTCTCAACTTCGGAGGTTGTGCCACCCCTGCATAACCTCGGTGTGAAAGGGTTAAACAGCAGGCACTGCCGCCACCGAATCCTCCATAGAGCAGTCCCTCTTCCGGTCAGGTGACTCACTGGGGCCAATCATATGACCGATGATGATCATGATACGTCACCACAGGTCCTTCAGCTATCAGCGGTGATCCGGGCAGAAAGCAGCTCCTTCATTAACCCTCGGAGTGGATGTGATTGGTTAGTACAGAAGCACTACCCCACCTCCCCCTGTGATGCCTCAGCTCGGGAACTCCGGCTCAGGCTGACACAAACGGCCCTGGGGACACAGGGGCGGTTGCGGCAGGGACAGAGAGAAAGCAGGCTTACCGTGGTGGTTATGGCAACCTGCAGTATTTCAAAAAGAGTAATAGGTATTTGTGTGAGCACTGGGGAATCAACCGGCACCAAGGCTATTATGAATAGTTACCTCTCGGCTTTATTTGTACAATAAAAAGGCAGGGTCCTTTAGGCCACAACGCGTTTCTACGCTCTCCAAGCGTCTTCCTCAAGTGGAATTAAGGACCCATATGACATTTCTCTTTATATAGTGAACATACATCAATTAACAACAGGGGGAGGGGGAATTGGAAAAACATGAGGGAACATCTAAAAACATGACAGGAGCATATGAAAAACTGGAATGAACTGTATAAGATATTGTTTGCCACAATTTGAATGTATGTACATATGGCATATATCATACTCCTCTTTCCTCTCTTTTCTTGTATATATTAAAAACATATAAAATACATATAAAAATGCATATAAAGATACATAAAAGTAAACATTAGCGGAGGTATTATAAAAGTCAATTGCATTAAAAAACAATTACAATAATATTAAAATATATTTATATATATATGTGTAGAAAAAAAAATATAAAAAAATAATAAATAAAAATAAAATAAAATAAAAAAATAAATAAATAAATTGAATCCGTGGCCATCGCACAGTCCCCCCTAGGTAGTAAGTACATTAAATTCTACAGGAGACTTATTGATGACTTATTGATCATATGGTCAGGGAGTGAGGAGGAGGCTAATACTTTTGTAAACACTTTGAATATGAACCAATGGGGCCTAAAGTTCACTATGAACTATTCAAAGGAACGCATCCAATTTTTAGACCTCATGATCAAAATAAATGAGGAAGGTCTCTTAAGTACATCCACATTTTTTAAAAATGTGGATGTCAATAGTTATCTTAAATTCGATAGTAGCCATCTTCCTTCTTGGGTGAGGAATATACCTTATGGACAGAATCTTAGGATACGAAAAAACTGCACATACGATGAGGATTTCAAAAGGGAAGCGGATATATTAAAAACTAGATTTAAGGAAAAAGGGTATCCAAACAAATTATTAGTTGATGCTTTCAACAAAACTAAGAATTATACTCAAAAAGGATACATGGAAAAGATTGAGGAGAGGAATAATTCACAAAAATTTAGAAAAAAAGAATGGACAGAAACCAAATACAATAGTGTACTAATAACTACCTACAATAAATCATACAAAAATATTCATAAGTTATTGGAAAAAAACTGGTTTATCCTACAGGGAGACCCAATCCTTTCAAAAATTCTTCCCAAGAAACCAAAAGTAATCTTCCGCAGGGGAAAAATCTTCAAAATATATTGGCCTCAAGTAAAATCAGAAGTATAGGATTAAATACAACGGAAAATTATAACATCATTAATACAAGTAAAGCTAAGGGCTGTTATAGATGCGAATCACTTAGATGCAAATGTTGCAAAAATATGGTCCATAAAGCCAAGACTTTTAAATCGAATACTACAGGTGAAGTGTTTGACATCAAGCAAAGGTTAGATTGCTCTTCTAATTTTGTCATCTATATGATTGAGTGTACATGCGGGTACCAATATGTGGGGAGAACTACCCAGAGCATGAGATCCAGATTGAATAAACATAGGTTTAACATCAAAACAGGTTTTATAAAACATAGTGTATCAAAACATTTTTTACAAACACATGAGAAAGATCCCTCTAAATTCAAATTGGTAATAATAGATAGAATAGGAGAGAATATATTAGACAGAATCAGCAGCCTGAATAGAAAAGAATCTTACTGGATTTTTAGAATAGGTACTTTAATAATAGAAGGTTTGAACATTTCACTAGAGAATAATATATAATATATAACATGTAGCATATAAATTATAATAGTATTATGTGCTAACAAACTTTTTAGCTTCACATATGTGTTAAATTTTTTTTTTTTTTTATTTCATTTAATTTAATTTTTATTTTTATTTTATTTCATTAAATTTTTTTTTTATTTTTATTTTATTATTATTATTATTTTATTTTATATATAATTTTTTTTATTTATTTATTTATTTATTTTATTTTATTTTTATTTATTATATTTTTATATTTTTTTTTTTTCTACACATATATATATATATATATATATATATATATATATATATATATATATATATATATATTATTGTAATTGTTTTTTAATGCAATTGACTTTTATAATACCTCCGCTAATGTTTACTTTTATGTATCTTTATATGCATTTTTATATGTATTTTATATGTTTTTAATATATACAAGAAAAGAGAGGAAAGAGGAGTATGATATATGCCAAATGTACATACATTCAAATTGTGGCAAACAATATCTTATACAGTTCATTCCAGTTTTTCATATGCTCCTGTCATGTTTTTAGATGTTCCCTCATGTTTTTCCAATTCCCCCTCCCCCTGTTGTTAATTGGTGTATGTTCACTATATAAAGAGAAATGTCATATGGGTCCTTAATTCCACTTGAGGAAGACGCTTGGAGAGCGTAGAAACGCGTTGTGGCCTAAAGGACCCTGCCTTTTTATTGTACAAATAAAGCCGAGAGGTAACTATTCATAATAGCCTTGGTGCCGGTTGATTCCCCAGCGCTCACACAAATACCTATTACTCTTTTTGAAATACATTCGTTCCTCCGCTACGCGGAGTGAGGTATGGAGCAGCTCCGGGCAATAGGACCTTGGATGACGTCCTGAACACACCCACGGACCCACCACGTGACGACTCACATGTGAAGTGCTGGTATTAAGGACGCAGCAAAATCTTCACCATCCACAGCCGCTCATTAGCCGAGGACACAGGGAGATAAACATCAATGCACTAATTCTTGTTGTGCAGACAGCACAACAAGCACAGGTGAGGTTCCCATTCAAATAACCTGCTCCCGATGACAATTACAGAGTGGCGCAACAATATTACCTTCTTTTTCATGGCAACCTGCAGGGCACAATGGCTCGGGCAGATAATGCGCCAGGGCTGCTAACGGAGAGTTCACATGTGGCTGCAGCCTCTGAGCTGCGGGACCGCTCCATACACTCCTGTAATATTCGCTGCTCCCCTGCTATTGATTGACAGTGGGATGCAGTGAATATTACAGGAGATAATGAGCAGCCCCACGGGTCCGCTGCTGCAGCCTCTTTCAGCCTCCTGACAGCCCCCGGACACCGCTCCACAGTTCCCCCCTGCCTCCTCTACAGCACTAGTTTAGCTTTATAGGACGCACCCCCCTTTCCCCTAAAATATAGGGGACGGGTAACGAAAAAGGTTCTATATTTAAAAAGAAAATAGATTAGAGTAATGTAATAAATTCTAATATATAATAGTTTTATAAATTATAGATACCGTATATACTTGATAAGCGACAGTTATAAAGCACTACTTTTAAAACTGGTATAACCTATGACTCGCGTATAAGCCGGGGACCCCAGCACGGTATACAGCCCCACAGCTGAGGTATTACAGCCCCGCAGTGGTATAAGCCCAGCAGTATGGTATACGCAGCCCCCAGTGGTATACAGAGCCCCCAGGAGTATACAGCACCCCCAGGAGTATACAGATCCCCCAGTGAGGTATACAGCAGCCCCCAGTGGTTTACAGCAGCCCCCATTAGTATACGCACCATATACAGCCCCAGGAGTATACAGCATCCCCCAGGAGTATACAGCAGCCCCCAGTAGTATAAGCAGCCCCCAGTAGTATACAGCAGCCCCAGTAGTATATAGCAGCCCCCAGGAGTATACAGCAGTCCCCCAGAGTATACAGCAGCCCCCAGTAGTATATAGCAGCCCCCAGGAGTATACAGCAGCCCCCAGTAGTATATAGCCCAGATAACAGCACCCAGTATATATAGCCCCCAGGAGTATACAGCATCCGCCAGGAGTATACAGCAGCCCCCAGTAGTATACAGCAGGCGAGTGCCGGCAGGAGGGGGCTGTATCAGATAGTGCACTGCTCCCCCAGCCGCGGGATGCAGTGCACTAACTGATGCAGCCCCCTCCTGTCGGCACTCGCCCCCCATACTGTGGAGAGCCCCCCTGCAGCATTAACTTACCATCCAGCGTCTTCATCACCGCGGGCCCTCGGGTCCGTCCTCGCGCTGTGTTCGCGGTCTCACGTGACCCGCCTCCACTGCGGCAAGACGTCATCGCGTGCCTCCACTGCGGCATCACGTGATCGGAACACCGCGCGTGATGTAGATGCTGGATGTAAGTTAATGCAGCGTTGGGCTCTGCACAGTGTGGGGGACAGCAGGAGGGGGCTGCCTGTGTACCACTGGGGGGCTGCCTGTATACACTGGGGGGCTGTATGCACGGCTCCCCCTGCCGCTGTGATGGGCGGGGGGAGCCGTGCATATCTAATGAGCAGTGTCACGTGACGCGCCGCTCAGTCAGCAGCCTCCCCCCGCCTGCTACAGCCTCCCCAGCACCCAGACACAGCCCCCACCATAGGATTACCGTATTGACCTGTGTATAAGCCGAGGGGGGGACTTTTCAGCCCAATTTTTGGGCTACAAAACTCGGCTTATACACGAGTATATACGGTATTTAATATATAAATAATATCATATAGGGCCACTTTACACACACCAACTTCTGTGTCCAACTTCTGAACAGATCTCTGGTTGCAGTGAAATCATGGACACATTGCTCCATTTTGTACACAGCCACAAAATGGAGCAATGTGTCCATGATTTCACTGCAACCAGAGATCTGTTCAGAAGTTGGACACAGAAGTTGGTGTGTGTAAAGCGGCCCATAGACATAGATAGATGGATAGATACATATATGCACACAGACATAGATAGATGATAGCTATGAGATATAGATTGTATGATATATAGATAAATATTTGATATTGTGAGGTGAACACAGTGGAGATATGTGTCATCCAGTTTGCAAAACTTGGTGATATCAACCCGGATTTAATGCTCCAGTGTCACAGATGCTGAGAGACTTAAATTAACTTTAACAGGGCTGGGTTTTATTGTGAACAGCTAAAGAGACGGGTGGGATGGCTGTTCACCATATCTCCACCTCAGGGTGTGGTCCATAGAGATAGATAGATAGATATCAGATACATTGATAGATAGATAAATAGCTACATAGATATGACATACATAGATGATAGATATGAAATACATATATAGCTGCTAGATACATGTGACATACTGTGCATTGATAGATGATATGTACATATGACATACATCGATGATAGACACATAGATAAGAGATAGAAATGACATACAAAAACTACTGTTTAGATTCACAGCAGAGGGAAAAATGCTATTTGGCTTTTGGAGTGCAAATTTGTCCAGCGCAGTTTGCAGGTGTCACTTGTAGAGCCTTCATAGAGCCAGAACACCAGAAAACCCACCAAAGTGACCCCAGTTTGGTACCAGCACTACTAAAGAAATTCATCTAGGGTTGAGTTCAGCATTTTGAACACAACTTTGGACCTCAACTTTTATAAAGCAATTTCTTCTGAATGTGGTCATACCCAATATGTGTTCAGAAACTGTGGAACTATTTGTGCACACAGCAGGGCACAGAAGAGAAGAATCCCCAATGTTCCTGTATTCCTGTATGCCTGTATGTCTGTAATATGTAATTTATCTCCTACATACTACCCTATATATTTCCCACCCTACCCTTTTCCTAAAGAAATTTCAATAAAAATATTGAGAAATAACAGAAGAGAAGAATCATTATTTGGATTTTGGAGCACAAATTTGGCAGTAAGACTTTCTGGGCTCCACTTGTAGTTCCCCTAGGACGGACTCCACTTTGGAAACTACAACCCTCAAAGAATTTATATGGGGGTTTAATGAGTATTTTTATCCCAAAAATGACTAATTTATTTACCATTGGGCTGTGTGAAAATTAAAAATTAAAAAATTGTGTCAATAATAAAATTTAGCTTAAAATCTTTAATGTTTACTATGGCCGATAAGAAAAAGCGTACCTTTTAAATTATTGTGCTATACCACTGAAGTACAGCAATACGCTATATGTGGTCATACACTTCTGTTTTGGCTCAAGACACAGATTGCCATTTGGCTTTTAAGGAGCAGAGTTTCCTGAAGTAATATGTGGGCACCATTTGCAGAGCATCAAAGCTTCCAACAGAGCAGAAATACTCAAAAAGTGACCCAATTTTGTAAATTGCACTGAGGGAAATCATCAAGGAGTGTAGTGATTATTTTGACCTCAATGATGGATTCCATAAAATAGCAAACTGGATGTTGCAGAGTGAAAATTGCAAACATCTGAATTTAGTGCCCAATACATAGCTTGTGCTTCCAGAGACACACATCCCATAAACTGTTAAAAGCAGGACCTAACAATTGACTCATCTCAATATCAGTCTGGTGGTGACCAAAGAAGATCACGATCAGTCAAACCTGCTTCTGCAGAGGCCTAAACTGATGGTGGGTTTACACGCCGCGATATCGTTTCGATATCGCAACTCAATGGCGCGGGAGCGCGCAATTAGTGCACGTTCCTCCCGCATCGCATTGAATGTTTACACGCTGCGATATCGAAATACAACGTCCGTGCGATGTCTCCGCCTCCCAACCCAGGATCGCATAGTTAACATGGGAGTGAATGGGTGACGTATCAAATCGCATCGTAATTGGGCGTTTACACAGCACGATCGGCTCCAATCTCCCTTCAATATCGGGGCATTGAATAGCACGCTCATTCGATCCCCGATATCGCATTGACATCGTTCCTGCATCGTATTGGACGTTCACACCATACAACGCAGGAACGATATCGGGTCCAACGATCGAACCACGTGACTTTTCATTGAAATTGTACTGCGATATCGCGACGTGTAAACCCGCCATAAGACTAGGTCCCCACAGTGCTCGTAGACACTGTCAGGTGAATACTGTTGGGAGGTGTGCACCAATTAGTGTGCACTGTCAGAATGGCTCCAAAAGCATACATCTACCGTAGGGACCCACTATAAAGGCATGTATACTGATGGTTTACATCTCATTGCTGTGTCCCCCTCTTTTGAAACATTTAGTTTGCTGCGCTTTCCTATGGTTAAATAGGGGCATGCCGGCCAGACAGAGACTAAAAAACTCACACTTTCAGTCTGCGACTTTGGAATGGTCACCTATAGAGGATTTACAGTATACGTCTAAAAAACTTTGCAGATACATACTGTAGGCTAGGTGTACAGATAGATTGTAGAGGCTGAATACAGCAGCCCCGAACATTGCTTAGTGGCCGCTGCCTGACTACTGCAACTCATTCTCTTCAATTCAAGATAAAGCATAATACTCATCTGCGACCATTAAAAAATATACCGCTGCGCACATACATCATGTGCCACAAACTCCAGTTAATCTGAATATTCCTGTCCCCACCACTGATTGGCTGCTTGATAACAATGTACCATGTACCTGTGTATATAGAAAACTGCCAGTCAGGGGTGTGAGTGGAGTTATACCAAGCTCAGCACTGCTACATCTACAGAAAGGAGTTATTCTATCAAAACTACAGCAAACAGTCCAGTACTTGCTACATTGCTGAAATCAAGCTTTCTGTCCGCTGTTCTCCAATTAAGGCTGGCTTCACACCACGGTTTTTGGCTTCAGGTGCTGTCCGGTTTGAACTGGACAGAACCTGATTTGGTTTTGTCTCCCATGTATCCCTATGGTGCCGGATTGGTCCTCTTTAGCCATCCAGTTTTGTGTATACTGTGCCTGATCCGGTTTTGTCCGGTTTTTCACTGTGCACAAAATCGGAGACTGCAGCAGTTTTGGGCTCCAGTAAAAAAAATTGGACAAAATCGGACAGTCCCGATCCGGGGCGATCCAGCGCCTATAACATTGTAGTCAATGGGCGCCGGATCCCTGAAAAAAATCTGATTGCTACCCGGATCCGATTTTTTTGCACAGAGCATGCTCAGAAATCCTGCCGTCCAGACTTCAGCACCATGGACAGCAGGATTTCAAGCACAGGCTGTGAATTCAGCACCTAGGACAGCAGCAGAGCAGACACGGGCAGACTTCAGCACCATGGACAGCAGCAGAAAACGAATCCTGCAAAAAACAGGATCTGGGAACATATTTGGCCACACTTTCTACACATCCTGTCTTGTCCATTTCTGTTCAGGTGGTCCTGCAAAAAACAGTATCCACCCTGACAGCCAAAAACTGTGGTGTGAAGCAGGCCTAAGTAGCAAAATCCTGCTGACAGATTCCCTCTAACTGCCACATGGTTATGGAGTGCACTTGCCATTCATTGGTGCTGAGAATTGCAAACTACTGCACCTCTCTGCAAGTGGATTTGGTTTTCATCAACATTGTTGCTGATCACTAGAAATAGCAGGTATTAACCATTAAAGCAATCTAGAAGCCAGCATGGCAGAAATATTCACACTGAAATCAGATCCTGACGACATAATGTCCAGGGCACTTTACTTTTTGCTAAAAAAAAATGTAAGTTTGGCTTTGGAAAACATGAAATCTGTTAAAGTAGATTGTGTGAAATCAGTGTTCTGTGACTGGGTGACAGTTGTGACGTTATAAATTATGGAGGGATGTCCAGTGCTTTGGTATGTAGGTAGAATGTCAAACGTTTCCCAGAAAGTGAAATCACATTAAAGGGAATCTGTCACTACAAATTTACCTTTCTAAAATATTAATATGGGCATACAGGTAATAGATTTCTGGAAAAAGTCCCCCATTCTGCCACATATCAGATGCCTTGTTGTGGAGAAATCATCTTTTATCACTTTACGTAAATGACCTCTTCCAGATTATGGGACTGATAGATAATTCCGCCTCCAGAGTTTATTTACAGTTACTGGGCGTTACCAGTGTGATGTATGATGCCTGTCATCTGCCCTCCTGATCTCACTGCAGAGCTGTATGTGATTATAATGACACATCTGCAGGTTCCTCTCAGCTTCAGGCTTCCATCTCACAGGCAGACAGGGCTCCAATATTGTTTCAGTACAGAAGAGCTGCAAAATAGGTGTTTGCAAGAAATCAAATCTCATTTCTCCTGTTGTGTGTCAGTTACTTTTTCACACTGGTAACTCCCCTTTTATTTAAAATAAGCTCTGGAGGCAGAGCTATCTTCAGGCAACATCCGCCCCATAGCCTGGAACAGATAATTCATATCAAGTGATAAAAAATGATTTCTCCACAAGGCATCTGATATGAGGCAGACAGGTAGGATTATATTCCGCATTCTACAAACTGTATGCTCATATTAATAGTTTAGAAAGGTCAAAGTGGTGACAGTTAAAGGAATCTGGCAGCAGGTTTTTGCTACATCATCTAAGAGCAGCATAATGTAGCAGCAGAGACACAGACTTGAGCGATGTATCACAAGCTGCTTACTGTCATTTTGATAAAATCACAGTTTTTTTCTGCTGCATATCTACCAGTTTACTGAATGTTGAGCTCTGTATATCTGTGTACTCTGTGAATAGGCAGAAAGCCACAGGGTTATACAGAGCTTATGAGTGTGAAGGGCTACATGAAAGCAGGTTTACTAGTACTCTATTGATAATCTCCTGTGGATATACTAGTAAAAGTGATTGTATCAAAACTACAGTAAGTAAAGAATTGGTAATAAGTGACACATCGCTGGAATCAGAGTCTCTTGTCTCTATATTATCCTGCTCTCAGATTAGGTGCATTTATTATGCTGCTCTCAGATTTTTGTGCATGGTATGACAGATTATCAGCATTTTCAATCTGTGGAATGAATACAAAAGGATAGTAGTGGACAGCAATGGAATTCTAATATAGATATTTGCAGCCGAAGCATGATAAATTCCTTGTTAAATTGACTCATTCATGGAATTTCCTACATTACTATAATTGGAACAATAGCTTTTCACATAATATGGAATATTGTAACATTGCTTATATTGGAGGCAGAGGCTGATTTAGACAGATAGATAGATAGATAGATAGATAGATAGATAGAATAGATAGATAGATAGAAGATAGATAGATAGATAACAGATAAAAGCAGCATTCACGAGTGTTTGACACCAGTATTGCTATAACATATTTTGCTTCATTGATAAAAAATGTAAGACAAAAAATTAATCTTAAAAACTTACATGTATTAGTGCATCTTTGGCAAGAGTCTCAAATGCCAGGTCTACATTGATGTTGTCTTTAGCACTGACTTCAAAATAAAGGACTTTTCTTTCTTCACACCAGGAAGCTGCTAATTCCCGAGAGACCTGCAGCCGGTAAAGAAATTACAATTCTTGAGTGCATGTCCTTCATAACTGAGTGCTTTATGCATTTTATATTATTAAACCTTCTAAGAACATAATTTTGTATTAAGTGGTTTATGATTATAACAAAAAAAAGTGAAGTGCAGAAATGAATAACCCAAACATTGATTACTTAGCCTTATAATAACCACTTTACAATGGTTCTAGACAGCTAATAAATGGCGTATTTCCTGGTAGCAGATGTAATGGAGTTGTCAAACGTAGCACAAGTCTTCTGTGAACCTTCACAGCGTGCAGTGTGCACAATATCAGAAGTCTTCAGTGTCGGGGCGTGACTGCAAATATGTGATCTACTAGAAGTGCATGACCTCACCCAGTACAAGTGACGTGAGTGAGGCTGGACGTCTAGTCAGAATGTGGCTGGAAGTATACAAATTGCATACCCCTGCTCCTGGCAACAGAGAATCTTGACAGTGCACACACTGTGCAGTGTGAAAGTTCACATGTCTGCATTCACAGTGACTGCAGACTTGTACTCCGAGGCTGGACAATCCCTTTAAAGGTACCGTTACACGATGCAATATCGCCTGCAATATCGCCTCAAAGTCACATGATGTGGTAATTTGCAATTGATATCATGAGTGCGTCGTGTTGTGTAACAGAGCGACGCGATTGCAATTTATTGCAGGATTGATATTGCCTGATTTATGTGCAGACAATTAAATCAGGCGATATTGCTTAAGCGATGTGGCATGATCATGAAGTGTGACGCCGCAATAACGTTATTGTGGGCAATTTAAGTGATTGCACAACCAAGGCCGTAGGCGTGCCTGTGGGTAGTGTTTTCCGGGCCCCATCTACGCCAATTGGTTCCCAGTATTGTCTGGCGATTGGATGGCCCTGGTAAAGGCGCCATCTTTGAATATCTGTGCGGACATCACTACATTTATTTTCTTCTTCATCTTGTGATTAGTACCAAATGCATGTATACAAGTGTTCTTTTTGACAAAGCAATGTTTTTCTATGGTGGATTACGCAGGAGCGTATTGGCGCCATGAAAAACATAGCATGTGAAGGCACAATATATGTACAGCAAAAACAGTACAATGCATGTCAAGTCGTCATATGACTGGTAAGCAATCCCAGCATGTTTATTGGCTGAAAATCAGTCAGGAATCATGCTAGGCAGCTCACTCGAATAGCACAAGTAAAATCCAAAAAACTCACCAAGTATTGAGTATCCAGAATACCATACTATCCGTGCGAGTAGTGAATAGCAATGAGTATACTCGCTCATCACTAGTAATAATGTGCTTTGTGCTTCAACATAATAATAATATCCCCACTGTGCCTCCAAATATAAATGGTGACCCCCCCATAGTACATCCAGATAGTAACAATGCCCTTACAGTGCTTTCACAAAGAATTTAGGCCCAAGCTGTGCCTTAACATAGTTATGGTGCCCCAATAATGAAGTGACATAATCATGACACTTGAAGTCCATGGTATAATTCCGGTTCTGGCAGGCCATAGGCTTAAAGCAGTCTATGGACCAGAGTAAGTTGCAGTGCTGGAAGCTCATGGTTCTCTGTTCAACTACCACTTTTAACAAGACGTAGATAGTTTTAAAAGTGAGTGACGATTACCCTCTTCTTATGTAGTCGTTTGCTGATACCTGCCCATTTGGCAGTTGCCAACATTGCCAGACGGGAAGTCTGTCTCCGCTTCGGGATAAGAATATACGAAACAAAACGGGACCAACCCTTGGCATCTTTGTAAAAGGGGCAGACTACTCAGAAGCATTAGATTCAAACCAGAGAACAAGAGTGTTCAATTGCCCATAGTACATGTTGACACCACTTAAATGTCCACACCAGTGTTATATATGTAAGAATAAGGTTTATTCATTACAGTGAACTACAAAAAGTTATGTGGGATTAGAAGTCAAATTCAATAACTTGTCAGTGAAAAGGGAGACAGATGACAAGCAAAGGAAGAGGGAGGAGAGGTAATTGTTGGTAACAATGGGTGCCACTACCCTGAAAGTGCTTAGTAAAGTTCATGCAGGATTTGGTAACTCTGGGCAAAGCCCTTTTAGTGTTACAACTCTGTAACCCCTGATTAAGGTGTAAGTAGCTGCCACACAATAGGTACAGGCTTACCCATTAGCCAGTAAAAGAGGGTCCTCCCTTCCAGTGCTTGTCAGGATAGCACCCAAGAGGGAGACAAATTACAAGCAAAGGAAGAGGGAGGAGAGGTAATCGTTGGTAACAATGGGTGCCACTACCCTGAAAGTGTAAAGTTCAGGCAGGATTTGGTAACTCCGGGCAAAGCCCTTTTAGTGCTCCAGCCCTGTAACCCCTGATTAAGGTGCAAGTAGCTGCCACACAATAGGTACAAGCTTACCAATTAGCCAGGAAAAGAGGGTTCTCCCTTACCCAAAGGTGTTACAGGGTTTGAGCACTAAAAGGGCTTAGCCCGGAGTTACCAAATCCTGCCTGATCTATACTAAGCACTTTGCACTTTCAGGGTAGTGGCACCCATTGTTACCAACAATTACCTCTCCTCCCTCTTCCTTTACTTGTCATCTATCTCCCTCTTCATGGGGCTATCCTGACAAGCAGGGCTGGCCTTAGGCATGTGCGAGTTGTGCGGCCGCACAGGGCGCCACGCTCCAGGGGGCGCTGCAGGGAGACAGTAGTCACTTTGATTTGCAGGGGCCAGCACAGTGTACCTCAGCAAAATGAGGATGGTCCATGCAGTACACCGCCCCTCCTCTCTCCAGAACCATCAAGTCTCCTCCTGGCCTCCAGCCAGTGCAGAACGGAGGAGCGTCCCCTCACCCGAGGACTCTTCTATTGAGGTGAGGAGGTTACTGCTCTGAGATAAGAAACATTTAGTGCTGGGAGCTCTGTGCTGGGCCGGTGCAGGATCAGGTTTGTCAGTCACACACAGCACCGACTCAGCACCGAGCTGTGAGAGGAAGGCATCCAGATCACTGATCCTCATCTCCTGTCACTACTGAACTTCTGAGTCTATGTCCATGTGCTGTCTCTTCCCCCTGTGCTCTCTCCATTAACCTGTCTTCCTCTGTGCGCTGTCCCGCCCTGTGCGCGCTCTGTCCCGCGCTGTGCGCGCTCTTCCCTGCCCCTGTGCAAGATCTTCCCTGCCCCTGTGCACGTTCTTCCCTGCCCCTGTGCGCGCTCTTCCCTGCCCCTGTGCACGCTCTTCCCTGCCCCAGTGCGCGCTCTTCCCTGCCCCTGTGCGCGCTCTTCCCTGCCCCTGTGCACGCTCTTCCCTGCCCCAGTGCGCGCTCTTACCTGTCCCTGTGCGCGCTCTTTTTGCTTCCCCTGTGCGATCTCACTCTGCTCTGCCTATGCACTCTCTGCCCCCCTGTGCAGACAGTGCAGAGACAAGGACCAGGGAAGGGGAGGCGAACGGAGCATGCACTGCCCATGTGCTATATATGTTTGTGTGCTATCTGGGTGATCTCTGTCAATGTATACTCACCCTCCTCCAGTGCTGCCTGTTCCTCTCTCCCGGGGCGCTGCACTCAGAGCAATTAATATTAGATGAGCCTAATGAGCCTCCCGGAAGTGAGAGGAGCAGACAGCGCTGGAGGGAGGTCAGTGGAGCGTATAGCACTGGAGGAGGTGAGAGGAGCAGACAGCGCTGGAGGAGGTGAGAGGAGCAGACAGCACTGGAGGCAGGTGAGTCGCGGCTCCAAGAGCGCTGATTGGTTGCCGTGGTCGGAGGCAACAATCAGCGAAGCGGAGCGCGGCTTGGCGGGAGAATTGAATCCCGCAGTGCTCAGCCAATCAGTGGCACGGGATTCAAATCTCCCACCAAGCTGCACGCCGCTTCAGTGGTCACTGCGGTAGGTGGTGAACAATCAGCGCTCTTGGCGCGTGATTTAAGTCGCGCTTCGCTGATTTGTCGCCGCCAACAGTATACAGTGCTAACCACTGAGCCACCAGACACAGTGCTAACCACTGAGCCACCATATACAGTGCCAACCACTGAGCCACCGTATACAGTGCTAACCACTGAGCCACCATATACAGTGCTAACCACTGAGCCACCGTATACAGTGCTAACCACTGAGCCACCGTATACAGTGCTAACCACTGAGCCACCATACAGTGCTAACCACTGAGCCACCGTATACAGTGCTAACCACTGAGCCACCGTATACAGTGCTAACCACTGAGCCACCATATACAGTGCTAACCACTGAGGCACCATACAGTGCTAACCACTGAGCCACCATAAAATGCTAACCACTGATCGACCATATACAGTGCTAACCACTGAGCCACCATACAGTGCTAACCTCTGAGCCACCGTATACAGTGCTAATCAATGAGCCACCATATACAGTGCTAACCACTGAGCCACCGTATACAGTGCTAACCACTGAGCCACCATATACAGTGCTAACCACTGAGCCACCATATACAGTGCTAACCACTGAGCCACCGTATACAGTGCTAACCACTGAGCCACCGTATACAGTGCTAACCACTGAGCCACCGTATACAGTGCTAACCACTGAGCCACCGTATACAGTGCTAACCACTGAGCCAACGTATACAGTGCTAACCACTGAGCCACCGTATACAGTGCTAACCACTGAGCCACCGTATACAGTGCTAACCACTGAGCCACCGTATACAGTGCTAACCACTGAGCCACCATATACAGTGCTAACCACTGAGCCACCATATACAGTGCTAACCACTGAGCCACCATATACAGTGCTAATTACTGAGCCACCATATACAGTGCTAACCACTGAGCCACCATATACAGTGCTAACCACTGAGCCACCATATACACCATATAAATCCTGCAACAGTGTACTTTCTGGAGAGAGGACTGTACTATTCAGTGACTATTTCTACGGCTCCTGTTCATTTCACTGCACTCCCAATGCAATAGCATCCGGCCCATTTCTAGCTTTGTATATTTATGGCAGATCTACAGGATTTGGGAGAAACGTATAGTAGATGCTGATCCCATCAATAGAGCCAGGAACAGCGCCGCTCTCAGCCAAGAGATGACAGAACAGTCCCATCAATCTCCACAGAGCGTCAGCGCCTCATTCTTCAGATACACATTGCCCTATCGGTGAGATCCACATGTACCACCCATTATGTAATATACATGGATACAGTATAAATATACACAATTAGGTTATCCTTTTAGTGTAAATTCAGACATAGTTGAATTAATATGAATTTGAGTTGCAGATTCCTGGGAACAAATTTGGAAGAGTTTATTGTACAATATATGGGAATAAATTATTTTAGAATATAAAAATGGCGTCCTGTTCCCATTTGTGTCCTGGGAAACTGGGTACAAAAATCAATAGGACGGGGGCACCAAAAAGCAGTTTTGCACAGGGCACCATTTAGGCTAAGGCCGGCCCTGCTGACAAGCACTCGAAGGGAGAACCCTCTTTTACTGGTTAATGGGTAAGCCTGTACCTATTGTGTAGTAGTTATTTGCACCTTAATCAGGGGTTACAGGGTTGGAGCACTAAAAGGGCTTTGCTTGTAGTTACCAAATCCTGCCTGAACTTTACACTGTCAGGGTAGTGGCACCCATTGTTACCAACAATTAACCTCTCCTCCCTCTTCCTTTGCTTGTCATCTGTCTCCCTCTTCACTGTCTCTCTCTTGTTGTTGACAAGTTATTGAATTTGATTTCTGATCCCACGTAACGTTTTGTAATCCACTGTAATGAATAAACCTTATTCTTGCATACATAACACTGGTGTGGACATAAGTGGTGCCAACATGTACTATGGGCAATTGAACACTCTTGTTCTCTGGTTTGTATCTGTTTCTGGGTAAGAATGTGGTGCTTCTGGGATGCACCATACAGTGGCACACTGCCTACAGATCCATGTTATGGATAAATAAGCACTTAAGAGTTATCATTAATAAGTGAGGCATCTGACTTTTATCAGGACTACTTTTCTTCTCCTGAGACTCCCTACACTCCATAGGGCTCACCAATGGTTGCAGTCTAAGTAAGAACAGTCTGAGCCTGCACTATTTACTGCGTACCTGGAGCCCTGTCTAGTTGCATTGAGGACCTAAAACAGACATATTTTAAATGAATTAGAGTATATAATTTCTTTTGACCAAAACATGTAGCTTATCCATACCTGTCGATCGTCCAAGTCAATTTTGTTACCTAAAATAATTATCGGGAAATTAGTTACAGTTGTCTGTATTTTATCCATAAAGTCTGCCCTCCAGGTTTCAAGAGCTGAAAAAGATTCTTCATCTGTGACATCAAAGACCAGAAGACAACCGTCAGAGCCTTTATAAAAGGAGGACACCAAAGACCGAAATCTCTCTTGACCACCTGTGTCCCAGATCTATGAAAGAGAACATAATTGTGTGTCACGAATAGCACTGGTACCTCTAATAGTAAATGGAGTCATTCACACATCTGCAGTTTTTTCCGGACAGAGAGCGGTACGATTTTCACAGATGAACACAAAAGATTGTGGCGAAGATGTGCGGTTTTTTTCACATACAAGAAAAACTGATGAAACTCAGATCAAACTTTGAGAAAACTCTAAGAAACTATGACAGAAATCATTGATGAAACTCATTCAGTTGTTCTTGTGTGGAGAAAAAAAAGCAGATGCAAATGAGTATTTATTCTTGACCCTCTCGAGTAATATATTGCTTTTGGTTATAGGCATTAAATTGTTAAAGGGTATATCCACATGTGAACAAATGTATATATTATGTAATCTGGTATACCTATCTTGTTATGATTCTGAAAATAGTCCAAAACTGGATATATACGTCTGTAACATTTTATAACCTTGTCATTATAAAAGGCAAAGTTAGTCAGCACCTCGTAACTAAATGAAATAAATAGTCTGGTACAAATATGATGTGACTTTCCCCCTCTCTCTCAGGCCTAAGCTTACAAAATAACAATTGTCCATACACAATAAATAGCTGTCGAACAAATAAATTATTCATCCGAAAACTAACTCTCCCAACTCCCACATACAAAGGAACACTCAAATTAGCAAAGTATTCTGAACCATCTGGCAGTGGTATATACATGCCAGAGTAAAAGTTCAGTCATTCCAATTTGTAGAGATTTGAGAGGCCCTCAAACACATTATAGTGAACCTGTCAGCATAGTTTTGCTATATAAAGACATGGCTGTAATGGTGCTGTAATACTAAATCATTTGATAACTTAGGTGAATAAATCCACTGTGTGATTCCTCTTTATTCACTATTTGATGTTTTCTGCTAATAAGATTTCAATGCACAGGATTTCTCCTCCCTGTCTGTGATTCCCTGGTCCTTCTTCCTGCCTCCAGCCTGTGTGAAATCTCAGTAGGCAAAGGGGCAGGAGTAGATTTTCTTTACCAAACTTATCAATGTAATTAGTATTGCAGTGCCATTACAGTCGTGACTTAACTTTATAAAATCATGATGACGTAGGCGGAGACAGTCACCACCCATGCTTCTACATTACAATGATAAAGTTAATCAGGGCATCCATAATCTGCTAAAACTGGAATGCCAGCTCAAGCAAACAAGAATTTTCAGCAACATCTAGTCAGCTCCTACAAGTTTACCAATATTATTTTTAGATTACTTTACTGCTATATTCCTTATAACGTAATTAGTTTACTATACTATACATTGCTAAGAATCTACCATTTCTACTCCAAGTAAATATACAGTAAAGTGGCAGTAATTTGTCTATCCATGTATTTTCCTTTTTTTGAGCTGACCATCTATTGCATAGTACATGTGAGGGTAATGACTGCCTCCATCTCGTGTATCCATTCCACTCCTTCAAAGTACAAAAAATTCTTACATTGTGACTTAAAGGGGTTGGTTACATTTTTTTTAAACAAATGCATGTATTGACTAAATATGAAAAAATATGTTATTTGTAATTGTGTTTTGTTCAAGTTTTCCTTTCACAGGCTCTTAGTTTCCTGCACATTCTTCTGTAACGTAGACTGTGGCCATAAATCAGCTAAGGGCCCTTTCACATCAGCGTTTTTTGAAATTTGCAGCAGATGCGGTGAAAAAACTGCATCTGCCGCAATTACCGCATACCAGCTGCACTTGCGGCGCGGTTGCGGTAAACGCCATGCAAAGTATAGGCGTACTTGCGGCAGGTGCGGCAAGTGGGGTTTGCACTTGCGGCAGGTGCAGCCGCGAAAAAAACCGCGGCTGACCGCGTTTTTTTTCGCGGCCGCACCTGCCGCAAGTGCAAAACCGCACTTGCTGCACCTGCCGCAAGTACGCCTATACTTTGCATGGCGTTTACCGCAACCGCGCCGCAAGTGCAGCCGGTATGCGGTAATTGCGGCAGATGCGGTTTTTTCACCGCATCTGCCGCAAATTTCAAAAACGCTGATGTGAAAGGGCCCTTAGAAGAGCTCAGAAAAAGACAGATAAAGGAGTTACAACTGTCGTGCTAGAGTGCTAGATTCTCAGGTAAAGCCTCATCCAGACTTTTCTTTTTTCACAAAAGAGAAAAATGTATCAAGTTGCATTGGTGATTTTCATCAGTATCATCTGAGTTTCATCAGTTTTTCTTTGCTGCCAATTTTTTCACAGACCCATAGACTTACGTTTCCAATTCTGATACAATATTAGAATCAATATTGGATATGTCTCGGCAATTTTGCAGGGACCACGTAGCGCAAGGATAGAATTGGATACCATAGTATGAGAAAAATTGAAGTCTGAGTGAGACCTAAAGAGGTCCACCACTTTATGCAGCTTTCCTCACACATTGACCAGCACTTCCCTTCATACAATGGCTGTTGGTGAAGGCGCATGTTACCAGACTAGTCCATCAGCCAGGTCCACTTTTAAAACACTTTACAAAGCTGCTTCTCTATTGGAGAAGGCTAATGGTCAGTTCTGGTGACGTGCTTTTCCTTCAGCAGCCAGTTTATAGAGAGAATTGCTGGTCCACGTGTGAGGAAAGCTGACTGGCAAGAGAGAATGGCTTACATCCTTAGGCTAGGGTCACATTTGGGACCTTGCATCCTTTGGAAGAATGCATTAAAGGATGCTGTTTTTTTCCATGCCATTTTTATGGCATAATTTCCATTTTTAGCACATATGTAAAATGTGTTAAGTGTTTCCCATAGACTCCTGTGGCACCCCAGGGGTTAATGTGCCACAGTAACATCACAAGGGTTAACTCCCCACACAACACTGGACACTGCACTATCACCTCTAAGCCAGAAGGGGAGCTCAAGCAGCTCCCTGATATACTCTTGTCTGAGGAGGAAGTAGTTGAGAGTTGACAGTTGACAGTTCAGTTGAGTGCAGGGAGCACTAGGAGCAGGACATGTAAATGGGAGCAGTGCTGAGCTCCTGACAGGGACCACTGACTACTTTCAGGCCTGAAGCCAGGGTCTGAGGAGAGGAGTACAAGAAACAGAGGAACATATCTAGGAGACTGAGTTACCTCATAACTCGCCCCAGAGGAGCACAGAAGCCAGATACCGGACCTGAATCTATGACTGAAACACGCAGCACAGAAAACACAGGGATAGTGGAGGTTGTATATCTGCACTGTACCTCAGCGAAGCAACATGGCGGGGTCAGAAGCACACTGAAAGACTCAAGTTGCCTAGCAAAGGGGGTACCTGTGAGGAGAAACAGGGCCAGCAGCTCAGCTAAAGCAGCAGCAGGGCCACACACAAGGCACAGGAGTAGGAAGCTGAGGACCCGGACAGGGTGGGAGCAACCCGACCCCGGTACAGACTCCGTGGACAGTACTTGTTGAACAACCACTCCAGTAAAGCCGTGGAAAACTTCAAAACCGTGAGTGTGTATGATCCTTGTGCTCAAACCCTGTGTGCCCTCACAAACTACCATCATCTCTACTACTACCCCTATCCTACAACATCCATAGCACTATCTATAGACTGTCACTATCTCTGCTCCGGGTAACCAAGCCCTACCCGTGGAGAGCCATTACATTCCCAGCTGCCAAATATCATCCCCGGAGGTTCTGCAGCAGCGGTGGTCACCCTGACCACAACTCGTGGGTGGTGTCACGACAAACTGCCCTGTAAATATTCCCCCATTTACTTGCGGAACCTGGGACACGGTCCAGACCAAGACCACCGTGATATCCCCAGCAGTACCCTGGTCAGTTACCGAGTACCCCGTCCCAGTGGGCTCCACACTCCCATGTTATTAAAATGCTAGCGGTTTTGCAACACCGCCAAAACTACTACTTATCGCGTTTTTTTGGTCCTTTTGCAAAAATGCCTAGCGTCAAACGCATTGCACTTTGACACTTTGCATGGAAGCATTGACGCTAGCGTTTTCCACATTTCAAAATGAAAAACACACTAGCTTTTAGTGCTTCCCTGATGTTAATGTCAGGAGAAACTGAGAGTGAACTTGTTTTAACAGTCTAATAGGAAAGTGTAAACTCTTTTACATGTCTTTGTCTGAGCTCCCCTCAGCTGATGTATGGCCACAGGCTACATCAAAGTTGAATGCCTAGGCAACAAAAAGACTGAAAAAGAAAAAGAGAGCAAAATGTGTAAAAGGATCTTTAGTCCAAAATACATGCATTAAACATCTCCATGACCTTGGACGTAACAGTTCTTTACAAGGTGAGCTCACATCATTCCATGTACATGTCACATGATCTGATCAGCTGACATGTGCAGCTAACAGGACCAAGTGGATCAGCAATTCAATCGCCACTGTTGACCCTTTAGATCACACTGTCAATCATTGACAGCATGATCTAAAGCACCACGGTGGGGATGACGCTATTCCCCAATGGCATTGGAATCCCTGTCACGCAATCACATGGACTAGATGCATTGCCATGACAGCCCAATGTCTGTGAGAACCCCAGATGCAGTTATGAGTCACCTCCTGTAAGTGATGCCTGAGAGGCCGCGCTTATAGAAAGTGATCATTTCTCCTGTACAGAACCGTGCATCATCACGGCTGTCAACAGGACAAGCAATTGCACTGTATAGTGCAGAGGTGCCCTAAGAGACCAAGCAAAGTAAAGTAAAAGTTTAAAAAGTTTTAAAAAATAAGAAAAATAAACAAAGTCAAAGTTCAAATCACCCCCCCATTTGCCCCATTGAAAATAAAACTATTAAAAAATACACATATTTGGTATCACTGCATTGAGAAATGGTTGATCTATCAAAATATAAAAGAAATTAATCAGATCTGTAAACTGCGTAACAAAAAAAAGTAAAAACACCAAAATTATGGTTATTTTTGGTCACTGCCACATTGCAATAAAATGCAATAACAGGCGACCAAAACATCACTTCTGCTCAAAGATAGTATCATTGAAACCATGAGTTCAAGCAGTGAAAAATAAGCCATCACAGCCCCAGAACACAAAAAAATGAATATGGAATATGGTGCCAAAAGCACAATTCTTTTTCTTTAAAAACTGCTGAATTTTTTTTCACCACTTAGATAAAAGTAAAAGTATACATGTTTGGTATCTATGAACTCGTACCAACTCAATGCATCATTTTGACATGTCAGATTTACCATATAATGAACATGAGGAATTCAAAAAGCAAAAGACAATCATGTAATTGCACTTGCTTTTGCAATTTCACTGGATTTTGGAATTTTTTCCTGTTTTCAGAACTATATATGGTAAAATAAATCATATAATTAAAAAGTACAACTCGTCCCGTAAACCGCGTAAATCAAGCACTCATATGTCTGTATTGACGGAAGAATAAAAAAGGTGTGGCTCCTAGAAAAAGGGAGGAAAAAATAAGAGTTCAAAAAAGTAAAAGGGCAAGGTTGTGAAGGGGTTACGTAAAAAACAAAACTGCCTTATAAGGTGGCAAACCCCTTTTTTGGGCTTAGGCCAGTGAGAGTGGGAGATAAGTTTAATTTTGTATGGTTTAGCATTCTTGATCTTCGCTGATCTAGTTGTAATCTTGTATGCGTTTGACCCTCATTCTGGAAGATTTTAAGTGTTGAAGTACACAGTTGTGAATTTACCAGTATATGTATTTATGCAGTAAACCTATAAGGGTACCCAACTTTTTAAGACTTTAATTCAACATAAAACCTGTAAAGACTTGTTCATATGTTGACATTTGCAGTACTTTAAAGGGAACCAACCACCCCAAATGACCCCCCCGAACTATTAATATGTGTCCCTACACCCAGCACACACATTTGGGGCAATCGTTTTTGCTAAAAAAACTGTTTAGTAGAAGCTAAGATATAGCTTTATAAACTTTAAAAAAATGTGGCCGACTGGGCGTTACCTAGCTTGTCCTCCTGCAGTGTTCATGTGCCTGTCAGCCTCCTCTTCCCCCCTCCCTTCAGTAAAGCCCTGCCCTTTCAGCCTCTCAGGTTTCAGCCTTTCAAGTGATCCTAAACCCAGAAACTGACCCCCCCTTATCTTTAGACCTGTCCCTGCATCCCCTCTTATCATTTCTAGTCATCCCTTTTGCAGAAAAAATCACTTTTGTAAAGTAAGAGAAAAGGTTATAATTCTTATTCCTGTGTGAGTTCTCTCTTTCTGTGGAAGCCGCAAATGCCACGCTTGTCTGCTGCTGCCTGGTAATTAAGCACGCCCCTCTCTGTTTCTAAGAGCCTAATCGCGTCATGAAAGGGGACGGGGCTCCGGCATGCCGCGATTTAGCCCCGCCCCCTTTCATGACGCGGCCAGGCTCTTAGAAGCAGAGAAGGGCGTGCATAATTACCAGGCAGCAGCAGACAGGCGGGGCATTTGCGGCTTCCACAGAAAGAGAGAACTCACACAGGACAAAGTATTATAACCTTTTCTCTTACTTTACAAAAGCGATTTTTTCTGCAAAAGGGATGGCTAGAAATGATAAGAGGGGGTGCAGGGACAGGTCTAAAGATAAGGGGGGGGTCAGTTTCTGGGTTTAGGATCACTTGAAAGGCTGAAACCTGAGAGGCTGAAAGGGCAGGGCTTTACTGAAGGGAGGGGGGGAGAGGAGGCTGACAGGCACATGAACACTGCAGGAGGACAAGCTAGGTAACACCCAGTCGGCCACATTTTTTAAACTTCATAAAGCTATATCTTAGCTTCTACTAAACAGTTTTTTTAGCAAAAACGATTGCCCCAAATGTGTGTGCTGGGTGTAGGGACACATATTAACAGTCCGGGGGGGTCATTTGGGGTGGTTGGTTCCCTTTAAAAGTAGTCTAAGAAATTAAAATAAGACACACACAAGCTAGGGTGCTTTCACACTGGCGATTTTGCCCGGATCCGGCCAAAAAAATGCATATGCCGCAAGTGCTGCCTAAGACTGGCTTCACACCACGGCAAGGTTCGGTCCGGGGCTGTCTGGTGTAAACCAGACAGCCCCGGACCGGTTTTTGGCCCCATAATAGCCTATGGGGCCGGATGGAGCCGGATGGCAGCTCCCTGCCATCCAGTTTCCATCTCTCTGGATGAATCCGGGAGAATTTGGATTATTCTCACCGGACACAAAAATGTTGCTTGCAACATTTTTGTCTCTGGGGAGAAAATTCACCCCAAAAATCCGGATCCCGGATTTGCCCGGATTGTCCCGGATTCTCCTGGATCCGGGGCAATCCGGTTCTCCCTAACATGGGAGCCTATGGGGCCGGATTGCCCCGGTCCAGGCCAATCCAGGTACCAGATACCAGCGGCTGCACGCCGCTGTTATATTCAGGACCGCGGCTAGCTCCATTCGGCTGCAATTACAGCCATCTGGCTGCACACAGGACCGGAGGGCACATTTGGCCCTCCGGTTCTGTGTGCTGATCCGGTCTGGGGCTGTCAGGTTCATGCCTGACAGCCCCGGACTGGACCTTGCTGTGGTGTGAAGCCAGCCTAACGGCAGCACTTGCGGCACGCTTGTAGCAAGCCCCATGCATTGTCTATGGGGCTTGAGGTAAGTGTGCGGCAGATGCGGCAAGTGCAGTTTCGGCAGTTGCGGCAGATGCGGCCGCGAAACAAAACACGGTTAGCCGTGAGTTTTTTTGTGGCCGCAACTGCAGAACCCGCTGTGCTGTTCCCTTAATATCTTCATATAGTTCAATCCACTGTTTCATTGATATCTGTTTCATACTTGTCTGCTGCCACCTGCTGACCAGTAGCTTTGTGTCACTCCCTCGCTCCTCCTTTCATGCCTTCTAGGATGTGGGAGTGTTCTGCAGCCTTGTGTACTACCTCACTTCCTGGCATCCATTTTACTCTAGCTACCAGTGTGGGAAGGACACATATTCTTGGGCTGCAGAAAGCAAAGTCTTTTGACCAGCAGCAGCTTCAGCAGCAGCTTCAGCAGTGGCTCCAGGGGTGAACACCCACAAGACAATTACCCTACTGCTACTTGTACCATCTGCATTGTATCATCATACTGTCTTCTGGCAAGGTTCAATAAACCACCGCTGATTCATCTCTATGTCCACGCTTGACTCCATCCATCCGAAGCTGCACTTGGTCCTGTCTGCCTCGCTTCAAGGATAAGAAGGTAATACTTCTCACACCATAACTTACTGCGCACCTTCATTCGCCTTAAGCGGGGACAGAACAGTCAAAAGACTGCTTTAAACCAGCCAAAAACACTGCCTTAAACTCACTATCCAGCCACAGATTCCCTAAGAATCCAGCACCTCACTGTGGAATCTGTCCAGCAACAGCGCTCACATGGATAAGTGCTAGGGGATCCCTCTCATCCACCAGGCCTGAATCACATCTCTGCATTATAAAGGAACAGTTTATGCACCCCAAGTTTCCCTCCATCCTACGCCACATTGCTGCTGATTGTCGGACTGGAAAACCCCACAATTCTTCTAAAACACCTTGGAAATCTTATTAGGGTGTCTTAACGGAGCCACACTACGATTTCCAGACCCCAATTGTAAAGTTTAGTTTCTTAAAGAGACAGCGCACCTTAAATCAAAATGGCCGAAAAAGACCTTACACAGTCCCCAACTACTGAAACAGAACAAACACAACCTGACACTATCCACGATGAAGAGCAGGAAACAGAATCCATGCTCCCAGCAGATCAAGTTGTGCAACAAAAACGCTGCGTCAAACCAACAATAAAGGCTATCGAACACTATCACTATACGAAGGACGAATTATGTGACAACCTTGAAGAACTATGGGAACGGGTTTCTTGCCACATGTCAAGACTTCAGTCCTCTTTAGGCGACACTGCAAACTTACAAGCCGCCATTGAACGACTGAACACAGCTCAAGAAAAATACCAGAGGCTGTTTACAAGGTACACTACCTTTCTAAAAGGCTCCAACATTGACGAAGCCCCTTCAGATCTGAGCAAGGCAGAATCGGTGTACAGGGAGAAAGACGCCAAGGTACAAAATGTCAAAGACGAAGCAGAATTACGTATTTCTCACCAGCAGGAAACTAGATCTCACAGAACAACCTCATCTAGACGCTCCTCTCGGTCATCAAGAGCATCATCCTCAAGAAGCTTAACCCTGAGTGACAAAATACTAGAAGCTCGTATAAGAGCAGAACAATCCAAAGTGAGACGTTCCTTCACAGAAAGAGAAGCAGAAGCGGAGGCCAAGAGGGCAGAAGCAAAGGTTCAGATAAAGATTCTTCGTTTAAGGATGGAAGAGGAAGTTGCGTTAGCTGAAGTGAAGCTACTCGAGCAAGCATTGAGCCAAGGTCCTGATCCAGTTCACTCCCTTCCGCAGGAAACAGACGATCCGGTTGATCGCACCAGAGACTACGTGCTGAACCAGTTACCTGAGTCAACCCCAGGCTACATCACAGTCCAAGCCAACAACGCTGAGATCTCCAAGTCAGTTCACGCCCAGAGCACCCGAGCAAGTTAATGACAGTCACCAGGAGTTGCCTTCTCAAATGAAGTCACTACAGCAAGCTGGCTACCAAGCATTTCTCCATCTACCTCCACAGCTCGAACAGCAGTCATCAGAATCTACAGAGGCTAAACCACAGCTCAACCCTGCTGCAACATCATTCTACCCGGAAACATCTCGCCCTTTCACGCCAGGCAATGCACACGTCCAAAGGGCATCACAAGTTGTCGTGGCAACAAGCAGTGAGGAATCCAATATGTCGGAGTTTGCCAGGTTTATGGTGAGCAGAGAGCTAATCAACACCAGCCTTTCAAAATTCGATGATTGTGCAGAGAGCTACAGTGCTTGGAAGGCAACCTTCAAGGCAGCAATCGCCAACCTCAGTCTCACCGCAGAACAGGAGCTCGACCTCATGATCAAATGGTTGGGTCCAGATTCTACAAACCGTATCAAGAACCTTAGAACTGTTTACATGGGACAAGCAGGAGCAGGTCTCGCTGCTGCCTGGCAAAGACTGGAACGCACCTTCGGCAGCGCAGAAGCAATAGAAAAGGCCCTATTCAATAGACTTCAGAACGTCCCGAAGATCAACCTCAAGGAGGTCCACAAGCTTCAAGACCTAAGTGATTTGCTCATGGAGCTGGAGCTCGCGAAAAGGGACCCTCGTCTGTCCGGCCTGTGTTATCTAGATACAGCACATGGAGTTAACCCAATCGTGATGAAGCTACCATTCAGTCTGCAGGAGAAGTGGGCAACATCAGTCACAAAGTACAAGAGAGTGCATGGCGTCACCTTTCCCCCATTCATCCATTTCTGCAGGTTCATTGACGACCAATCCCAGATGAGGAACGACCCCAGCCTTGACTTCCTACAGCTTAACACTGCAACTTCAACTACACCATCATTGAAGTATGAAGGTGTCATACAGAAACGTAGAGACTTTGAGAACTCTGTGAGTGTAAGAAAGACTAATCTCCCATCACCTGTGGTATCCACCGGTACACCGTACACCCCATCATGGGGAGACAAGTCCTTCAATCAGGAATGTCCCATTCACAAGAAACCTCACTCACTGAGCAGGTGCAGAGGGTTCAGGTCCAAGGCCCTTCAGGAGCGCAAGAAAGTCCTCACCGAGCTGGGGGTATGTTTCAGATGCTGCGCTTCGGTGGAGCATATGGCCAAGGACTGTGAAGCTATCATCAAGTGTGAGGAGTGTAATAGCGGAGAACACACCTCAGCTATGCACCCAACCCCGTTCGCCAGAGATTCACCGACTGCAGTCTCTGCTATCGCTCCCACTCCAAGTCACGGCGGGGAGCACCAGAAACAGTCTAACACCGCCGCAGCCGTCTCATGCTCATGCTCTGAGGTATGTGATGAGGGTCAAAGGGAGAAGAGTTATGCCCGAATATGTCTAATCAAGGTCTATCCAGAAGGACTTCCAGAAAAGGCAGTGAAGATGTATGCCATAATAGATGACCAAAGCAACCGGTCTTTGGCAGGACCCAAGTTCTTTGAAGCCTTTGGTATTAAAGGTCCATCAGAACCCTACACCTTAAATACCTGTTCAGGCCGTATAAAGACTAGTGGCAGGAGAGCACGGGGATTCATTGCTTCTCCTATCAATGGAGACACCGAAATACCCTTACCAACTCTTATTGAATGTGACCAAATACCTAATCACAAGGATGAGATTCCTACTCCCGAAGCCGCACTTCACCAACCACACTTGAGGCACCTGGCCAGTGTCATTCCTCTTATGGATGTCAATGCAGAGGTTCTGCTCCTGCTCGGCAGAGACAATCTAAGAGTACACAAGGTGCGTCAACAGTGTAATGGGCCCGACTATGCACCTTACGCCCAGAGACTGGACTTAGGATGGGTAGTCATAGGGAATGTATGCGCAAATCGTTCAGAGATTAATTCCTTCAAGACTTACGTACATGGGGATGGACGCACTACCCTTATCAAGCCCAAAATGAGAGAGCACAGCGTCGCCTTTATGGACAAAGATCTTCGCAAGACCCATCCATGAACTTGTTCTGTTGTCACTCGTCAAGAGCATTCCTGCCGGATGAACAGTACAAGTCTCGAACCTTGAGTCTTCTTCGATACAGACTTGACTTATGTTTAATGTTGCATTTAACATGCTTTTTCTTTACAGGTTGTTTTAGCTAGAGACTCTAGTAGTGAAATCCCCAAAGTGAATTTCAGACGGGGAGTGTGCTGTTCCCTTAATATCTTCATATAGTTCAATCCACTGTTTCATTGATATCTGTTTCATACTTGTCTGCTGCCACCTGCTGACCAGTAGCTTTGTGTCACTCCCTCGCTCCTCCTTTCATGCCTTCTAGGATGTGGGAGTGTTCTGCAGCCTTGTGTACTACCTCACTTCCTGGCATCCATTTTACTCTAGCTACCAGTGTGGGAAGGACACATATTCTTGGGCTGCAGAAAGCAAAGTCTTTTGACCAGCAGCAGCTTCAGCAGCAGCTTCAGCAGTGGCTCCAGGGGTGAACACCCACAAGACAATTACCCTACTGCTACTTGTACCATCTGCATTGTATCATCATACTGTCTTCTGGCAAGGTTCAATAAACCACCGCTGATTCATCTCTATGTCCACGCTTGACTCCATCCATCCGAAGCTGCACTTGGTCCTGTCTGCCTCGCTTCAAGGATAAGAAGGTAATACTTCTCACACCATAACTTACTGCGCACCTTCATTCGCCTTAAGCGGGGACAGAACACCCGCACTTGCAGTTTTTTGTCCGGATCCTCAGGATCCGGGCAAAACCGCCAGTGTAAAAGCACCATTAATTATATTTCTGTTTTTGCAAAATGAAATTTTTTTCCTAATCAAGCATTCTTAGTCTTAGAATTAGTGGCAAAACATATACTTCGTTGATGAGCTCTTTCCTTTACTAACCTGCATCTTTAGGGTCTTGTTTTCAAGCTGGATGGTTTTGGTGAGTATATGCGCTCCCAGCGTATTCCTGTAGTCATTTCGAAACCAATTATGTACGTATTGATTCAAAAGAGAGGTCTTTCCAGTCCTGTAAAGGAGGAATCACAGCATTTCATTGTTTTTTTTAGTTTTATATTGTATATTATATTGTATTGGTATTTTTTGTAGGCAAAACAAGGTTTCTGCAATTTTATACTTTCACATACGCTGTGAAATGTGCAGAAAATTTAATATAACCCTCTCATTTACTGCTCAAATAAAAGGAGTGCCTGTTTTTTCAGATTACTGCAAAGGAAGTGATTCAGGCCCATCCCTGATTTTATTTATTCAAGTTACTGGTACAAAACATTAACATACTTGCCAATGGTCCTGACTTTTCTAGAGCGATTCTGATACCGGACCAAAACCACACCTTAAAGTGGAATTTTGGAATGTTTCTAAACAATCCTGGGGCAGGGCTTTCATGTTCTATATTTTTCATCTTAAAATGTTGCTAGGTATACTTATACTTTAGGGATATTTATTATAATATTTCAATACTAAATTCAAGAAATATATAGGCTAGTCTCTGTCCTTTGGGTGGAGGTTTAGGCAAGAGGAGTGATGCTTAAAGCTGGAATTCAAAGTAGGCAACAGGCCATCCTAGATGCTATACTGCCTTATATGTGCAGGTAGAGGAGCAGAGGGCAGTTCCCCAAACAGCCAGATGTGAGAACTTCTCAGCTTCTACTATCAGCATTATCTTTGACATTATGTTACTGGTAGATACCGTAAGTATTGATTCCTGATAAAAGTTATTTCCTATAATTCTTTTTCAAAGAAAAAAACTAAACTATTTTTCAGTGAAATCAGGGGCAGTAGTGTCTATTTGAAAGGTGCCTAACATGTTTTTCCAGGAAATTGAGGATATCCTCGATTAATTAACACTGGTCTCTGGCAGTTTTTTACATACCGTATTTCTTTAATCTCACCTAAGAACTCTTAATGTGATGTCCCAGGACCTTAGCATTAGTTTTTAATCCTATTTTGTAAATTATTCACCTCAGTAATAGCAATGAAATGTCTTAGTATAATGTTGTTTTTACTCAAAAAAATATTCTTTTCTTCATCTTACCCCATAGGACCGATAAGATTAATTTTCAGATCCACTTTCTGATCAGAATACATGAAGAGCTGAAAAATGTAAAAAAGGCATACGTGTTTTGTTAACTTTGCAGGTTTCAACATTTCTAAATACCTTTAATAGGTGAGGTTTGAAAGATTGTATGTTACATTATGTGATTATTGAATGGTATGAATTGAACAGTAAAAAGAAAAGTTTAGTGACGAGTGAGCGTGCGCACCATTGCTCGATACTCGATAAATCATTCGGGTGCTCATTCGTTATTTGATCGAGTCCCCATCACGGCTGTTAGACAGTCAATCACCGTGCAGGATACTGGCTACTGGCATTACTGTGATTGGTCAGCCGCAATCACATAATTGGGTCTCATCTTAAGACCCGGTGACGTGATGCTCATCACACTCTCCTCTGGAAATATTTCAGGGAGAATTGATCAAGGAGGGAGAGTTATATTAGAGCAAACAAAAGTGAATGTCCAGCTTCCAGTATGAATGCAAAAGAAATGTATTAAATCTTCAACGGTATTCCCATGAAACAGCACAGTCAATGCAGGATCAACATGTATAGATGGTACAGCAGAGAGCACCACAACAGGCAACGCATTTCAGATGGAGTCCTTTGTCAAGCATGGAAGAGTACACCAGAATGAATGCTAAATACAGTAGGTAATGAGTGTGGGTATGGGAAGCTGCACTTAATTAGTGTATCTGTCAAACTAATCAAGTTGCCAAAGTGAATAAAGCAGCGCAATGATGTAGACTCAAATAATATTAAAAAGTGAAAGCTACAAAAAGCAGAATGAGAAAGAAAAACGTGTTTAGGAGAAAACATAGAAAAGTTTTTTCATAGTGTCTGAATTAGGAATGAGTGAGTAGTGAAATATTTGGACTCACTAGAATCATAATGAGTAGGTTCTAATAATCGCCTATTCATTACGAGTAGCGAGTACAATGCAAGTCAATTGGAAATGCGAGTACTATTCTGCTGGACCCTACAAAGCGGTCTAGGGGCCTGAGCAAAAAGGCTGAAATGGATGCATGACTGTTTAAAAGCCGGGCAGTAAAAAGCCAGCCGGATTTTTTTAAATGGTCAGCTGATGCATCAGCTGATCGTTTAAAAAAGCTGTCTGGCTTCTAACTGCCCAGCATTTAATGCCCAGGGTGGAGGGGCAGGCTGGGTACCGCGGTGAAGGAGGACAGGCTGGGTGCCGAGGAGGGGATCAGGCTGTGTGCTGGGGTGGAGGGCGCAAGCTGTGTGCGGATGTGGAGGAGGCAGACTGGGTGCCAAGGACGGGGCAGGCTGGGTGCAGGGGTGAAGGGGCAAGCTGAGTGTGCATGTGGAGGGGGCAGGCTGGGTGCGGACATGGAGGGGGCTTATTGTTCAAAAAAGCCAGCTGGCTTTTACCGCAAACGCAATGCCAAACACAGTCAGGTAGAAACGCATGCGTTTTCATCCAGCGTACAGGAAGCCTTGCCTGCAACGTTTCCTATTGCGCTGGGTAAAAACATATGCATTTCTACTGCAGCTGCATTTGGCATTGCGTTTGCAATGCGTTTCTCATATAAGTCTATGGCAGTGGTGGGGAACCAGTCCTCGAGGGCCGCAATCAGTGCAGGTTTTCAGGGTTTCCTTAGTATTGCACAGGGATTGGAATCATCACCAGTGCAAGTGATTATGTTATCACCTGTGCAATACTAAGGAATCCTGAAAACCTGCATGTTTGCGGCCTCGAGATGGAGTTCCCACCCTGGTCTATGGGATGCATTCAGCTGCGTTAACGCTACAGTTTCCTAGTGTTCATGCAGTGCAAAACGCATTGTAGCCAAATGTAGCCCAATGCGTTTGATGTGAATTTAGCGTTAGAGGCATATAGGAAGGGTTTTTGCCTTACAGTTCTTTTATAGGTATATTGCTGCTGCAACCTAAAAACAGAAGTCCTTTTCAGGGCTACATATTCTAATTTACCTATTAATACTGTAAAGATTATAGGCATACGGTGTATTATGCACCAAATTTAAAATGCACAAGGCAAGTGGTTAGGGACATTGAAGTGGACGTGTTGCTAATGGTGCACGCAGAGGCCAGGGATGTAGTCCAGGTGAAACTGTGCCTGCTGTGGGAGCACAAGAAACATTCTCATCCATGAGACCTAGCTTCTTGTTCCACTTTGCAGAAGGGCTCGGAACACCACTCTTGAAGCCAGAACATGCGAATAGGTGGTTGGTTGCATGGCATATATCGCTTCCAGTATATTTTCCAACTCTGCCATGTCTTCCACACAGTGCAGTCTTACTAGCCAAGAGCCAGAACCACATAATTCTCACCCTGTTCCTCCTTCCTCTCACCATGGCGAAACCCAGGAGACAAGTGATCCCACACTCGGGCACTCTGAGAAGCTCTTTAAATTTCCATGTATTGATTCTGGCCTCTTACCCTGCACGTTTAAAGAGGGACATGAGGAGATCATGTGTTGTGATGCCCAAATATTTGAGCAGCCATGATCAGAAGATAGTGACTGTGGGAACAGCAATGTGTCTCAGGATGTAGATGTTGATGATGACAAAAACATTTGACAAACAAGTGATGTTTTTAAGTTAACAAGGAGGATCAGAGTGCGGACGTGGAAGACAAGGTGGTAGATGTTAAAGTCACTTATTTAGGCTGGTTTCACATTACGGATTTTGTAAATCCGATGCTGTCCGATAAAAATCGGACAGCATCGGACCGATTTTGGGCCCTATACAGCCCTATGGGCATCGGACCGAATCAGATGTGCACTAAATGCCATCCGATTTGGTCGCATCCGATTCTGTCCGATTTTTTTATCGGTGCAAAAATTGGAGCATGCGCCGATTTTTGCACCGAAAATAAAATCGGACAAAATCAGATCGGACCAAATCGGATGCCATTTAGTGCACATCCAATTTGGTCCGATGTTTTTAGCATGGGGCCCTATGGTGCAGGATCCGAGGAAACATCGGATGTGTCCTCAGACCCGATTTTACTGTACTGAGCATGCTCAGTACAGTAAAAATGCTCCAAACTGGAAGGCAGGGGTTAAAAAAAAAAAAAAAAAGTTTATGCTCACCTATCCCCGAGCCCCCGCCATCCCCCGCCGTCTCCCGGTGTCCTCGCCTGTCTGCAGAGGTCTTCTACTTCTGTACAGGACCTGCCGTGATGTCACAGTCACGTGACCGCGGGTTACCATGGTGTAACCTGCGGTCACGTGACTGTGACATCACGGCAGGTCCTGTACAGATGAAGAAGACCTCTGCAGACACCGGGAGCCTGCGGGAGCCTGCGGGGATAGGTGAGCATAAACTTTTTTTTTTTTTTTTTTAAACCGGAGGCTACGATTTAATTCCGGAATCCAGGCATCAGAAGGGAGCCGATGCTGTCCGAATTTATCGGACAGCATCAGCTCCCTTCAAAATCGTTATGTGAAAGTAGCCAGGTTCCATGCAGAGTGAGAACAGCAGCACAGAGGGAAAGCATTCGAAGCACCGCAACAGGCAGGAAGAGAAAGTGGTGTGCTCAGAGGGAGAAGGTGGCAACTGTTCCCTATGGCACCCACATGTGGTAATTTCCAAGACCAGGGTTAGGTGTTCCCCAATATGGTACTTTTAAAGAACAAATGGGTAAAAAATGTTTTCTGAGGTCCTCCTCTAAGGCTGGTTTCACACTGCGGTCAGATCAGGTCAGGTCAGGTCAGGTTTTGTGTTTCAAAACCAGGAGTGACTCCAAAACCTAGAACAGGTGTCAAACTTTCAATTATACTTTTTCTCTGCAAGTTCCTCTCCTGGTTTTGAAACACAAAACCTGACCTGACCTGATCTGACCGCAGCGTGAAACCAGCCTGAGTCTTCCGGGATGTATTGCAGTCACAACTTCTAATTTTTGGCAGCCCTTGCCCTTAGTGTATAGGCTTTACGAGTCAAGGAGTCCCTGCTTAAAAATGTGAAAAAAAAATCTTTTCTGAGGACCTCTTCAACATGTATTCCAGTCCTGCCTTCCAATTTCTTACTTCCCTTGCACTTAGTGCATAGACTTTACCAGTCTAGGAGTCCCACTCTTTAAAAATGGGAAAAAAAAGGTTTTCTGAGGCCCTCGCCTACGTGCCTTCCATGATGTATTGCAGTCCCTGCTTCAAATTTTTGAAAGCCATTGTATTTAGTGTATAGGCTTTACCAGTCTAGGAGTCTCATTCCTTAAAAATAGGAAAAAAATGTGTTCTGATGCCCTCCTCTACGTGAATTCCAGGGTGTATTGCAGTCCCTCCTTCTTATTTTTGGCTGCCCTTGTACTAAGTGCACAGGCTTTACTAGTCTAGGGGTCCCACTCCCTAAGAATGGAAATATAATGTTTTCTGAGGCCCTCCTCTAGGTGTGTTCCAGTGTGTATTGCAGTTCCTCCTAATTTTAGAAAGCCCTTGTACTTATTGCAAAGACTTTATAAGTCTAGGAATCACACTAGCTAACAATTTTAACAGAATGTGTATGAGGCCCTCCTTTATGTCTAACACAGGTATATTGGAGTCCCTTTTGCTTCTAATTTTTGACAGTTCTTGCATTGTCAACATACGTTTTGTGACTTTCAGAGTTGCTCCTTCCTAAATTAAACAGGATGTGTCTGATCATGTTACACATCCCAGATGAGGTGGTAAAATGTTAAAACCATTTACTGGTGACTATTGGTGGGTGTAGTTTTATTTTCCGCTCTATGTCATCTACTGTATTCACAGTAGATGGGGAAACATTGTGAGACAGAGCCTGGCTATAAAGGGTGGGAGGGCGCATTTTTCTTTCTCTTTTCAATTTTGCCTTATTTATAAGTCATTATACAGGAAAGAATGTTTCCTAACATTTTTTTCCAGTAAAATCCATTTTATCTTCAGTTTTATATGTTTTATTGTCGGTCCATAAAAGTAGAGTAAGGGTTTGTGCACGTGTTGAATATTTGGTTGCAGAAATCTCTGCATGTCTTGGCAGGAAAAGCGCAGCTGCAAAACATACATTTTTTTATGCATTTGTGATACATTTTTCTAGCGTTTTTGTACACCAATGGATGCAATGTCATTCATTGGTGTCCAAAAATGTTAGAAAAATGCATGCAAAACAGCATTGACAATCTGCAAAAAATGTGGAAAACAGCGTGTTTTTGCTGGTGTGTTTTACCTGCCAAGAGATTCAGAAATGGTGCAGAAATTTTTGCAACCAAATACTTAACGTCTGCACAAACCCAAAGAACTGACTGGCAATGTGTGTATGACTCACCAGAATGCTTTTTGACTATGTTGGCATCAGGATTCCTTTCAGATTTTGCGACGAATCTGCACTCAAAAAAGCTACGAAAAAAAGCAATAAGAATGCAACATGTGCAAACATTTTAATATTTTGCCAACATTGTTCCCAGCAGCAACCCGGGAATCAGAGATGTGTCCTGGTGTCTTCCTTAAACTGTTCCCATTCCATTTGAGCTGTTTCTATCCATTTCGGTGATTTTCCAGCCCTTCCCCAAGCCCTCTTGTTAGCGTCTTCCGAAAAAAGCGCTCAAGTTTCACATTGACTTGGATTATACTCAGTATTTGAGCCTTCGACCTGCTTGATTCCAGTATCGAGCACTCAATCAATTGAGTGCTCACTCAGCACCAGAAATATTGTCTGTCCTAAACATTTCACTTATTTAATGATTATGCAAATTATCACTTGAGTGAGGAAGTAGACAAACTCTAATGCCCCCTAATAAAGGTAGCAATCCTAAAACCCATAATTGACTCTTTAACAAGCCGTTTAATAGGATTTAGGATTTGTGCGAGTTCAGAACCCCAAACTGCAGACGCTGCATTTTGTGGTGATTGCCCCTCATTCACCCCGAAACGCAGCATCTGCAGTTTGGGGTGCTGATCTGGCACAAATCCTAAATCCTATTAAAAGGCTTGTTAAAGAGTCAATTATGACTTTTAGGATTGCTACCTTTATTAGGGGGCATTAGAGTTTGTCTACTTCCTCACTGAAGTGACAATTTTTCATATGCAATTTCCCAGAGGAGCATTGCGACTTTAAGTCTCCTCACTGCTGGCTGGCAGAATCCTCTCCGCAAGGAGAATAGCTGTTCCCACAGACATATTTAATAGAGTCACATAAAAACCAATTCAACATGCCAGCATTCTGATCAGTATTTTACATCAGTAAAAAAATATTAACCCTTCACCCCTGAGCCTGTTTTGACCCTAATGACCGGGCCATTTTTTTTTGCAGTTCTGACCAGTGTCACTTTCTGAGGTTATAACTCTGGTACACTTCAATAGATCCCAGTGATTCCAACACTGTTTTCTCGTGACATATTGGACTTCATGATAGTAGGAAATTTAGGATTATAATTGTTGCATGTGTGGCGCCCCTCTGGCAGGACGCCACAGGGAGGTACTGCACCCAAACAGAAGGTGTAATGCCACCGTAGTCGTGGATGAGGAGGAAAATACAGAGTCTGCACCCAAAACACGCTCATAGGACACCTTAGCACATGGTATTCATTAGGTTCCAGGGGAGCCTAGAAGAGCGGGAAGACGTGAGTGACCATTACACACGAGTCAGTCAGACGGTGACAGAAGAACAGAGAGGACGGACGCAGGGGACCCTGCAGTTGTGACAGGAGGGCACATCTAAGAAGAGAGGTGACCCAGACAAAGAAGGGGACACTCCAGTACTGGGTGGAGCCGGCTGGAGAGCCCAGGTCAACACCAGTAAACCGGAACCGAGGGGGTTAGTTAATGATTTATTCCAAACCGCAGACCGGCAGGCTGTGGGCCTAAAGTAGGAGCCACAACACCACAAGGCTAAATCCCACCTCTATCCCAAAGTGGGTTCAAGACACTAACAAGGGAAAGGACTAAATACCAGTGGCGGGAGGATTGTCTTCTCATCGCTCCTGTCCGTACCAGAAAGGGGTCAGAAGTACCTTTTAGTAACAGACCTGGGGACCGGTGATCGGGCTCTTTAGTGTGGTTGACAGGAGAACTAAAGCAAAACACAAACTAAGAAAGTTATTATAGAGCTACCTCTGACAGACTTTGGAAAAGCCTCAAATCTGTGGCTACAACCCCCAGTGAAGTAGACTGTACCGTGTACCTTATCCGCCTGGTACCAGTAAAGAACTCTTTGAGCTAATCTGGTCTCTGCATCAATTATTCATTGCTTGGGAGGCTCCTGTAGCACCACAGAGACAAGGACTATGACTCCTCTCATCCACCCCGCCACACAGAGGTAAAAGCTCCACCTGTGGGGAGCTGTACTACCAAAGCTGCTTCACCATCACCTCAGCGGCCAGCTGCAGCGCTGGTAACCACATTACCAGGTACCACAGGTGGTGACACGTATCATTCCTCCCATTATCATCACCCCCATCAGCCATTGAGTGCCCAGGGCAGGGAACCGGGAACCGGCCAGCCGTGATTCCCTCCCCTGCCATCCCGGTTCCGAGTAATCCCTTCCCTGCTGGCCCGACTCACATTTATTTGTTAAAAAAAACCTGAAATTTGATTAAAATGTCGCAATTTTCAAACTTTTAATTTTTGTACTGTTAAAATAGAGAGTTATGTCACACAAAATAGTTATTAAATAACATTTCCCACATGTCTACTTTACATCAGCACAATTGTGGAAACACATTTTTTTGGTAGGAAGTTATAAGGATTCAAACTTCATCAGCAATTTCTCATTTTTACAACAAAATTCACAAAGCCATTTTTTTTAGCTACCACATCACATTTAAAGTCCCTTTGAGGGGTGTACATGACAGAAAATACCCAAAAGTGACACCATTCCAAAAACTGCACCCCTCAAGCTCCTGAAAACTACATTCAAGAAGATTATTAACCCTTCAGGTGCTTCACAGGAACTAAAGCAACGTGGAAGGAAAAAATGAACATTTTACTTTTTCCAATAAAAGTGTTCCTATAGCCTCAAATATTAACTTATTTATTAGAGGAGAAACAGACAATATAGAGAGGTGATCTTTAAAATTGCACAGCAGAGATCACTGGTACATGGTTATTTAAAAGCCAAACAAGATTTTGCAAGTGATAATAAGATGACAGGCAGTATTACATATCAATGCAGGGTAGGTATAACAAATTGATTTTTTTGTATGTATATACATTTCAACATCAATACATTGGTTTAACCCACACACTGCAGTGACAGAGAGACAAAGCATGAGTTGCCTTACATCAGTAAAGTGCATCCAAATGGCAGATGGTAGCAGCGTACCTAGTGAAAGTGCGTAGTGCAGGGAGAGGAGGGATTCCCCCTTGTTGGACCCCAAACGCACGTATCGCTTATTTACATAACAGTGCCAGCGCCACTGACGAAGCACTGTTATGTAAATAAGCGAAACGTGCGTTTGGGGTCCGGCACAAGGGGGAATCCCTCCTCTCCCTGCACTACGCACTTTCACTAGGTACGCTGCTACCGTCTGCCATTTGGATGCACTTTACTGATGTAAGGCAACTTAAGCTTTGTCTCTCTGTCACTGCAGTGTATGGGTTAAACCAATGTATTGATGTTGAAATGTTTATACATACAAAAAAATCAATTTGTTATACCTACCCTGCATTGATATGTAATACTGCCTGTCATCTTATTATCACTTGCAAAATCTTGTTTGGCTTTTAAATAACCATGTACCAGTGATCTCTGCTGTGCAATTTTAAAGATCACCTCTCTATATTGTCTGTTTCTCCTCTAATAAATAAGTTAATTTTGATAAGCAAATAAGCTCATTTGTTTCTCCTGTTTGTAATTGATATATGATGAGCAGCTAGCTGCAATCCGGTGGCAACACTGGAACAGCTTCTCTGGTATAAGCCTTATGGAAATTCCGTTTATAAGCCTCAAATATTGCATTTTCAAAAGGGTAACAGCAGAAAATGGACCCTAAAATATGTTATGCAATTTCTCCCAAGTAGCCGATACTGCAAATGTGGTAAAAAAAAAAAAAAGCAGTTTGGGGGCACGTCAACACAGCGATGGTGTCCGAAACTGTGTTAAACTGCTCCTCCTCAGCCTACAATCTCGTCCATGCAGGAGATGAGACTGTGGAGGATCAGGCGATGTGGGCACAGGTGGCTCAAAAAGGAAGGAGTGACATTTGATGCTTTAAGCGAAAAATTTGCTGGAATCGTAAACCAACACCATGTTGTGAGTTTGGAGAGCCCCCATGTGTTAAACAGTGGAAACCCCACACACGTGACTGCATTTTGGAAACTAGACGCCTCAAAGAATGTATCTGGATGTGTGGTGAGCACTTTGAACACTCGAGTGCTTCATGCATTGAGCCATGAAAATCAATTAGTGCGTTTTTCCCCAAAAAAATGTTCTTTTAGCCTCATTTTTTTCATTTCCACAAGGGCAACAGGATATAACAGATTCTAAAATTTGTTGGGCAATTTGTACTAAATATGCCGATAATTCATATGTGGTGGAAAACCACTGTTTGGGCACATGCCAGAGCTCTGAATGGAGGGAGTGACATTTTGGAATTCAGATTTTGATGGAATCAGAATGCAGGTTTTCATGGGGGTGTCATGTCACATTTGAAGAGCCCATGATGTGCCTAAACATTGGAAATTCGACAAGTGACCCTATTTAGGAAAATAGACTTACAAGGAATTTATTTTGATGTGTTGAGAGCATCTTGAATCCGTAGGTGCGTCACAGATTTTTATAACGTTGAGTTGTGAAACTGAAAATATGGATTCTAGAAGAACATTTTTGAGGAAAAAAAAGGATTTTTTTCATTTTCACACAGGCAACAAGATCAAATGGACTCCAAAATATTTTGGTCAATTTCTTTCGAGTAAGCTGATACTCTAAATGTGGTGAGAAAACAATTTTTGGGCACACTGCCGAGCTCAAAAGAGGAGTGATGTTTTTGAACGGGAACCTGGTTTGTGAATTTTAGGCTATGTGCTGACGCTGCGGATTTCCTGCATTTTTTGCTGCCATTTTCCCACTTTTTTGGTGTGTTTTTGACACTTCTGCAGTACAACACCTTCTCTGTCAAGTGTAGGGAAATTAGAAGTGTTGTGCCCATGCTGCCAAATTTCCTGCAGCGGAAATGCTGCACATATCTGCAGCATATCAATTCTTTCAGCATATTTTGCCACAATTTTCACCCATAGAACTCAATGTCAGCTCCAAAATACTCAGCAAATATGCAACACTGCTCACACATTGAGTACTTGTTGTGTATTTAGCGAGGATTTTGTGTTGCTGCTGACCCACCCCAGGGCCATGGGGTACCCGGTCCTGGGCGTTAATTAAAGGGGTAGTCGCGGGCCGCCTGTGCCCGGGCCCGTGGCCTGGTAGTCGCTGAAAAAAGGGAGAAATAAAAATGATGTCAAAATGATGCCACCCACGGTATCCGGTAATGATACCTGCGGTGCTGCAGACCTCCGGAGATGGTGGATTAAGCACCTGGAAGGTAACGCCCCCGTAGGTGAAGTGGGGTCCCCAGTGCAGTAATGGGAGAATGGAGAATTCACACAGGGAGGCAGCTTGTCAGGTGGAGCTGCAGGCTGACAGTCTCGGTGAGCAGTAGTATGGCTCCTCCAGCGCAAGCAATAATCACACCACTCGGGTACAGCGGGCCTGGGTAGTCAACAGAGGATTAGGATGTTTCACAGGGGACCCTCTGTGATGTGCCTGCTTTGCCTTTCATCTGTCCTACCTTCCCACGCACAGACCCCACCACCGGTCCCCACGGATCCTTACGGAGTTCAACGCCCTCAGAGCCTCCAGTGTGGAGTCGTCACCTCTGGGCCTCCTCTTGGAGTCTTTGCCTCTGGGCCCCCTACTGCAATCTATCGCTCTCTGGGCCTCTAAGATCCTACACGGGCCATTAGGGGAATTATGCTGGGGTTGTTGCGGCCTCTGAAGAGGTGTGTACTGTCCTGTTTCTGCGGCTCGGGGTTGAACACCCGCACTGCCTCGGAGCCGGTCCTCTGGTGTCGGACTGGATCCCTCCGTCCGATAGGCATACCGGCACAGATTCGGGTGTTAGCTAACACCCTAGGATCCACTTCGGTTCTCGGGCCACCTCTCCTGAGGTGCCCTCCACTGCGCTACTCGCAGGGTTCCCCTCCAACGACTTTCTCCAACTCCTACTGACTGATTTTTCCGCTCTCCACTTTACCACCTAAGCTCCTCTCACACCGGTGCCCTATTGTATTTTTGGTTGCCAGCCAGGTAAAACATACAGCTATAGACTGCTACCTACCCCAATTGCCTAGTTGTACCTAAATACATCATTTATTTTTCCATATTATTTCTAGAAATAATGTTAAAAAAATTATGTGAGGTTCCGCCATATTTTTGGTTGCCATCCAGGTACAACTAGACAGTTGGGGGCTGGAATTCTCAGCATGGGGAGGCCCAAGAATTCTGGGCCCCCCACGTTGCAAATTGCAGCCCAAATCCGCCCCAGAAAATGGTGCATTCATTAACATGCCATTTTTCTGGTGATGTACCTGTGTCTTTCAGTAGCCCTGGTGCCGGTGGCAAACTGAGTAATAAAGGGATTAATACCAGCTTTGTATTGGCAGCTGGCACTAAGCTCAAGCTTCCTAATGTCGGGCTAATGTTAGACCTGCCCATTAGAAACCTCTAAGTAAATAGAAAATAATACATCACACCATGAAAAATAATTTATTTGAAATAAATCAGACAACCTTCATTATCCAATTTATTACCCCAACATACCCTCCAACGGTAATCCACTACAAAGGTCCCACGATACTCAATCACCTCTGCTACATCTAGAGACTGTAGCAAGGAATTAAGGGTTCTCTTGCTGCAGTCTCTGGGGTCACAATGATTGCGGCTGCACTGTATGGCAATAATCTATACAGTGCAGCTGTAGTGCTGCAGACCCAAGTCCCAGAAATTACATGATCTCTGAGGCTTGGGTCAGGTGACCAGGTCACCATGGCAATGATCAGCCCATCACAATTATATTACAATGGAACGATCAGTGTGGGGAGAGGTGAGTGAACATGCACTCCCTTTCCATGAACCTTAACTGCTGTGACAATTGCCAATCAGAGCAGTTAGAGGGTGATACAGCCAGGGACAGCGATCGCACAGCGATTGTGTCCCAAACTGTGTCAAACTGCTCCTCCTCAGCCTACAATCTCCGCCATGCAGGAGATGAGGCTGTGGAGGATCAGGCAGTGTGGCCACAGGTGGCTCGCACTGCCGCTATGCTGCTGATGGGAGTGATCGCTGAGCTTAGCTGTTCATAATTTAACAACCAATCACAGCGATCCTGGGTGCAGGATGGGAATCCACCCACTGGGAGGTCAAGCTCCCATGCCCTGTGTATAGAATCACATGATATCGGAGGCAATTCCCGTTACCACCGGGTGCCGCATTTGAACCAGAATGCCAGAATGAACCGGTTCATCTTTGGTTGGGAACAATCCGGATTTTTGGAAGAAACAGTTTGTCCCTGGTCATGAAGGGGTTAAAGTAGCTTGCAATAGTGAGTTATTTAATTTACTAATACTGTATACAGTAGTTAGGACCAGGTACCTAGGTTCTTTGGAAGCAGCTTCATCCTGAGTCTAACGGTTCCCTGTTCTATCCCACAAAGGGCTGCATTTTAATCATCAACTTGTGACCAGAGCAGTGAGTAAAAGGGGTTGTTGACTGCTTATTTTAATAACTAAACCTGAACATCATCACTTCATGGCGCCTGTACTACATGGAGACAAAAGGGACAGGAATGACTACAATCAGGTAAGATGTCATCTATAAGGTACCAGGTTGTAAATGTTTGTGATACTGACTACATCTCATCAGTACTGTGATTCCTGTATGGTCCGCAGTCTGATGGTGATGGTAATAACATCTCCCAGCATCTCCTTACCCATAGTTAAGGACATACTGAGAGGTGTAGGTATAGATTCATGTCCTACAAGTGTATCATGGGGCTGATCTGACACTGAAATTAATCATTGTACTAAGCTTGGTGATGCATTCATCTACTGACGGTGATCCTAATGTTGTATTCATCCACTGACAGTGGTTCTAATGTTGTACTCATTTACCGACTGTGGTTCTGGTGCTAAAATGTATCTACTGACGGTCATTCTGGCACTGCATTTATCTACTGATGGTGGTTTTGTTGCTGCATTTAGCTACTGACGGTGGTTCTATTGCTGGAATCATCTACTTATGGTGGTTCTGGTGCTGCATTTATCTACTGATAGTGGTTCTGTCACTGCATTCATCTACTGACAGTGTTTCTGTTGCTGCATTCATCTACTGATGGTGGTTTTGTCACTGCACTTATCTACTGATGGTGGCTCTGTTACTTTATTCTACTACTGGTACTGGTATATCAAAACAGAAAATTAAATGGTTCCGTATGTGATATCTGAAGTAATGTAGGCAGGTCAAGGTGTGACCAGTATAGGGCATTGTAAAAAAAAAAAAAAAGAAAATTCCTAGGTAATGATGAGAAGTATCACATACTTTCCTTTACTACATATCTGAAAATGTATATCCAATTTAAAAATAGTAATACATGAGCATATGTGATTTGTATGACCAATAGAAGCACTCATCTGAGCTGATCCAAGTGCTGTCAGTTTTTTTCCACGGGCAGCACTCAGAAGACAATACAGTAGTGTGAATATAGCCAATGAAGCAGCTGGATTTAAATATATTAAAGGGGGAGGAGGGTTGTCCAGTTTTAAGCTACAAGTCTGCACTCTGTGACTGCAGGCTTGTAAATCCTCACATTGTTTGCAATGCTGTGGTGATTCAGCGGCATGTGACTGCAAGTATGTGATTTGAATACATGTGTCACATGCCAACTAGACTTGCACGGCCTCACTAAGCTGCCTTACACTTGCAGATGGATCTGCAGCGTTTTGCAGATGCATCTGCAAGTGTAGCATGCTGACCGCGGCCCCTATGTTTATAATAGGGCGCACGCGGTGTGAAAGCTCTCATTCACTCCTATATGTGTACTGTCAGCAGGCGTATGCTGCTGACAGATCACACACTCCCGTCCGCACTGTGGACGGAGATGTAGCGTCCATGCTGCGGGCGGAGTGTGTGATCTGTAAGCAGGCATACGCCTCTGACAGTACACATATAGGAGTGAATGAGAGCTTTCACACCGCGTGCGCCCTATTATAAACATAGGGCCGCGGTCAGCATGCTCACACTTGCAGATGCATCTGCAAAACGCTGCAGATCCATCTGCAAGTGTGAAGCCAGCCTTAATGCACTTGTATTGAGCAAGGCTAGTAACAGTCTAGTCAAAATGTGGCCGGGAGTATATATATCATATACATGAGATCACATAACCGCTCACTCCCACTGCCGTCACTAGAGAATCCTCACAGCGCACAGTGCGCACCATGTGAGGATTCACATATAGTGACTGTAGACATGTAGCTTAAGATCGGACAACCTCTTTATAACAATGAGCCGCTACTCTTGCCTCCAAGCTAAAATTTGCCAATAGGGCATGAGAATCAAGGTCAAGTGTGCAGCGTGATGCTATGTTAGGTATGTGCGACGCATGACCATATGCCACACCTACTCTAAACCAGTCTCCGACTGGTGAAGCACCAACAGCTAGCTTGACCAAGGTGCTTACAATTGCCAGGAATTCTAAATTCAGGAGAGCAGGGAAATAGGAGTTTATACAAGTGAATGAGGGGGACATAATTGTAAGTAATAACAAGTGAGAAGAGGGTCAAATAGATCAAAATTAGGATCATATAAAAAGGCAGACACTACAAATTGCCATAGGATGAAATAAATCAATATAAAATCGGTTCTATAGTTCTAATATTTAAAGACAATCCATACATATATGAGGTGGATAGAAATACCGTATTTTGAGACTATAAGACGCACTTTTTTTCCAAAAGTTTTTGGAAAAATAGGGGTGCATCTTATAGTCCAGATTTAGGGCTGAGGCTGTGGGGGGCAGAGATGGTGGAGCGAGTACTGGAGGCTAGCGGAGACTGGAGCTGTAGCCCGTGGTCATGTGGGCTCGCTCATTAGGCTCATATAATATTCACAGCATTCCCCTGTCCATCACCTCTCAGCACTGAAGCTGGTGTTGAGAGGTGAGCGGGGAGGAGAGATTAATATTATGAGTCTAATGAGCAAGCCCATGTGTCCACGGGCCGCAGCTGCAGCCTCGTGCGATCATATGTGTATATTCACTGCTCCCACGCATCATCTTTGGTGTGGAAGCAGTGAATATCCTGGCGACAGATCATGCTCACCTCTCCATTTCGCTCCCAGCATGGCACATCCTCCTATCTGCCAGTAACTGATCACGTGAGCTTCACAGGACAGAGATGTCATCGCTGTGCACGCCACTCACATAATCGGATACCTGGACAAGAATACCGGAAGACACTGCGGACTACAGGGGAGCCATGGAGAAGTGAGCATGATCATTTTTTTTCTTATTTTAGTGTGACATGACCTTGAACACCAAATTCAGGAGAGCAGGGAAATAGGTTTATACAGGTCAATGTAGGGGATGTAATTGTAAGTAATAACAAGTGAGAACATGGTCAAATAGATCAAAATTAGGATCATATAAAAAGACAGACACTACAAATCGCCATAGGATGAAATAAATCAATATAAAATTGGTACTATGGTTTTAATATTGTCTCTCTCTCTGCCAGAAACAGCTCACGTGAGCTTCACATGACAAAAATGTCATTGCTGTGTGCGCCACTCACGTGATCGGATACCAGGACAAGAATACCAGAAGACGCTGCGGGCTGCAGGGGAGCCATGGAGAGATGAGCATGACCATTTTTTTCTTATTTTAGTTTGCGCCTGGATGGGGGCCCATATTCAGGATGGGGTGCGATGTACAAGGATGGGGGATCATATACCAGAAGGATGACAGACATATACACATGAATGAGGGACCTATCTATCTCGAAGGTACCCACGATAGGGACATTACCCCCCATAACCTAATTTTGTGCTTAAATTTACTTTTTTCATATTTTCGTACTCTAAAACCTGGGTGCGTCTTATGTTCTGGTGCATCTTATAGTCCAAATAATACTGTACACATGCATAAAAAAACTACTAGGTAAAAAGAATTATATCTTAAAACAGTAGTCATGAAAGTACTCAGTGCATATATAAAAAGTGAACCCTGTCACTGATAAAAAAAAAAATCAAAGTGACGGTGTAAAACAAAGTGCCCTAGTGTATTAACAGAGGTATTATCAGTAGTACCGTAGTAACCTACACATTGAATTACATATAAATGCTAACAACAGCAAACAACAGTGGATCAGTGGGGTCAGGTATCGGAACCCCACAATCTCAGATTGGATAGGTCATCAGTGTCAAGTGACCGGATAACCCCTTTAAACTCAACATTTGTATTTCTTCTCTATATCTTATTCCTGAAAACAGAGCCTCAACTTTTCCACTTTTCTTTCTCGGAAACTAAGATCTCTAGGAAGATTCATTATTTATTTTATCAAAAGCAAAGTTTAATAGTAGTTAGTACAGTTATGGCGTAATCTGATATACATACCTTCAAGTGCACATACTCCCTCGTAAAGCTATTTTTTGTTCTTTCGTTGGCTTGAGTAGATGATAAGTATGAGGAAATTCTTCAAGTTAGAACAGAAAAAAGATATCTTGGCTGTCAGAGGCCTCCTCCACGTCACTCATTCTCTGCAGCTCAATGACAGGAGACCCTGTTGTGCTTCTCTTTGAGGTCTGTTCTGGCAGACACTGTTTCCTTGTATGAGCCCCATTGTGCCTCTCCTTTTTCTCTTATACTCTGTCATAGTTTTTCACCCTCCCTTATAAGGAGGATGTCCTATACTGACAGCAGCACAACATTTTTCTTTCCACTTCTAGCACAGTACATGGGAGGAGCAGAGTGTAATAAGCGAGCAGCTATTACATGTGATCACAGAACTGTAAACCGTGCATAGCCCTAGGCTTAGGGATAGTCCATGCTGTAACCATATAGGATTTACACTAGACACGGCATGTTGTCGTATCCCTTTCCTCCAGTAAATCAGGCAGGCCTTTGCATCTAGCTACTAGATATACTGTAGGGCATAAAAGGTAACATATAATTCATATGTGCATTTTGCATTAAAATAGAAACTGTGATGCAAGACATGCTATAGACATACCTAAGAGTGGATAGACAAGGGCGCATTACAGTGCATTAACTGCTCACCATGACAGTTTGTGAAACACACAACCGGTATCCGTGTTTTAGTACAGCTGCTGCAGGATCCACCACTCCAGATTGCTGTGTGATAACCCAAAACGGACAGGAAAAAACAATACGATCCGCGCTGCAAATACTCAACATGTGCATGTGGCCTTACCCTCAGTAAATGGCAGCATCTGTTACAGATATGTTTCCTAATTATACAAAAATGTCCCTCCAAGAGCAGCAATACATTGCTACGTCCACAATCTGCACTTCATCAATCTGTGACTACAGAAGTACATGTGTAGGAGTCAAATAAGGCAAACATTGTGTCCTAATGTTTTTGCCCTTCTTTTCATACAATGTAGAAGAGAAAATCCAGACCCTGTGGTGGTCCATGTGGGACTAGTATGTGAGGGCCGTTCGTGACATGGCGAAATACATGAGTGGTGCAGCTGCACACCCACCAACAATTTATAAACATCATGATCAGCTCACCTTCCTCCAAAAAAATTTTGACGGACGACCTTACGTTTTCACAAACAAAAGTCATGCAAGAAGCTATGACAGCGGCTGTACCATAAAAATGTAATTAACGTTTTGTTCTTTATGACTCAACAGGACTCACACCAACACCCCGATGGAAGAGATTGAGATAGGTGAGAGCAGTGGGGAAGGCCCTCCAATCCGCGATGATGTTGCTGCCAGTCGAGGATGTGAGGCAAGGCAAAATAACTTAGAGCCCCAACCACCAGAAGCCACGCCACCAACAACAGCACCAACATCTGCGTCATCACCAGCCCGAGTGATACGGCAAGAGGCTGACACTATCCTCATTGATGGGCTAAAGAACATCCAGGAGTCAGTGAGGGCCAACAGAACTGCCCTGGAACAAAAAATAGATGAGATTAGCAACAGGGACCAAGTGAGCCAACTTAGTGAACGGCAGCAGTTTTTTGGGGCATATATACCAGACTTAATGCACCTTAAGCCACATGACAAATATCTTTTCAGGGGTGAAATTAATAATATTGTGGCCAAATACTGTGTGAAGATCCTTCTTAACTAGGGATGAGTGAGTATACTTGTTACTATTCAGTACTTGTCGAATAGTACAGTACTCGGGCTACTCGTTACTCTGCGAGTATCCTTGCGATTACTCGCAAAGTAACGAGTACAATGTAAGTCAATGGGAAATGCGAGTAATTCCTCTGGTGTCAGACCCTATAAAGAGGTCTGGCAGCAGAGGAAAAGGCTGCAATGGCCACATGATTGTTTAAAAGCTGGCGATAAAAAGCTTAAAACAATCATTAAGCCCCCTACTCGCTTCCCCGCAGCCTCCCATACCGATGCTCTGCTTCCCCTACCACCTCCCCACCCAATCCTAAGTTAGGACTGGGCGGGGAGTGCAGCACCAGTAAGCGGGGAGCGCAGGAGCCGGACGGGTAAGCTGGCGGTGAGAAGACTTCACCACCGGCTTTCCCTGTCTGTGCTCCCTGCTCACTGATACCCCCTCCCCGCTTCCTGGTGCTTCGCTCCCCACCCGGTCCTAACTTAGGATCAAGTGGGGAGGGGGCATCAGTGAGCGGGGAGCGCAGCACAGACCGGGAAAGCTGGCGGTGAAGTCTCACTGCTGGCTTTCCCGTCTGTAGTTTCAAATGAACAGCTGATTCTGGTCAGCTGTTCATTTGAAGTAGCGCACTGCTGGCATGGTTCATGTGAGTTCATGCTTGTCTGCATGAACTCACATGAACTTTCCCATGGGAGCACAGCTCTGCTACATCTCTGGTAGAGGTTCTCTACCAGAGATGTAGCAGAGCTAAAGAAGAACCCTGGATTGGACTACGTCGGACAGAAGAGGATTTATAATAAAGATGGAGTCTCTTAGTGTCTTTTTTGTTTAATTTCTAATAAAATATTTTTTTTTTTTCTCTGTGTTGTGTTTTTTTGTAAAAAAATTCACTAGAAACCTGATGAAGATGGCTTAGACCGTTGAAACGCGTTGTGGCAGTGGTATTGGAGGAAGAATAAAGGTCGGTTCTTATCCACTAATTTGTCCAGTATTCCTTTGGCGCTCCCTGAGACCGCTGTACTTTTGTCGTTATTAGCAGAGTGATGTAGCAGTGTGGAGATTTGGGACTACATCGGATGCAAGAGGATTTTTTAATAATTAAAGATGGAGTCTAAGTGTCTTTTTTGTTTTATTTCTAATAAAATATTTTTTCAGTGTGTTGTGTTTTTTTTTTTTTAATTTACTGATAACACAAAGCTGGCCCTAACCCCTTTATTACCCAGTGAGCCATGGCACCAGGGCCCTGGATGAGCTAGATACAGCGCCAGAGGACGGCGCTTCTCTGAATGCGCCATTTTCTGGGGTGGCTGCGGGCTGCAATTTGCAGCGGGGGGTGCCCAGAAAGTTTGGGCCTCCCTGCGCTGCGGATTCCAGCCCCCAGCTGCCTAGTTGTACCTGGCTGGACATAGAAAAAACGCGAAGCCCCACACATTTTTTTTAATTATTATTTCATAAAATTCATGAAATAATAAAAAATAAGGGCTTCCTTCTATTTCTGTTTCCAGGCAGGTACAAATAGGCGCCTGGGAGTTGGCGACAGCCTGTTCCTGCCTGCTGTACCCGGCTGGACACAAAAATATGGCAAAGCCCACGTCAAATTTTTTGGGAAAAATTAACTAAAAAAATTTAGGGACAGGGAAAGCCAGCGGTAAAGTCTTCTCACCACCAGCTTACCCGCCCAACTCCTGCACTCCCCGCTCACTGGTGCTGCACTCCCCGCCCAGTCCCAACTTAGGATCGGGTGAGGAGGCGGCGGGTCGAAGGGAGCATTGGTATGGGAGGCTACGGGGAACCGAGTAGGGGGCCTAATGATTGTTCAAAACCCAAGCTTTTTACCGCCGGCTTTTAAACGATCATGTGGCCATTGCAGCCTTTTCCTCTGCTGCCAGACCCCTTTATAGGGGTCTTGCATTACTCGTTTCCTAATTGACTTACATTGTACTCGCTATACTCGTAACGAGTACCGAGTATCGGGACCTACTCGTTACGAGTATAGCGTGTCCGAATATTTCAGTACTCGCTCATCCCTACTCTTAACGTCACCGTCGTGTTTGATGATGAGTCCAGTGAGGGCGATTAGGTGCATCATGTTGGTTAATTCTGCAGTTTCAGTTAGTCTCTTGGTTGTCAGAGATGATGGGTCCGTGCCCTACAAAAATTATGAATCCAAACAGGATTGTTTTTCTATTTTTATTTGTATCTGCTCATGTTGAGCGATTGTTGAGAGTTCACGTGGCCACGTCGCCCATTAAATTTGTTTGACATCACAATTAAAAACATTGAGTGTCTACCTTCTTTTACTCAAGTGTGGAATATGTCCTGTAGGGTGCAACACACTTTTTATTATTTAGCTGTGTTGTGTCAGCATTCTGTGTACATATGCTAAATTAGACACAAGATAACACATCTACCTCATTAATGTTGGGTTTTTTGGTTATATTTGAACACAAACATTATGTGTTGTGCACATGGTACATGTGTGGGTGGCGAACAAAATAACGTGTAATTAGCTAGTGGGATTTTAATTTTTGACGGGACATGGTACTAACACTGATGAGCACAGGGCAAAGATAATGTCAAACCCCCACATGTCATCAAGCAGACACTACAAGGAGAACGTAGTCAAAGACTCAATTGGATGTTGAGGCAGTATGTACACTGTAGAACGTACAAAGTAATTGTATAGTATACTCACAAAATGGAGTTTGTGTTTCAGCTAACCAAATCATTTGAAAAATACACAGTTAACATTTTTTTCCAAAAATTGAATCACAAAAAGAAGGATCAGTAGTGATGGGCGAATCCTAAATTACTCGGAATGGCTTGACTCTAGCGAGTCCGAGCCCAGGACTCGCTACTCGTTGCGAGTCTAGCGAGTCCAATGTTAATGAATGGGGAAGCGAGTAATAGCGAGTAGTGTGCGATTTACAAATCACAGATGTGTCTTGGAAGCTTCAGCCTGAAGCAATCCTAGTTTTGCCATTGATTTGCATTGGACTCGTTTACTGTGCAAGTAATCGCTGGGAAACTCGCACAGATAAGAGTCCTGTCTGCTCTGTGTGCTGGCTGCCGCAGCTCCAGGGTCCTAGAGCCCGCCTGATGTAGCAGAGCTGAGATTGTTCTCAGTCTGCTCATTCCCTGTGCATAGACATCTATATCTATGCACAGGGATGAGCAGAGAGGACATCGCGTTTTGGACTGCGTCGGACGGAAGAGGATTTTTTTAATTAAAGATGGAGTCCCTAAGGCCTTTTTTTTTTATTTCTAATAAAAGATTTTCTCTGTGTTGTGTTTTTTTTAAAACAATTTAATAGAAATTCATGGCGGTCATGTCTAATATTGGCGTGACCGCCATAAATTTCGGGCTTAGGGCCAGCTGATAATACAAAGCTGGCCCTAACCTCTTTATTACCCAACGTGCCACCGCCACCAGGGCCACTGGAAGAGCGGGGTTCAGCGCCAGAGGATAGCGCTTCAATGAACGCGACATCTTCTGGGGCGGCTGTGGGCTGCAATTTGCAGCGGGGGGTACCCAGAAAGCTTGGGCATCCCTGTGCTGCGGATTCCAGCCCCCAGCTGCTTAGCTGTACCTGGCTAGACAAAGAAATTGCGCGGAGCCCCACGCATTTTTTTTTAATTATTTCATGAAATTCATGAAATAAAAAAAGAGGGCTCCCCTATATTCTTGTGTCCGGCCAGGTACAAATAGGCACCTGGGGGTTGGGGGCAGCCCGTCGCTGCCTGCTGGATCCGGCTGGTTCCAGAAATACGGCGAAGCCCATGTAATTTTTTTTCTGAAAAATCAATAAAACAATCCTAAAAAAGGGACTGCATCTTTATTAACCCCTCGCCCATGGTCCAGGGGTTAATAAAGATGCAGTCCCTTTTATTTACATTGTTTTATGGATTTGTCAGAAAAAAATTTCACGTGGGCTTCGTCGTATTTCTGGAACCAGCCGGATCCAGCAGGCAGCGACGGGCTGCCCCCAACCCCCAGGTGCCTATTTGTACCTGGCCGGACACAAGAATATAGGGGAGCCCTTTTTTTCAATTATTTCATGAATTTCATGAAATAATTTAAAAAAAATGCCTGGGGCTCCGCGCAATTTCTATGTCTAGCCAGGTACAGCTAAGCAGCTGGGGGCTGGAATCCGCAGCGCAGGGATGCCCAAGCTTTCTGGGCACCCCCCGCTGCAAATTGCAGCCCGCAGCTGCCCCAGAAGATGGCGCGTTCATTGAAGCGCCATCCTCTGGTGCTGAACCCCGCTCTTCCAGCGGCCCTGGTGGCGGTGGCACGCTGGGTAATAAAGGGGTTAATACCAGCTTTGTTATACAAGCTGGTATTAAGCCCGAGATTCTTAATGTCAGGCCACGTTTGACCCAGCCACTAAGAATCTCCAATAAAGGGTTAAAAAAACACAACAAAGAGAAAAATTTTTATTTGAAATTAAAAAAAAAGCAATTAGGGGCTCCATCTTTAATTAAAAAAATCCTCTTCTGTCCGACGCAGTCCAAAACGCGATGTCCTCTCTGCTACATCCCCTGTGCATAGATATAGATGTCTATGCACAGGGAATGAGCAGACTGAGAACAATCTCAGCACTGCTACATCATCTCTGTGAGCAGGCGGGCTCTAGGACCCTGGAGCTGCGGCAGCCTGCACAGAGAAGACAGCTGGACTCGGATCGCAAAGTAACAGCAGTTACTTTGCGAGTTTCCCTGCTATCACTGGCACGGTAGCCGAGTCTAATGCAAGACAATGGCAATCCTAGTTTTGTCAGCGTTTGCCATTGATTTGCATTGGACTCGTGCGAGTAAACGCTGGGAAACTCGCAGAGTACCGAGTCCTGCGAGTCCCTTACTACTCGCAGAGTAACGAGTCCTAGCGAGTAGATTCGCCCATCCCTAAGGATCAGTAAATTGCTGGGTAACATATGGTCTGACATAAACAAAAAAACACACAATAAAACAATGTATTTGCCTAGCATTCAGCAACAACACAAATAAATATTGAGTCAACAGACATTATGGCGGCCAAAATCACTCATAAAGTATTGTGAGAAGTGGTCATGCACATGCATTGCCGGACATTAGGCTGTTGAAGCCCTAGTAAAGGGGAGGTCCAGTCATAAGGGTCAACGTGAATGGGGTCTTGTCTCAACACGTAATTATGTAGACAGACCAGGCCTTGCCCACGCTGTCCACATTGTGAGGGTGCAACTGTATTGTGCTCAAGAGCCCCCGCCACTTTGATACCGATATGCCAAACACACTCTCAACGTACTGGCGTGCCCGGTTTAACCGCTTTTTAAATTTTCGCCGGGCAGGCATGAGTGTGCGGCTGGCATATGGCTGCAGCAGATTGATATGAAGCTGAAACGCCTCATCAAACACCTCAACATGAAGGACACTTGGAACACTCGTGCCAGGCAAAGGGAATGGTGATGGGATGTAAAAGCGCCAATTGTACAGTGCTTCGCCCATGGCACTGTCCTTAAACACTCTTGAGTCATTTGTTCTCCTAAACGCGGCTATGTCCACCGCGATGAACCTGGAGCGGGAATCTTCCATTGCCATGAGCACTATGGAGTAGAACCTTTTATAATTAAAATAATTGGAAGCGCTATATGGGGGTTTCCAGATTCTGATGTGTTTGCCATCGACGGCACCAATGCAGTTTGGGAACTGTGCATGCTGTTGGAATTTCAAGGCATTTTGGTGCCATGTTTGGCTGGTGGGTGCTGGCATGACCATAGGCTGCAGCTTGGCCCACAACACCTCAATACGTGTCGGGTATGATGTACGTGATGGTCGACTGGCCAATCCAAAACTGGTAGTGGAGGGAGGCATACGACTCCCCTGTGGCCAAATACCTGTCAAAGGAAAATAACCAAAAATTAGTAAAGTACACACATTACATTACTTGCTTAGAAGCACACAACCATTTTGCCCAACCGCCTATGCAACATGCTAAACATTGGATGAAGAAAATATAATGTTGCAATGTGAAAGACACTTGGCTGCTCAATTAAGTGAGACCAAACCAATCACAGAAATTAAAAATTCATTAACAAATACAAGGGGACCACAGACAAACATACACATTTAGCAAGTACTAAATGAATGTAGGTAACAGTAGGTAACACAAGAGTCCATTAAGAGCAGGGGTGTAACTACAATGGGTGCAGGGGTTGCGATTGCCATGCAGCCTAGGGATCCCCAAAAAAACCATTTGCCTTATAGAAAAATAGTAATACAATGAAAGATTTTCAATAATTGGAGCCACCATTGGAGATTTTGCACCGGGGCCCATGGGCCTGAAGTTACACCACTTAGTCGATAAACCAACATTATGGTGCGGAACAATAGCATGCAAACAGACACCAGGTTGCCCTTAAGGTACCTTCACACACAGCAATATTGCTAGGCAATTTCACTGGCAATTTGCTGGTTGCAGTGAAATCATGGACACATTGTTCCATTTGTACACAGCAATAAAATAGAACAATGTGTCCATGATTTCACTGCAACCAGCAAATTGCCAGTGAAATTGCCTAGCAATATTGCTGTGTGTGAAGGTACCTTAACACAACAGACATTGAGTGAACACATGTGTTGTGTGTGTCCAAGCAAGCAGGCAGCAGGGCTACAACACTTACGTTAGTGTCACTACCAGTCTTTCAGCTGGTGAAATGGCCGGCCGCCACCCTGTGTCCTGACGAGCAATGACCACCAGGCTCAGAAGAGCATCAAACGCTGGTACGGACATCCGCAGGTAGCGCTGGAACTTATGAGGGAACTGCCGCAATTGTGGATAGAGGACATGAAATGCCTTATGTTGTGTTCATCTCATGGATCCAAAGGCGGGTCCGCCGGGCCTTTCACCACTCATGTCGCGGGGCAGCCACATAGCACAGCTGCAGGATTAGCAAATCAAGCTTCAAATCCATCATGCACACACAGTGCTCACAGACACAATTGCACATAAAGGAAGGTGGTCCCACCCCAAAACGAGCTGCCCTTCTTATTGGCTGAGGCGTGTGGCTAATCATGCATATTTATGGCCAAATTAAAAATCTAGCCAAAAAGGGCCTTATCCGGTAACGGATCCGTTAACGGATGCTACATATGTGGTACATCCGTTAACGGATCTGTTTTTTTGGCACTTAAAATGCACAAATAACATCATTACAAAAGCGGATCCGTTTTTGGAAACTAGGGAAAAAACTGATTGCTATGTGTGACCCTAGCCTATTAGAAATAAAGAAACTTCATCATTTACTTGCTGTTGAAATTCCTTTTTGTTGCTGAATTATCATATGTAGTGATGTGTCCTACTTCCAGCAACTTCCTGTTCAAAGCATCAATTGAGCAAAGATTTCCTGTCTACGCTTTGAAAAGCTCAATAAGGAACTTTGCAATATAATCTTATTGGTGATGTCAGGGAGAGAGTGGCCTGCTGTGATCCTCATCAAGTTTAAAGTAGCTGAGAATGTATTCAGGAAGTAAGGGAGATAACAGAGGCAATGCAGGCTACAACCAGGACAAGTAATCTTATCAACTTGTGACCTTGGCCTGAAAGGATGGTGCTAGGTATTCCAGAGTACTAGATTACATTATAATACATGAATACATTATATGAGTATTTGCTTCCCTACAGTACAGCGAGTCTGTAAGGAGCTAGCCTCATAACTTGAAAGGCTATGTGCGCACATTGAGTATTGGTTGCAGAAATTTCTGCACCAAATCCGCATTTCCTGGCAGAAAAACGCACCGAAAACGCAATTAATTTTTGATGTGTATTCGCCATGCCTTTTGTGTCACCCACAGGCAGGAGGTACTCGGATCTCGGGCGTTGATTACAGAGGATGTCACAGGTGGCCAGTGCCCGAGACCGTGCCTTGAGGTGCCTTTTGAAAAAGGGGAATTATTTACAGGGATCTTGATTGAATATGTTGTGACACCACCTACGGAGTCTGGTGAAGGCACCAGCGCTGCGACAGACCTCTGCGGATGAAGGATGGCCAGCTGGGTGTTGTGGCAACCCGTAGGTGGAGCGGGGCCCCCGGGGCAGTGATGAGAGAATGGAGCGTGGGTACAGGGTTGTGGCTCTGCAGGCGGGCGGTATTTACAGTCTCTTGACGGGACAGGATCAGGGCTGTAATAACAGACACACACACTGGAAGTAGTTCTCCATACCTTTACTGATGGCAAACAGGCACTGTCCAGGGTACACTCCAGGTGGTGTTGAAAGCACTTTGGGATTTCCACGGCGAGTGATTTATAAGGTCTCCTCGTTCCTGTTTTACTTTGTCCAGAAGACCTGACCTGCTTGAAACCTGGTCTGGCCTCCTGTACATCTATCCCTCCTGTAGTAGTTTGTGAGAACCTTCTCTGGATTGCCGTTACCTCAGGGGATTTCTGCAGGTCTTGGTCCTCTGGTTGGTTGCTGTTACAGGGTTCCGGGAGACTAAAATCTCCTCAGAAAACCAGTGTTTTCTGCTGGGCTAGCTGCCCCTTAGTAGACTGGTGTCCGGGTTGCTTCCTAGGGTGAGCCAGTATGGCTCCTCTGCCCCCAATCTGCTCTGGTCTTTGTTACTTTCTTGCCTTCGACCCTCACTCTTGGATTCCTGACACTAGCTAAGATGGTACTCTGGCTCGGGCCTAGCTTGGCTCCGACACCAGGTCGTCTTCCTCAGTACTGCTCCGTACTGAACTGGCTAAATCCTACCCCAGCACCAGTATTTCTAGGGGATATTGTTTAAAGGCAGCAAGTGGAGCTCCCCTTACAGGCCTGGGGTGGAAGGTGTTGAGTGTGTAGGTTTCCTGTTGTGGAAATCCCTCCATGCCCTAGATGTTCCTGTTGCTGCCTGTACCGCAGGGTGCCACACTTTTTTTTTCCATGTATTAGAAATATGCTGCCAGAAATGCTCCAAGAATTCACATTCTGCAGATTTATTTCTGCACCAAACCCGCAAGGGAAAGATAAGCAACATGTACAAAACACTTTAGAATTCTCATTGACTTGCTGGCATAAGAATACGCATGCAGATTTGTGACAAAACTACATCCAAAAATGCATAAAAAATTCAGGGTGTGCATATAGCCTAACATTATGAGATAACATTATGACCGCTGTTAGTGCTGTGTGTGTGTGCTCACCTCCTCCCCTGTGCCGGTGTTGATGTGATATGGTGAAGCATGCAGATGCCTCACTGCCGCCTGGGCCCGCCATGCTCCCTCAGACCTCACAGCTCTGCCCCCTCTTTGCAGTGAGCGGTTCATTCATTCTGCTTCACAGAAGGGGGAGGGCTGTGAGGTCAGAGGGGGCAGGCCCGGGCGGCTGTGAGGCATCTGCGTGCTTCATCATATCACATCAGCACCAGGGGAGGAGGTGAGCACACACACACAGCACTGAGAGCAGTCATCTGCTCAGAGCTGCAGATTCGTCACAATGTCTCAGAAAGAGATGACCACTCTCACTGCAACGTGGCGGTTCTATCACAGATTACGTAAGGAAATGAAGTGTTGTGGGTTGAGCATGCTTGGAACTTTAGTGGCCGGGCATTCTGAGACTGGAGGGGGGCAGGCATACTGAGACTGGGGGGCGTGATTGTTGCAGTGTGGGGTGGGCATGCTTGGGACTGGGGAAGGCTTGTTGCTGTTGACACACCCCAGGTTATGGGGACTCGGATGTCTGGGCCCTCTGCTGCGATAGGGATGTCACTGGTGGCCTGCCCAGACCCGTGGCCCTGCTGGTCAACTTAAAAAAAGGGAAGTTGAATGGGAGAAATAAAAGTTTATAAAGTTTGTCGTGATGTCACCCCGCAGCTTCTGGTGATTGAGCACCAGAGCCGCCTCAGGCCTCCGTAGGGTGGTGGTATGGCGACCAAGGTGGTACAGCTCCCCACAGGTGGAGCTGGCCCTCCGGGGCAGCGATGCACCATTGGTGATGGAGGTGCTGTCGAGGGATGGAGCAGGGATTTGGCCGGGGTATTGGACAACGGGACAGTCTCTGAGATTTGCAGGGGGTGTGGGGAAGGAACTGACACACACGCTGCTGGTCGTTCTTTTACCTTTTACTGAAGTTGTTGCAGGTAAACTGTCCAGAGCACTGACGGTCTCTTTCGCGGTGCACTTCTGGGTCTCTACAGCGAGTGGGTATAAGGCCTCCTTATTGTTTTCCCCTTGTATATGAAGCCCCCACCTGTGAAGAACTTGGCTGGCCTCCTCTGCTCTCTTTCTCCACCTGTGCTGTCGTCGGGATACCCTGTCTTGACTACCGCGGTATCTCTCTCTGCGGTGCCTGGGTCCCTGATGTGTGACAGATGCCCGGGGAGACTGGAGTCTCCATGGTGTACCGGTGTTTTCTACTGGGCCTGGTGCTCTTCAGTAGACGTGGACTCCAGTGTCCGGTGTGTTGCTCGGGGGTGAACCTATCGCTGGCTCCTCGGTCCCCTCTGTCCTTTCTCTTCTCCTTGCCTACCGACCCCACTCTTGGGCTTTGCAGGACTGCTAGAGAGGCTGTTCGGAGTAACTGGCTCAGGCCTAACGCAGCACCGACCACCAGCACGTCTTCACAGCTCTTGTAGCGTCTGCACACTCTAAATAACTCCGCCCCCAGCACCAGTCTTTATAGGGGATTTTGCCTAAGGGCAGCAGGTTGAGCTCCCCCTACTGTGTCGGGGTGGAAGGTGATGATAGTGTTTGTGTACCCACTGTGGAAAACCATCCATGATTTAGGTGAGTCTGTGGTTACCGGTGTTAGCAGGGCACCACACTGTGTGGGGCATGTTTGTAGGAGACTGAGTGTGAACAACCAATTATGACATTTACACTCAAACTCCAAAACAAACACATGGTCTCCCCAGACACAAGTAAGTGATATCTGTGACGACCATCCGCTGTGAGGCTGAGCTGCTGGTAAGGCAGCACCCCGAGAAACCCCGAGACCCTTAACCCCTATACAGGGATCTGGAATTATAGCGGAGCCCAGGAGGTAGCTACCTATGAGAGCAGCAGAGCAGGGAGGTCGTCTAGGAAGGGAAAAATCAGGAACCGAAGAACGTAGTCAGGAGTCCGAGTCAAAACCGAGAGGGCAGCGAAGGTACAAAATCGTCAGGCGGTAACAGAGTCGAAAATCCAGGCAAAGGTCAGAGTCAAAACCAAACACACACTATGTCACTGGGGAACCAAAACTATATCTGGCGGCCTGCAAGACAGGCTCCAATGTATTTGAAGGGCGCGGCTACCTCCCATAGGCTGGAGCCCACAGCCTGATGACCTCATCCGGACCGCCCCTAGAACCAGGCCAGATGGAGATGCACGACTGGCTCCACCCACCCCACCTCTGACAGAAGAACGCAGGCTGCGCCTAACGGACACCTCTGCAGGGCCCGCTCCTCTGCGACCAACACCACCCAGAGGGGAAACACAGCGGCGCTCAGCGACAGAGGCAGACGTTGAAGGAGCAGTTCCATATGAGGACAAGGCCCTCCTATCACCGGCGCCACCAGCCAAGGCAGGAACACCGGCCACCGAGTCCAATGGCGATGTGACAATATCAAGGTAACGCTGCATAATGCTGATAGGGTGTAAATTACAAACCGTCAACATTCTGCAGCCTAGATAGACATATAAATTATACAAAAAGCCCGGATAACCCCTTTAAGAGCCCTAATACTCAAAATGTGCTTGGTGTTTTTATTTTAATTTTGTCCTGTGATATTGTTATAGTTACCAATAAATGTTTTTATAGTCTTTTCCATGGCAGTTGCTGGATGTCTTTCTGCCTACTGCCTGATCATTTGCTCCTGAGAGCTGGCAATGCATCGTTATTATATCATTTTACACCTGGACAGGGTTTGCTGATGGGATACTTTTTCTGTGCCTTTGAGATTGATAGATATGTTAAAAGGAGGCTGAAAGCTCCTAATGTTATTCAGGTATGGAGTTAATCTTAACCTTCATAGCATATGGAACCTGCCTGGAGCCTGCATATCAAACCCTGCTGCCTGGAGGAAATTAACTTTATTACTGTCAGCAACATTTGGGTTTTAATCACAGAATGGCGCAGACACAGATTCAATCAAGACTCTCCATATTGAGATCCGCAGCTGTGACTGTACACCCTGCACTGACTGACAGTCGGGTGTACTGCTGAGCATCTGTCAGTCAGTGTCGGGGGCTGCTGTCAATAAACAGAGTGGTTATTGAACTGACCCCATGCTCATGACTGAAACCCAAATGCTCTCAAGAGGAATAAAGTTAATTTTCTCCCAGCAGTGTGGGTTTCCTGTTCAGGTAGCGGGCATGTTCTAACCACTTTTAACCTGCAGATTGACATGAATTTCCCACTAGATGTCAGTAACAAACCATCCAATCCACACAGGCAAGGATATCAAAACACAAATGTCCATTAATTAAGTTTTTTCACGGCCGCATCTGCCGCAACTGCTGAAACCGCGCTTGCCGCGTCTGCCGCACACTTACCCCAAGCCCCATAGACAATGCATGGGGCTTGCCACAACTGTGCCACAGGTGCAGCCGTTAGGCGGAAAAAGCAACAGATGTGTTTTTTTTAACCGGATCTGCCGCATTTTCAAAAAAACGCCTATGTGAAAGGGGCCTAACTCTACTAAAATGACATATTTCACTGCATTAATAAAATATATGATAGTAACATAGTTTTATCATTACTCCTGAGTTAAATGAGGAAGTAATATTTTCTGAACTGGACAATGGTAGTAGGAGGGTTTTTTTTCTAAGAAATATGACAGAAAATGTATTAAAATGCCCCCAAAACTCCTCTGGTTTTTAACTAGAATAAAAATGTATATAATTTCGAGAACATTAAAGTAACCCTCCACCACAGGACTGAAAAGTGACTAATAATGTTTATTGATTCATGATGTCCTATAAACCCTGCCTTTCCTGGTTTTCCTATCCTACAGCACAAGCAGGGCTGGCATTATAGAGGTGTGAGGGGGAATACTGGGCAATTGTACAGGGCCCCAAATCCCTTGAGGGCTCTCAGTGTCTACAGCAGGCGCTATGCTGTTAAAAACAGTACACTTTTAAAGAAACATTAAAAATACACTTATTTGGTATCACTGTGTTTGTAAAAGTCTGATCTATAAAAATATAAAGTAAATTGATCTGATCCGTAAATGGCATAATGAGAAAAAAATCAAAACCCCAAAATTATGTTTTTTTAGCCACTGCAACATTACAATAAAATGCAATAAAACGGCGATCTAAACATTGCATCTACTTAAAAATGGTATCAATAAAGATGCCAGCTCAGGGCTCAAAAAATATGCCATTACTGAGCCCCAGATGGTGTAAAGTGAAAAAGTTACTGGTTTTGGAAAAGGGTGGGAAAATTGAAAAAAATTTTTTACAAATTTCAGAATTTTTTCACTACTTAAATAAAAGAAACCTATACTTTTACTATAAAAATGTTTTTGCAAATGCAAGGCTATTTGTGATGTTTGGTGTTTTCTCTACACTTTTGCCCAGCTACAACAATGTGGGTGAAGCAGTGGCAGGATGAAGATATGGTAACCCCCGATTGTCATGACTTTGATGTGGTATACTTACGCCACAATCTTATGCCCTCAATTAATGAATCAGGTGCCTCACTCTCCACCCTAACCCTCATCAAAGCATCAAGAACATCATGAGAGATGGATAGGAGCACATATATTTGTAACTTGCATTATATTATGGTTGCATTTCTTTTGCGTTGTGTAAATTATACCTTATGTTCATAATTTTGTTAATGTATATTGATTATAGACCTAGCAGGATACTCACAAGTTCTTTGACAGTCCATAAAAATAGGGCATTTATTTTCCTTGGTCATAATAAAGAAAAGGGTGCATGCCCAGGAGCACAATGGAGGAGACTGTGTGGCTGACATAGCATACATCATCCACCTAAAAGCAGGAAAAGAGGACGGCGATTGCAAGAGGAGAGAAGGTGCAAGACCTGCCATGCTCATCGGACTGGACTGACCTGTCAGCGAGCATAATAAAAGCTCTTTTTTATGTTATGCAGAGTGGATTGGGCACTTTGTAGAATGCTGTATATAAGGATTAACTGATGGTGGCTACATCTTATATGGGAAGAAACTGTTGACAGTTTCCCTTTAATAATTATGGTTTCCCAATGTGTCCATAAAAATGTTGGCTGACCATGATTTTTAGATAAGTTGTCCAGATAAAAATTAAAAAAAATGAAGTTGGCAACCTTGAGACCTTGACTTGTAGACCGCTGCTGGGAAACCATAATTGTGTAACCTAACATAATGGCAACCTTCTCCATTTTATCTCTGTGTATCCGTTTTGTCATGGTATCTTTTTCATTGTGATCAATAGTTAATATTTCAGGGCGGAGATGTTTCACATTTCTGTTCACGCCAATAACTCCTATTGGCTACATTTTGTCGATAAGGTAAGTGCCAACCAATGTAAACATGTGTTGGTGTTTGGCGAGATGCCTCCTGATAATGCAGGAGAGAAAGTACAACATGTGGATCAGAGCGAGGAGTAGTTGCAATGCAGGACCAAGGACTGCTAATAGGTAGCCTGATGTCTAGACCCACCATAGCCGAGGCTGCACAGGGCAGGCGTTTGTCTTCCTCCTGTCACGGAACCGCGCCTGCGGCTGTGGGTACCGGTGCGGTCCAGATTCAAAAGTGATGGCTGAAAAGATTTGGAAAGGTTGTTTCAAGTCGTGACGCCACCTGTGAGAGGTCCGGTGATGTCCACCGGCGCTGCTTGGGCCTCAGGGGGATGGAATGCAGCAAGATGGAACGCTCCCCACAGGATGAGCGGGAGTTCCTGGAGCCAGGAGCTGCACAAGATGTTGTGAGGCAGCTGCGGTTCCCTTCTACTTGCGGAGATGGACAGTTCTGAAAAAGGCACGGACACTGATAGTCTCTGTAACGGGTACTTTACTGTAAGCAGCAGGTGATACATGGCATACAGTTAACGGATAACGGACCGGGTGGACTCAGCAATGACCAGTGTTTCTCAGAGCTCCGCGGTGTTCCTCCATTCTAAGCTAGTTTGTGTTGCCGTTGTCGCCTTGGGGTGCCAGATCGGGTACAAGGAGGCTGCTTCAATTTCCCTACCAGTGAATTCTGACCGGTGTTTGTGGGGAGCCTTGGGTCCTTTTGGTGGGTACTCCGCTGGCAAGACGACTCTGTGTGTGGCGGCGGTGGGGTGCTCCTGGAGAGCGGTCCCTCCACTCCTGGTTTGCATAGCAGTGCTGAACAACTGCTAGCTTCGGAACCAGTAATCCGGTTGTAAATGGGCACGGGGATGCTTTGGCCCGTATGCATTCGCCCAGAGTCCGGTTGTTGAGGCACCGGGATAATGGTGCCCAACCGGTGGTGATGGCCAGGGGGCTGCACGGAACTGTGCAGGCCCCCTCTCCTACGTTGCAGATCTTGACCTGCTCCTTCTCTCTCCTTCTTCGTTCTCTTTCTACACACTCTACCTCTACACTCCGCCCACCAGGACCTTATTGGCCCTCTATGCTGATGTGCATGTAGGGTATGGAGCTCTGAGTTTTAACCATGTCATTGCTCAGTCAGAGAATATTGCTGCTGCTGTCTTGGCTGCAATACACTCCTGTGACGCACTCGTTGCGGGGCGGCACACTGACATTGAGACAGAAGGAGACATAGGCTAGGGTCACATTTCCATTTTTTTTACAAAATCCTGATCCGGTTTTGAGCTTTCAAAAAGCTCAAAACCGGACCAGGAAACGCTCCTCATAGGAGCCTATGCAAAACACCGGATGGCTTCACAAGCCATCCGGTGGCCGTATCCGGCACTGCTGCCTGCGTTAAAAATCATGCAGGCAGCAGTTTTCTCAGCGTTTCCCTGGACCGCACAGCAGTTGCCGGATGGCTCAGGATGTGTAATCCTGAGCCATCCGGCAACTGCATAGTTTGCGTATCCCGGCTATTGCCGGGATAAGCAAACTGTACTATGACTAGTAAAGAGTTCAATTTACAAAGTAAAGTAATGTTTGAGTTCTCTAGGGGGCTTAGACCCCCCTAAAGAACGGCCGGCCACTCCGGTTGGCTTCTAGTACACTTGCCCCCAAGTGCAAGTCCCCACACCTCCAGCCCCCCGAATCACTATACAGGGGTGCCTGCACCCCTCTTGTATAGTTTTTTCCTGTATGGGGGAAAATGAATTATTAAATATTTGCAAATAGCTCATATTTACATGTATTCTTCGCCAGTCTTGTGTAAAATCCATGGGCGGGGCTGTTTGCGGCAGCCTCCGCCCCCTCATTCCTTATGGCCGCCCCCTCAGTGCCTCATCCATTGATGTGAGGGCGGCCGCGTCATGAAAGGGGCGGGGCGAACCGCGTCACACCATGCGCCCCGCCCCTTTCATGACGCGGCCGCCCTCACATCAATGGATGAGGCACTGAGGGGGCGGCCATAAGGAATGAGGGGGCGGAGGCTGCCGCAAACAGCCCCGCCCATGGATTTTACACAAGACTGGCGAAGAATACATGTAAATATGAGCTATTTGCAAATATTTAATAATTCATTTTCCCCCACACAGGAAAAACTATACAAGAGGGGTGCAGGCACCCGTGTATAGTGATTCGGGGGGCTGGAGGTGTGGGGACTTGCACTTGGGGGCAAGTGTACTAGAAGCCCACCGGAGTGGCCGGCCGTTCTCTAGGGGGTCTAAGCCCCCCTAGAGAACTCAAACATTACTTTACTTTGTAAATTGAACTCTTTACTAGTCATAGTACAGTTTGCTTATCCCGGCAATAGCCGGGATACGCAAACTATGCAGTTGCCGGATGGCTCAGGATTACACATCCTGAGCCATCCGGTTACTGCACAGCGGTAATCAGCACACATTTTGGTCAAAAAATGTTTGTGACCGGCATTGCATTCACCGCATCCGGATCCGGATGCGGTGAATGCAATTCATGTTTTAAATGTGACCCTAGCCATTGCCAGCATCTAAATAGACTTTCTTCATTTAAAGAAACAGACAGAAGTGGGATAGAAATCCTAAAGCGTTAACAACTCTTGGTCAGCAAAGTCCTATTGTATGGCAAGTTCTAGAGGCCCCATGAGGGTGAACGGAACCATCTTTCAATTTCAACGTCTCCCAGTTTTATAGGACTAATACCACTGCTGGAACATCACCAGTCTGTGAGAACCAATTCTTTCTTTACTGGATTATGTTGACAGAGAACATTCATATGCAAATTATTCCCTTTTATTATGAGTATTTTTTCTACATTTTCTTTTTACAAGTCAATGTGTTTTAGTATGAGTGCTTTTTGTTTCTATTTTTTATTAGAAGTTGTGGAAGTTCATTGATCATGTAATTGCAAGATTTCTCATACAAACACAAGCTGAAGTGTGAAAAATGCTGCACAGAAACTGTAGGTTACTCCAATTATTACATAAAATCTTCTAAGCTAACAAACATTTTGAAGTTGGGTTGTGTACCCGATGGCTTTGGGTGAGGTAAGGTCACAGCTTTATGAAATTTAAGTCAGATTCATAGTCAATGACTCCTTTAGGTAACTGGCAGTATAAAGAGATACAGCATGGCCCATTAGCCTGGTATGTTCTCTGCTGTATATATCTCCCAGCCTGTATGCACCTGTAATTACAGACCAAGAAGGAGAACAGTGGAGCTCTGTGCTTTGTGTTGCAATCTGTTTTGCCTTGTTTTGTTTGTCCCATAGAAATAGCAATGAGTCACCTCCCAATACAGCCAACTGTAATTACATAACGAAACACCCTCCGATGACAGTGTGATGGGAGGAAGCACACAACTAAAATAGGCAAAAATATCCCAGATAGAGTTAAACTAAATGTCTCAAGACATTTAATAACCAGTTTCAGGGATGAATCAGCGTGACAATGATTCATACTGATTGAAATGTAATTTTTCCTACTTTACAAGCTTAAAGGAGTTGTACAGGTTTGGGGCTGAAGTCTGCAATCAGACTTGTGAATCCTCGTAGCGCGCACACTGCTCATTGTGAGGACTCTTTGCGCCAGCAGTGGTTGCAGGCGGGAATGTCACTGCATATATGCAATTTTCATACATAGTCAGGTGCCAACAAGACAAGCACAACCTTATTCAATATAAGTGAATCGAGTGAGGTCAAAACACATTTGGTCAAAGTATGGCTGGAAGCAGGCCCCACGCCAGCACCTGGCATACTTGGGCAGGTGTCGGGGCCCTGAAGAAGTGAGAGGGCCCACAGCTTTCTGTGAGCGGAAGCAGTGAGATCTGCTAACACACAGCTGCCCGCTCTCCCTCTCTCTCCTGCCCTGCACTGATCTATGTGATCAGTACACAACAGGAGAGGAAGCTTACTGGGAGATGAACAGATGCTGAAGGGCCTTCCAGTTCCAGTCATGTGACTGATCACATGACTGAAATCAAGGCCCTGGACGAAACTGCATCTGCTTAAAGAGGACCTGTCACTTCCCCCATGGATTTAAGTCCTGCACTGAATGCAGCATGTCTGCTGCATTCAGGCATGAGGTCCCCCATGGCTCTGTGGGGCTGCTACCACGATATATAGGCTTATAAAAACTTACAGTAAAAATACATGGAGGTGGGCCCTTGTGCTGCAGCCAGTTCCTAGCATGTGGGGAGTTTCACACCCCCTGCGTTTTTGTACCGCCCATGTCCTCTTGCCAGTCATTTCCTTCTCGCTCTGCGCGTCCTTGTGGTGTTGACGCAAGTGCAGAGCGAGGTTGAGGTCTCAGTGCATGCCCCGCCTCCTGCTATGATATCCTCTCATTTCCCTACCCTTCTGCATAGCACAACACAGAGCAGGGCGGGGAAATGACAGGACATCATAGTGGGAGGCAGGGCATGCACCGTGACCTCAACCTCGTTCTGCACTTGTGTCAACACCACAAGGTCGCGCAGAGCGAGGAGGACATGAAGGGAACGAGCGAGGCAGCGAGGACATGGGCAGCACAGAGGCGCAGGGGGAGTGAAATGCTCCCGTGGATGAGGTGCCTGGATCACAAGGGCTCACCTCCATGGATTTTTACCATAAGTTTTTATAAGCCTATATATTGGGGTAGCAGCCCCACAGAGCCATGGGAGACCCTTTTCCAGAATGCAGCAGACATGCTGCATTCAGTGCTGGAGTTAGATTCACAACCATGGGATGGTAACAGGTCCTCTTTAACAACTGCATGCCTCCTGCAGCTCCCCGCGGCTCCTTTTTCTGCTCTGCACCGATCAAGATCATCTGAATGTGGTAATATGTCTGACTGTATATGTGTGTATCTATATCTGTTTATGTGTGTATCTGTAAGTGTGTTGTGTGTGAATGTGTGTATCTGTATATGTGTGTCTTTATGTGTGTGTCTCTGTGTGTATCTATATCTGTATGTGTGTGTATGTGTGTATATTTGTATGTGTATATGTATGTGCATGTAACAGAGCTGTGTGTGTTTGTATATGCATGTAGCACAGCTGTGTGTGTGTTTGTATGTGCATGTAGTCAACTGTGTGTGTATCTGCATGTATATATATTGTACATGCAGCAAAGCTGGGTGTGTAGTGTGCATGTAGTGTCCATGTAGCAGAGCTGTGTGTGTATCTGTATGTGTTGTATTTTATGTGTGTGTATCTGTATGTCTTGTATTGTACACGTGAGCAGAGCTGTGTGTGTTTGTATGTGCATGTAACAGAGCTATGTGTGTATTTGTATATGCATGTATTGTACATGTAGCAGAGCTGGGTATGTAGTATCCACGTAGCAGAGCCGTGTGTGCATCTGTATGTGTGCATGTAGCAGAGCTGCGTTTGTCTGTGCATGCATTGGGCATTTACCAGTGCTCTGTGTGTGCATCTGTTTGTGCATGCATTGGACATTTACCAGTGCTCTGTGTGTATCTGTATGTTCATGTAGTAGAGCTATGTGTATACTATGTGTAGTGTGGATGTAGTAGAGCTGTGTGTCTACATGTGGATGTAGCAGAGCTAGGGATGAGCGAGTATAATCGTTACTATTCGGTACTCGCCGAATAGTAACGATATTCGGGCTACTCGCTACTCCCTGATTACTCGGGAGTAGTGAGTAGTCCTTTAACTTTAGCAGTGTATCTATATATACACTGCGAAAGTGCACTAAAAGTGAATAAAAGTTGTTAAATAAATAAAAAAATATCATGCTCACCTATCCGACGCCTGCATCGGGACCGGCAAAGAAGACATCCGATCAATACAAGGACCTATGAATCTGACATCCAACAAATGGCTGGTAGCGATCAGGCCAATCAGATGGCCAGATATCACACACCATGTGATCGCTACCAGCCACCTGATTGGCCACATTGCCAGGTCATTTGATGCACGTTCAAGACTTGGCAATCTGGCCAATCAGGTGGCTGGTAGCGATCAGGTGGTTTGTGATGTCTGGCCAGATCGCTACCAGCCATCTGATTGGCTGTCAGACTCACAGGTCCTTGTCATTCATTGGATGTTTTCTTTACCAGTGCAGGCATCGGATAGGTGAGTATGATATTTTTTAACAACTTTTATTCACTTTTAGGCTGCCTTCACATTTGCGTTTGTAAATGCAGCGTTCCTTGCGTATGCACATACGCATGTAAAAACGCATGCAAAAGCAGGCAAACGCTGCATAATTTTGTCCGATACAGATGCGCAAACCTTAATTAAAATGCAGCGTTTGCTTGCGTATGGTTGTTTTCTGCATGCGCAATGCGTTTTTTGTGCAAATGCGTTCAAAAAACTGTTTCAGAATTTCGACTTTTCATCATATTATTTTGAGAAAACACGCCCCTGGGGAGTGACTTGAAGTGCACTGTATAAGTAGACCCTGCCCAGTGCTAAAACTCTTCCTTTGCAGCTGTTCACAGAGGCAAGATGGATCTCGGCTTTGCTAGCTTCTATGCTGATCTGGATTTGTCGATGAACATGGCATTTTTTCGTTTGCTGTTGCTTGTGAAGAAGAACGTCGAAGAACTCGAAGAGAAAGACATAGAAGAAGACGTCGTCGTCGTTTCTGGCAAAATCCCATTGTAGAACGTCAAAGAGCCGTGGAGTCTACCACTCGTTGTACAAGGAACTCAGAGAGAACACGGAAAAGTTCTGTGACTTCACCAGGATGTCCCAAGACAGCTTTGATGATTTGCTGCGACGTGTCCGTGGATCGATCACCAAGCAGGACACACAGCTTCGTCAATCCATTCCAGTGGATGAACAGCTTTTGGAGACCCTGCAGTACGTATATTTTTACAACCAAACACCTGTAAAATGTATCATTATCATTTATTCATTGAAAATAATTAATTGACATTTTTTTCCCTTATTTTTGGTCAGATTCCTGGTGACCGGAGAGGCTTTATCTTCGCTCCATTTTCAGTTCCAGATAGGAGTGTCAACACTTTCTGGGATGTTGAGGAGACCTGCCGGGCAATATGTGATGACCTCCGCGAAGAATTCCTCCCTCACCCAACCCACAACTATGGCTGGAGAAAGCTGTAAGATTTATGGAGATTTGTCAATTTCCCAACTGCTTGGGGGCCATGGATAGCAAACATGTTCGGATTCTGAAGCCGGCGGGAAGTGCTTCTGAGTACTATAACTACAAAAATTTTGTTCTATAGTACTGATGGCGATTGCGGACGCTGACTGTTGTTTTGTTGCTGTGGATATTGTCCAATTTGGACGATCTAATGACTCAAGATCTTTCAAAGACTCGGACATGGGACAAAAACTGTATGGCAACAATTTCAACATTCCACCGCCACAACCCCAGCCGAGCTGTGATGGACCACCAATGCCGTTTGTTGTTGTTGGTGATGAGGCATTTCAGATGTGTGCCAACCTTGTCAAGCCATACTCCAGACGTGACTAATAGACCAAAAGGATTTTCAATTACAGACTGACTCGGGCTAGACGCACAGTCGAGTGTGCATTTGGATTGCTGGTATCAAAATGGTGCATTCTTGGAACTACCATCAATTTGAAAACCGACAAAATCGATGAGGTTGTGAAAGCCTGCGTTGTCCTTCACAATTTTGTACAAGTGAAAGAAAAACACCATTTTGACCTTGATGAACCTGTTCCAATCAACTTGAATGAATACCAAGAACACAACCTGAGGACAACAGATGAAGTAACCAACATGAAGGGACAGCTTTGCATCGTATTTTGTGTCTGAAAATGGACGTATATCCTGGCAGGATGAAATGTTGTAATTATGTTTCATTAATGTATATTTACTGTACAGTTAGACTAGATATGAGACTTTCATTTTCATTATATAATTATTCTTGTCCATAACGTTGTTTTTGGATTAATAAATCTTTCATAGCCCATAAATCCTATTCCTTACCATAAAGTAATGATATACCTATCTGTTTTGTGTAAGCTAAATTTTAATCATGTTATGTTTGTGTTATCTATATATACTACATTGTTTATTGGTTTTTCTAGAATTTATTATTCCAGTTATTTTTGTTTACATGCATGCTTGTATTTAATTTGTTTTCATATTCAATTGGTACTTGAGTTTTATCCAGGAAATTTATCGGACTCAAAAATTGAAGTCAAGGAATAATTTTTTTTGATCCAACGTCCTCAATTGACAATCTTTGGAACTTGGATCTTTTTTAAAAATTCCTCTGGATCAAACTTTTTTCAATTTATTTGTTAATTTAATAAAGTGAAGAAAACATTTATAGTTTTATTGAATTTATTTTTTAACTGATGCTGGACTGATTCCAACGCATCGGGTAATCTACAATGCTTATAGCTCCTGCGCCATGTGTGCGCGGGGTCACTCAGGTGTCACCGTTGATGCTGCTATGTGACAACCTGTAGTTCACCCCACGGTGGGTGGATTAACCCCCCAGTGCTTATGACCCCTCCGACTGGCAGTGTGAAACATAAATTTATGATCGGAGCGAATCAGAGTGATTCACTCATCCAGATCTGATTGGAGCTCACCAATCAGATCCTGAGGGGCGGATCAGCTGGTGACCTCACCCACCAAAGCTCCCTCCCGCTCCAGGACACATCAGGGTCCCAACGTCCACGCCATACACTGCACCCCCCTCATATTGTCATCTATTTGTTGGTGGCCGCCATGTGCCGGTGCACCCGCTGGTAGCCATCCTCTGCAGCTCTGGTGTGGCCCCTCCACCACACCCGGGCTCATCCTCCTCATCGGTGGGTAAGTATGAATGAATGGATGGGTGCATGCATGGACAGGTGGATGGATTGGTGCATGGATTGATGTGTGCGTGCATAGATGTGGATGTGAGCGTGCCTGGATGTGACCTTGCGTGGATGTCAGCTTGCGTGGCTGTGAGCATGCGTGGCTGTTACCTTGTGAGGATGTGAGCTTGCGTGGATGATGGTTGCATGGGTGAATGGATACGTGCAACAAGGGATCAAGTGTCCTCTTGTTGTAGTGTCTTTGATCATATTCATAGTGGAGTGTATACAGTTTTTTTTTAACATTAATGAACGCTAATAACTTATTAAAAAAATCTGATTAAAATTAAAAAAAAAAAAAAATGTATGGAGTCAACAACACAAATTTAAATGAAACCCCAACCTGACTCCTGAAAAAGTTCACCATTATGTTGAGATACAAACCCAATCCAATAAACTCATACTTTCAATTTTAATGGTACAATACTTACAGTTAGGGCCAGAAATATTTGGACAGTGACACAATTTTCGCGAGTTGGGCTCTGCATGCCACCACATTGGATTTGAAATGAAACCTCTACAACAGAATTCAAGTGCAGATTGTAACGTTTAATTTGAAGGGTTGAACAAAAATATCTGATAGAAAATGTAGGAATTGTACACATTTCTTTACAAACACTCCACATTTTAGGAGGTCAAAAGTAATTGGACAAATAAAGATAACCCAAACAAAATATTTTTATTTTCAATATTTTGTTGCGAATCCTTTGGAGGCAATCACTGCCTTAAGTCTGGAACCCATGGACATCACCAAACGCTGGGTTTCCTCCTTCTTAATGCTTTGCCAGGTCTTTACAGCCGCAGCCTTCAGGTCTTGCTTGTTTGTGGGTCTTTCCGTCTTAAGTCTGGATTTGAGCAAGTGAAATGCATGCTCAATTGGGTTAAGATCTGGTGATTGACTTGGCCATTGCAGAATGTTCCACTTTTTTGCACTCATGAACTCCTGGGTAGCTTTGGCTGTATGCTTGGGGTCATTGTCCATCTGTACTATGAAGCGCCGTCCAATCAACTTTGCAGCATTTGGCTGAATCTGGGCTGAAAGTACACTTCAGAATTCATCCGGCTACTCTTGTCTGCTGTTATGTCATCAATAAACACAAGTGACCCAGTGCCATTGAAAGCCATGCATGCCCATGCCATCACGTTGCCTCCACTTTGTTTTACAGAGGATGTGGTGTGCCTTGGATCATGTGCCGTTCCCTTTCTTCTCCAAACTTTTTTCTTCCCATCATTCTGGTACAGGTTGATCTTTGTCTCATCTGTCCATAGAATACTTTTCCAGAACTGAGCTGGCTTCTTGAGGTGTTTTTCAGCAAATTTAACTCTGGCCTGCCTATTTTTGGAATTGATGAATGGTTTGCATCTAGATGTGAACCCTTTGTATTTACTGTCATGGAGTCTTCTCTTTACTGTTGACTTAGAGACAGATACACCTACTTCACTGAGAGTGTTCTGGACTTCAGTTGATGTTGTGAACGGGTTCTTCTTCACCAAATAAAGTATGCGGCGATCATCCACCACTGTTGTCATCCGTGGACACCCAGGCCTTTTACAGTTCCCAAGCTCACCAGTCAATTCTTTTTTCTCAGAATGTACCCAACTGTTGATTTTGCTACTCCAAGCATGTCTGCTATCTCTCTGATGGATTTTTTCTTTTTTTTCAGCCTCAGGATGTTCTGCTTCACCTCAATTGAGAGTTCTTTTGACCGCATGTTGTCTGGTCACAGCAACAGCTTCCAAATGCAAAACCACACACCTGGAATCCACCCCTGACCTTTTAACTACTTCATTGATTACAGGTTAACGAGGGAGACGCCTTCAGAGTTAATTGCAGCCCTTAGAGTCCATTGTCCAATTACTTTTGGTCCCTTGAAAAAGAGGAGGCTATGCATTACAGAGCTATGATTCCTAAACCCTTTCTCCGATTTGGATGTGGAAACTCTCATATTGCAGCTGGGAGTGTGCACTTTCAGTCCATATTATATATATAATTGTATTTCTGAACATGTTTTTGTAAACAGCTAAAATAACAAAACTTGTGTCACTGTCCAAATATTTCTGGCCCTAACTGTAAGTATTCCCTATTATCAACATAGGCAATAAATAACACCATTTTTGTTAAAATAAAGTTATTTTATTAATGAAAATATTGAAGTATTAAAACATACCATCAACATCAACAACTCTTTTGTTCCTGATAGTAGAGTCAACTTCTGGAAAGGGAATTGAAGGTAGGAGACCCAACAGTTGACAATGTCAAAGGAGTACATACATTCGGACTTGAGGATACACTCAGATTGTCAAACAGACTAGAAGTGACATTAGAAAGTAATGAAACATTTGATAGGAGCGAGACACAAGAAGGGATAGACACAGCAGAGGTTGGAGATAAATCAAATAACAAGACATCAGCAGAAGATTTTTGTAGTTGTAGTTGTTGTTGTTACGAGTGCTGCTGGTTGTTTAGATTTTTTTAGGCCGACCTACTTTTTTGGCAGAAGGTGCAGCTGGCTGTGCTGATGTGTCCGGATTATTAGTGACCAAAACATTCTGGTTTTTGGAGACACAGCTTTGGACATTTCTCTTTCGCTTCCCTTTTGAGGGGCGCATTGGTGTACTGGTGTCTTGGGCTTCTGTGTGATGTGACAGAGGGTTTTTTTCAGTCTTCTTTGTAATGTTGGTACTCTCACCATGATGCACAGAAGGTAATTGAGAAGTTAAAGTAGTTTCAAGGACCGTGTGTTGTTATATGCTTGTTGTCTTTGACAATGGCTGTTTATATTTGTCAAAGTCACGATGTTGTAGAGTGGTAGCCAAATTGAATGCAGCATGGGGTTGTTGTTGTTGAGAAGTTGTTGAAATGGTCGCATAGTCTGGCAGGAGCGTTGGCGCATTGAGCAGCACTGTGTAACTCGGGACCTCAGGTACGATGTCCAAAAGTGGTGGTGGATGCAAGGTGGTGTTTGTTGTCAAAATAATTCCTTGCTGTGAATGTACTGTGTCTGTATTACTGTGCGCTGGTATAGATGCACTTTGCCACTGACTATGCGTTGGTCCAGGTTTTGAAAGTTGAAAAGTCATCCATGGCTGGTTGTAGTAGCCCTGTTGCTGGGTTGGGTAAGGCTGCTGTTGCTGCTGCTGATGTTGTTGCTGCTGCTGCTGTTGTTGTTGCTGCTGCTGTTGTTCTTGCTGCTGTTGTTGCTGCTGCAGCTGGACTGCCTGTCTATAACACCCTGACAGGCAGTCATGACATCAATCTAGAACTCTGGTGATAAGCTAACCGTCACGCACAGTTCCATGTAAAAGACAAAATGTCTTGCCGGCCTTTGTAGGTCGCCTTCCATGTGATCGAGCCGTCTGTTCAGTGCGCCGAAAAGAGTGTTCATATTCTCAAAACCTTTTTCTACGCACTGACCAAGCCAATTCAAACCATCATGAAAGTTCGAGCTTAAATGAATAAACTCGGGCATGACCGTCCTATCCCAGGCCTTCTGTCGTTGTCATGTAGTACCCACGAAAACCAAACCCTGAGGCCTGGGATAGGGGATAAACTGGAGTGCCGGCAACCTGAGTTCCAGATTCAAATAACTCTGCCGTTGTTGCCTCACTAGTTGTGGTCTGTGACATCATTTTGGTGGCGCTCGACAGTGGTTGGGATGGTATGGCTGCTGCTGCGGGGTCAGCAGTGCTGCTCCAAGTCCTGTAGGCAACAATAAAAATAAAATTAGGCTACAATTATCAACCTAATTTGCAATCTGTGGATTTAAAAAATTATATATATCAACAAATCAGGGACATTTTTCATTACTCAAGACAATCAGGTTTGAAAAGTAAAAAATCATTGTACATTATTTTTCCTTTGCACCACTCCTAACTTTCTTTTCCTCCCCAAGATCCTTGTTAAAGCGATCTTTCATTGAGCGCCACCAAGTTTTTAAATCCTTGACTACAGTTGAACATAAAAAGAATAGGTAGACATTAGTTGTGTTACAAATATAATTAACAAATAAATCCACATAAAATAAAAGAATTATGTACCGTATATACTCATGTACAAGCCGACCCGTGTATAAGCCGACCCCCCTACTTTTGCCCCCAAAATCTGGGAAAACCTATTGACTCATGTATAAGCTGAGGATGGACCCCATCACAGGTATACAGCCCCCAGCAGTGTGGTATACAGGCCCCCCCAGTGGTATACAGGCCTCCCCTGTGGTAGTATACAGCCCCCAGCAGTGTGGTATACAGCAGCCTCCCCAGTGGTATATACAGGCCCCAGCAGTGTTACAGCAGCCTCCACAATGGTATATACAGCAGCAGCCCCAGTGGTAGTATACAGCAGCCCCAGCAGCCCCAGAAGTATACACAGCAGCCCCAGTGGTGGTATACAGCAGCCCCAGTGGTAGTATACAGCAGCCCCAGTGGTAGTATACAGCAGCCACAGTGGTAGTATACAGCAGCCCCAGCATCCCCAGAGGTATATACAGCAGCCCCAGTGGAAGTATACAGCAGCCCCAGAGGTATATACAGCAGCCCCAGTGGTAGTATACAGCAGCCCCAGCAGCCCCAGAGGTATATAGAGCAGCCCCAGTGGTAGTATACAGCAGCCCCAGAGGTATATACTGCAGCAGCCCGCCCGCCACCCCCATCAGTATACAGGCCACCCCATTAGTATCCAGGAACCCCCCTTGCTCCGGAAACCTGTAAAGTAAAATCATTATACTTATCACTGTCCTATCGCCGCCGTCCCCACCGCTGCCATCGCAATCCTCCGTCTTCATCTAGCGTCTTCCGGCTTCCTCCTGTGGCGCAGACAATGACGTCATTGCCTGCGCCGACCAGAGGAAGCCGGAAGAAGACGGATGAAGCCGGAGGATCGCAATGGCAGCGGTGGGGACGGCGGCGACAGGACAGTGATAAGTGTAATGATTTTACTTTACAGGTTTCCGGAGCAAGGGGGAGGGCCCTGGATACTAATGGGGGGGGCCTGTATACTGATGCGGGTTGCCGGCGGGCTGCTGCAGTATATGACTCGCGTATAAGCCGAGGGGGGTACTTTTCAGCCCAATTTTTTGGCTGAAAAACTTGGCTTATACGCGAGTATATACGGTAAATTTACCACATTTTTTGCGGTCATTTGGGGTTGCACTGTCCCAGCCTTCCAACATTGATCTGCCAACTTGATCCCAGAGTCTTTGCAATACTAGTGTGTCAGAATGCCGAAAGTCTCGGGGGTCCCATATTGCAACTCTTTCTGGTATCAGAGGGATTAACTTGTAATTATCAATGAATGGTTTCCCTCCTCGACCTGTTGGAACCTATAACAAAAGTAAATTTGATTAAAATGTACATATTTTTGCTTGATTACCTAAAATTACACACATAATCAATTACGTACTCCGGCATTGCCAAGATCATCAACATGACTTGAGGATGAATCTTGCTCACTTTCTTCAACATCTCCGTCAGTGGAGGAGTCCTATAACCAAAAAACAAAAAAAATTAAAAACAAATCCAAATAAAATGACAGTCATCCGCATTGTCTCAAATTGAATTGGCCAAATGTGTACTACATCCTTACATGTTCCCTTTGGTCGACACGGTGTTCAGGGGGCTCATAATCACTATCAACTGACATTTTCTAAACATGTACAAAAACCAAAGGCACAGAGCACAACAGCGGCAGCAGCAGCAGCAGAGCTCACGGCTAAAAAAACAAAACAAAACAGTGGTACACATTACAATGTTCAAGGATGTAACTAGCTAGACAAGACAAAGGGTTAATGCTGTTACATTTTTCAGTTGCACAGAGTAGCATCACACTGTTATACTGGGGCCCTCAGTGTGCCAATGCGAGACTTCTAAGTGCAATGCCCATACTTCCAAGCTACCTACTACTAGAGGAGGGAAAAAATACATTTCAACAGCAGTCTCATAACTAACCACAGGAAGTACAATTCAATGTCCGGAACACCACCAACCAGCACCACCAATACCGCCAACAGAGAGAAGCAGCACAACAGGTGAAAGGAGTGGGCACATAGAGGATTCCACCATACACAACACCTTTCAGAAACTGTGAAGGGAGACAAAAGCAACAAAATGGAGCCCATTACAACATGGCAGGAAGTCACTAGCTACACAAGACAAAGGGTTAATGCTATTACATTTTTCAATTGCACAGAGTAGCGTCACACTGTCATACTGGAGCCCTCAGGGTGCCAATGTGAGACTTCTAAGTGCAATGCCCATACTTCCAAGCTACCTACTACTAGAGGAGGGAAAGATAACATTTCATTAGTCTCATAACTTACCAAAGTTAGGTGAAGTCAATGTCCATTACACCAGGAACCAGCACCACCAACAACAGCAACACACCAGACACCAGAACCATATGATGAGCACATCACTGCCCGGGAAAAGGAACTGACAAGGAAGATAAAAACATGACAATCACAAAAATGTTACAAAATAGTACTGCAACAGCATTAACGATACATTTTCATTTTCAACACAATACAATATGGTGGACAACACAGTAGAGACTACAAAGACAAAATTACAGGCCACCTGGCAACTTTATAGACAAAGAAAGCAAAATGGTGGACAATACAGTACAGCCTACAGCACAACAGTACAGTACGCAATGACACCATAGACAATAGAACAACAAAATGGTGGACAAGAGAGTACAGACAATAAAGAAAACAGTATAGGCCGCAATGACACAATACAGACACAAAAAGCAAAATGGAGGACGACAAAATAGAGGCTATAAACACAACAGTACAGATGCCAATGCAAACAAAAGAGAGAATCAAAATGGTGGGCCACAGAGTAATGGTCATAAACACAACACTACAGGACGCAATACACACATACAGTACTAAATAGACTACTAAATGAAATTACATGTAAAAAACATATAAAAATAACATGGGTAGGCAGTATTAAAATACAATATAGGCATTGCAAAATAAAGCAAAAAAAATATTTACCACGACAGCAAGGAGAGATCAAGACGTTTTCAGGTCAGCAAGGTGGGATCCATGAGTTCACGATCCAGTAGGTTCCGATCCAGGAGGCACAGATCCAGGAGGCATAGGTCCAGGAGGCACAGGTCCAGGAGGCACAGGTGCAGGAGGCACAGGTCCAGGAGGCACAGGTGCAGGAGGCACAGGTCCATCAGGAAGATCAATACTGTTCACCATTGAATGGATAATCACTTTATATAGTCTGTTTGTGGGCTGGGATATGGCGGCACATGGGAGGAACTACAATTCTGTTTCTGCTCATGCGCAATGAGTTGTACGCAGGGGCGGACTGGCCCGGGTTCCTGGGGGGCAACTGCCCTCCGGGCCGCCGGTATATGACAGTTCAGGGCCGCCCGGTACTGCCGACAGCCGCCCTGAATAGTGAAAGGATCATCATCAGATGAACTGAGCGGCTGTCAGCGCGGTGCGGCCGCAGTGGGACCGCCGCGCCCGGGCTTCATATCGCAGCAAGCAGGGCTGCGTTGTCCAGGCAACCGGCGGGACGCCGGTCGCGATTAAGCCACTGACTGTTGTCACTGCTAGCGGGCGGCCATCTGTCGGCTCGGCCGCCCGCAGCCGCCGCCGCAGCCGCACTCACCTCTAAGAAGAGCTGAGAGAGCTCTCAGCTCTGCACTGGGCTGCGCCACCGCCGGGCCGGTCCGGGCTTCCGGCAGCAGCGGGTTGTCATGGCAGCCACCCGGCTGGCCTGTGGGATGCAGGGAGTGGAGAGGGCGCCTGCGCCACTGCGCCAGGGAGGAGGGAGGGTTCAGAGCGGTGTGTAGCCTGCGTGCTACGTCAGCACGCAGGCAGTGAACCTTGTGAACCCACGGCACCTTATCCTGTTTGTGAACAGTACCGGCCGCGTCACTGCTAACAGAAGGGGTCTGAGGGTGGCCATATCTGCAAGCTGTGATGCAGCGCGCCTGGCTACATTACATTCCTGCCGCGGAGAAGAGCTAAATGGGACACCACCAGCCATGAGGTGAGCAATGTGTGCTGCTCCTCCATATAAAACTTGCCCATGTTCATGCATGGCTGGCTGTGATTGTGTGTCTTGCTGCATGTGTGTGTGTAAGTCTCTGGATGCATGTGTGTGTTTGTGTGTGTCTCCAGCTGCATGTGTGTGTCTCTGTCTGCATGTGTGTCTGGCTGCATGTTAGTGTGTGCCTCTGGCTGCATGTGTCTGTCTCTGGCTGCATGTGTGTGTGTGTGTCTCTGCCTCCATGTGTGTGTCTCTGGACACGTGTGTGTGTCTCTGGATGCATGTGTGTGTGTGTGTGTGTGTGTGGGTCTCTACATGCATGTGTGTGTGTCTCTAGCTGCATGCATGTGTGTGTCTGTTTCTGGGTGCGTGTGTGTCTGGCTGCATATGTGTGTACAAGCCTCTGCATGCATGTGTATGTTTGTGTGTGTCTCCAGCGGCATGTGTGTGTCCCTGGCTGCATGTGTGTCTGCATGTTAGTGTGTACCTCTGGCTGCATGTGTGTCTCTGGCTCCATGTCTGTGTCTTTCTGCATGTATGTGTGTCTCTAGCTCCATGTCTGTGTCTGTCTGCATGTATATGTGTCTCTGGCTGCATGTGTGTGTCTCTGGCTACATGTGTGTGTGTGCCTGTCTCTGGCTGCATGTGTGTGTGTGTCTCTGGCTACATGTGTGTGTGTCGTTGACTGCATGTGTGTGTGTCTCTGGCTGTGTGTGTGTGTCTCCGACTGCATGTGTGTGTGTCGCTTGCTGCATGTGTGTGTGTCGTTGACTGCAAGTGTGTGTCTCTGGCAGTATGTGTGTCTCTGGCTGCATGTGTGTGTCTCTGACTGCATGTGTGTGTGTGTGTCTCTGGCTGCAGTGTGTGTCTCTGGCTGCATGTGTGTGTGTGTGTGGCTTCATGTGTGTGTGTGTGTGTGTGTGTGTGTGTCTCCAGCTGTGTGAGTGTGTCTCTGGCTGCGTGTGTGTCTGGCTGCATGTTAATGTGTGCCTCTGGCTGCATGTGTGTGTCTGCCTCCATGTCTGTGTGTATGGCTGCATGTGTGTGTGTCTGCATGTGTGTTTGCCTGGCTGGCTGCATGTGTATTCAATCTGGCTGTGTGTGTATGCGTGGCTGGCTGTATGTGTGTGGCTGTATGTGTGGCTGGCTGGCTAGCTTTGGCTGTGTGTGGCTGTGTTTGTGTGGCTAGCTATGTGTGTGGCTAGCTATGTGTGTAGCTAGCTATGTGTGTGGCTGTATGTGTGTGGCTGTATGTATGTGGCTGATATTGTGTGTGTAGCTGGCTGTGTCTGTGTTTGGCTGGCTGTGTCTGTGTGTGCCTGTGTGTGGCTGGCTATGGCTGTCTATGTTGCTGGCTGTGGCTCTGTGTGTGGCTGGCTTTGGCTATGTGTGTGGCTGTCTATGTGGCTGTGTCTCTCTGTGTGGCTCTCTGCATCTGTGTAGCTGTCTATATGGCTAACTGTTTTTGTGTGGTTGTGACTCTGTGTGTGGCTGTGGCGGGCTGTCTATGTGGCTGGCTGTCTATGTGGCTGACTGTTTTTGTGTGGCTGTGGCTCTGTGTGTGGCTGTGGCGGGCTGTCTGTGTTGCTGGCACTGTGACATCCAAATGCTGTGTGAGTGTCCGACAGTTTTCTTAGATCACATCCATGTGCAATCTGTTTTGTTTCTCAGCAGCTATTACTGCTATTTACAGGAGCATTTTACAGTTGTCTCAGCTGAAGAATGAGAATGTATCAGTGAAAAAAACTGATGCCTCTCGGATGGTCCGTGTGCTGTCAGTGTGCGGTCCATGATTTTGTCGGACTCATAGACTTGCATTGGTGAGTCTCGCGCATGAATCGCAGACTGTCGCAGCATGTTGTGACTTTTTTCCCATCCAGAATCTGGATGATAAAAAAGCGTCCGACACTCGCCAATGTGTTTCAGACGTTGATTAACTGACTGCACTGCGATAAAATCACACATTGCACTTATCCGAGATTCACGCCAGTGTGTCCGTGCCCTAATAATAAAATCCATATAGTAATCCTACAATGTCTGCGGGACATGGTATGGGGGTGTTTATGGCTCAGTTAGTACACACTCCATACTTCTTGTTATTAACCAGTTAATGCTCTCTTGTCCACCGCACTTCAGTGTCAAAAGAGGAAGACAGTGAGACAGGCAGCAACATGGCATCAGAGAGCCCCTGACCTCGAAATAGAAGATCCTCAGATCCCGGTATTGTGACGACATATGAAGAAATATTTTTTTACATTTATATTACACTATGAACTCCACAGCACTTTACATACATCATCAACACTGTCCCCATTGGGGCTCACAATGTAAGCATCCTACCAGTATGTCTCATATTGTATATCACCTTTCTTTGATATCACCTTCACAAATATTGCATTTATTGAACTTGTCAGGTTTTGGATGTTTTAAGATTGCATTTGTTTGCAGGATGTCAGAATTGACTCCCAGAGCTGCTGGTTTGATGGTTAAGGTCTTACAGCATCTTAGATTTTTTTTGCTTAATGGTACCTCTAAGTTTCTCAATAGGGTTGAGATCAGGGGAGACTGGTAGCCACACCATGGTTTTCTCTACTTTTATGTCCATAGCAGCCAATTACTCAGGGCTATGCTCTGTACCAAGAGATGGTGCATTGTCATGCATGGGGATGATTTTGTACAAAGAAAAAAAGTGGTCAGTCTAACAGTATATATACTTTGCCGTGGTCCTTTTCACGCCTTCATGGACCCTATAGGGGCAAACTAGCTCTCTCCACATGATTACGACCCAAAACATGACTGCCACCTCCTTGCTGATGTGACACGGTGGCGGTCAACTAGCAACCATCTACTCCAACCATAATGGGAACCTCCTAGGCTCCCATTAGCTACCCCTCCGTCTGCAGAGGGCCGTGGGACGATGGGGGGGCACCGCTGACAGTGCCTAGGGCGCAGGAACTCCAAATACGGGCCCGGCTGGAGAGGGACCGAGATGGGCCGCCGATAATTTCCGACAGCACCCCCCCCCCCGGTCCTCACCCAAGGGCTGCCGGGAAAACTTTGCCACCCAGGATTTGCGTCGCCAGTCAGCCCCTGGTTGTACGCATTCGTATCAAACGCTGACATCCGCAAGACCTTGCGTACGCTTGCGTACCCATTGTTTATACGCATTTGTGGCACCCCGCAACGAGTGCGTCACAGGAGTGTATTGCATCCCTGACTGCAGATACAATATTCTCTGACTAAGCGATGACATGGTTAAAACTCAGAGCTCCATACCCTACATGCACATCAGAATAGAGGGCCAATAAGGTCCTGGTGGGCGGAGTGTAGAAGTAGAGTGTTGAAGTGTGGAGCCCACTGGGACGGGGCACTCGGTGCCGGACCGGGGTGCTGCTGGGGGATGTCACGGCGGTCCTGGTCCGGACCGTGTCCCGGGCCCACACAATAAAATGGGGGGTTATTTACAGGGGATTTGTCACTCGTGACGCCACCCACTATATGCGGCCAGTAATGGGGCCGCCGCTGCTGCAGAACCTCCGGGGATGATGGGTTAGCAGCTTGGATGGAATAGTTCCTGTGGGCAGAACTGAGTTCTCCAGGGCAGTGGTAGAGGTAGTTAAAGTCTGTGAGGATGTTATTGATGCTGCAGGAGAGTAGGGGTAGCAGTAGAGATGATAAGAGTAGAGGCAATGGCAGTCTATGAGGGCAAGTGGGACTTCAGCATAAAGATGACACACACACTCACGGTTTCTGTTGTTCTTCAAGTCTTTACTGGCAGATGGTATTACACAGTATTGTCCACGGAGTCTGTACCAGGTTGCTCTCACCCTGACCGGGTCCTTGGCTTCCTACTTAAATGCTGTGTGTGGCCCTGCTGCTGCTTGTAGCTATGCTGCTGGCCCTGTCTCTGCTCACGGGTACCAATATGCTGGGCAACTTGAGTCCTCTGTGTCACTGACCCCTCCGTGTTGCTTTGCTATGGTACAGTGAAGATGGTGGACCTTCACTATGCCGGTGTTTACTGTCCTGTCTGTCTCAGGCACAGCCTCGGATCCGGTATCCGTCTTGAGCGCCTCCCCGGGGTCAAGCTTTTGGGGTAACTCTTTATCCCGGGTATGTTCCTCTGTTACTCTGTCTCCTTTCCTCAGACCTCTCAGGACCTCCACTGACACTTGGCTCTGCTCCTGCTCCAGACTCAACTCTCCTCTCAACTGACCTAACTGTCACTTCTGCTCTGTGGTAAACAACTTTAGCTCCTCCCACTAGTGCAGGTGCCAGCTAAGCTCCTCCCACTTTCTAGTGTAGTGTTGTGTGGGGATTAAACCTGTGTTGTTTCTGTGGCATATTAACCCTTGGGGTGCCACAGAAGGAAGAAGGAGAAGGAAGTGGTCGGGAGGAACGTAGGAGAGGGGGCTCTGCACAGTCCCGTGCAGCCCCCTAGACCACCTACCGGTTGGCGCCATTACCCGGTGTCTCAACAACCGGACTCTGGGCGAACATCTACGGTCAAAATACACCCGCGCCCATCTACAACCGGATCACTGGTTCCGAAGCAAGCAAGTTGTTCAGCACTGCTTAGCAAACCAGGAGTGGAGGGATCGTTCTACAGGAGTACCCCACCGCCGCCGCAAACAGAGCCGTCTTGCCAGCGGAGTACCCACCAAAAGGACTCAGGCTCCCCTCACACCGGAACGTACACACCGGCAAGAAAATTGAAGTAGCCCCTTGTACCCGAACATGGCACACTAAGGCGACATCGGCAACTCACCTAGAACAAGTTTAGAATGGAGGAACACCGCAGAGCTCTGCGACAACACCGGTCATTGCTAAGTCCACCCAGTCCGTTGCCTGTTACCTGTATACCATGTATCACCTGCTGGTTACAGTAAAAGACCCGTTACAGAGACTATTGGTGTCTGTGTTTCTTCAGAACTGTTTAACTCCGCATACTAAGAGTAACTAAGCTGCCTCACAGCAACAAGTGCAGCTTCTGGCTCCGGGGACTCCCGCTCGTCCCATCTTGCTGCATTCCATCCCCCTGAGGCCCAAGCAGCGCCGGTGAAATCACCGGAACTCCCTTATCTGTTCAGCCAACTTTATTGATCTGGACCACCGGGCCCACACAGCCTCGGGCGTGGTACCGTGCCAGTCTTCTGCTCTGCTTAGTGACATCATTGAAAATGAGACCTGTCAGCTCATACTACACTATGCTTTAGTGTCAGAGCCGCTCTGTCACATGGATGTGTGTCCTCGGGGACGCACATCCATGTGAAGCAGGAGCTGCGATGGCGGTCGCGGGGGGCGGCTGGAGGCGCAGGCCCCCTACTGGTCCGAGCCCGGTCTCAGCCGCGACTGCTGCGACCGCGATCATTATGCGCGCTCAGTGCTGCACACCTCTTCCTCTTGGGGGGGGGCAGCTGCCCCCCCCCTGCTCCACGCTGGGTACGTCCATGGTGCGAGTGCATCTTTAAGAATGCTTTCATATGTGCCATTTTTTTATTCAAATACATTTTAATGTATTTTTATACCAACCAAATTAAATAGGGAAAAATAAGGTAAGAGTAGGGGAACAACATGTGCCATTTTTATGCAGTTTTTGTATACAGATAATTTGGTCCAAAGCATGCAGTGGATAGCAAAGTGTGTGTATGTACGTATAGGGTGTATGAAGTGGTGGTGATTTAAATAGGAATAATTCTATGTCTTTTTTTTCAATCCACTCATAGATTTTCTCAAAGATTTCAGCATGTGTGAAAGCTCCCTGACTGAACTGTCTACCATAAAGAATTAGAACATATGTTTATAATGTTAATAGCTAGAGATTTTTCCCTTTGGAAACTTAGGTTGTGTTCACAACAACTTGACATCTGTGTTGGAAGCTCAATATACCATAAGTATGCAAGTGCATTTGAATAAATTAGAATATCATCAAAAAGTTAATTTATTTCAGTAATTCAATACATAAAGTGAGACACATATACAGTATTATATATACAGTATTATATAGAGTCATTACAAACAGAGTGATCTTTTTCAAGTATTTATTTCTGTTAAAGTTGATAATTATGGCCAGGACCGGCATCAGGGCCTCACAGCCCTTACTCCAATCAGGGGCCCGGTGAATGGATGGGAGCAGGGGGGCCAGCAAGACTGACACGGCCCCGCCCCTTTTATTCCTTGGTTGATCGGCCCAGGGGCAGGAGGCGGCGCATTAATATCTCCTCTGTTCGGGGTCGGGCCCTGAGTGGCAGTATATACTGATTGGCAAGGGGCAGGGTCTGTGTGCAAGTAGCCGATCAGTAGCACTGCCACACAGGGCCCGCCCACCATGGCCGGACTTACACATGTGTGACTGTGGCTCCAGAGGGGGGTGCTGCAGGGAGACGCCGACACTTTGATTTGCTGCTCCTCTCACTCTCTCTGTCTGGCGGAGATCATTGTGGGGGCAGGAAATTCATCCTCCGACCTGCTCTGCTGCTCCAGCAGCCCTGACAGTCTGTAACCCTCCATCAGTGACTCAGGCTGAGATAGAAGCCCCAGCAGGATGTCAACAGTGTGAGTATGACCCACTGCTCCATATTGTGTGTAACGTCACTGCAGGGGGGATGTGAGGGTGCTATAGAGGGACGACATAACTCTCCAGAGGATGTAGGGGAAGGGGGAATAATTGTATATACTTGTACTGAAAGGTGAAGAGAGGGAAATTTATTGCTAGTGCTGTACAGTGCTTGTTACTTAGTTGGGGGGCTTCATTTTACTGCAAGGGTATATGAATCACCTAGGTAGGAGCCACATGGCAGTATATTCACATATACACATTGTTGTAAAATGACATCCTCCATTAAATGACTCCCTTTTCATATAATCCTAAATTAAGCCCCCTTTCCTAGAATATAATGCACCGCCATAGAACTAATGTTAAAGCTTTCAGGACCAGGGATACCGGCAGATACAGTACTCATATTACGTACTGTATCTCCTCCACAGCGAGAAGCCGCCGGATTTAATTTATAAAATAGTAAATGCCGACAATAGCCGGCAATACAGCAATAGACCTAATTTACCCTTCATATGCTACCCCATATGGTCACCATGTCTGTAGGGAGGGTGGGCACTCCCTGGAGACATGGTGCCCACATCTATTATTAACATTAAACCTTTGTTCTTCCCTGCGGCAGTCAAATTTTGAAATAATGCATATTTCACATTTTTGGTTACTACAATAAACCTCATTTCAAACCTGAAATATTACTGTGTCCATCAGTTATTACATATATCGCACTTAAATAGCTGTTGCAAAAAAACAATTTTAAACTAAAAAAAAGAGTAAGATTAAGAGGGGTGCCCAAACTTTTTCATATGACTGTAGTGTGGGCTGAAATTCCTAACCAAGAAAAATATCCTGAACTGTATGATATTGTCATCTCTCATATGGCTCATGGTCCATGCGGTCCATGCGGTGAAGCAAATCCAAAAAGTCCATGGATGGAAAACTGCAAGTGTACTAAAGGCTTGCCAAAGGAGTTAAAACAGCATACTGTTAAAGACTTGGATGGCTACCCATCCTACCGGCGAGCACACATTGATAACATTGTTCACAAAAAAAAATTATAAATAACTCATGGATAGTCCCATACAACCCGTACTTATCAAAACGCTACAACTCTGACATCAATGTAGAAATCAGTGCTTCAATAAAAAGGGTCAAATATCTTTTCAAGTACATCTACAAAGGCCATAACAAAGCTAATGTTGAAATAAAACAGACAACAGTCAATAACGATGAATTATCAACTTTTCTTGACTCAAGATATGTGAGTGCTCCAGAAGCTGCTTGGAGGATATTTGCATTTCCAATGCATTCACAGTCCCATGCCATTATACGTTTAGCTATCCATTTACCTAATCAACAACAGCTTTATTTCTATGAAAATTGTCAAGTCGAAGATGTCTCAAAAACTTAAAGCACGACGTTAACATTAATGGAATGGTTTTTGCTGAACCAATGTGACGACAACGCAAGGCAGTATTTGCATCGCGAGATTCCAGAGCATTATGTTTGGAATAAAACTTGGAAGCCAAGACAACAAGGAGTTAGCAAAGTAATTGGACGCATGTATACTGTTAGGGTACCTTTACACGCCGCTACGGCAGGATGGATACAACCCGCTACTTCACGTGCACGAGCACGCTCCAACGGTTACAAACGGTAATCGCATCACCTTTAGACGCCGCCACAAGGTGCGCTACGTTACATCTATAGCTAGCTACATCGCCGGGTGTCTCAAGTAGCCATCTGTAGCTTAGCTTACCTCATTTACACACCTCTACAACAAGCTAATATGGGCGGACCTGGTGCAGCAGGGACAGCACATAGGCGTGCCACAATTGTGGATTATGAGACGTCCGTACGCTGATAGGACAAAGCAATAACATCATGATTGGGCAGCCATCGCAGGAGGCTGATTAATACAGCACGCTCGAGCAATTGTGTAGTGTGACTGGTCAGCTCCTTAAATATGCCTCCCTATGCAGCGACTACCAATCATAACGCAGGAGCTTCCTCCAATGATCGCTGAAGGGGCGCGGTATCCCGGAGCCTGTGTCACGCCCCAGCTACATACCAGGTACTTAACCTGGTGTGTAGACATCACTTCTGCTCCTTCTTTACACGCCGATACAGCTCGCTACCATCGGCTTTGTAGCCATCTGTTATTGAGCAGTGCTCGGAAACAGATGTATCTGTTGCCGGCTGTGTCGTCCCGTCTTCAGACGCCGCTACTACGGGCTATATTGACGCTACAAGCTACATTTGTAGCCTGTAGCGGGTTGTATCCATCCTGTCGTAGCGGCGTGTAAAGGTACCCTTAGTGTCAAGGATCAAGAAAGATATTGCCTTCAGCTGTTACTGCTGCATGTCAAAGGATATACAAGTTATGATTACTTGAAAACAGTTAATGGAGTATTGCCCGATACATTTAAAGCTGCAGTTTTGGCTTTAGGACTTTTATTGGATGATACTGTTTGGACACTTACTTTAGAAGACACAGTTACCCTACATATGCCTAAGCAACTTCGCAAATTGTTTGCCTACATCTGTGTATTTGGATCACCTACAAATTCTGCTCAACTTTGGACAAATTTCAAAGAACATCTAATTGAGGATTACTGCTTACGTCTTCATAACAAAAGTGGAGATTGTCAAAATTGCCAATCTTATGCCATGGAAGATGTCCAAAATGTCTTACTACTGCATGGAAAAACATTTTCAGACTTTAATTTGCCACAGCCTGCAACTCAAGTTCCAGAACTTCCAGAGTATGATGAAGCTTACAAATTATTGTTGGCAACACAGAAAATAAACTTCTTAAATGAACAACGTTTTGCATATGATACTATTTTGAGTGCCATAGAAAACCAAGCAGATGCAAGGACAAAATGTTTCTTTATTGACGGTCCAGGAGGGAGCGGTAAAACATACCTACCGTATATACTCGAGTATAAGCCGACCCGAGTATAAGCCGAGGCCCCTAATTTTACCCTCCAAAACTAGGGAAACGTATTGACTCGAGTATAAGTCTAGGGGGGGAAATGAAGCAGACTCTCATCACTGTATACAGCCCCTCTCATCATGATAAATGGCCCCCCATTACTGGCATATAATCCCCCATCACTGGTATATAGGACCTCCATCACTGGTATATAGGACCTCCATCACTGGTATACAGTTTCCCCCCATCAGAGGTTACAACCCCCATCAGTGGAATACAGCCCCCCATCAGTGGTATATACAGCCCCCCATCAGTGGTATATACAGGTTCCCCTCAGTGGTATATTCAGGCCCCCCTCAGTGGTATATACAGGCCCCCCATCAGTGATATATACAGGCCCCCCTCAGTGGTATATACAGGCCCCCCATCAGTGATGTATACAGGCCCCCCATCCGTGGTATATACAGGCCCCCCATCAGTGGTATATACAGGCCCCCCTTCAGTGATATATACAGGCCCCCCCTCAGTGGTATATACAGGCCCCCTCGGTGGTATATACAGGCCCCCCATCAGTGGTATATACAGGTCCCCCCATCAGAGGTTACAGCCCCCATCAGTGGTATATACAGGCCCCCCATCAGTGGTATATACAGGCCCCTCCATCAGTGGTATATACAGGCCCCCCATCAGAGGTTACAGCCCCCCTTAGTGGTATATACAGGCCCCCATTAGTGGTATATACAGGTCCTCTTTAGTGGTATATACAGGCCCCCCTCAGTGATATATACAGGCCCCCCATCAGAGGTTACAGCCCCCCTCAGTGGTATATACAGGTTCCCATTAGTGGTAAATACAGGTAAACAGGTTTCCCTGTATTGGAGGTAATTTTCTTTTTAATGTCGCATAAAAATATAAAATATAAAATAAAACATGTCTCTATATAAAATTGTTACTTGAGTCTTACTGGGTTCAGTGAGGTCCCTTTCCGGGTCATCCTTCCCACTGTCCCAAGTGCAATATGGGGGACCCGTTTAATAAAATCCCCAATAGAGGCCTTGGGCGGGCTACAGGGCATTGCTTTTCACCTCGTTGGACCACGGTTCGGCCATGCCAAATGGGTTTTTGTTATGTGGTCTAAGTTTGATCAGTGCAATTTAAACATCCTAGTTATAACTGTCATCATCAAAACCAGCAAGGAGCACACAGAGTGCTAACTATTTTCAAAGATTTCCAATCATACATCGTCCATGATCTCAATGTCCAACAATACCTATAACTAGGTACATACTTATTCACACTCTGATACATTATTAGTTCAATACCTAACCAGGTTCTCTATAACTCACATACCTAACCAGGTAAACTTTAACTATTTACAGTTACATTCAGCAGTTCTACTTTACTTGTGCTGCTTCCAGGGTAGCGCATTCAAGCGATCTCCTCAACCGGGGAGTTCACGTACTTGCTGTCTGGCCAACAGCGCCAACTGGGGTAGCGCAACTGGCTGTTCTCTAGGGCTTGCCGCAGCAAGCACTGGGGATGTATCCTTGGTGCGCACTCTCCGCACATTCAGCGTTTAGAATCTTCTCTCAAACTGATGCCGGGTGTGCGCGACTCGATCCCGAGGGTACGAATCTCGTTCAGGATGCTGTAAGGTAGCGGTTAGGATCGGCACGACGGAAGGCAGTGACCCAGGCAACTGTTCACACAACACACAGTTTAATGGTACAGTTCAGGTATATTACAGACCTCCAGGTTCCAGGGCGCAGCCGGTTCAACTCTGTTCATCCAACACACACAGTACCTCTGTACCTAGGACAGGCTCTGTCCTGGCCAGGTCCACTGGTGAGGGCCAGGTCCTCACTGCTAGGCTGTGTTATCAGCAAACAACCACTCTCTCTATGCACCGTCCGCTCACTAGTCTCATGAACGTCCTCTCTGAGAGAGCTCCCAGGCTGTGCTAGCTTCACACAGCAGTTCCTCCTGTTCTCTCCCACTCCTCAGCCAAGGGCAGCTCATATCATCTTCTATCCCATCAGAGGTGGGCGTGAGTGCTTTTCAATCAGCACTCAGCTCAGATCTCACTACTGTTAACCCTGTGAGTGCTGCCACAGAGCAAAAGATACAATCCCCCATGTGCTGTACACCGGTCAGGGGACACATCGGGGTCGCATCACCACAATGCCCTTTCAACAAGTGTGATTCTACATCCCTCCTGGCAACGAACAGGTCTTTTCATACTTCAGGAGCTCGAATAAATCCCTAGCCCTTTGCCAGGTCGAATTTAGTGACAGTACCCACCACTCGTGGTCCTCACTCAGTAGCCTTAAGTTTGCAGGCCCGGGCCTTGACCTGCATGTTTTGCTCCTCCATCTCCTTCCACTGAGCCTCCCATTTCTGCTCTTTGGATTCCACCCGAGCCTTCTGCTGCTGGCAATATTCGCTCCAGCTCTGGGTCGTCACCTGGGCCTCTCCGGGGAACCCCATCATCTCATCCCCTGGATTCTCCCACCTGAACACAACCCTCTCCATGCAGACAGTTTGGGGCGCTGGCTCGGGTTGTAATGGGGCCATCAGCCAGCTCTCCAGGTGCCCTGACTGATCCCATACCATGTCACCATACATCCTACCGGGTGCAAGGGTCGTTGGGGGGTCTACGAGCTCAATTAAAGTGTCCTCAGCAACCAGAGCAAGGGCATCGGCTTTACCTGCTGCAGCTGCTCCACCATTGCTGGTCATCTCTTCCTCGTCCTCCTCCGGGGCTGGACTTGGGGATGCTGGCCAAGAGGCGGACCACCGCTGAACAATCTTCTCTATCAGGGCGTCCTTTCACCTCTCCACCGCAGCTGGGCCTGCTTCATCCGCTCCCCCAGCTCCTGCATTTTGGCTTGCAGGAACCCCATGTCCACCGGGGATGCTTGTTCTTGGGCTCTCTTCGGGCTGCTGTGGAAGCCTTCCGCTCTCTCACCATGTGCAGGAGTTCTATAGCCACTTCTCTCCATCACGCGTAACTGATGACTTGTTGCTGCTGGTTCTTCTTCCGCCCTCGCCCTCTCCATGGGCAGGCCCTTACCGTCATGTCGTCGGTCACACCAGTTCTGCAACCCAGTCCACAATAGGAGGCCTCTTCACTCCCACTCCTTTAGTATACATGGCGCTTGTTCTTTTTGGTGGGCACCATTATACAGTCTCTTGCAAAGTCTTAGGGTGCATGGACCCGGTTTACCGGTCGATACATCCTGTTCCTGACACCAAATTGACACGTCCCTCCAGGGCCGTGGGGTTCTCAGGACCGGGCCTGTATTTGCTCGGGTAGTGATAGCGGGTGACCCGGCTCCATGGCCCCGGCGATGTCATTCAAGGGGGGGTATTTTATGGGAAATTAATTCATTGGGATTTGGGATGGATGGCTGTCGTTGCAATCAGATCCTCTGGGGCCGAAGGTAATGCAGCTGAGGTGGTTCTGCTCTCCACGGGTAAAGCAAAGGCCCCAAGGCAGCTTACACAGTCTAAGTAGGTACAGTGCAGTAAATATCACAGTTTTACGCGCTCCAGGTGCTCCCAGCCTCCAACATTGTGCTGTGTCCTCCGGGTAAGTACTCCAGGCAACTCTCGGATAATTCAAGGACTACCTAGCGGGACCCCCTTCGGGTGTTTCGTTCTTGGTCATCTTCATGCACTGGCTTTCGCCCTCCTGCCCTGCGCCTCACACTCAGTGTCTTGAGCGGGTAGCCTCGGGTCCCTGTCGGGCAACCCAATCCTAGTTCCTTGACCCTATGCGGCCACCTTTCCAATGATTAAGTGTGGAAGTTGGACCATGGGGCCGGTCCCCTTTGTGGCCTAGTCCCTCTAGCTGACCTTGGGCCTCAGTCAACTCAGATGCTGGCGCCACGCCTATCAAAAGCTTCCAAACACATTATATTATCATATGGGCTGTTCTAAATTGTTTAAAGGCATGATAATCTTAGTGTATGTAAACTTGTAACTTTGCAGAAAGTGATAAAAATGCCTTAAAACGTTCTCTCTCTCTCATTATATTATTCATTATTATGTCATTTGGCAAATATAAATAACTAGCTGTAGAGCCCGGTATTGCCTGGGCAAAGTAACTAATTGTTCTTAGTTATAAGCTGTGTGAGGCAGCACTCATCTAGGGGGACTCGCTTGGCAACGGAAATGACACCAAACCAATTTTTTTTAACATAAAACATTATGTAGCAGTTTATTAAACTCATAAACTGCTCATATCACATATAATACATAGGACACATACATAGTAAAACTATTCAACATGACATTACATCTCACATAACAGCACATTACAGTTCACATAAACCCTTCAGAAGGCTTATGTACTTAGGTGTCCTGATTACGGCTCCATAGAACCCAAGGAGCACTAATCAGAGCTCCTTATGGAGGTTATGGCCGCCTAGCCTTATCCCCACTTTGTACATAACAATATTTACATCATGTTTGTCAACGGGACCTTAAGGACATTACAGTCGGTCCCAAGGGCGGTAACGCCCACCCGGAACTATTTACACAGATCAGTCTATACAATACTATATATGATGACAGAGCTCACCATAGTTACAGAGCTCATTATATACCGTACAAAACCCCCGTATGAGACATTTATAGTCATAGTGCATAGTACGCGTCCCCACCTTAAGGAACACCGAGACACACAGACCCCAGTCTCATAGAGGCTGCTATGCTGCACACAGCCTTCACGCATCCCCACGAGGTCAACGGGACCATATCATGACCTGACAGTCAGTCCCAATGGCGGCTATGACCGCCTGGCCTTTGAGCCAGTCCTCTGTCTCCACATGACGCATAGCATGCGGTCCATCATAATGCATCCATGGACCACATACATACTCATAGACACACACACAGTCCATCATAAAATATCCATGGACTGCTGCCCTTCCATGCCCAGTTTAGCAATTGGCAAACCTGAGCTATCAGGTAAAGGAGGCGTCCCCAGGGTCTCCTCAACACATGTTTCCAGGTTGCTAGCCACCACCAAACCTCCATACCAGGCAGGTCTCCAGGTCCACGGCGGCACCCCATCCACGTCCAAGCGAGCGCCTCCTCCAAGGTTCCCCAACTCTAGGAGCTATCTTAACCCCTGCATCTGGCCACAGGCTCACACACACTCGGTCAGAGGGACAGGTACCTCCTGCATGGAGATGGCAGGCCTCCCTTCACGTCCCAAAGGGACAGAATGCCTCTGACTCTCACATCCTCCTCACTGGCTGGATGTTTCTCACAGACTGGCTGAACCAGCTCACACAGCAACAGGCAGTTTCATATCCTGCCTGCCACACCCACACCTGGAATTCAGTGAGCAATCACCACCACTCAGCCACAGACCTAGCTGCAGTTAACTCCTTGTGAACCACTACAGACCTAACTCACACTTAACCCTGTGTGTACTGCTAGGTTCAGCAATCACCCAGATTGCAGCAGGCCATGTGAGTCATACCGGCCACGTGCTATTGCGCCGGCATGCCTTACAGCTGAGTGTATTTCTGTGTATGTATTGTATGTCCACTATACGTATCTCAATTCTGCCTACCCCAACCCGCCCCATCCACCCTCGCTCCCATCCCAAATTCTTACCTCCCTTTCTTCCATGGCCCTTGAGAAAGCAGCTCTTGCCTCCCTTTCTTCCATTTGTGAACTCATTTCTGCAATCTTTGCCTCCCTTTCTTCCATTTCTGTAAGTCTTGCTCATTGAGGCAAAATACAGCTTTTCTCTTAGCGTGTGACGACAATTATCCAGTCACATTCTTTTTCTTATGAGTCATAAGATCAGAATGATCAGGCAGTGACATGACATGGAATTTTATAAGCTAACATTCTACATTCTATTGTGACATCACAATGGAGGGGTTTGGCTGTGTAATGAGCATGGCTATGTAGAGTGGGGTGTGGTTATATGGAGTGGGTGGAGCTTGCCACACACATGGGTGTGGCTATGTGGAGTGGGGTGGGGCTATGTGGAGCAAGTGTGGCTATGAGGAGTGGGCGTGACTATGTGGAGCAGGTGTGGTCATGTGGGAGTGGGTGTGGTCATGAGATTGGGTGTGGCTATATGGAGTGGGCGGGGCTTGCCATGTACAAATACACTCAACTTTAAACAAGTATATTAGATTATAGTAATCCTAATTGACCTAAAAGGGGAAAAGATTATTCTTATTTCATGTCATATAGTGAGAAAAACATGCATATGTGTCTTTCTTATGGGGTACGGTGGAAATTGTGTTGGTGTAACAACATGCAGAGGTGCAATGTGGGACATATTTTGGAGCAGTGCAGGGTGTAGCAGACATTACGGAGTGGGTCAAGGTGTGTGGAACATTATGCAGTGGCGCAAGGTGTGGGGGACATTAAGGAGCAATGCGGGGAACATTATAGAGCAGTGCAGGGAATGGGGGAACATTATGGAGCAATTCACAGTATGGGGGAATACTATAGAGAAGTGTAGGGTGTGTGAGGGAATATTGGGGCACGGTTCAGGGTTTTGGAGACATTATGGAGCGCTACAAGTTGAGGTGGAACATAGAGCAGTGCAGGGTGTGAGGGACATTATGGAGCAAAGTGGGGATCATTATGGAGCAGTGCACAGTGTGGGGGAACATTATGTAGCATTGCAGGGTGTGGACGATATTATGGAACAGTTCAGAGTTAGGGGGTTATTATTGATAGGGGCAGTATGAGGGTGGCATTATGGAGAGGGACATTGGGGGAGCAATATTATGGTGTAGTAAAGAGTGTGGGTGATATTATAGAAATTGTCATTGTGGGGGGGGGAATATTGTGGAAAAGGGCAGTGTGTAGGCGGGAATATTATGGTGTTGGGAGAAATTATGGAGAGGAGCAGCGTGTGTTGGGGGTATTATGGAGAGGTACACTGTATGGGGGATATTATGGAGTGGGGCAGGGTGGGTGCATTATTATGAAGAGGTCCGGTGTGAGGGAAACATAATGGAGAGGGATAGTGTGGGGGGCATTATAAAGAGGGACGGTGTGGGGGGATATTTTGTACAGGTAGCACAGTGAGAATCAATTATTTAGTCAAGGGTGCACCATTAGACATATTTTATTTATTGGGCGGTATAATGATGCTTTTATATTTAAGGTCGCCATGTCGGGAAGTGCCGCAGAAGATGGAGAAAAGGGAAGTCTACTGAAACGAGCTGTGGGCATGAAATCTCATCATGGCATTGGTAGTATGACAAAAGGGTTGGAGACAAAAGATGTAAAGTTTGTGATACTGACCACATCTCGACAGTGCTTTAGTTTTTTGTATGGCCCACAGCTAGGACATACTAGGAGTTCATGTGATATAAGTATATCATGGGGCTGACCTGAAACTGCAATTGATCACTGTGCTAATCTAGGTGATGTATTCCTGTACTGACAATAGTTCTGGCTCTGCATTCGTGTACTGTGGTTCAGGTATTATAGCGCAATCCATAATATGCTTCATGTTAAAACTGATAAGTCCTCAAAACTTTGTTTTCAGATTATGAGGAGCATTTAGTTATGTTTTTGCTCCAAAAAGTGTAAATTGGGTGTGTTTACATCAATTTTTATGGAGCAGAACTCAAAACTTGGTTCTGCTGATGTATTATTGTAAATACCCCCTTTAATATTTCGTGGCCCTTCGGATTGGTTCAGTATGACAGTGTGGCCCTTGGACCAAAAAAAAATGTGTGCTCACCTGCTATAGCTTAAATATATATGGCTTATGGTAGGTGGGAGTTACAGATTTTACATTAGGGTCTGTGAACTTTAACTTACATTGCTGAGAAAAGGTTACCTGTAACCTATTTATATAGAAAAACAAAAGCAGATGTTGGCTACTCTGCTGTTGAGGATGTAGTTAATGTCTAAGATGAAGCTATGGACCTAGAAACCGTGCATTTATGCCATTATTTCTGTGGTGCACCATGTCTTCAAATTGAGCAGTATGTGCAGGGCGTAACTACAACATGTGCAGGGGTTGCGATCGCACCGGGCCCTGCAGCTAGGGGGGCCCCAAAAGTCCCTTTGGCCATAGAAAAAGGCTAATACTGTTAAAGATTTGCAATAATTGGGGGCCCCGTTGGAGCTTCGCATCGGGGCCCCATGGCCTGAAGTTACGCACTGAGTATGTGCATATTCACTGTTAATCAATATACTTGTAGTTGTATGCATTAAAGATTAAGGAAATGATGGATCATCTCACATATAGAGAAGCTTGTAAAATGCTGATTGTATCAATTCCTTGACCTCTGAGACAGAAATTTGCTGTATATACAGAATTCATGTACATAGGGCACATTGCTAGAAAACATCCTCTAATCATGTGTTACAATCACAGTGACAGACAACTATTTTCTGTATAATTAGTGGTATAATGCCTTCCATGACACCAGGTTGTCCCATGACCAGTGTATCCATCTAAGAGAATGCCAAGCATGTGAAAATCATTGGGTTTGTAATGGCATTACACCACAAACATCTGTGAGTCAAACGCATACTGACTTCTCCTTTTTTAAAGTACTGACTGGATATTTTTAAAGAAGCAACAGCTAGACATGTTAGTGGTTATCAGAGTGACAATTCATGTAGCAATAGAAGCGTTTCCAAAGACTGGTCCTATTGATCGTTAGGAAGCAGTTATATGAAGCAAGAATCATAAAGAAAACTTTAATATCACTTTGTCAGCCAGATGAGCTAACCAACATTATTCCTCCAGAGGTTCATCCAATCATTACCTACTTACGTGCATTTTTGGAGCAAAAAAGTTAAAGAAAAGGGTGTCTTACTTTTGGGGAAACAGGGTACTATAAACTATGACCCCAATTCATGAGAAAGTTTTCCTCAGAAATCTAGTGTAAAACGTATTGGAATTTTTTAAATGCTATGTGCAATTTGAAGTTACACCAAAATGTTCCTACTGTGAAACGGGGCATCAAAAATGCTTGAAAAATTCATCATAATTTATCTCTTTTCTGGATGGAGTAGTGCTTCTGGCGCAAGGCTGTTTTAAGATGAGCCAGACTCAATAGGCTGCAATAAACGTCTTAACAAATTTGGCAAATCTAACTTCATCGTTTCCTTCATTAATAGGGATGAGTGAACCCGAACTGTAAATTTAGGGTTTGTACCAAACATCTTGTGTCCGGTGCTGAGTCCCAAAAATGGACTTTTAACTGCACATCTGTTTCCTGTTCGAGTTTATTATCCGAATAAAGCTTGGTGAAAGCCTGCAGAGGAGCCAAACAGCAAGCTTTTTCGGTGTGCGCACATCTGGCTCTATCACAATCATGTCATGTATCAGCATGGCTCTGTTTGGCCAGCACACCACTTGAAAAAAAAATAATTTAAAAAAAGTGACGTTGGCTCCGACCTATTTTTGATAATAAGCAAAGGTAAAACAAACAGCTACGGGCTACAACCCCCTGCTGTCTATGTTACTTTGGCTGGGTATCAAAAATAGAGGGGATTCCACAACGTTTTTAAAAATTATTTAAATAAATCATTTTGAACAAACGGTGTGGGTTCCGCACCTATTTTTGATAACCAACTAAGGCAGGGGTGGGAAATCTCTGGCCCCAGGCCTCGATGATCTTTCCTGCAGCCCTCGGGCAGATTCCTTGTAACTGGAGTGCTCAGGCTGGCAGACACATTTTGCCAACTTTGTATGCAGTTGAAACGCGTAGTGGAGCTGTGAGGGGAGCTAAGAAGTTAATAAAAGGTTTGACATTATGAAAACATCTTACATGTCTGCTTGTTCCTTAGAGCGCTCCTAATTAGACCGCCATTACTATTTTTACATTTTGCCAACTGACTGCCTTAGCAATCCAGCTTATCAGTGATTTCTATCCCCCAGCCTCAGTCTCTCTAGTAACATATATGCTCTCTGTAACATGGTGTCCCTCCCCCGCCTGTACTCATGTTGTAACAAACTTGTCCATCCCCCATGTACTACTTCTGGTGGCAGATTGTGTCATTGCTCCTCTCAGCAGGAGGTGACTCCAATAAACAAACCCGTAAGAGACAGAATGGAACCAGGAGGTTTCTAGAGTCTTCACCATAGACTTTTCCATGTAGCCACATACTCAAATGTGGGTGTGAACCCTTCCCCCTCTTCAGGTAGATCCACAGGCACAGGACAATACATTCATGTTATGGGATCAGTCAATTAGTTGAATGCGGAGGTGGAAGAAGCTGAGATCTTAGCTGAGGCAAGATGTTGATGTCCGTGTGATTGCACTGTGTCCTTCCTCTCTTAGATCTAGTGGACTCTATCTGGACTAATTCTTCCATTAACCTGGCATCAGGATTGCCGAGTGACACCCACAGATCTGTGCCTTTATGTGGACTCACTTCATTTGTGCTGTTCCATTTACCCTGTTCAATAAAACTGGTTGGATCGATCATGGGCCTGGTTTCCCTTCCTGCTCTTTCGCACACCCCGTCACAAACTGGTTGACAGTGGAGGGATCAGAGCAGAAGGAATGGAGGACAGCGGCCCATCAACATCTGGAGCCAGAACCGCAGAGTACAAGTACTGTGGGGAGCCTACAAACAAAGGCCCGGGAATTAGGAGTCGGCTACAAAGGACTCTCCAAGGATCAAATAATTGAGGCTTTGGAAGGAGCTTGCCCTCAAGATGGCGCTGAGGAAGGATTCGCACAGCAAGGGGAGAAAAGGCGGGAGATGGAGGTAAATATCCCAAAATGTCAGTGGGTTGTGTGGTACGAGGAGGAGATGGCACTGCTTGGAGAAGAGGTCCCCATAGAATATAAGATGGAGGCCATTTACAGAGCACAGGAGAGGCAGTGCATGGTGGAAGCAGCTAGAAGCTCCAGACAGACTGTAATCCCAGCATCCACCATGAAGGAATTCCCCAGAGTGTCCAGCAAAGACTTTAAGCCATTTAATGAGGCTGCAGGCGACATTGAGGGCTTCTTCCAGGACTTTGAGCATCAATGCCGATTAATAGAAATCCTAGAAAGGGAGCGAGTCCGACATCTGGTGGCGCTCTTAGAGGGTGGAGCTACCGAAGCCTATAGAGCTATGAACCCTCAGTGGAACTGTGAGTATGGGGAGATAAAACAGACCATCCTGGAACATTATGCCGTGACCCTAGATACTTAGGGCTCAGTTCCGTACTTTAGCCTGTGATGGTGAAGTGTCTTTCAAATTGTATGCCCACAGGCTCAAACAAGTATGTCATCGCTGGCTGGAGGGAGAGGGAGCCTTAACCTGGGAGACCTTCCTCCAGGTCATCCTAAGGGTACCTTCACACGCGGCAATATTGCTAGGCAATTTCACTGGCAATTTGCTGGTTGCAGTGAAATCTTGGACACATTGTTCCATTTGTACACAGCAACAAAATAGAACAATATTGCCGTGTGTAAAGGTACCCTAAAAGAGCAGTATTAAGCCAAGTGCCCTGCTGAGATCCGGGAATGGGTACGTGAAAGGAGACCAGCCACAGTGGAGCAAGCTGCTGCTCTAGCTGATGAGGCTCTCACCATCAAGCCTCACTGGAAAAAATTACTAATCAGTGAGAAAAAAACTACCAGCTCTCCAACACTAGCGGCCCCTTGTCCTTCAGCCTCCAATATTCACTGTCCCACTAGACTATCAACTCACAGTGACCTTTGTGTGACTGTGCCTCCCATTACTCCTGCTTCTCCTTTGGGACTACGACATGGAGGAAGAATCACGGAACACAGATGTTATGGATTTGGGCAGTCTTGTCATCTGCAAGCTCAATGTCCAGGTGGAGGCAAATCAGCTACAGACCACCTTTGTCTTTCTATTATGTACAGACACCCTCAACAGAAGAGCTGGATTAAGTCCCTGAGAACTTGCCAAGTGACTCTGATATACTGGCTCCCCTACCAGGAGTCTATGGGGTGCGAGCCCCAGCCACCTGATCTTCTGATCTTCAGCACAAATATCTACAGGAGGTCGTGCTGGATGGTTAAAAAGTTTTTGGCTTTCTCGACAACGTGGCTTTTCTCACCATAGCTGATCCCCAAGTAATTTAACCAGAAGCAATGCAAAAGGGACCAGGAGTTGCCATTGAATTAGCTGGAGGTACCCAGAGATATATTCCAAGGGCGAGTGTGATTATGGCTTTTGGTGCAAAACAATGCGTGGTCGGTGTGATGAGCGGCCTCCCTGCAGACGTTCTTCTAGGAAATGATGTGGGGAATCTTCAATGCCACTTTGTCGGTGCGGTAACCAGAAGTCAAGCCAAGAGATCCGCTGATGTGGACATGTTCAATCCGTCAATGGAAGTGAGGCCACCAAAACTGCCGTCACAGCCGATGAGTGATTCTTTTTGTGGGGATCATATGAATGTCACTTGGGATAAACTTCAGTTTAGACAAGAGGTAGAGACTGACCCCACCCTAGCTATCTTTAGAGCTCGAGCTGAAATAGGGCAGTTAGGGGAAAACGGAGAAAAAATTATCAGAGAAAATGGACTTCTATATCGGGTTACCAACGCTGACTCCCTAGATAAGCCCTGGACGTATAACAAACAGCTGATTGTTCCTCAGAAATACAGAGTTTCCCTATTACATCTTGCTCATGAAATCTTTACTGCTGGCCATCAAGGGAAAACCCGCACCGAGAGATGATTGACTCAAATTTTCTATTTGCCTGGGATTTCTCAAGCAGTGGCACATTTCTGCCGAATTTGCGACATATGTCAGCGTAGAAGGCGACCAGGAGATCACCCAAAGGCACCCTTGCAACCACTCTCTATAATAGAAGAACCCTTTCAAAGAGTAGCTGTAGATATCATTGGACCTCTGGCCAAACCAAGTATATCTGGAAAGCAGTACATTCTTACTGTTGTGTACTACGCCACCCGATATCCAGAAGCTGTTGCCTTGTCAAGTATTTCTGCAGCCAAGGTGGCCGACGCCCTGGTTACCATTTTCACTAGAGTAGGATTCCCAAGTGAGATCCTGTCTGACCAAGGCTCCCAGTTCATGTCGGAGCTGGTACAGTGTCTCTGGCGCACTTGTGGAGTATGAGCAATCATAACGACACCTTATCATCCCCAAAAAAATGGACTTTGTGAACGATTCAATGACACTCTGAAGAATATGCTAAGGGCCTTCACTGACAGGGATTCAGACTGGGAGAAGTACCTACCCCATCTCCCCAGGAGTCCACTGGGTTTTTCCCCTTTGAGCTACTCTATGGAAGAAAGGTCAGAGATTCATTAACTCTGCTAAAAGAATATTGGGAGGGGAAAGTTGAAGATACAGGAACCCCTGTTGTCCCATATGTCCTAAAGCTTCGAGAAACCCTGACTGAACTTGCTAGTTTTGCCCAGAATTATGTGTGTATGGCTCAAACCAGACAGAAGACATGGTATCACCACAAAGCATGCTATCGGGAGTTTGTAGAAGGACTACAGGTCTTAATGACTGTTCCCCATCCGCAGAATAAACTGCAGACAACATGGGAGGGTCCCTTCCGGGTTCTCAGAAAACTGAATGTCACCAATTACCTTCTTGCTTTAGATGATCAGGGGCTAAGACAAAAGACTGTCCATGTGAATATTATCAAGGAGTACAATGACCGGACACTACCTGTGATAGCAAGCTGTCGGTTGGCTTCAAAAGACAGTCAGGGTGAGGAGGACTCACTACCTGATCTTGTGGAAGCAGCGAGAGCCCCATCCACTGTGGAACAGGTTCCTCTGAGGGATCACCTGGATTCCTTACAGTAAAACCAGATGCTGGGAGTGCTCCATCAGAGACAGGCTGCTTTCTCATCCCAACCAGTCGAACCACCGTCACCCATCATCATGTGGACACTCAGGGCATCCATCACATACAACAGGCTCCATACCGGGTACCAGAATCAGTTTGAAACACCATGCAGTACGAACTTGAGGAGATGTTACAGCTTGGGGTAATTCAGGCCTCCCATAGCCCTTGGGCCACTCCTGTGGTGTTAGTACCAAAGAAAGATGGGAGTACTCAATTTTGTGTGGACTATCGACAACTAAATAACCATACTGTCAGTGATCTTTACCCAATGCGCCATATTGACAAACTTCTAGACCAGCCAGCTGGGGCCCAATATGTCACTACCTTGGATCTCAGTAAGGCATACTGGCAAATCCCTCTAACGGAGGAAGGGAGAGAAAGGTCAGCTTTTATAACCACCTTTGGTCTGTATGAATTTCTAAAGATGCCCTTTGGAATGAAGAATGCCCCTGCAACCTTTCAGAGAATGGTGGACCAGATCCTCCGGGATTGTGGTGACTTTGCTTGTGCCTACTTGGATGATATTGCCATCTTCAGCCAGACGTGGGAGGAACACCTGAACCAAGTAGCAGTTGATCTTGACCGGATTCTTACAGCAGGCCTAACCATTCAACCCGATAAATGCCAATTGGGGATGGGTGAAGTCCAGTACCTAGGGCATAAAGAAGGAGGAGGGAAGCTACGTCCTGAACCTGCCAAAATCAAGGCTATTAGAGACTGGCCTGTACCCTAAACCAAGAAACAAGTTATGGCTTTTTTGGGCACTACCAGTTATTACCGAAAATTTGTTTCTCATTTCAGCACTGTGGCCAAGCCTCTTACAGACCTCACCAAGAAAACGATGCCCAGGCTGGTGACCTGGACTCCAGCCCGTGATGAGGCTTTTAACTGGTTGAAGGATGCCCTGGTCTGCGACCCCGTTCTGGCTGCTCTAGACTACAAGAGGAGATTCATTGTGCAGACGGACGCCGCTTCTCATGGACTGGGAGCTGTACTCAGCCAGGTGAATGCAGCTGGGGAGGAGCACCCCATCACCTACCTCAGCAGGAAACTGCTTGACCAAGAAGTGGCCTATGACTTTCCTAGGGTTATACGAGGACTCAGGTATCTGGGCCTTCAGCAGCGGTTGGGTTGTCACTGGTGGCCAGCCCAGACCCGTGGCCCTGGTAGTCAACAAAAAGGGGAAAATTTGAAAATAATAAAGTTCACGTGACGCCACCTGCAGATTTTGGTGATGATCACGAACGCCGCTTCAGACATCCGGGGGCAATAGTACGGCAGCTTCGATGGTGCAGCTCTCTGCAGTTGGAGCTGAGTCCCCGGGGCAGGACAGCACTTGTGGTGGTGCTGAATATGGTGTATGGGTAGTGCAGCGGCTCGGAAAATGGAGACACGGAGGCTGTATGACTCTGTACGGGTGTTTACTTGTCACTGAATAACACAGTTCAACATCAGTTAACAGTCACACAGTTCTGGGTAGATGGCCTAGGTAGTGGCTAATGAATAAGGTGTCTCTATATGGCTTTGTTAGATATCTCTCCTTACTAATCTTCCAGTCCTTGTTTGTGTGAAGCCTGGCTGGCTTGAAACCTGGCCTGGCCTCCTGTACTTCTGTCACCTGTGTTTGATATTGGGCTACCTTCGTGTAGCTTACCGCTATCTCTCTTCTGGTGGTGCCTGGCTCCCTTGTTGGTGGCTACACAGATGCCTGGGAAACTGAAGTCTCTATGGTAAACCGGTATTCTCTGCTGGACTTGGAGGTCTCCTACAGACTCGGACTCCGGTGTCTGGGATGCTTTCTGGGGTGAGCCCAGGACGGCTCCTCGGTCCCCAAACTGCTGCTCTTCCCTGGAATACCCCTTTCCTCACTCAAGGCTCCCTTTCTTTCTTCTCTTCAAACGTTCCCGGTCTCTAACTTCCTCTCGCCCTCACACTGCTTGCCCTGAACTCCTCCCACTGGGGTGGGTCTTCTAGCAGAGGATTTAACCCTGTAGTTCCCTGAGCTAAGGGTGTGTGGATGCGAGGAATAAGCCACATATTAACCTCCCCATTCACTTGACACAGGGATACCACACACACTGGTCTGGGTGCAGTACCCTTAGTGGCGCTCCGACCAGTGGGGCACCACACCTATGCAACTGTTGAAAAGGAATGCCTGGCTGTAGTATGGGCCCTTAGGAAACTAAGGCCCTATCTGTATGGACGAACTTTCACTGTGGTTACTGATCACAATCCCCTCACCTGGCTGAACAGAGTTTCTGGGGACAATGGATGCTTACTACGATGTAGCCTGGCTCTTCAACCCTATAATTTTACAATACAATATAGAAGAGGCAGCCAACACCAAAATGCAGATGGAATGTCCAGGCAGGAGGAGGCCTGAGTCCTGTCTACCATGACTATGTGTACTGGACGAGCCACCTGTGGAGGTCCCTAGTCCATACACAAATTGAGGGGGGAAGGGGTTGTAACAGGGTGTCCCTCCCCCGCCTGTGCTCATAGTGTAACAAACTTATCCATCTTCCATGTACTACATCTGGTGAGAGATTGTGTCATTGTTCATCTCAGCAGGAGGTAACTCCAATAAACAAACCCGTAAGGGTACCTTCACACACGGCAATATTGCTAGGCAATTTCACTGGCAATTTGCTGGTTGCAGTGAAATCATGGACACATTGTTCTATTTTGTTGCTGTGTACAAATGAAACAATGTGTCCATGATTTCACTGCAACCAGCAAATTGTCAGTGAAATTGCCTAGCAATATTGCCGCGTGTGAAGGTACCCTAAGAGACAGAATGGAGCCAGGAGGTTTCTAGAATCTTCTCCATAGACTTCTAGACTTCTCCATGTAGCCACATACTCAAATGTGGGTGTGAACCCTCCCCCCTCTAGAGGTAGATCCAGAGGCACAGGACAATACATTCATGTTATGGGATCAGTCACTTAGTTGAATGCGGAGGTGGAAGAAGCTGAGATCTTAGCTGAGGCAAGATCTTGATGCCCGTGAAATTGTGCAGGGTCCTTCCTCGATTGGATCCAGTGGACTCTATCTGGACTATTTCTTCCGTTAACCTAGCGTTAGGATTGCCGGGTGACGCCCCCGGATCTGTGCCTTTGTGTGGACTCATTGTGGCCTCGGCAGAATTGTCTTCATTTGTGCTGTTTCATTTACCCTGTTCAATAAAACTAGTTGGATTGATCATCGGCCTGGTGTCCCTTCCTGCTCTGTCGCACACCCCGTCACACTCCCAGCCTCTCCTGTGATGTCTATAGCCCTAGCAAACCTGGAAAAGCAGAGAAGCAACATGAGCGATATCACCTATTATCTTAGACATGCCAAAGAGAAACAGCCCCAGCCACCTCAATAGGGGTGAATTGATTGTTTAACCACCTATAGCCCAGTAATTTTAAGTTAACTTGTGTGGCCCCGAAGGATGGTAGAAATTTACAAATGGCCCTGAGCAGAAAAAGGTTCCCCACCCCTGAAGTAAGGTAAAGCAGACAGCTATGGGTTTTCATTACCAGGGTGGGAAAGGTGATGGTTAGTTGGCCCTTACCAGCCTAATTATCCCAGTCAACAGAGGCCCACAAATGGCATATCCATTAGATGCGCTAAATCTGGTGCTCTACCTGCTCTTCCCGAGGCCCTGTTGCGGTGGCAATCGGAGTACTAGTTAATGGTGTTAATGTCCGCTGTGAATTGACATCTTGACATAGAACCTAGAGGTTAGTAATTCGATAGGTGTCTTTCAGACACCCTCCATTACTAACCTGGCAAGTGAATGGTTAAAAACACACATAGAACAAAATCTTGATTTGAATAAAGACTCCCCCACAAGCCCTCATTCACCAATTTATTAGATAAAATGGTCCCACAAAACTCTGACATAAACCACGATCTCCAAATGTAGGTCTGGTGACTGGGAATAGCGGTAAAGTACAGCTAGTCACAGACGCTCAGTGACAACTCCCAACAGAGCTGCCGAGTCTCGGTATGTACAGCATTACACTGGCAGCTCTGATGGAAGTTGTAATCAGTACTTGCAGGGCACAAGCCATAGTTGTTCATGAGGTTACAAGTGTAACTGCCCCTCAGTCCATAATTTACAGTTGGCTAATGTAGCAAATTAAGAGGTTGTCTCTTGGACGGCTAAGAAAATCTATGTTAAAATAAACATTTTCACTACGTAGTGAAAAAGTTTTTCAAAGAAATCATTTAACTCTATTTTAAAAAGCCTGGAAAAACAAATATTGGGTGGTGGTTTTTGCACTTTAAAATGCTGTTAAGATAATGTGATACAATTATAAACATAGACCAATTTCATAACTTTTTATTATACGAATCTAGTTATTAGTTATTTGCATATTTCTAGCCATCATTAGTAAAAGCATTATTAAGCCATAGAAAAAAATTTGAAAACCAAATAAGATTTTATTTAAATAAAAAATAGATACTTCCCTTTTCCTTACCCAGCAGTCGTTTCCAATAGCTCAGGAGGTGCTTAGTAGCAGACAATGTTCCAATTAATGGGAAAATGGCTCCAAGTGGTGATGCCTGCCAGAGGTTTGGATACTGCCGCCACAGAACAAGTACCATGGTCATGTGACACCCAATTGAAAACATAGAACAGAAGCTGAATCGCCAGAGGAGAGATGATTTAAATACAGTTGTGGCCAAAAGTATTGACACCCTGCAATTCTGTCAGATAGTACTCAGTTTCTTCCTGAAAATGATTACAATCACAAATTCTTTGGTATTATTATCTTCATTTAATTTGTCTTCAATGAAAAAACACAAAAGAGAATTGTCCTAAAGCCAAATTGGATATAATTCCATACCAAACATAAAAAAGGGGGTGGACAAAAATATTGGCACTGTTAGAAAAATCATGTGATGCTTCTCTAATTTGTGTAATTAACAGCACCTGTAACTTACCTGTGGCACCTAACAGGTGTTGGCAATAAGTAAATCACACTTGCAGCCAGTTGACATGGATTAAAGTTGACTCAACCTCTGTCCTGTGTCCTTATGTGTACTACATTGAGCATGGAGAAAAGAAAGACCAAAGAACTGTCTGAGGACTTGAGAAACCAAATTGTGAGGAAGCATGAGCAATCTCAAGGCTACAAGTCCATCTCCAAAGACCTGAATGTTCCTGTGTCTACCGTGCGCAGTGTCATCAAGAAGTTTAAAGCCCATGGCACTGTGGCTAACCTTGTTTTGGAAGAATGTTCTCTGGTCAGAAGAGACAAAAGTAGAGCTTTTTGGGCAAAGGCATCAACATAGAGTTTACAGAAGGAAAAAAAGAGGCATTCAAAGAAAAGAACACGGTCCCTACAGATAAACATAGCGGAGGTTCCCTGATGTTTTGGGGTTGCTTTGCTACCTCTGGCACTGGACTGCTTGACCTTGTGCATGGCATTATGAAGTCTGAAGACTACCAACAAATTTTGCAGCATAATGTAGGCCCAGTGTGAAAAGCTGGGTCTCCCTCAGAGGTCATGGGTCTTCCAGCAAGACAATGACCCAAAACACACTTCAAAAAGCACTAGAAAATGGTTTGAGAGAAAGCACTGGAGCCTTCTAAGGAGGCCAGCAATGAGTCCAGACCTAAATCCCATAGAACACCTGTGGAGAGATCTAGAAATGGCAGTTTGAAGAAGGCACCCTTCAAATATCAGGGACCTGGAGCAGTTTGCCAAAGAAGAATGGTCTAAAATTCCAGGAGAGCATTGCAAGAAACTCATTGATGGTTACCGGAAGTGGTTGATCGCAGTTATTTTGGCTAAAGGTTGTGCAACCAAGTATTAGGCTGAGGGTGCCAATACTTTTGTCTGGCCCATTTTTGGAGTTTTGTGTGAACTGATCAATGTTTTGCTTTTTGCTTCATTCTCTTTTGTGTTTTTTCATTGAAGACAAATTAAATGAAGATAATAATACCAAAGAATTTGTGATTGCAATCATTTTCAGGAAGAAACTGAGTATTATCTGACAGAATTGCAGGGGTGTCAATACTTTTGGCCATAACTGTATTGTTCATTTTAATATTTTTCACATCTACTGGAAATTTTATTTAAATAATTGGAGATTTCAGACTAAAACTATTTATTTTTGACTGGTGATGGTCTGTATCGATCTGTAGTACAGGGAACATTTATTCCAGTTACAATGTCGCCGAACCCTGCACCACCTAATAGAACCCACCGCACCCAGACTTTGCCTAACATCACCGCCGCGCATCATCGAATGACTAACTTCACCTACACCCACCCGGTGCACGCAGGCACCATTAGACAGATTGCCAATATCTTTGGACACTAAGTGCGAATGCGCTCACCAGGTTCGCGCAGTGCTTGGACACCAGCACTCACCGCACAAGGAGGAAAGAGAGACAGCAGAGGGGGAAAGCAAAGCACAGGGTGGGAGACAAAGCACAGGGGGATAGAGAGACAGTACAAGGGGAGAGACAGCACAAGGGAGTGAAGGCACAGTGGGGAGAGAAAGCACAAGGGGGAGAAAGCACAGAGAGCGACAACACAGGGGGGAAGAGAGCACGGGGAGAGACAGCACGGGGAGAGAGAGCGGTCAAGTGGGTGAGCGAACAGGCAGGAAAGACAAAGAACATAGGGGTGAGACAAAGAACAGGGGGAGAGCATTGTAGGTGAGACAAAGCACAGGGGGGAGAGTGCACAGGAGGAGAAAGAAAAAGCACATAGGGCGCAGAGAGAGCACACTGGGGAAGAGAGAGCATACGAAGAGAGAGCACATGGAGAGGTATCACAAGGGAAGAGAGAGCACCTAGAGATGAGAGACATCACAAGGGGAGAGAGCTGATAGGGAGAGAGAGTGCATAAGGGGAAGAGAGAGTGAAAAGGGGGAAGAGAGAGTACACTGGGAGAGAGCACACAGAAGAGGGGCAGAGACAGTGCACGAGGGGGCAGGGACAGCACACCAGAGGGCAGACACACTACACGGGGGCAGAGACAGACACAAGGGGCAGTGACAGTGCACAGAAGGAAGAGAGATTGCACAGGGGGAAGAGAGAGTGCACAAGAGGGAGAGAGTGCATATAGGGGAGACAGCTCAAAGGAGAGAGCACATGGGGAGAAGACAGCACAGGGAGAGAGACAGCACATGAGGGGAGACAGCTCAAAGGAGAGAACACAGATGGTAGGAGACAGCACAGGGGGAGAGAGACTGCATACAGGGGGAGAGCACACAGGGGGGAGACAGCTCAAAGGATAGAGCACATAATGGGAGAACACAGCACAGGGGAAGAAGACAGAACACAGGGGGGAGACAGAGAGCAGACGGGGAGACAGGACAGAGGAGAGAGTACAGAGGGGAGAAGACAGCACACAGATGGAGAGAGAGAACAGACAGGGGAGAGCACACGGAGAGAGGAGAGAGACGGCCACCGCCCTCCCGCTCCAATAGCATCGGGCACCCATCTATTAATATATATTTGCCTAATAAGTGTATGAAGAATTCTGTGGCACACTTCCACTAAAAGCTTCAGGCTTTATTTTAAATATTTTAAAGCGTTGTTTCAAAAGCATGGCATAGTTAGGCAAGAGAGGTAGCACCAAGAGCTAACAGACGACAGCTGTTTTGCGGATATGTGTGATTCCATGGGTCTGTGCAGGCTTTTCCATTCATTTATTTGAACTACCCAGAGGACCAGGTTTCCCCAGCAGAGCACCATTCTCATCTTCTTGGATAAAATGGTATCCTTGTTTCTCGGATGAAGATTCCCCCTCGCATCTGAATGGCATGCTTTCTATTTATTGTATATTTGTGTAAAATGTCTTCCATACTGATTTTACATAAAAGAAATCAATTTATCTTTAAATGAGGATTTTGAAAGTCATCACAAAAATATTGTAGTTAATGGGAAGTGCGGAAAGAGAAGTGCCCAAGCGTGGTTGCTGGATGAAATTTTTAGGAAAAAGCGTATTGCAGAAGTTACATGATACAGAAAAATATCAAAATGAGTTATGGAAAGTTCAAAGTATTTAGTGGAAACTTATGTGGGTGATAGGGAGCAGTATATAGAACAAACAATAGTGGAGCTGTGCATTAAACTAGTAAGTGCTATAAATCCTTCAGAGTAAATGTCCACACTGTAATATGAGTTTGTTTTCTTAAATCCAAAAAGTTTGGTACTGATTAATATTTTAATCTGCAGATCCACAGATCCCCATCTCAGGATAAAATCATAAAATTGAACTCGGAAAATGCTGCTTGTTTCTTGTCACTAGTTTAACAGCTTATATTACAAGCATACTTTGTAAGTATTGATCTTATGAATTACCATAAATGGAATTTGTCTAATGGCAGCATAAAATCGTGATTCGACCCTGATTATACAAATGTATCACTTATTTTTCAAAGGGGTTTCCAAGTTTGGAATGAATGTTTGCAGTCACTCTATGTGACTGCAGACTTGTGAATCCTCACGGCATGCACAAAGTGTGCTGTAAGGCTAGAGTCAGATTAGCGCTATTTGCTGTGCTCAGGGGGGTTTTGTTAAAAATAAAGAATTTGGGAGCCTTGACGCAGTGTTACCGTCATGGTAACGCTGCATCAGCGCTGCCAATTCATCCCTATGATGACGGAGCCCCAAGCGCAGCTCAAACGTCGCCATCTGAGTGCTGGAGTTTGAAATCTCGCGATTTTTCCTAGCACATCACATGACGCACTCTGAAGCATCTTGTGATGCGCTAGGAAAAAGCGTGAGATTTCAAACTCCAGCACTCAGATGCCGACGTTTGAGCTGCGCTCGAGGCTCCGTCACCACAGGGATGAATTGGCAGCGCTGATGCAGCGTTAACATGCCGGTACCACTACATCGAGGCTCCCAAATTCTATGTTTTTAACAAAACCCCCCTGACAGTGCACGTTGTACACAGTGAAATGAATAAAAAGTCTGGTCACATAGAGTCACTGCAAATGTTTCTGCCAATTCTAGATAACTCCTTTAATATGCTGTAGTTTTGATGAAATCAATGTTAAAGGGGTTGTCTGGTCTAAATCCACAAGTCTGCAATCATTCTATGCACTCTTCTCTCTACCTGCCTTTGGACATACGATTTACCATATTTTTCGGACTATTAGATGCACTTATTCCCACAAATATTCGGGGAAAGTGGGTATGCGTCTTATGGCCAGATATACAGACTACTCTGGCTGAGCTTCCTGTGCTGGTGGGAGCAGCATCTCTGGAGCAGGCTGCAGAGGCAGCCATTGGTCATGTGTCCCCGCTCATTATGCTCATGTAATATGCACTGCATCCCACCTGTCTACCACCGGCGGGGGAGCAACACATGTTACATGTGCCAAATGTACAATAAACATCAAATGTCCATCAATTTTAGTTTCACCTGATAACAATAAATCTCAAAATCACCTGTGATTCCTCACAATGGGGCCCATTGTTGTAGTTTCATGTATTGTCCGTGGGCCCCATTGTGAGGAATCACAGGTGATTTTGAGATTTATTATTTATGTGCCAAATGTATACTGATCCCTCATCCTGGATATGGCACCCTGGTCACGCTACATGTCCCCCATGCTGGCGCATACACAAAATAATAAATGATTTAACTCACCCTCTGTTGCTCCCTGCCTGCAGTATCACTGCCATCTTCCTGTGTCTGTGCCCAGCATTCAATCATGTGACCAGCACAGCACAGTGACCTCATCGCTGTGTGTCCTAGTCACATGATTGAATGCCGGGCACAGACAAAAGAAGTCAGTGGCAATGCTGCAGGCAAGGTGCAATGTAGGGTGAGTTAAGTTGTTTATTATTTTGTGTGGGCACCAGCAGGGAGGGCCATATAGCATGACCGGGGGGCCATATCCAGGATGGGGGGCTATATTGCAGGATGGGGGAGCCATAACCATGATGGTGGGACCATATAGTGTGACTGGGGGGGCCATATCCAGGATGGTGGGGCTATATCCCAGGATGGGGGAGCCATATCCATGATGGTGGGACTGGGGGGGCCATATCCAGGAGGGAGGGCCATATCCCAGGATGGGGTAGCCATATTACAGATGAGGGATCCATATCTCAGGATTGGGACATATATAGTATCTGGAAGGGGTCCAGGATGTCAGCAGCAGATCCCCTTCCCATAACATTGCATTATAACCACATTTTTGCTTAATATTTTTCCCCTATTTTCCTCCTCTAAAACTTGGGTGCGTCTTATAGTTTGGTGCATCTTACAGCCTGAAAAATATGATAATCAACAAATAGTGAGCGCTGAGGTGGCTGACGCTCACTTACTGTTGATTGCTCCTGGTCCAAAGGTGGGGAGACAGAAACCAGCAGTGATTGGACGCTGGGCTCGCGTGACATCATAGTGTCACATAAGCCCTATGCACGCGATTACCGTCACCGCTGGAAAGGCGCCAGCACAGGACGTGAGTATAGGCTTTATTATTTTACCTAGGGGAGACATGGAAACAGAAGGGGTTGTCTTAGTAGTTTACTACCCCTTTGTAAGCTAATATTCTCCCTCATATGGAAACAATATTTTACTACTTACGGTAATTAAAGTAAAGCTTTGCATCAGAACAAAAGGTCTCATAATATTAAAAGCTGTGTAGAAAATAACACTTATATTTCAAACATCAACAAATCAGAATGTACATTTCATTTCTCCAAGTGCTCTGATTAACTGGAAGTTTGTGTGCGATTTTTTGAGGTTTTGTTTTTTGCTGGTTCATAAATCTGTCCCATGTTGTTAATTAGTGGACATTAATTTTATAAACCCACAGTATACAGAAATTAGCAATTATATCAAGTACCAAAAGCTTATTCATACTAGATAATACTGGTATAATGTTTGTATATTGTACATTATAGCGAGATTGCAGTATTGTAAGAATATTGATTTGTTAAAACATCTGCTTTATGTTATTAAAAGCTGTAAAATAGAAATGTATACGGGATTCTCTTTTCAGCCACAGATATGACATCTGACACTAGCCGTCTTTGAATCACAATGGCCACTTACACGCGACTACATTTCTGCTTATCCACAGTAACTTACTGCTGCAGTGAAATCATGGAACATTATTCCATTTGTACACAGCAACAAGATAGAACATGTATCATGATTTCACTGCAGCCATAAGTTACTGTGATAAGCTAGAATGTACCGTATGTAAAGTGGCCATAACACCCCCGACAATGATTATACCCATTTTTACAGATTCATATGAACAACTGGAGCAAGTCCCACTCTGTTGTAGCCTCGATCAAACACAGAATAAAATTGTCCTATAAACACATCGCCCAAAATCCACAAAGGTCCTGCCGGTGGGGGAATGTCCTGTCCTTGGAAGCCACTGCTGCAGTAGTTTTCTCCATCCTAGCAAACAAGGAGAGATTGTATATAATATTACTAATGGTAATGAATCAACATTTCCAATGAAAGTCCTTGTATATAAATCTCCATAACTGAGAATTTGGTGACTTAAGTTTTTTTCCTCACTTTATACATTAGCTTTTACTAAGCAGATTGGCTAGGGCAAAGTCTGTCTGAGGAATCCTGGTACTACAAATAGAACTTTATAGGAGAATGTCCACAAAATATCAACACTTACCTAATTACCCAACCTTTTACTGGGAATAGTATCAGCATGAAGATAAACTCCATTTACATAGGTTAGACTAGCCGAGAATGTTTGTTACAGTGAAGGATCACAAGTCCGTATTATCCACTGCCAGGCACTAAAAATAATAGTTCTAAGAAAATGCTCTCTTTATAGTGCAGCACAGTCACACACGTTAAAGGGAACAGGTTACGTGGAAAAATGCTATTAACCTGTAGAAATGGGTTAATCCACAGGTCAATAGCATTCTGAACCTGCCCAGTGCTTTGACATTAAACCCCGCAGCCAGGAGGAAATTAACTTTAATCGCACCGGCAGCACTTTAGTGTTAGTTATGGAGGTGGCGCAGCCGCGCAGGCACAGGTTTTGTCACTGATATATGTATGGGAGTTGGGGCTGTAACCCCCCTGGACTGACTGACAGCTGCTCTGCATTAGAGGAGGTTGTCAGTTGGTGGGGGAGTGCAGTTATGCAGCGGGCCCTAAGGCCGGGGGTACTCGGGACCGGACCGGTCAGTTCTTTGAGAGATAACGGTGATAAACGAAGATTTATACATTGTGCCTGTTGGCCTTTAAAGTGATGGTGGGGTTAGAGTAGGTGATAAATTCCAAAGTGTCAAACTACTATGTATACATAATAAAAAAGCTTAAGTGAAAAAGAGGGTTGATTATTATGAGAAAGTTTTTATCCAACAGGATGGGAGATGAGGAGCCTATCTATATCACATGAATCTGCAGTATTCCTCCCCTCCTTTTTATGTCCTAGGAATTCATAGGTGTGCCTTTGTGATTGACGTATTTCCATTAACATTAAAGGTCTTTGGTGAACCTCTACCAGTTCTAACACTGGTAATTCAGCAGTTACTTCAATTACTCCAGATTCTTTTCCTTTTTTCCTCCTCTTCTCCCATCCTGTTGGATAGAAACTTTAAAGGCCAACAGGCACAATGTATTAATCTTAATTTTTTCACTTGCCACATACTACAGCTCACCATCAAAGGATCACAAGCACTTGGACGAACAAAGAAATTCTTTATTTGTAAAATTAATACATTTTGTGTATGTTATGTTCCTTTTTTTGATCAGAACCTTGAAAAAGGCCTTAGTAGGGCCGAAATGTTGGTTATTACGGTGTGTGAATACTGTGTGGCAATAAAAAGAAAAAACATTCTTGACCTTTAAACACTTTGTGTGGTTAACCTTTGTTTCTGAGAATTCAGGTGTGCCCATCCTTTGGAAAGACAACCTGGACCAGGCTCATCCCCAAACTGAACGCCCAAGCTTGTTAACCGTGGGAGGAACACTACTCAGACAACACAGGGTGAGGGAACCACAATATTAAGGCTTTATTGGATTGCCAAAGAGTTAACAGCATATAACACATAACTAGCAAAACAAACAATGTAACAGGCAACAGAGTCTCACCCTTCCACTGGCTCATTAGGGATTAGAATATAGCACAGCAAAGTCTGTAGCCAGGTAACTGGATCGTCCCAACCTGGATTGCTTCCTTATGCAATCTTTGTCATCACAGCCGAATCCAATAATTGATGCTGAAGTCCTTGTGGTTTTATAATCCAGGTTCTGATCCCCTTGGTCGGCACCGAAATGCCTAGGCCTGGGGTTATGGCCGGCCAATCGGATCCGAAGATTCTAGATTAGCTGCTTGTGTCCAGTCCACGCACCTCTAGCCGGGACCGAAATCCCTAGACTGAGGCCCTAGACAGAATCTTCAAAATCACCCTGGTTAATGAACAGGTCTCCTTATATACCTTCAGCCCTCATTGCAGGATATTGGGGACTTCATGATTGGTGGAATAAGACTGTTCTCTCATTGGCTCGCTTCCAAGCTGCCTGGATAATCATCATTTATATGATGATTGACAAAGAGGGGTCAAGGAGGGTGACATTTAGTATGCCATCCATAACATTAAACAATGGTATCTGCGGCCATTTACATAGAGTCAACAATCCACAGTGATACAATGGCATTCTAACAGAATTAAAGGTGCCTTCACACCAGGAGACGTCGCTAGCGACATCCGAAAAAGTGACGTCACAGCGACAGCGCGACGCGACCGCGAATTATCGCTGGTCGCAGGTTGTCAGGTTTACGGGAAGAACGTAAACCTGTCAACCTGCGACCTGCGATAAGGCTGGATCGCGCCGTGTGACATCGCCAGAGCGATGTCACAGCGATCCAGCCTATACCGCAGCGTTGCTGCGGATCGCTCGCTGGCTGAGCCAGCCCAGCGAGCGATGTCACCGCCCCATCGCTGCGGCATCACCGGCCGCAAACGATTCTGTGTGACAGGTGACCAGCGACGTCGGAAGCGAGCGGGCACCCGCTCATCGCTTCGACGTCGCTGGTCACATCGCCCAGTGTGACAGGACCTTAAGTCCCTCTGACCTTCTAGAGGAGAGATAATTGCATTACATACGTCAACATCATCAAACCTCTACAAGACTTTAGGAAACTGGGTAAACAAAATACAAAATCATGTCTGGCTAGATTTTAAGGACTTAACCTATGAGTGGCATATTACAAGTTTGCAAACCAAAATACAATATTGTCAGGATAAATAAGAAATCCTCCTACATTATATATTAAAGGGGTCCATTCCATCACAGGTACCACTGCAATGGTGGCTACTCCTTGCTCTCAGGATGCTGCTGTGCCGCCGGGTGTTCGGTGTGGCCTCTTGCCCTCCAGATTTGGCTGCCGGGACGTACAGCTCCGCACAGCCAATGACTCTGGCATCCTTTCTCCAGCTCTCCACTCTAGGGTGAGCTCTTTTGCTGCTCCACTCCCCAGAGATCGTCTCTCCACTTCCTCTCTCTTCCCTCTCCTCGGACATTCTGCCTAACCCCTCTTCCTGAACCAGGGCAGCTACCCTGAAGTTGGGTTCTAAAGCTCCCCCTTCTGGCCTGGAGTCAGTAAAAGTGTTGCATTCTGGTATTACCTAGCGTGGGGACCTGCTCCTGCTTCCAGGCATGACATCACCCCCTGTGAGGCAGGCTATGACACTGTGGCAACCGGACCACTGATGTGCCACAGTTACAGCCGATGCTTTTCATACAGAGTGGTGACTGAACTAAGTCAGCTAAACTCTTTAAGCACAATACTTGAGTCATTCCGCGCCCCAAACACGCTGATTAGACAATGCAATAGCATCATCATTGGCCAGCCTGCGCAGGAAGGCCAGCTAATACATGACACCATTGCAATTGTGTAGTGTGAATGGACAGCTCTTCCAATATGTCACCTGTGAAGGGACAGCCAATGGAAACACAGTAGCCACCACCAATCATCGCTGGGGGGGGCGGTATCCAGCACGCTGTGGCACGCCTCTGGGAAATCAGTAGACGAAGCTGATTCCATCCCTATTGCCCCTTCACAGGCCGAAACCAGGGAAATTCACCTTCAGGGTTGCGTCTGGTTTTTGAGCAATGCTCTGAAATCGCAACCGGGAGCAACTTTCAAAATCACCACCGGGTTCCACAATTACACACCGCAATTTCGTAGCAATTTCAGGGCAACGGTGACGGAACTCCGGATTGCCTCTCAGTTGCTACACCGTAGTTGCGACGTGTAAAGGTACCTTTAAAGGTACCTTTACACGCCGCCACAGTGCCTAGCAACAGGTATCAACCGCACGTGCACGCGCACGTTTTTGACGTGGATACCGATCGCTGATGCCGCATGTACACACCGCCATTGCGTTGTCAACTGAAGGTATCTTTGTTCCCCGGAAGTTCCAACAGATCCTGCGGCTTACTTCCTGTTGAATACCTTCGCTGCTTCACACGCCGCTACCACAAAGGAATATGGGCGTACATATTTCGCGCCGCAAGTACATAGGCGTGACAGAGTTGTGTATTCCGTGACGCTAATAAGCTGATTGGACAACGCAATAGCGTCATGATTGGCCAGCCTGCGCAGGAAGGCTGGCTAAATACATGACGCCATTCCAATTGTCGAGTGGGAATGGATAGCTCTTTAAATATGGCACCCTGAGGAGGGACAGCCAATCGTAACACAGTGACCCCCACCAATCATCGCTGATGTGGCGTGGTATCCATGACGCTATGACACGTCCCTGGGAAATCACTAGGCGACGGAGATTCCATCCCTGTGCCCGTTTAGACGCCACTACCACGGCAATTGTGCCTCTGTGTTGCCTTGGGTTTTTGAGCACGGCTCAGCAACAGGTATTGGAATCAACTGCAGGACACCGGGAGGAATTTCCCTATTTACACGCCGCCATTTCGTAGCAATTTCATGGCAACAGGCACAAATATCCCCAATGCCGGGCAGTTGCTACCTTGCAGTGGTGGCGTGTAAAGGGACCCTAAGGTGTTTGATTTTGCCTCCCATTGATTTCAATTGGGTTCAGAAGTTCGGCGATCATATGCCAATTCGGCAAACCGAACCCGAGCTTCAAAAGGTTTGCTCATCTCTTCTGATAAGATATATCACAAAATTGCTTATTTTGATATATACTATTGATTCATGTAATGAAAGTTAAAATGACGGCTATGCTTTAAGCCTCATTTACATATGAGTCAAAGTAGCAATTTTCAGTCAGGGAGCAATAGATGTAACAAGTGAAAAAGTAGATAGCATTATCTTTCAGAGAGCAACATGACCATATAACCAGTTTGAAGAGTGGATCGGTTTGACATGTTCTCATTAAAGGGAATTTGTCAGCAGGTTTTTACTATGTAACCTGAAAATTGCATGCATTAAGCGTTAACACTGAGATATCAGCCATGTGTCTCTTATCACAAAGTGTGTTGTTTACCTGCTATGCTTGTTTGAGCTTCAGTAGCTTATCATTACTCAGACTGATTAGAAACTTAGATTCTCAGGCACCAGTGTTAGGCTGCTTTCACATTCCGATTTTTTGGGATCCGTGGCTGTCCGTTGTAAAACGGACAGCCATTGATCCAATTTGGCCCCCATGTTAGCCTATGGGCATGGATCGGATTTGCCCTTAGTGGCATCCGATTTTTGTCAGATCCGTTTTGGTCCGATTTTTTGCTGTACCCAAAATCGGAGCAGTCTCCGATTTTGGGCACAGCGGATCAAATCAGACCGAATCAGATCCAACATGATCCGTGGCCCATAACATGGGGGCCTATGGAGCATGGTCCGAGAAAACATCGGATGCTTTCTCGGACCCGATTTTAGTGTACTGAGCATGCTCAGTACACTAAAACTGCTCCTCCCCAGCTAATTTCACTTCCGCAATGTATATATACATACATACGTATGTATACATTGCGGAAGTGAAATTAGCTGGGGAGGAGCAGTTTTTGAAATTCAAGTAAAATCAAGTGTAAAAAAAAAAAAAAACAATCCTCACCTGTCCAGCGATCCAGCGCAGTCGGCAGCTCTGGATGTACAGGATCTGGCCTGACGTCACAGTCACATGAGCGGTTACCGTGGTAACCGGTCATGTGACCAATGACGCTGAGCGAGGTAGCCCCGCCAAGCCAGGTCCTTTCAGCATCCAGAGCCACCTGCCGACGGCGCTGGATCGTGGGACAGGTGAGGATTGATTTTTTTTATTTTAAACCCTTGATTTTACTTAAATTTCACTTCCATAATGTATATATACATTTCGGAAGTAAAATTACTCTGCACAGCGCTTTCTGTGTCCTTTCTGTGTCCGGATCTGTGATAATCACGGACCCGGACACAGAATAGGTCACCCCCTGTGGTGTCCGTTCCTATCCGTGGGATCCTACAAAAAGTAGGATCCCACGGACAGGAAAAAAATCGTAATGTGAAAGCACCCTTAGCCCACCATCCGACCCCTTCTCAACACTGTGCTCAGCGGTGTTGCACTGGTCTCAGTGAGCAAGTTTATACTTGTCCACCTCCGCACCCCCTTCCTCCACCTTTGTCTGTAACCTGCATCTGCATGGGTGAAATAAAGAAGCTGCAAATAGAACCATACAAGCGGTGAGTGCCGTCTCTTAACTTCTTATATTACTCAGACTGAGTAGTGCGTGAGCCCTAGTCCAGCCTTCCTCCTCTTTGTGATTAGCAGGTTCTCACTGTCCATAGACATTGCATTCAGAGCTTAATGTGGGTGGGGGCAGCTCTTTGACCTCTGCTATATGGCTGTATCTAACAACTTTGATTGTATCAGAACCGCTGCACCCATTAAGCTAAGTGTTACATTGTTGGATTCAGGGTCTCTTTCCCTACATCATGCTACAATAAAGTGAGGTAGCAACAACCTGACGTCAGATTCTCTTTATGAAACAATGCAGTTTTTGTTTAGAGGCTTACTTTCATGAACTTACCAGAAGTGTATACTGTTCAGATGTTAAATTGTAACTAATACCGTTGATTACAAATGTCACGGTGGGCATGGAGCTTAAGTTACTGCAACTAACACCATACTAAAACATAAAAAGAAATATAGGTTAGTATCTTACCTGCAAATAGCCTCTTCACAGAGGAGGAGAGCAGGGACTCTAGTCCTCAAGGTGAAACTTTACATTTTAACCCCTCAAGGATCAGATAGTTTATAGGTTTTGCGCTTTAATTTTTCCCTCCCCATATTCCACGAGCCGTACTTATTATTATTTTTTTTTTCCGTCTACAAAACTATGATGACTTGTTTTTTGTGGGATGAGTTGTACTATTAAATTACACCATCCGATTTTATCATGTGGTGTACTGGAAAGTGGGAAATAAATTCCAAGTGTTGTAAAATGGCAAAAAATGTGCAATTCCAAAGTAGTTTGGGGGATTTTTTTTATGATTACAGTGAAGGGCAGCTGGTGGTGCTGAAGTTTAGCAGCGCTCGCTGCTAAACTTCAGCCGCCGATGTCCGGTTCCCGAATCCAATATTTTTATCGGACCGGGGCAATCTGGTGCCAGAGACCCCCATGTTAGGGACCGCCGGATCGCCCCAGATTCGGGAGGATCTGGGAGGATCTGATTTGGGCAGAATTTTGCCCCAGACACAAAAACTTTGCAAACAAATTCCGAATTCTCATAGCTTCCATCCGGCCCCATAGGGCTACATCAACGCTAAATTGGGTCCGGGGCTGTCTGGTTTACACCGGACAGCCCCAGACCTGATGCTGCCGCAGTGTGAAGCTGGCCTAAGTTATTAAATGATTTTTCTCAGCTATTAAACCACAATATTAGGCCAGACAGGGATGCTTAGTGATGTAGTAGGAAGTTGCAGGGGCAGGTAGTGATAGATTTGGGCATAAAAAGTAGGTGACAGGTTCCCTTTAAAGGGTTAAACTACCTTATTTGAAAAATCAATTGTTTTGACAATTGCATGAGCTTTTAGATGCATGAAGATAGAATGCTTTTCAGGGGAGAAAAAAAATAATGTTTTTTGTTGTCTCAAGCAACTTCTTTAAAGAGCGAGTTTCAACATTAATAATGTTCAAAATTACAATGGCAAATTTTGCAATTTACTTCCTATTAAAAATCCTCTCTGGTGGGATTTTTAAGTCTAATCTTTACTGCTCATTAAATAGGATACTGACAACCACTGCAGTATAGCAGAGGCTGAGCATGCAAAGTGCTTACAAGCTCTTATTAATAGAGCTTGTAAGCTCCCATCTAGAGCTTGACCGGATAACTGAAGCCTACCATACAACCATCTTTAGTACTCCTCTGCCTTTCCTAAATGATTACCGCAGCGGAGGGCAGATAGTTTGGGCCAACAGTGCAACTACAGTATGCTGCTGGGGTGAACAATCAATATTCAGTGAAGGGAAGATCTGCATCATCATTACTGGAGGAGGCCTTAGAGAGGCTTTCCCATCTTCAAGATACTCTCCCAATATGTAGTAAGTGTAATAATAATAATATTATCGAACATCTCAAATTAAAATGTAGTATAGTTCTGCTGATCATTTATGTCACTTACCTCATGTGCAGGGTATTGCAGCTTAGTTAGTTGGTGCTCATGGTTGTAACCATGGATACCTAGGCTGCAATATCCTGCACATTAGGTAACAGACATGGCTATATCAGGAGAACTATACCATATTTTAATTGGAGGTATTTGCTAATATTATTATTAGTACACTTACTACATGTTGGGATAGGATCTTGGAGTAGGGAATACTCCAAGAGGGGCACAAAAGAAAACTGTTGTACAATCAGGGGAGCAGCGCCAATTGGAGGAAGTATTCAGTTTCACTAATAAGAGTTACAGGTTCTCTTTTACACAGCAAAAAAAAGAATACACATATTCTGCACCAATCTGTTGTAAGAAAAAGCTGTACTGGGCATACGGACATTGTATTTTAGAGTGTTGTGTTTGAAAAAACAGGCATACTGGTGGTGCTCATTCAAGATTAAGGCATATCCATTTGTAGACTTAAAGAAAACATGGCAGGTCTTCACATCATAACATCCTCTTTATTTCATCTCCTTAAAATTACATGCGATAACTGGTGTACAGGCACAGCATAATATCAGGATGACAGCTGTTTTGTGTCAGCTCGACACTTCTACAGATCCTCTCCTCAGATTATGCAGAAGTGTCGAATTGTCACAAAACAGCTGTCATTCTGATACTATGCTGTGCCTGTACACCAGCCATCACATGTCATTTTAAGAAGATGAGACAAAGAGGATTTTATGAGGTGAAGACCTGGTGAGTGTGATTTTTTATTTAATTCTACAAGTTCTCTTTATGTTTGTGTCTCTTACTTCTCCGTCTGTTTCGGTGGCTCCAATATACTCTTGCAGTAGCAGAATATCAGATGATGGCCCTGTGATCATCGAGGTTCCAGTGTCTACAATGGCCTGACATCCTTGGATGCAAAATGTTGTTTCTCCTCCTACCAGGATGCTGGATAAAATGTGAAATCAATTCAATTTCTTACAATAATACCCTATTAGAGTAATTATGTACATGGAATACATTAGACCAGGGGTCTCAAACACGCGACCCGCGGGCCACATGCAGCCCCTGGGGCTTCCCTGTGCGGCCCCGGCACTGTGGACAAATAACCATGCTGGCGGTGGTCCAGTGCATAGGGCCGCCGCGGTCTCCACAATAATATTATTTTCGGCTGCTTCACTGTCTCTGCCGCTAGCTTTGCCACTCTGTAAGTTCAATACAAGTCCTCAGCCAATGAGAGGCCCGCAAGTGACGTCATATGCTGACGTCACCTGCGGGCCTCTCATTGGCTGACGGCGGCTTGCACTGAATTGGCAGAGCGAGCGGCAGAGTGAAGCGGCCGGAAGTAATATTATATATACCCTAACCATGCTGGCGGTGGTCCGGTGTATGGGGCCGCCGCGGTCTCCGCTATAATATTACTTCCGGCCGCTTCACTCTGCTGCTCGCTGTGCCAATTCAATGCAGGAATCCCCAACCGCTGGAGTCCGGAGCCTTCCACTGCGATACGCCGAGGTTGTACAAGGTTGCAGAACCTCCAAAGGAGAGATGCAAACCCCCCACATCTGTTATTGGCACCCCCAACTAGACCTCCAGGTACCGCTCATCGGTTGTGCTTTTCCCCCCCTATTATTCCACATGAGTGAGTGTGAGTGAGTGTGAGAGTACAATATGGGGGCCAGGATGTGGACATTACTACACTATGACATCACTACAAAAGCGGACTAGCATGGGGGACAGGATGGTGACATCACTACAAAAGGGGATCTGCATGAGGGTCATCATTACAAAAAGGGTCCAGCATGGGGAACATTACTACAGAAGGGGATCAGGTTGGGGATCTTAGTACAAGAGGGGGACCAGGATGGGGAGCAGTATGGGGACATTACAACAAGAAAGGGACCAAGATGGGGACATTACTACAAGAAGGGGATCAGGATTTGGACATTACTACATTGAGCAAAAAAATCTGGTATTACTAAAAATGTCACTTAGGGTACCGTCACACCAGGTGACATAGCCGGCGATTTCGCAGGTGACGCAGGGGCGAGGCCTATCGTCAGCGTCATCGTCGGCGAGTCGCCCTGTGTAAAGTGGTGATTTTGAGCCGAAAAATTGGCTGAGAGTGGTCGCCTGGTTTCAGAGCACTGCTGTGAAACCAGGCAACCACTCTCAAGCGATGTGTATGCATCACCCCGTGTAACATCGCGATTGGCGATGTTACAGGCGATGGGAGGCATAGGCTCCCATGTTACAGGATCCCTGCTGGGGTTTCTAGACATACCAACAGCGACGTCGCCTGAAACATCGCCAAAGCGTCGCCAGAGGTATCGCCACGTGTAAACACGCGACGCAGGCGGTGTACCAAAAATGTGCGCGCTCCCGTGCGCCGCCTGCGATATCTCCGGCGATGTCACCTGGTGTGACGGTACCCTTAGTCCTACAAGCAATGCGGCCCCCCGATAAAAAAAATTTCTATGTGCGGCCCACCAACCCAGCCGAGTTTGAAACCCCTGCATTAGACATAACTCAGCGCTAAACAATATACATCCATTCAAAAGTTTAATGTCCTTAGTCCTTCTTCCCACATGTAAATTTACTGCCTTGTTCCACTATGTTTTTACATCAGGCGATGGGAGGCATAGGTTCCCATGTTACAGGATCCCTGCTGGGGTTTCTAGACATACCAACAGCGACGTCGCCTGAAACATCGCCAAAGCGTCGCCAGAGGTATCGCCACGTGTAAACACGCGACGCAGGCGGTGTACCAAAAATGTGCGCGCTCCCGTGCGCCGCCTGCGATATCTCCGGCGATGTCACCTGGTGTGACGGTACCCTTAGTCCTACAAGCAATGCGGCCCCCCGATAAAAAAAATTTCTATGTGCGGCCACCAACCCAGCCGAGTTTGAAACCCCTGCATTAGACATAACTCAGCGCTAAACAATATACATCCATTCAAAAGTTTAATGTCCTTAGTCCTTCTTCCCACAAGTAAATTTACTGCCTTGTTCCACTATGTTTTTACATCAGTAATTGCTGTTTAAAGGTTTTTTTTGTATGTTTTAAACATTTTTATGTGTCTGGTGGAGATCTGACACAGCGGATTTTAAATTATTTTTTTTGCATAAAAACTGTGATTCTGCAAATAAAAAGGAGATTGTGCTTTTTACATATATTTTTTTCAGACTGCCCATAGAAGCCTGTAGGATAAAAAGGCACCCAAAAATGTGAATAAAAATTTGAACATATGAATTATCATGAAAAATACTAAGATATGAGAGTCGGGAGGCGTGGCCAAGCAGCATGTGAGAAGGACGTGCATCCACAGAGCTCCTGCACTACCGGTCTAAATTCAGCCGCTGTTCCCCACAGCACGGCCGTTAACTCACCGGTATAGTACCATAAGGTCTGTGGGCACAATCTGAAGCCGGCGGTACAGCTCTTACCCCGCTGGGATGCCGAAAAAAGCCGTCAGAAAGAAGGCAGGGGAGATGGCCCTCTGCTCCCAAAATGGTGCTGCAGCCTCAGCACAGGCTGTGGAGGAGGCGGTCTCCAACAGTGCAGCCAGAAACAAGGAGATGGTGGCCAGGCTGAGGCAGTTTGCAAGAGTGGAGGAGATAGAGAGAGGATCCCAGCCATCCCCAGGAGACAACACTGATGCTGGAGGAGAAGGTACAGGGTCCGAGATGTGTGAGGAGGGGGAGGAGGACATTAATGACACTGGCGGGCAGGAGACCCAGGAGCCCCTATTCAGCTGGGGAGAGCTGGTGGAGCAAAACAGAAAGCAGTTAACATCACTGCAGCTACATGTCCATGCTGAGCCCACTATGAAAGACATTCTAATGGCAGTTATGCAATGTGGGTCTGCTATCTCTAATGTACTCACTCAGTTGGGATTTCTGCAAGAATCTATGCAGACAGTCAAGCATGACTTACATACAGTAAAAGACAGAACTGGGCAGCTGGAACGCAGGGTCGATACTGTAGAGGCTAAAGTCACTAAATCCCTGCAATATCATAAGGAGACCGGGAAGGATGTGGATGCCCTATGGACTAAGACGGACGACCTGGAGAACAGGCTAGACGCAACAACGAGCGTATAGTGGGTGTACCAGAGAGATGTGAGGGCAGAGACCCTACAGCCTTTGTGGAGGATTGGATTAAAGGTGTAGTTGGCTCAGACACCCTGACTCACCTATATGCGGTGGAACGTGCTCACAGAGTCCCTGCTCGCCCCCCTCCTCCTGGCCACCTACCACGACCTATATTGGCCAAACTCCTTAACTATAAGGACAGAGACATTATCCTCAGGTTTTCCAGAGAACATCATGATGTGACCATTGAGGGATCCAGAGTCTCCTTTTACCCGGATTTTTCGCCGAAAGTGCAGAAAATGAGAGCAAAATTTACTGATGTCAAAAAGAGGCTACGAGTGCTTTGTGTTAAGTACTCCATGATATTCCCGGCCAAATTGCGGGTGGAGGCCGAGAATAAGACTCATTTCTTTCTGGAGGCAGAGGCTGCTGCGGAGTGGCTAGACATCAATGAACAGCATTTGGGGAAGGGGGGAGCGGATCGTGGTTGATGATACGGGCTCGCAAATGTATGGTTTTCAGTACATGTCTTGATGCTTACTTTGTGCTGTGGGGTGGTACCCTGACAAGTGGGGGCATAGCGGCGAGGAGTGAGACGCCCGGTGCCTAGTTGGCTCTTCATTTAGGGGTCAACGTTTGCCCTTACGGGAATTACATTGCACGACTAGTGTTGGGGTGTTTTGTACAGGGGATGGGAGAGGGGGGGAGGGAAGTTAGGTCCTTTGCTACTATTGCACGTGTTAACCTGTACATGCCCAGGAGCCATCAACGAGGATTGATACCTCTTTTACTCTATAGATATGGGAGACATCACAGTCCTTAGCTGGAATGTTAGGGGGCTGAAATCTCCAGTCAAGAGGCAGGCGATTTTTTCTTTTATTTCAGAACACAAGCCAACAGTGGTCTGCTTACAGGAAACGCACCTTACCAGTGAGAAGCTCGATATTTTAGACAAGAGATGGATACAGGCAGGATACCACTCTACACATTCACAGTTTTCTAGAGGGGTTAGCATCCTGGTCAGACGAGATGCCTGGTTTGAGTGTAGACGGGTGGTGGAAGACGATGAAGGCCGGTTTGTTGTTCTATATTGTACGTTATATGCTGTTTCTCTGGTGCTTGTATCTATCTACATCCCCCCGCCATATAGCAGTAATTCTCTGTATCGTATAATGAATATTCTGAGGGATTTTCAAGGGGTCCCGTGTTTATGGGTGGGTGACTTTAACAACATAATTGACACTCATTGGGATAGGGGAAATCACGCACCAATAAAGTCAGGGGGTAACTGTACGCCTTTTGGGACGCTTATACGCGAGTTGGCACTAACTGATTTATGGAGGTGCTACAACCCTGAGGTATACCAATACTCGTGTTTCTCTTCTACATTCTCCTCCCTCTCCCGTATAGATTTAGCCTTGGGGAATGATCCTATGTTGGGAAGGGTTGTGTACGCTAAATATTTACAAAGAACGGTATCGAACCACTCTCCTATACTTGTTAAGATTAGGGGGGGGTGCATGGAACCGGGGAAAGGCCCCTATGGCGATTGAACCCATTCTGGATGCAGCTAGTGGACAGGGCAGGTAATTTTGCCTCTGAACTGCAGGAATTCCTTTCTTTTAATATAAACACGACATCAAGCCTGATAGTCTGGGAGTCTTTGAAGGCGTACTTGCGGGGCATGTATATCCGTGAAATCTCTAAGATCAGGTCTAGCACTAGAACTAACTCAGAACTTCTGCTGCGGGACTTGAAGGCTGCAGAGGAGGCCTTGTCGGTGCGGTTCACCCCCTCTACACAACGGAGACTTAAGGAGGCTCAGACCCGTGTGAATAAACTGACTCTGGAAACGGCGGCACAGAAACGTATGTTTCAGTCGATCCAGTATTATGAGAGTGCGGAGAGTGTGGGACATCTGCTTTCGGTCATCATGTCAGCACAGAGGGGGTCGTCATTCATAGCGGGACTTCGAAGGGAAGACGGGTTATTAGTTACGGACACTCCTGATATTCTTAATACGCTGGACCTATTCTATGCTGACTTATATTCCTCTCATGCGGGGGGATCTGCAGACGAGCTTGCTGGCTTTATAGGGGCTGCTGGCCTTCCACGACTCACGGACGCGGACAGGGCTTTGCTGGATGAACCTTTGGGTCTGGAGGAGTTGGAGGGGGCTTTAGGCACTATGACGAATGGCAAAACTCCACGGGTGGACTTCTTACCGGTGGAAGTTTATAAGGCGTATAAAAACAGTCCTACTCCCAGTATTGCTAGACACGTTTAATGACAGTCTCACGCAAGGGACCCTGCCTCCATCTATGCGGGAGGCAATTATTACTGTTTTGCCTAAGAAAGATAAAGATTCTGCTTCTCCAGCTTCCTATAGGCCTATTTCCCTCCTGACAGCAGACATCAAGCTTCTGGCGAAGGTGTTGGCTATACGCCTTTCAAAGGTTACCACCTTTGGTGCACCCGGATCAGACTGGTTTTATGCCCCGTAAGTCAACGGCTCTGAATATTCATAGATTGTTTTTAAATATGCAGGTTGAGGCGGATAATGTGGGGCGGCGGGTAGTCCTGTCTTTGGATGCCGCCAAGGCATTTGACAGCGTGGAGTGGCCGTACCTTTTTGCGGTACTGGAGGGCATGGGCTTTGGACCTGGCTTTATTGGCTGGATCAGGCTCTTGTACTCTCAGCCACAGGCACGGATACGGGCCAATGGTTCACTGTCTGGGTACTTTCCTCTTCAGAGAGGTACGAAGCAGGGCTGCCCGCTGTCCCCGCTGCTTTTCGCCCTGGCTATTGAGCCCTTGGCTTCGAGGATAAGACGTGCTCCGGATATTGAGGGATTTCGATATGGCGAGCTGGAGGAGAAGATGGCCCTCTATGCGGATGACCTTCTGTTGTTTTTAGCTGACCCTGATACTTCACTTCGCAATACCATGTCGCTCCTTACACAGTTTGGGGCCGTTTTGGGGTTGACCGTAAATTGGGAAAAGTCCTTGCACCTCTAATGTCTACGATTAAGCAGAAGATTAAGGCATGGGCCAAGCTACACCTCTCGGTGGTGGGGGGGGTGAACCTGCTGAAGATGGTGATCATGCCTCGGCTTTTGTACGTCCTTCATAACTCCCCAATTTGGCTTCCACAGAATAGATTTTTTTAAATTAACGCCTTATTCAGGGAGCTTCTTTGGGGGAAAAAGGGAGCACGGATAAAATTGGAACACCTGCAGAGGGGTAAGGAAGAGGGGGGGCTGGCCTTGCCCAACCCTTGGCTGTATTTTCTGTCCTCACAGTGTCAGCATTTGACTGGGGGCGCGGAGCACTCAGTTGCGGGGCAGGGGGGAGGAAAGGGTATCCTTCAGTTTCTGGGGGGGCGAGGACCGCTGCTGGCGAAATTAGAAGCTGGAACCCTTCGACCCTGGGCCCACAGGCTCCCCACGGTGCTACTCATGATTAAAGTATGGGAAAAATTGAAAAGGCTGAGAGGCACCACTGGTTTTACACGGTATACCCCCATTTGGAACAACCCTCATCTGCCGCACCTGCAGGCGCTGAGGGGATTCGCGCAGTGGCGACGTGTGGGCATTTTGTGGCTCTCTCAGCTGGTGGAACGGGGAGTCTTTAAAACATTTGAAACCTTGCAGAGTGAATTTTCGCTCCCACACTCCTCGTTCTACCAGTATTTGCAGGTGCGACATGCCTACATGGCGCAGGCTCAAACACATTGTATGGACATACACCATGATACTGCTATCACTATGATTGGCGCGCAAACCTCCACTAAAGGCATAATTTCCTTTGTATACGGATACCTCTTGGCAATGGCTCTGTTAAAACACCCGATACGGGCACTGGACAAATGGGAACAGCAAATAGAGGGTATAACAGCTGAACGTTGGGAGTCGATCATGAGTATGATACCCCGGCTGTCGCTCAATGAGCCCAGACGCCTCTCTCAACTGTATATCCTTTATAGGGTATACAGGACGCCTAAGTGGCTTCATGATTTAGGCCTGAGACGGGACTCATGTTGCCCCAAATGTTCACATGAGGACGCGGACATTCTCCACATGTTTTGGACGTGCCCGTGCCTCCAGATTTTTTGGATTATGGTACTCCACTTGATCCGGGGGGCAACGGAGCTGGGCATCCCCAGAGACCCGATTGTCTGTGTCCTTGGCTGTACAGAGGATGTAGGGGGAGATGACTATTTGCATATAGCAGTGGCTAGGATGTTGTTTGCTGCCAGAAAATTAATAGCGGCTCATTGGATATCTGATACGGTACCCTCTCGCAAAGAGTATATCTGTAGCATGAATCTGACCATGAGTAGGGAAAAAGCTATATACCTCAAACGGGACAGATCGAGGGTATTTGATAAAATATGGAAGGGCTGGATGGACCTTCAGGGGCTGCCGACTGTTAATTAATTGCTTTTGGACTGAGTTATTTCTTTAAGTTGGGAGATGTGTTATGCAGATTTTTGGAACATCTTGGGTACATGTTATATCCATATGTGCACTACTATCTTTGTTGAGGAATACTGACCCACTGGACCGGGAGGGGGGAAGGGAGGGATGGTGGTGATGGGAGGGGGGGGGATATTTAATGCAATGCATTTCTTTCTGTATTGTTGTTGAAAAGTTTTAATAAAAACTATCTGATTAAAAAAAAAGATATGAGAGTCGTCAGTGGTTGAATTATCATGAAAACATAACACATTTTCTACAAAAAAAATAAATAAATAAAACGCATCATTTATACTATGTGGGAAAAAGGCATTGTAAACTTAATGCTTTGAATGGCCAAGGCCCTCACAGACTTACCTATCAACTTGGATTTGCCAGTATCCCTGTGTAGTAACCGTCACCCAGTTCAGTTGACCTGAGAAACGTGAAGTGTCATAGCCACCAAGAACTAGCTCACCACCTTCTGGGGAGTTGGAGTCCCTGAGAAATTAGATTTATAGGTATTAGTGACAAAAAAGATTACTGAAAATAGAAATATCAAACAAAAGTTGAATACTGAAAAAAGAATAGTCTTAGTTCACACCATGTTTTTGTTGTATTGTTGAGGCATATTTTTTTCAGAATTTTTTTTAACATCTGCATATTGTTTTTGCCAGGATGGAAAAGTGCAACTTTTGTTTGTATCATATCAAAAAATAGTATGCAGATGTAAGCTTTTTTAAAAAATGTTTTATTGTTTTTCAGTGAAAGTAAATGGTGAATCATCGGACTGAATTGGTATCAAGCTGATGCTGTTGTAGCAGTAAACTTCTTTTCAGTAACGAGTAAAAAAAAAAAATGTATGCCAAACTTCCTGTCTGAGCTGAGATGTGATAACACCTATGCAGCAGCAGCTCTCACACCACAAGAATTCTACTGAGGAATCTGCGGACATCCACCACCCCAACACAAGAGAAATACGGGCTACCACCAGTTCCCACTCCACACTACCTATAAAGGTCAGTCACTTCAATCCTGGATCAATTCGGAGACCTGGAGGCTCCTGAGGTCTGTTGCCCACGTGTTGCATCCAAGGCCAGCAATGGCTGCAATTCACAAGGCAAAAATGCACTGACTAAAGGTATAATCCTACAAGCTGCACATAAAGCCCCCCTTCCTCCCACGGAATCACAGAGGGATTTGCTTATCAGAGGTCAGGGCAGATTCTACAGGACTTCTCTCCTCTACAGTGCCTGCCAGTAACACATGCAAAGAGGCCTGTGAAGGGGCCTCTAAAATAGGTCTGGGATTACACTAAGGCTACTTTCACATAACGATTTTGTAAAATCCGATGCTGTCCGATATAAATCGGACAGCATCGGATTCTTCTAATGCCTGGAATCGGGTGCCAAATAGGCATCCGATTCCGACAGAAAATAGGATGCCCGCCCTCCTGTCAGATCGCTCCCTGAGAGCTGTCAGTCTCTCCCCCGGTCCTCTTCTTTATCCCCTGTGTCTCCCCTCTTGGCCCCCTGTCCTCTCCTCTTATCGCCCGGTCCTCCCCTCTTGGCCCCCGGTCCTTTCCTCTTATCCCCTGTGTCTCCCCTCTTGGCCCCCGGTCCTGTGTCTCCCCTCTTGGCCCCCGGTCCTCCCCTCTTGGCCCCCGGTCCTGTGTCTCCGCTCTTGGCCCCCGGTCCTCTCATCCCCTGTGTCTCCCCTCTTGGCCCCGGTCCTGTGTCTCCCCTCTTGGCCCCCGGTCCTCCCCTCTTGGCCCCCGGTCCTGTGTCTCCCCTCTTGGCCCCCGGTCCTCTCATCCCCTGTGTCTCCCCTCTTGGCCCCCGGTCCTCTCATCCCCTGTGTCTCCCCTCTTGGCCCCCGGTCCTCTCATCCCCTGTGTCTCCCCTCTTGGCCCCCGGTCCTCCTATGCGTCCTCCTCCTCTCCTCTTGTCCTCCTCCTCTTGTCCTCCTCCTCCTCTCCTCCTCTCCTTTCTCACCTGTCCACGACTCCTGCACGGTCCCGCGCGTCTCCGGTGCCTTGCTGTTCTGTCTTCTGTGCTGCCAGGACCTCTCGTGATGTCACAATCACATGACTGCCGTTTATTGGTTCCTGGCAGTCATGTGATTGTGACATCACGGCAGGTCTTATCAGCACAGACGGCAAGATACCTGGAGACACCGGAGATGCCGGGAGACGTCGGGGGCCTCGTGGACAGGTGAGCATAGATTTTTTTATTTTTAATTAACCCATTCATTCCCTTTTGGAGCGATTTTAGTGTACTGAGCATGCTCAGTACACTAAAATCGGTCCGAGGAGACATCTCCATAGGGCCCCATGTCAAATTGATCGGGTCGGATCGGATGTGCACTAAATGCCATCCGATCTGGTCCGATCCGAATCTGTCAGATTTTATTTTCGGTGCAAAAATCGGAGCAAGCTCAGATTTTTGCACCGATAAAAAAATCGGACAGATTCGGATCGGACCAGATCGGATGGCATTTAGTGCACATCCGATTCGGTCCGATGCCCATAGGGCTGCATGGGGTCCGAAAATCGGTCCGATGCTGTCCGATTTTCATCGGACAGCATCGGAAATGCTAAAATCGTTATGTGAAAGCACCCTAAGCAGAGAAAAAAGTCTCTCCAGCAAGGACATAAACCCCCTTCCCTGGGGCTCTGTGTAACAGATATGACCGGTCATTTCTCCTAGTGCTAGCGCAAAAGTAAAACTGGTGACATCTGGTGGTCGACATAGTGAACTGAGACACGGAATAGCTCTGCTGCCACCTACTGGACAAAGAACAATAAGCACACACAAAAAAATATATAAAAATAAGCAACTGCAAATACATACTGTGTACTGCACCACGAGATATTTCCAAAGCTGCCAAGAAACATAAGAACTGATAATCTTGGGAGACAGGCCAAGCAGCAGCTACAAAGGGACCTGACAAGGGATGGGCGAATCCTAAAATACTCGGAATCGCTAGACTCTAACGAGTCCGAGTCGGAAACTCGCTACTCGTTGCGAGTCTAGTGAGTCCAATGTTAATGAATGGGGAAGCGAGTATTGCAGCGATTCCTGTGCTGCTGGACCCTATAAGGGGTCTGGCAGCAGAGGAAAAACCTGCAATTCCCCATTTTATTCTTTAAAAGCCAGCGCAAAAAGCCACCAGCTTTTAAAGAATATTAAAAAAATAATATTTTTTTTTAATAAAAACGGACTGCTGTCCTCGCTCGGTAATCTCCGGAGCCTGCAGCAGAAATTCGGGCTTTGACAGCAAGGTTCACCTGAGGTGAACCCAAAGACATTTCTCAGTCTGCTGTCCCTCTGGATAGACATGTGTGTCTATGTAGAGGGATGTAGCAGAGCTGACACCGCGTTTGGGACTACGTCGGACGGAAGAGGATTTTTTTTTATTAACTATTTGGGTTATTAGCTGTTTGGGTTAAATGTGAGGAATCTTGAGGTGGGTTTCCTACACTCACTGACACTCCCTAGCTAGGATCTGCTCCAAGTCTCCCTACTCGCCCTGCACTAGCTCAGATCGTCACAGGAATGTGCCCAAAATGGTGGGGGCAAGCCTTATATACAGACTGTGGCTGTGGCATTACTGAATATGATTGGCTAACATGTTTGTCCATCTTCACAGTTTTCTGACCTAACATGCTAGGCTGTCTCGGAACATTAACGTATTCAGCGAGTCCCGAATACAGCATACAGGAGTCGTAGACTCGCTCATCCATAAGACTCGCTGCTGACAGCCGTGAACCGGTGCTATTGTTTAAACAATTTGGGGATAATCCAGCTACATACACAGCGATGTGATAGCGAGTTTAGCGACTGAGAAAAATACTGAATGCAAACTCTGACAAAACTAGGATTGCCATTGATTTGCATTGGACTCGTTACTGTGCGAGTAATCGCTTGGAAACTCGCAGAGTACCGACTCCTGCGAGTTCCTTACTACTCGCAGAGTAACGATGCCTAACGAGTAGATTCGCCCATCCCTAGACCTGACGCTGACTCCAGCTACGTCACCACTTCAGCAAATGGATCGCTACGTGTTATACGGCACACAAAAGCCATAGGGCCCCCGGCAAACAAGCAGTGGGAGCCACAGAGTGGAAGAGGGCACTGGGGATCCAATCCCTGCAAGAGAGGACACTCCTGCAACAAACCTGCAACAGAAAACTTCAAATGAGGAGTATATTAAAGACCTAAATGAGTGTAGAAGGAAAGACCCTTCAAGATTGATATCAGTAGACTTTAACAAACTGGTGGCTGATGTGGCAAGTAACATCATACCAGACATCCAAAAGAAACTGGAACAGGCTATCAAGAAGGTCCTCCAGCATCTCTAAGACGAAGTGAGCGAACATAAAGAACGGATAGTGGAGCTGGACCAGAGGGTGTTGCAAATGGAGGGTGCTAACATACAGCTCTCCTCGCAGCTGAAAGAGACAACAGCAGAAACAAAGCGCCTGTCTGAGAGGGTCGAGGACCTGGAAAACAGGTAAAGGCGCAACAACCTAAGGCTAGTGGGGCTCCCCTAGTCAGTCCCTGCAGCTGAACTACAAAGACTTTGCGAAAGAGACCTACCAATGGCCCTGGGACTTAATCACGGTTGTAGGGTCGAAAGGGTTCACAGAGTTGGGCCAGATCTACGATCTCACAATCAAGGATCTGATGACCGGACTTCTAGACCACGTCAAGTAATTATGAAATTCCTGGACTAAAATGATAAGTTTGACATAATGAGAACATATACACTGTGTGCAGAATTATTAGGCAATTTGTATTTTATAGGATTATTTTTATTATTGATCAACAACTATGTTCTCAGTCAACCCAAAAGACTCATTAATATGAAAGCTTAATATTTTTAGAAGTTGGAGTGGGGTTTTTTAGATTTGGCTATCTTAGGAGGATATCTGTTTGTGCAGGTAACTATTACTTCGTATAATTATTAGACAACTTTATAAAAACCAAATATATTCCTATCTCACTTGTTTATTTTCACCAGGTAAACTAATATAACTGCACAAAATTTAGAAAAAAACATTTCTGACATGCAAGAACACACAAAAAAATTAGTGTTCAATATAGCCACCTTTCTTTATGATGACACTCAACAGCCTTCCATCCATAGAATCTGTCAGTTGCTTGATCTGTTCACGATCAACATTGTGTGCAGCAGCCACCACAGCCTTCCAGACACTGTTCCGAGAGGTGTACTGTTTTCCCTCCCTGTAGATCTCACATTTTAGGAGGAACCACAGGTTCTCTATGGGGTTCAGATCAGGTGAACAAGGGGACCATGTCATTATTTTTTCTTCTTTTAGACCTTTATTGGCCAGCCACGCTGTGGAGTAGTTGGATGCATGTGATGGAGCATTGTCCTGCATGAAAATCATGTTTTTCTTGAACGATACCGACTTCTTCCTGTACCACTGCTTGAAGAAGTTGTCTTCCAGAAACTGGCAGTAGGTCCAGGAGTTGAGCTTCACTCCATCCTCAACCCGAAAAGGTCCCACAAGTTCATCTTTGATGATACCAGCCCATATCAGTACCCCACCTCCAACTTGCTGGTGTCTGAGTCGGAGTGGACCTCTCTGCCCTTTACTGATCCAGACTCTGGCCCATCTATCTGGCCCATCAAGTGTCTCTCTCATTTCATCAGTCCATAAAACCTTTGAAAAATTAGTCTTAACATATTTCTTGTCCCAGTCTTGACGATTTATATTGTTTCTTGTTCAAAGGTGGTCGTTTTTCAGCCTTCCTTACCTTGGCCATGTCCCTGAATATAGCACACCTTGTGCTTTTTGATACTCCAGCAATGTTGCAGCTCTGACATATGGCAAAACTGGTGGCAAATGGCATCTTGGCAGCTTCACACTTGATTTTCCTCAGTTTATGGGCAGTTATTTTGCGCCTTTTTTGCCCAACATGCTTCTTGTGACTCTGTTGGCTATTTGTCATGAAACGCTTGATTGTTCGGTGATCACGTTTCAAACATTTGGCAAATTCAAGACTGCTGCATCCCTCAGCAAGACATCTCACAATTTTGGACTTTTCAGAACCCGTCAAATCTCTGTTCTGACCCATTTTGCCTAAGGAAAGGCATTTGGCTAATAATTAAGCACACCTTATATAGGGTGTTGATGTCATTACACCACACCCCTCCTCATTACAGAGATGCACATCAGCTGATTTACTTAATTGGCAGTTGGCTCTCAAGTCTATACAGCTAGGAGTAGGACAACATGTATAAAAAGTATCATGTGAAAATACTCATTTGCCTAATAATTCTGCACACAGTGTAGAAGATTTACCCAGCCAATGACTTTGAGGGGGAAGAAAGTCCTATTATTTGAAGACTATTCTGCGGAGGTGGCAAAACGTAGGGGAGCCTTTAGTAAAATATGTGCAGCACTCTATCAAGCAAAGAAAAGTTTTGCACTGCAACACCTGGCGACACTGAGGATTTTCCAAAATGATGGTGATAACCTCATCTACAAATTGGCAAGCGATGCAGGGAAAGACATGGAAAAAATACTGCGCAATGTAAAAAGCAACAAGCGAAGAAGAGGTTGTGACGAAGACAGCTCCCTCAACACCAAAGCCAGCGCAGATGAAGCAGCATTGAAATGGACTGCATCATATACATCTTGCTTTTAATGAGTCTCCCCCACCCAGGCACTCCTTCTACAAATAGGACAGTGTCTCCCCCTAGGTGACTGGATGATGTTGATAAAGTGTTGAGTACTGCCAATTGATATATATTGCACCTTAATGAAAATGGGTTTTTGGTGGGAAGTGCCCATCTGCCCCTTATTTGGGGAAGGGACCGGGATTCTGGAGGGATGGAGGGCAAAGAGTTATGCAAAGGTATGGATCAGGTTGGGGGAGAAGATGCAGATGGCATTTTGACAATTATTTATAACTAGCTGTGAGCCCGATGCAAATGCATCGGGATTCTAGAACGTGTGTTAATTAGATTATAGTAGCTATATTATTTTTTTTTATTTTTTTTTTTTTATTACATTTTTTTTGAATAACTTAATGTTATGAATATTTTATTTATTAGTTTTATTTTATTAGAATTAGTTAATGTTATGAATTTTTATATGGAATATTTTTTTTTATTATTTTATTATTGTAATTATGTATTATTTAATATTTTTAGAATATTATTTTTTTTTTTATTATACTTTTTGGGGTGTGTGAATACTTTTTGGGGGGGTGTGAATACTTTTTGGGGGGTGTGAATACTTTTTGGGGGGTGTGAGGACTTTTTGGGGGGGTGTGAATACTTTTTGGGGGGGTGTGAATACTTTTTGGGGGGGTGAATATTTTTGAGGGGGTGTGAGGACTTTTTGGGGGGTGTGAATACTTTTTGGGGGTGTGAATACTTTTTGGGTGTGTGTGAATACTTTTTGGGGGTGTGTGAATACTTTTTGGGGGGGTGAGAGGACTTTTTTGGGGGGGTGAGGACTTTTTGGAGGGGTGTGAATACTTTTTGGGGGGGGGGTGTGAATACTTTTTTGGGGGGTTGTGAATACTTTTTGGGGGGGTGTGAATACTTTTTGGGGGGGTGAGAGGACTTTTTGGGGGTTGTGGAGGTGAGGACTTTTTGGGGGGGTGTGAATACTTTTTGGGGGGGTGTGAATACTTTTTTGGGGGGTGTGAATACTTTTTGGGGGGTGTGAATACTTTTTGGGGGGTAGGGACTTTTTGGGGGGGTGTGAATACTTTTTGGGGGGGTGTGTGAATACTTTTTGGGGGGGGTGTGAATACTTTTTGGGGGGTGTGAGGACTTTTTGGGGGGTGTGATACTTTTTGGTGGGGTGTGAATACTTTTTTGGGGGGTGTGAGGACTTTTTTGGGGGGGTGTGAATACTTTTTGGGGGGGTGTGAATACTTTTTGGGGGGGTGTTGAATACTTTTTGGAGGTGTGTGTGAATACTTTTTGGGGGGTGTGAATACTTTTTGGGGGGGTGTGAATACTTTTTGGGGGGTGTGTGAATACTTTTTGGGGGGTGTGGGGACTTTTTGGGGGGGTGTGAATACTTTTGGGGGGTGTGAATACTTTTTGGGGGGTGTGAGGACTTTTTGGGGGTGTGAATACTTTTTGGGGGGGGTGTGAATGACTTTTTTGGGGGGGTGTAATACTTTTTGGGGGGTGAAATTTTTTTGGGGGGTGTGAGGACTTTTTGGGGGTGTGTGAATACTTTTTGGGGGGTGTGTGGTGAATACTTTTTGGGGGGTGTGAATACTTTTTTGGGGGGTGTGAATACTTTTTGGGGGGTGTGAAGGACTTTTTGGGGGGTGTGAATACTTTTTGGGGTTGTGTGAATACTTTTTGGGGGGTGTGATACTTTTTGGGGGGTGTGAATACTTTTTTGGGGGGTGTGTGAATACTTTTTGGGGGGGTGAGGACTTTTTGGGGGGTGTGAATACTTTTTGGGGGGTGTGAATACTTTTTGGGGGTGTGAATACTTTTTGGGGGGTGTGAATACTTTTTGGGGGGTGTGAATACTTTTTGGGGGGTGTGAATACTTTTTGGGGGTGTGTGAATACTTTTTGGGGGGGGTGAGATTTGGGGGGGTGAATCTTTTTGGGGGGTGTGATACTTTTTGGGGGGTGTGAATACTTTTTTGGGGGGTGCTTTTGGGGGTGAGAACTTTTTTGGGGGGGTGTGATGAACTTTTTGGGGGGGTGTGAATACTTTTTGGGGGGGTGTGAATACTTTTTGGGGGGTGTGAATACTTTTTGGGGGTGTGTGAATACTTTTTGGGGGGTGTGAATACTTTTTGGGGGGTGTGAATACTTTTGGGGGGTGTGAATACTTTTTGGGGGTGTGTGAGGACTTTTTGGGGGGGTGTGAATACTTTTTGGGGGGGTGAATACTTTTTGGGGGGATTTGAGGACTTTTTTGGGGGGTGTGAATACTTTTTGGGGGGGTGTGAGGACTTTTTGGGGGGGTGTGTAAATACTTTTTGGGGGGGTGTGAGGACTTTTCATTAGCATTAATAGCATTATTATTAGCATTAGAATATTTTTAAATTTTTTTACATTTTTTTTAAGATTTTCGCGCCCGCACTTGCCGCAAGTGCAAAACCGCACTTGCCGCACCTGCCGCAAGTCCCCCTATACTTTCTATGGGGATTACCGCAACCGCGCCGCAAGTGTAACCGCATCTGCCGCATATGCGGCAAACGCGGCAGATGCGGTTACACTTGCGGCGCGGTTGCGGTAATCCCCATAGAAAGTATAGGGGGACTTGCGGCAGGTGCGGCAAATGCGGTTTTGCACTTGCGGCAGGTGCGGCCGCGAAAAAAACCGCGGCTGACTGTGGTTTTTTTCGCGACCGCACTTGCCGCAAGTGCAAAACCGCACTTGCCGCACCTGCCGCAAGTCCCCCTATACTTTCTATGGGGATTACCGCAACCGCGCCGCAAGTGTAACCGCATCTGCCGCGTTCGCCGCATAACCGTTACACTTGCGGCGCGGTTGCGGTAATCCCCATAGAAAGTATAGGGGGACTTGCGGCAGGTGCGGCGGCTGAGGTAGCGACTCGCAATGGCCTCGCGGCCATTGCTCGCGCTACACAGCGACTCGCAATGGATCCCCATAGAAAGTATAGGGGGACTTGCGGCAGGTGCGGCGGCTGAGGTAGCGACTCGCAATGGCCTCGCGGCCATTGCTCGCGCTACCTCAGCGGTTAAAGCGCTAAATTTGTGGCCGAGCCTCTGGTTCTATTTTCGGCCAGCGACTCGCAATGGCGGCTTCGCGGCCATTGCTCGCGCGTGGTGATGTCACATAGTGACAAAGCCACGGCGTTTTCGGGGTCCGACACGAAAATGCCTACGGCAATTATAGAGTAGATGTGTGGTGTGGGATATGCTTCTTCCGACAGGTTTTTCTTTTTTTTTTTTCTTTCTTTTTGGTAGCCCTTTCTTCCTCAGAAAAAAAAGCGAAGTCCACAACGCTATTAGTAGTGTAAAAAGCTAGAAATACACTACAGCGTATTGAGAGCTTACTGTTTATTTGTTTTTTAAGGATTAAATCTCTATCCACTTTCATATCTTTAAATCTTTTTTCTTTCTTTTTTACCCTTTTTTACCCTTCTCTAACCACCTGAGGATCTTCTTTTAATCACTAGAACCCTCATAAGGTAAACAAAGCAAGAGGTAATAGGCTGTAGTGACAGGGACTATGAAGGTCAACTCATGGAATGTAAAAGGCCTAAGATCCCCAAATAAAAGAGTAAAGATACTGAGACATCTGAAAACGTACTCGCCCGATATTGTATTGCTATTACCCATCTAAAGGAAGAGGATTTTTTTAGGCTCAGCAAATTGTGGGTGGGTAAAGTAATGGGCTCGTCAGCTCAAGGTAGACAGGCAGGGGTAGTGATACTGTCCCACTGTAATTTTGTACTTAATCTGCTGTCCCAGGAGTGTGATGATCAGGGGAGATGGGTTTGGGTCACCATAGAGCATGGAGGAGAAGTCTGTTCCATCTACAATGTATATGGACCTAACGGCTCAAACAGTGTTTTCTTTGATGACCTGGAGAGAAAGATTGTCTTGGACAACTCGCCTCTGATAATCACTGGGGGAGACTTGAGCACGGTTCACAATGGGGAGGAGGACAGAAATGGCCAGAGCCTGACACCTCCTAAAAGAGAGACTCTTCTTCCCTCCTTCCTCGAACAAACTGGATTGAGGGATGTTTGGCGTTGGTTACATCCAGAGGATAGAGAGTTTACCCACTTCTCCATGCCCACCAATCCTGTTCAAGGATAGACTATCTGCTGACCTCGGATAGACTATTAAATAGAATGAAATCAGTGGAGATCTACGACCTGGTCATATCTGACCATGCTTCATTGGTTATTGAACTGGTGGATAACCAGATAAAAGGAAAACATTACATGTGGAAATTTCCAAATGAGGGATTTAATGACAATTACAAGGCCGCTGGGAGGAATTTGAACGGGACAACAAGGAACATGCAAACCAACATGCGCTGTACTGGAATACGGCGAAAGCGGTGTTAAGAGGCAAAATTATGATGTTTTCGGCCTCACTCAAGAAAAGAGTAGCAAAAAAATACTCAGATTGTAGTGCAAAGCTTAGAAATACATATACAGAGTTCCTGCAGAGCCCACAAACTCAAAACAGGGAAAAATGGAAGCTGGCCAAACAAGAGTTTGAAACCTGGATTGACAGGAGGGAACAGATGTACCGCTCTAGACTGGAGGTTGAATTGCTGAGATATGGGAACAAAGCGGAGAAATTGCTGGCACGACTGGCAAAAGGGCGTCTGCAGGCAAATCCAATTGATAGACTACGAGACGGCCAGGGAACTATAACCTCTGACCCTAGGAAAGTCAATGAAATACTACAAAACTTTTACACAGAATTATATAAACTCTCATATACTAATTTGGCAGAAGGTAAAAAATTCCACCAACAAGTCACTCTTCCAAAACTAACACAAGAACAACAAGATGCAATTAACGCAGAAACAACAGAAGGAGATGTGAGACAAACCATAAGTCATCTCCAAAATGGGAAAGCACCAGGCCCAGATGGATTTAGCGGGGAGTTTTATAAGGCCCTTAGGGAACATATCTCAACATTGCTAACAAGTTATTACAACACCATGCTCTTAACGGGGCCACAGCAGAAAGATCTAAAGAAACATATTAAAGTCATACCCAAACTAGCAAGGACCCCCTGGAGGCCTGCTCTTATAGACCCATCTCCCTTATTGATGTAGACCAGAAGATTATGTCAAAAATAATGGCAGACAGATTGGCAGCAGTATTATCCCAACTGGTGAACCCTGCACAAGTAGGATTCGTTAAGGACAGAGCGGCGGTGAAAAACATACAAAAGTATGCTGTAAGATAGTAAGGAAGGAATTTGGCCTTCCCTTCCAGATCTCTAAACATATGCCAATATTTGGTCACCCAGAATTTCCCTAGGGAACGGAAATCAAAAAAGCGATAGGACAAGCAGGGGATAGAATGAGGAAAGCGGGGGACGTTATGCATACGGAGGTTAAACGATGACTGAGCCCACAAGAAATCATGGACAAATTCCATATAGAAAGCAGACACTTTCTACAGGTCATGCAAGTCCATTAATTTTACCTATCTAGACTTTGCAAATTATTTTATGAAGTGGGAATGCATAATCAAGATAATAGAGTAGATCTGAACATCCAGAATGCCAGCTTATACTCAGTACACAATACTGTAAGACATAAATTCCTGAAGTTAAAGCAGAACAAGCTGTTTAAGGCATTGTCCACACACCTGCGCTTCAGTATTTAGCGCTTCTTGCGCTAAATACTTAGATTCTGGCAGAGAAGCGCAGGTGCGTGGATGCGGCCGCTTCTAGCAGACGCTGTCCCTGGTTACCCGATCTGTATCGTGGTAACTAGTTTAGACAGCAGCCTGCATAGTCACCGCTTATTGCGAGCGCACAGGGAAACGCTGCTTGCAAGGAAACGCCTTCAACGAATCTCTGGCATGGGTATGGGAATGCAGGGCAATTAAAGAGTACTGGACACATGAAAAACAGGTTTGATCATGCTGGGGAATCCAACTCCCACAAACACCACAAGCCATGCTCTTTCATCAGTTAAGACCCGGAGACTCAACCCACAGGAGTTAAAGCAAAGATCCCTAAAACATTCACACATTCTTAGTTGTAGCCCTACGCAGTTTACTGGGTGAATGGCTTAAACCAAGCATTCCATCAATAGTGATAATATCCCAGATCAAACACTTACTGGGGATTGAATTAATAGAGGTGGAAAGGAGTAAGGAAAAATCTGCAGGGAAAGTATTTCCGCTGTGGAAAGCATTCATTGGTTTTCACTATAGCCCTCACAAAAGATCGAGAATGATCAGTCCCTACCACCACACAGAATGGTACTGTCTGGAGGATCTGAGCGGGACGCTAGGGGCCTTGGGAACTATTACTGATGTATAATGTCTGTTAAAGATACAGCATATATTACCATAGAATGGCACGCTTGACTATGCAAAATACAGTAAGAGAGATTCTCTTCCTTCCCCTATTACCCTTCTACGCATTCAGCCTGTCTTTTCTTTCTCTCATTATTTCCCCAAAATTTGTGGTATAAGGCATTGACGGAGATCGATTTAAATGCTACACGGACATGTTGCCTAACAAGAATGATTTATATATGTACTTTTGGTAATCTACAGTGTCATTGTGGATGTTATATCCTATACTACAGTATGTTATCCTACCAATGCTATGTTCTAACAATCCAATATAAAAAAAAAAGTATGCCTTAACCAGAGGCGTATATAGATTTTATGGGGCCACTTAGCAAAAGTCCTACTTGGACACCCCCCAAAAAAAAATGTAAATATAAAGTGGGGTCAACAATTGAGCATATCTCACAAGATTGTAGTCCTTACAAAGTAATTTTGCCCCTATTGAAATCCCTTGAAACAGTATAATAGCATCCCCACTAAGCTCTGCAAAAAGTAGATACACATAGTTCTCCAAACAACGTAATGAAGCTACATAGTCCTCCAAACAATATAATGGCCCCCAAATAGTCCTCCAAACAAAATAATGACCCACACATTGTCCTCCAAACAATATAATTACCCCATATTAATCTCCAAACAATATAATGACCCCATGTGGCACCCCGGGTTCATGCGCCACAGTAACACCTCAAAAGGTTAACTCCCCATACAACCCGCAACACTACTCAAGCACCTCCAGGCCAGAAGTGGGAGCTAAAACTGCTTCCCTATATATTCTGGTGTGGAGAGGAAGTGGGCAGTTCAGTTCCTAGGAGGACCGAGGAAGAAGGACCTGGGTGTAAAAGAGCTGCGTTAGACTCACCCCACGGTCCGCTGTCCAGTTCTAGGCCAAGCCACGGTCTGAGGAAAGGAGACAGGAGAAGCAGAGGAACATACCTGGGAGAGCGAGTTACCCTGAAACTCACCCCAGAGGAGCGCACAGAACGGATACTGGATCCAAGATTGTGCTTGACACAAACAGCACAGTGAACACCGGATTAGTGAAGGTCCCACATCTTCACTGTACCACAGCGAAGCAACACAGCGGTGTCAGGAACGCAGGACAAGACTCAAGTTGCCTAGCAAGTTGGTACCCGTGAGGGGAGACAGGGCCGGCAGCTTAGCTAAGGCGGCAGCAGGGCCACACACACAGCGCAGAAACAGGAAGCCAAAGGACCCGGCCAGGGTGGGAGCAACCTGGCCCCTGTACAGACTCTGGACAGTACTCAGCTGAATTACCATCTACCATAAAAGACTTGGAAAACTACAAAACCGTGAGTCTGTGTAATCCTTGCACTCGAGCCCCGTTCTCCCTCACAAACTGTTTTCATCACTACTGCCCCGGGCCCAGGCTCTGCCCGTGGAGAGCCTTCACATCACAGGCTGCCATCTACCATCCCCGGAGGTTCTGCAGCAGCGATGGTCACCCTGACCACATACCATGGGTGGCGTCAAGACTGTCAAGACTCCATCCCTGTAAATAACCCCTAAACTTTACTTGTGGGCTCGGGACACGGTCCAGACCAAGACCGCCGTGATACCCCGTGATACCCCATGATACCCCGGTCCAGTTCCAAGTACCCTGTCCCAGTGGGCTCCACAACTTGGCGTCATGAACAAGATCTACTGTACCATGTGCCGTGATTTATGTGAATTGCACCATTTTTGAACTGCCGCCATTACAAAGTGCGCAACACGCGGGAAGAAAAGGGGGCATGTCAATGTGAGCTGTACCCTGCAAGAGTGTGAAGCAAGCCTCCTCCTCACTGCTGACATCATCCGGTGGGGAAGAGAATGCCTGTCACACCGCGGATCCTTTGGTAGACATCCAGCGGAAGACCAGGAAGGTCCACATTAACTAAGAGGCTCAAGATGTCGCAACAAGGAAATGCTACGGTACTGTACAACAGCGGAGCACCCGGCGGTGCTGCGGCGCAAGGAACAGCACCCATCATGCCGATCCTGCTGCCATACACTCCAGGAGCAATGTGGCTACCGCAATACTCAGGTGAGCCCAATACCCTCAATGACTTTTTTACAAAAATAAAAGCGTACTACACCATGTACCCCCTGACAGAGGCCCAGCGTGTCGGTATGATTATTGGGCAGTTAACCGGCAATGCACAGTGGGAAGTTACGTCCTGGCCGGACACAGACAAAGACACTGTGGCTGGACTAAAAGCAGCATTTGAGTCCAGTGCTGACACACAGGCTAAAATGAGGTTCTTTGGATGCCAACAAAAGCCTAAGGAGAGCGCAAGAGATTATGCCTTAAACCTGCAGGAAGCGCTCGAAGCACTCAAATTAGCAGAACCTGCCTTAGCCCCAGGAGCTGATAAAATGCTGATAGATCAATTCATAGAGGGCCTCCTATCCCCTTCTCTCAGAGGACATTTGAGCATGATGACCATCCAGAATCCCGGAATAACTTTTGCCCAGCTAAAAGATAGAGCCATCCGCCTCCAGCAGATAGAGGAGCCCCGGGATCTATCCAAGGCCATACAGCAGCACCTCAGCATCCAGGAGCATCAGCGACATCTACCATGTTAGGGACTGCTGCTGACCGCAAAGAGCCTATCTCTAATGAAGCCCTCAACCAGAAGCTAGATGCCCTGACGGACACTGTTGCTTCAATGGCTAAAGCCATTAAGGAGCTGCGTGGATCCCAGCCTGCACCCAAGATCGAGTTGGCGACCAGTAAGGAGGATGTCCCGTGGATGAGACCCAGGAAGTACCTTGCGCTCGAGCCCCGTTCTCCCTCACAAACTGTTTTCATCACTACTGCCCTGGGGAACTGGCTCTGCCTGTGGAGAGCCGTCACATCACAGGTTGCCATCCATCATCCCCGGAGGTTCTGCAGCAGCGGTGGTCACCCTGACCACATATCATGGGTGGCGTCACGACTCCATCCCTGTAAATAACCCCCAAGCTTTACTTGTGTGCTCGGGACACGGTCCGGACCAAGACCGCCGTGATACCCCGTGATACCCCGGTCCGGTACTGAGTACCCCGTCCCAGTGGGCTCCACACCCACATAGTCCTCCAAACAAAATAATTACCCCCACATAGTCCTCTAAACAATATAATGCCCCCACATAGTCCTCCGAACAATAAAATGGCCTCCACAAAGCCCTCCATACACTATAATGACCCAACATATTCCTGCACACAATATAAATGCCCCCACAAAGCTTGATCATAAAGAAACAACTACTCCTCTCTCCCATTCCCCCCACTGCTCTGGTCTCTGTAGTGTTGGTACTGAAGCTCTGCACAGAGGGCTCAAGGTAGTAACACCATTGTTGTGTCTGCTGTGCTGAAACGTTGCAGATATAGTTGAAATTATGATGCCAAGCAGACATTTCATTCCATTCATTACATTATTTACAGCTTTTTATGTACATTTATGCCTTTTTGCTTTATTGAGACACTTATTGCTATATATTCTACATCCTATTGCAGCTTTTTCCATTTTTGTGTTATTTCTCTCTGGGGATTTTCTTTTGCCTCTCATTTCAGGGCTATGCTTTACAGTTTTTTGTCTGTTTTAGCCTTGTTAAATATTAGCAGATTTTTCCCCTTTTTAAAGTGAACATGTCACCTAGTTTAATCAAACCAAGCTGTCACTACCTGTCCCTGCTCCTTCCTATTACTATTCTAACTATGCCTCTCTGTCCTGTATGTTGTGATGGTGTATAAAAAGCATTTTCTACTTACAGGCTGGTATGGTAATGAAACGGGGAATACTGTTATTAGCCCCCCTGGGCGTCCTCTTTTGCTTTCTTTCCCGACCTCGATCCTTCTTTATCATGCCCCGATGGGCGTCTTCATTGCCTTCTGAAAATCCTCCTATTTTTCCCACCCCTTCTCATAGTATTGCGCCGAGCCGGAGCGTCATAACCAGCCCAGTACATTGTGGGGCATATCACGTGGGTCACATGTGATCAGCCCCACAATGCACCAGGGCAGATATGACACTCCGGCTCGGCGCAATACTACGAGAAGGGGCGGGAATTTAAAAAAATAGGAGGATTTTCAGAAGGGAATGAAGACGCCCGTCGGGACGTGATAAAGAAGGATTGAGGTGGAGACAGGGAGCGAAAGAGGACACCCATGGAGGCTAATAACAGTAGCCCCCGCTTCATTACCATACCAGCCCATAAGTAGAAAATGCTTTTTATACACCATCACATCACACATTTAGGACAGAGAGGGATAGTTAGAATAGTAATAGGAAGGAGCAGGGACAGGAATTGACAGCTTGGGGTGCTTAAACTAGGTGACAGGTTCATTTTAACTTCGGTTTATCAAATTTACGAATGGGAACAACCTGTAATTATGTATTCTCTGTGTTCTATGTATTTCCTCCAATGAGTGAATTTCTTCCCTGTTGCTAGGTAGATTTTGACTATGTAAAGTTTGATCCTGTTCCCTTCCCATAGTTGGGCTCTGTACTAGGTTGCTCCTCCCTTCTTCTCCAGTTTTAGTCTGAAAGGGATCCTGTCACCTCCAAAACACCACCTAAACTACCAAAACATGTCCCTGCAGCATCCTATCACTAATCTCACACTTTTTTTTGTCTCCTAAAAGCATCCTGTGAAAGTGCATAAAAACGTTTTAATACTCACTCATAAGGGATTATAATTAGCAGGAGCTATATTCTTTAGCCCTTAGGGCATGTTGTTTTGCAGCCTTGAGGATCCACCCCTCTCTGTCTGTGATGCTCTGCTTGTGCAGGCTTTGCCCTCCCCCCCTCTCTTTCACTCACAGAATGCAAATCATTAGTCCTGCCTTCAGCTCCACATCACAGCAGCACAGACAGAGAAAGGGTGGATCCTGTCACCTCCAAAACACCACCTAAGCTACCAAAATATGTCCCTGCAGCATCCTATCACTAATTTCACACTCCTTTTATCTCCTAAAAGCATCTTGTGAAAGTGCATAAAAACATTTTAATACTTACTCATTAGTGATTATAATTAGTAGGGACTATATTCTTTAGCCCTTAGGGTGTGTTGTTTTGCAGCCTCGAGGATCCACCCTCTCTCTGTCTGTGCTACTTTGTTTGTGCAGACTCTGCCCTCCGTCTCTGTCACTCACAGAATGCAAATCATTAGTCCTGCCTTCAGCTCCACATCACAGCAGAAGCTGCACAGAGAGGGCTGGATCATTCAGGCTGCAAAAGAACACGCCCTAAGGGCTAAAGAATATAGCCCCTGCTAATTATAATCCCTAATGTGTAAGTATTAAAACGTTTTTATGCACTTTCACAAGATGCTTTTAGGAGACAAAAGGAGTGTGAGATTAGTGATAGGATGCTGCAGGGACATGTTTTGTTAGCTTAGCTGGCATTTTGGGGGTGACAGGATCCCTTTAAGAAGCCATTACTGAAGACGCATGTGTACTACACTGTACAGATTACTCCTTTTTACCTGCCATTACGTTGTACTTAATACAAGATATTTGGAAGAAAACTACAGTGTTTCTCCTGGTCTTACTACAAGTTATTGAGGCGGTTGACAGGGTATGGGGTACTCGGGTACCAGGGCTGTTGACGGCTTTGATGGGGGATCACGGCTGGTCGATCCCCGGTCCTGTGTCCTGGACCCTCAATGGCGGGCAACGGTGGGGGATAAGGGGATTGTTAACGTGACGCCACCTATGGTACCTGGTAATGGGTATACCAGCGCTGCAGCCGGCCGCTGAGGTGATGGTGGGTGAAGCACAGTGTGGTACAGCTCCCCACAGATTGAGCTTTACCTCAAGGCAGCGGGGATGGATGAGGGGAGTAGTAGTTAAGTCTTTGCTGACACAGCGGTGAATTGCGGCGGTTAGACAGGAACACAGACACACAGGGATTATCGTTTCAGTACCTTTTACTGGTGACAGAGTAACAGGTACAGTCCAGAGTATTAACCAGGTCCCCGGTGAAACTTGGGACTTCCACCTTAGAAAGTTATGAAGCCTCCTCTGTGTCTGTGCTCAGTGGTTTGGAATTAGTTCTGCCTGAGCCTGAACCCACCGCTTCTTCTCCCTCTCTGGGATTTGTCCTAAACTGGCAATGAGGTCCTTCTGCGGGGTCCCTGTTCCTCCTATGGCCCCTGGTCCTATACTTGGTCAGTTTAGTGTCTCTTACTTCGTTCTCAGGGCTGAACTCTTCCTGAGTCTTCTGGGCTTTTGCTGCAGCTCTCAATGCTGGCAGTATCGGACTCCAGTGCCCGGGTGTACTAAAGGGCTGTAGAACACGGTTCCCTTTTTTAGTTCCCTGCTTTTCCACTTGCCTCCGACCCTTTCCCTAACGTGCACACAGCGGTCAGTGGTCCCTGGTCCTGGGCCTGAATCTCCCCCAGCGACCAGCTCCTCCATCTCCTCTCTCTACTCTCTCCTCACAGGAACTAACTTCAGACTCAAACTGAAACTACAGGGACTGACTAACTCCTCCCCTCAGGCCTGGATGTTCTTAAAGGGGAACTGACTTAAGACAGCCAGTAAAGCTCCCCCTTCAGGTCTGGGGTGGAAGGTGGTGTGTGCTGTGTTAATCAAGGTGTAATTCCCTCCTTGCACCGGTGGAACCTGTGGCAATCCCCCGCAGGGGTGCCACAATTGCAGTTCTATAGCGCTCCCTGAATGTTGCAGAGGCAAAACTGTTTTGTGGAATGCGTACACTTCACATCAGTTCTGAATTGTCAATCTAGAGGAGCAAACTGCCACCCAGCAAGCAGAAACAGAATTTCTCAGCTAGTTTTTGCTATGGAATCTGATAGCAGCATGATGGAGGGACAGAAAGGCTGATCCCGGTGATATATTACTGGCTGGATCACAATGTGCAATTTTAATAGAATCCCTGTTATCTCTGCTGTGGATATAGCAGTGGTCAGAATGCTGAGCTGTATATAACCTGCACACAACACTGATTGGTAGCTTCCTGAGTACATTACATTGCAGGAGCAGACATACCATTGCTGCAGCCTGTGCAGCCACACAGGGATCCAAGAGGTAACGGGGAGGGACCATTTCTACCTCTAAAGCAGGTGGAATTGTGTATTTTGATGAGCTCTTAGACTGCAAAGGGTCCATATATTGTACTTGCAAAGTGGCCCTCTTCTGTCTGTGTCACCAGTGTAACATTGTACATTGTAAGCAACCTGCCAATCAGTGGTGGGAGCAAGGTTACACAGATTAGCTGAAACCTTGTGCTGAAGTGATAATCTCCTGCTGATGGAACATTGATTGTATTGAAACAGCAAGTAGCTGTGCAAGTGTCAAATTCCTGGAATCAGGTTCTCTTCCCCCAAATTTTGCTGCTTTTAGATTACATAGCAAAAACCTGCTGACATTCTTTTTCATGTCAACTATTACTGCCTAATCATATGGCTGGTTTCAGATGATTATGTGGCGCCCTGCATCCACAGGTACCCACAGGCCTTCCTAGAACACAGATGAAAAGCCACAGCAGGTACACCAGTACAACCAACACCTTCCACCCCAGCACAGTAGGGGGAGCTCAACTTGCTGCCCTTAGGCAAGATCGCCTATAAATACTGATGCTGGGGAGGAGTTAGTGAGAGTGTGCAGACGCTAGGAGAGCTATGAATACGTCCTGGTGATCGGTGCCGTGTTAGGCCTGAACCGGTGACCCTGAACAGCCTTTGAGCAGTCCTGCCAGGCCCAAGAGTGGGGACGGAAGGCAAGGAGAGAAAAGAGGAAGGAAAGTGGGAACCGAGGAGCCAGAATTGGTTCGCCCAAACAACACACTGGACACCGGGGTCCGCGTCTGCAGGAGAGCTACACGCCCAGCAGAGAACCCTGGCAAACTGTGGAGACTCCAGTCACCCGATCACCTACTAAATCACCATTCAGGGAGCCAGACACCGTGGAGAGAGAAACAGCGGTAGTCATCAGAGGTGTCCTGTTGACAGCGCAGGTGAAGAGAGAGAGTAGCGGAGGCCAGCCAAGTTCCACACGGGGTAGGGGCTTCAACACGGGGAAAAGAGGACACGGAGGCCTTACACCCACTTGTTGTGGAGATTCAACTGTGTTTCCTGGTCACCCGACAGTGTTCCGGACTTTTACCTGCTATACCAGCAGTAAAAGGTAAAGAGACATTCAACAGCATGTGTGTGCGTTCTTCACCCCCTGTGTCCGTTACCCGCTGATACTATCCCGTTAATCCACAACCTGGCCAAACCCTTGCTTCATTCCTCACAATCATCACTGCCCCAGAGGTTTAGCTCTACCTCTAAGGAGCTGCTCCACCCTAGCCGCAATACCAGCACCCTCCGGAGGACTGTGGCGGCACTGGTGTCCAGTCCAGGTACTACAGGTGGCATCACGAGACAAAGACTTTAATCCCTTGTAAATACTAAAAAAAACTTCTTTCAGGCTCTCCCCCGGGGCCACGGATCTGGGCAGGCCACCGATAATATTCCCTGCTTGGAGAGAAAGAGGCCCAGACATCCGAGCTCCCATACCCTGGGGTGCTACAACTATATTTCTTGGTCTATAAATGGACTGCAAACAAACTTTATAGTCCCAAATATGACCCCTGACACTGACCTATCTTAAAAGTATGAAAACTAGTGACATTGATTCCTTTGCTTATTTACACTACAAAAGAAATGTTAATTTGGGGGAAATTTGTTTAATCTGCAGCACCCCTGTGTCTTGGTCGCCACAGTGATACTGCACCTTATCCACAGGTGTGGTGTCATTGCTTTCAGGTAAGACTGGAACTCAAACCTGAGACACACATTTTACACCCAACACCATTCTTAACTCTAGGCCAGGAGATGCAGGGTGGAAGAAACCCCTCTAGAGGGCAGTCCCCATCTCCTGACTGGAGGAAGGAGTAGTTTAGTGTGGCGCCCCGCAACGAGTGCGTCACAAGAGGGTATTGCAGCCAAAACTGCAGCAGCAATATTCTCAGACTCAGCAGTCACACGGTTAACTCAGAGATCCATACCCTACATGCATCACCTAGCATAGAGGGCCAATCAGGTCCTGGTGGGCGGAGTGTAAGGGTAGTGTGTAGTGGAAAGTTTAGAAAAAAACAGTTAGTTTCTGGAAAGAGAGCACTCTCCGAGCAACGTAGGAGAAGGAGCTAACCAACCAGCTCTGCAACCTAGGAGAGGGGGTTGCACAGTTCCGTGCGGCCTCCTGGCCAATTCTCCTGGCCCATCTCCGGTCATCACCCGGTTGAGCGCCATTATTCCCGGTGCTTCTACAACCGAACTTCGGGCATCAACATGCGGGTCCAAAATCATCCCGTGCCCATCTACAGCCGGTTTGCTGGTACCGAAGCTAGCAGTAGTTCAGCTCTGCTATGCGAACCAGAGGAGTGGAGGGACCGCTTTACAGGAGCACCCCACCACCTCCATACTCAGTCGTCTAGCCAGCGGTGTACCCACCAAAGGACCCAAGGCTCCCCAAAGCATCCGGAACGTATACCCCGGATAGGGCATTCAAGCAGCCTCCTTGTACCCGATCTGGCATTCCTGGGCGACAAAGGCAACACAACTTAGCTAGAATGGAGGAACACCGCGGATCTCTGAGGGACACTGATTACTGCTGAGTCCACCCGGTCCACTACCCATCACTGTATACCATGTACTGCCTGCTGGTTACAGTAAAGAACCCGTTACAGAGACTTATAGTGTCCGTGCTTCCTTATGAACTGTTTATCCGCATGCTAAGGTAACCGCAGCTGCCTCAGAACATCTTGCGCAACTCCTGGCTCCAGGGATCACCGCTCAGCCTGTGGGGAGCGTTCCATCTTGCTGCATTCCATCACCCGGAGGCCCCGCAGCGCCGGTAAAGTTACCGGAACGCTCATAGGTGGCGTCACGAAACAATTAACCCCTTAATCTGTTCTACCCATGACGTCTTCTCTTTTGATCTGCACCACCGGGCCTCCACAGCCGCAGGCGCGGTCCATCCGTGACAAGAAGGAGGAAGAAAACGCCTGCCATGTGTCGAACCGGTGGCGGTGAGTCATTAGGGGGTGGGAACACAGGAGTTAATAATTGGAAGGAAATGAAGAAGCAGCATGATGAGTTCTAGGGGAGGCTAGAGCTGGGGTGGAGTGGGACCAGTGGGTAGGTCGCCATGGATCCCTGGCCAGAGGGACCCCCAATCTAAAACCATAATTCAGGTCATTGGTTGAGGAACTAGCTGCATGAGAGGACCGGCCCCAATCTGGTGTGAGACTGTATGGTCAAGCCAGGAAACCAGAGGCTACTGGATTGCATGTACAGTAGCCAACACCGTGTGCACTCCCAGGCACAGTGACTATAGAGGGTCAAGAGGACGTGCCAGGCCGTTGCTCGACAGGGACTGCAGTTGCCTGCCTTGGAGTAGCAGCACAAAGACACAGTACAGGAGGAGAGGAGATCAGCGCACAAAGGGCAGCAGAGAAAGGCTTATGGAGGGTGTCTCAGCAGAGTGTTCCTGGACTATCTGAGAGCTGGCCAAGCTGCAATCTGGAAGAGCACAGTACCAGGCTGGGACTGCTTTGAAAAGAACAACAGTAAACGAACCTGGTAAGAACTGCAATCCCTGTGTCTGTCTACTCCTTCTGCGCCTTCCTGCACTATCACCACCATCATCCACACAGACTCTATTACCAAACCCTGGGGGCCCACTCTGCCTGTGGAGAGTGTTTCACCTAAACTGCCACAACATCTATGCCCTGGAATCCAAACAGCAACGCTGGTCATCCCTGCCCAGACACCACAGACAGCGTCACAATAAGGACTTTATCATCCTCTGTAAATAACCCCTTTTCATGCTCGGTCAGGACCATGACTGCTGGGACGGCCCTGTTACATTCCCCTGACTGATCTCAGATGTTCGGGTACCCCCCATCCTTACGGCCGTTGCAAATCCATTTCCTGATATCTCAACCTGTTAAATATTTCATAGTAAGGTACATCCTATAGAATTAAAAAACGGAATGCATCCTTCCTACTTTTTGATGTACTAGTCAACATCAGTGCAGGACATTACAGTACAGAATGTCCTTTGGGGAGTATTGTTCACAGAATTGCCATGGGGCCCTGTCTCTTCTGGTTATGCTCTTGATCAGAAATCTGAAAATGAATGAAGTAATAAAGATTACAGTCTGAACTGCAATTTTATTAGCTAAATGTAGTCACTGCCAAAAGCAAAAATAATTCTTCTACGACATATGATGGACGCACGTTGTTTCCGGTTCTGTGCATTGTGTGGGTTTATTGGGTGTACTCGCCGACTTCAGAATTCACAGTGTGCATGCTCTAGAGCCAGCCAGTACACCCAATACACCCCCATACACTGCGTAGGACTGTAAATGACGTGCGGCCATGCGTCATACCAGGAAGGTGGCCCATGGACTTCAAACTCCGGTAGCGCGCAAGGGAATTATGTTATCACACCCACCCAGGTGTGTTAACAACGGAGCAAGTGGTAAATAGACCCAGAGAGAATGCCCCATGACTAGACGATGCCTCAAAACTGGGGGGAAAATGTAAGTTATAAAAAACATTTTTTACAACCATTATACAACACAATTAGGTCAGACAGGGATGGTTAGGGATGTAGTAGGAAGCTGCAGGGACAGGTAGTGATAGGTTACGGGGTCTAAAGTACCTGACAGGTTCCCATTAAGCCTAAGTACCATTTTAAATAGCTATTCGGCCACCTTCATAATTCAGTGTTTCCAGTACACGTGGCATCTTGTATGTGTGACACTTTATTCACAGATGACACACGTGATAACCTATGGTGCTGCTCAGATGTCCACATTTTCACATGGATTGTGTATCCATGTAAACTGAAAGGAGATATGATTGTTTTTTTTATGAAGCACGATTGACAAGGGCCAATGCAAGATTATAAATCCGTGTAAACACATACAGCACTTGGATGGTATCCGTGTACCAACCGTATGACGTCTGTGTGCTGTACGTGTTTAACAAGTATAGGAGAAGCTTTGTAATTTAATTTTCAATATCTATACCAGAAAAACATGGATGACATATTATTGTAAAAACGTACACACGAATAGGTGATAAAAATGAACACTAGTGATGAGCGAACATGCTCACCAGTACTCGGTGCTCACCTGAGCATCTCAGTGCTCTGGATGCTCGGAGCTCGTCAACAGGGCAAGACTGGGACTAAAAAGCAGCCCTGGAAAACAAACCCCACCAGCCCACATACTATATCACCCATCAGCCCCAATCAGTGAAATTTGCTTTAAAGTTGTCATGGCCTCATCACTTTCTCAAAGGAGTTATCTAAAGAGCCACATGTGAATGGTGCAGCAGAGGGAATAATCAACCTACGCTTCATTTACATGTTGATCTTCAAAGCTACGTTTCTCGGGATTGTGGGGTCCCAGCAGTCAAAAGGACAGAAGAAGTGGTACTGTGCAATGTGAATATACAGAATAATACAGATGCTGAGGATTTCACCCAGTATACAGGACAGGAGAAGTGGTATTGTGCAGAGTATATATACAGAATAATACAGATACTGAGGATTTCACCCAGTATACAGGACAGGAGACGTGGTACTGTGCAGAGTATATATACAGAATAATACAGATGCTGAGGATTTCACCCAGTATACAGGACAGAAGACGTGGTACTGTGCAGTGTATATATACAGAATAATATGTGGCACCCCATGGGTTAATGTGCCACAATAACATCACATGGGTTCTCTCCCCCACTACACACTGACAAACACTACCACCTTTGGGCAATAGAGGGAGCACCACCTGCTCCCTTATATACTCTTGCCCATGAGGGAGAGCAGAGACCGTACAGCACGGTGTAGTGCTGTGAACAGCTCAGGAGAACTGAGAGCTTATTGAGAGCAGAGTTAGCTCAGTGCAGACCTAGCAAGGGTCAGAGGAAAAGGAGAACGAAAGACAGAGAAACACATCTGGGAGCTGGAGTGACACCATCACTTGCCCCAGAAGTACGCACACAGAGACGGACACCGGATCCGGTACTGTGTCTGGCACCCACAGCACAGCGAATCCAGGAACAGCGGGATCTCTAGATACCCCCTAGTACCAGAGTGAAGCAACACGGAGGGGTCAGCACAGGATAGAGGACCCAAATTGCCTAGCCAAGTGGTACCAGCAGCAAACAGAGAGAGACGTGAGGAATCCCAGCAGCTTAGCTCGAAGCAGCAGCTCAGGACACACACATAGTGCAGCACAAGGAAGCCAACGACCCGGACAGGGTGTGGGGAGAGAGCCCAGCTCCATTACAGACTCCGTGGACTATAATCTGCAATAATATCAGCAGTAAAGCCTTGGAAAACAACTTTGGAGTCTGTGTATTGATTGCGACCTTTGCTCCAGATCCAGCACAGAGAGCCTCCCCGCAGATCCAGCCTGTCAGCTCTGCAGCATCAGGACAAGAAGGAAATTGCAGTGTCTACCAAACGTAAGTGTGTGTCCTCCAACTCTTCTCCACCATCTATAACCCCAATAGACTTAAACCTTTACTGCCCCGGGGGATACAGTTCTCCCCACTGGAACTATACCATCCCCGCTGCCATTACATCACCCCCGGAGGTTCTGCAGCAGCCGCGGCCCCATAGCTGGCCGCACCAAGTGGGTGGCGTCACCCGTGACAATCCCTTGTAAATAAATCCCCTTTTATTGTGCTGAGCCAGGGACACGGTCCGGACCAAGCCACCAGTGACATCCCCGACACAGATCGGTCCGGTACCGAGTACCCCACGTCCCTTGGGGCTCCACAAATACAGATACTGAGGATTATACCCAGTATACAGGACAGGAGAATTATACCCAGCATACCCAGGAGGCTGTGCTATGTAGATAGGAGGCTGTGGTATATAGATAGCCAAGACTCAGCCAGATCCTGGAAATGGGGAAAGATGAAAGGTGGCAGCAGAAAGTCCAGTGGTGGGTGTGGAGAGGAACAGAATCCATGGAGGCACCGGGAAAACAGAGCGTGAACTCTGCCCACAGGAAAACTTTCTGATGCTGCACATTACAGACTGCGGGCCGTACACGCAACACAGACTGCCTGCTGTATACACATTAGAGACTGTGGGCTGTATACATATTATAGACTGTGGTCTGTATACACATTACAGACTGCGGTCTGTATATACATTACAGACTGCGGGCAGTATACACATTACAGACTGTGGGCAGTATGCATATTGCAGACTGCAGGCAGTATACACATTACAGACTGCCCGCTATATACACATTACAAACTGCGGGCAGTATACACATTACAGACAGTGGGCAGTATACACATTACAGACTGCAGGCAGTATACACATTACAGACTGCCCGCTGTATACATATTACAGACTGCGAGCAGTATGCACATTACAGACTGCAGGCAGTATAAATATTACAGACTGCGGTCAGTATACACATTACAGACGGTGGGTTACGAGCTTACATATTTTGAATTTCATTAAATAATTTTAAAAAAAGGACGTCGGCTTCGCCCTATTTTTGTGTCCAGTCAGGAACAACTAGGCAGCCGGGGACTGGAATCCGCAGTGCAGGGTGGCCCAAGCTTTCTGGGTCCCCCCCACCCGCTGCAATTTGCAATCCGCAGTCACCCCATAAAATGGCACGTTCATAGAAGCGCCATCTTCTGGTGCTGTATCCGACTATTTCAGGGCTCTGGTTCCCCGGTGGCTCACTGGGTAATAATGGGGTTAGGGCTAGCTGTGTATTATCAGCTGACCCTAAGTCTAAAATTCATGATGTCACGCCAATATTAGACATTACCACCATGAATATCTAGTAATCAGACAAATAAAAACACGACACAGAAAATTTTTTTTATTAGGAATAAAACACAACACAATTAGTGACTCCATCTTTATTGCACAAAAGAATCCCCTCACCTCCGACGTAGTTCTGGGTCGAGGGTCCCACGACGTTTGCCAGCAGGCAAACCGATCAGATGATCAATATCAGGTTCAAGGACCTAAATGAGATGATACATCAGCTGATTGTTTAAAAACTGGTTAAAACAATCAGCTGATGTATCTTGAAAAAAAAATCAGCATCAGCTGATTGTTTAATTGCCGGTAAAAAGACGGATTTTTACCGCTCAACCAGTTTAAATGATCACCTGACAGCATCAGCTGATCATTTAAACCAGCCGGGTGGGAAAAAGCTGGCTTTTTACCAGGAATTTCCAATCAGCTGATGCTGTCAGCTGATCGTTTAAACCAGCCGGCAGTAAAAGACCGGCTTTTTACAGTCGAGCTTAGATGTTCAGCAGATGCTGTCAGCTGATCATTTAAACCGACCGGGCGGAACAAACCCAGCTTTCTACCGTTGGAGTTCCCGATCAGCTGATGCTGTCAGGTGACAGCATCAGCTGATTACAGGCAGGTCCTTGCAGTGATCGGACGTGTCCAGGGAGTCTGCGGATAGGTGAGTATGATTTACTCGGGTTTCCCCTTAGGTTAGCATTGGGTTAGGTGCATTTCAATATGCTCGACCCGAGCATCGAGCACCCAAGCATTTTACTGCTTGCCCATCACTAATGAACACAGATGGCCAAAATAGATCATGCCATACATATTTGTTTTTATAAGGAAGTGTAAGAGGGCCTTAGGTCCTGGACCCTTTGCACTTAATATTTTTTTGTTTTTAACGTACAGTGGATGTAAAAAGACTACACAACCCTTTTAAATGCCAGATTATTGTCATGTAAATAAACCATACCAAGAAGAATGAATTCATACCTTTTCGACCTTCAGGGTTCGCTCATACTAGCGTATAAAAATCGGTTCCATTCTCATCCAGAAAAGTGGGATGAGTGAAATGTCGGGACCAGACCGGTAACCGGGACTTCACGGGGCAGACATAGCTTCTTCCTCCTGTCACGGAACCGCGCCTGCCGAAGTGGGGCCCGGTGGTCCAGATTCCAAAGAATATTGGCTGAACAGAATTAAAAGGTTGTTTCAATTCGTGACGCCACCTGTGAGTATTCCGGTGATGTCCACCGTCGCTGCTCGGGCCTCCAGGGGATGGGATGCAGCAAGATGGAACACTTCCCACAGGATGAGCGGGAGTCCCCGGAGCCAGAAGCTGCACAAGATGTTGTGAGGCAGCTGTGGTTACCTTCTACTTGCGGAGAGAAGCAGTTCTGAAAAAGGCACGGACACTGAAAGTCTCTGTAACGGGTACTTTACTGTAACCAGCAGGTGATACATGGCATACAGTTCACGGGTAACGGACTGGGTGGACTCAGCAATGACCAGTGTTTCTCAGAGCTCCGCGGTGTTCCTCCATTCTAAGCTAGTTGTGTTGCCGTTGTCGCCTTGGAGTGCCAGATCGGGTACAAGGAGGCTGCTTCAATTTCCCTACCGGGGAATTCTGGCCGGATTTGTGGGGAGCCTTGGGTCCTTTTAGTGGGTACTCTGCTGGCTAGACGACTCTGTGTGTGCGGCGGTGGTGGGGTGCTCCTGTAAAGCGGTCCCTCCACTCCTGGTTTGCATGGCAGTGATAAATGACTCCCAACTTCGGAACCAGTAATCCGGTTGTAAGTGGGCACGGGATGTTTTGACCCGTATGCATTCGCCCAGTGTCCGGTTGTTGAGGCACCGGGGTAATGGCGCCTAACCGGGGTGATGGCCAGGGGGCTGCACGGGACTGTGCAGGCCCCCTCTCCTACGTTGCAGAACTTGTTCTTTCTTCTCCCTTCTCCTACGTTGTTCTTCGAGTTCTCCTTCTCCACTACACACTACCTCTACACTCCGCCCACCGGGACCTTATTGGCCCTCTATGCTGATGTGCATGTAGGGTATGGAGCTCTGAGTTTTAACCATGTCATTGCTTAGTCAGAGAATATTGCTGCTGCTGTCTTGGCTGCAATACCCTCCTGTGACGCACTTGTTGCGTGGCGCCACACTCACCCTTGGTGAATTACGCTTGTCCCCAAGTGTCGCGCTACCCAAACATTACAGAGAGATTTTTATATTTTTATAAACAGGTAATAAAAGAACACTTTTATTAATACCAGGTACACATTTTAACTGGTTTGAAACAGGTTAACCTTTTGCGGACCCGGCGGGCGGTCAGCTGTCCTTAACACAAGTCCAGGGTTTTGCCGCCAGATTACACTATTAGCGGTTAAACAGGAAAGGAAGTCATTGACAAAGTTCAAGCCAGTCACTTATGAAGGGAATTGTTGCGCACCCGTATGGCGAACCAACCGTCATAACAAGCATGTCGCTCATAAGTGATTATGTCCCCTCTATACAAGTCGCCATCTGGATGTCCCCTCGGCAAGTGTGACTCTACATCGCGTCGCCCCACGAATATCTCCTCGTACACTCCCTCCTCCCTGGCGAAACCCCACCCGTTAGATAGATTGAATGAGGTCACTCTACCTTCCTTGCGGAGTTCATCAGGTAACGGGGGTTGGCAAGGAGCCTCGGCATAAGCCTCCATGTTAGCTCTCTCCTGGGCTCGCCACTCTGCCCTGCGGAGCTGACGTACGTCATCGTCGGTACGAGCTGGGGTATGGACATAGTCCTTGCGATGCAGGGGCTGCCGGTAAGCTTCGGCTTGGCGGGAAGTCTGGATGGGCACTCTGGTAAATGGCACCGGGGAAAGCGCTGCAGCTGCACCCGACCAACATACCCAAGCTGGTTGCTCGGCCGGAGGTTCCTCGGTATCTCCCCAGGCAAAACCGGCGCAATAGAGGTCCTCAGCGGTGCTGTGGGTCTCGTCGTCGTCATCATCCTCCACTCCCTCGACGATTACATCGGGCTGCGTGTTGGGTAAAGATGCCGGACTGGATTCTTCCGGGCAGATGGGTGGTAGTGCTGCGGGGTTCTCTTTGGGGTCGTCCTGCAGGGCTTCCAGGCTGCCTGCTTCTTCATCTGTGACTTCAGGTAGTGGTGTCTCTATCCCTGTGACCAGGTAGGCCTCGGTGGTTGCAGAGTGGGCCTCCAGTTCTGGGGAGAAACAAGTAACAGTCTCTGGATTGGCGGTGAGACCGTTAGTGGGTTCCTTTGCGGGAACCAAACATGTGTCAGCTTTAGTTATGGAGCATTTCTCAAGCTCCGGCTCTGGAAAGGGTTCGGTAGTGGTCTCAGACCCTGGAACGGGGTAGGTCACGGTTTCCATTAGGATAACACAGTCTATTGGCTCAGGCAATGAGGCAGGACAGATAGTTGGTGCTGGTGAGGCGGCGAAACAGGAGCTGTCGTCCAGTTCTGGAGTTAGAGTACTCATACGCCCTTGCTGGATAGCTCGGTGAAGTCGGCTGCCCAGACCCGCGCTCCAGCTGCGGATTGTCCATTCTACTGTCTCCATACATCTCACCCGGAGGTCTTGCAATGCCTCTTGCCAGAAGTCGGGGTTGCCGTCTATTGTGAGGACGGGACCCGGACCCGGATGGCCTATGGCTACTCTGGCCTCCGCCTCGACCTCCTGCATCAGCTGGTGGAGCTTCATGCTGGTCAACTTCTTCTTGGAGGAACCACACCCATGCGACCTGGTAACCGTTCTTCTTGAGAGCTGGTGGAAAAGCTTCAGACACTCCCACTTCCTTTGGGGGTTTTTGTAGTCCATAGGTGGGAAAAAGTCTTTGGCCCGCCCCCATGGTTGTTTCCAGCAATCTGGGCGGACAATGATTTTGGCGCCTTTGCCTAGGCCCTCCCACGAAGAGGGACGGTGGCTCACTCCTGGGCCTGCACGTGGTGGTTCACATGGCGGGGACCGCCATCTTGGTCGCCATCTTGGCCCAATGGTGAAAAGGCGGGAAAAGTTCAGTTTAGGATGAACAAAGTCCTTTTTGATGAAATAAAGTTCTTTTAAAGCACACTACACCCGTTAAGGAACGGGCCTGCTAGTATCCTGTAGGTGACGCCATTCTGTCGGGACCAGACCGGTAGCCGGGACTTCACGGGGCAGGCATAGCTTCTTCCTCCTGTCACGGAACCGCGCCTGCCGAAGTGGGGCCCGGTGGTCCAGATTCAAAGGAATATTGGCTGGACAGATTTAAAAGGTTGTTTCAATTCGTGACGCCACCTGTGAGTGTTCCGGTGATGTCCACCGGCGCTCCTCGGGCCTCCGGGGGATGGGATGCAGCAAGATGGAACGCTCCCCACAGGATGAGTGGGAGTCCCCGGAGCCAGGAGCTGCACAAGATGTTGTGAGGCAGCTGTGGTTACCTTCTACTTGCGGAGAGAAGCAGTTCTGAAAAAGGCACGGACACTGAAAGTCTCTGTAACGGGTACTTTACTGTAACCAGCAGGTGATACATGGCATATTGTTCACGGGTAACGGACTGGGTGGACTCAGCAATGACCAGTGTTTCTCAGAGCTCCGCGGTGTTCCTCCATTCTAAGCTAGTTGTGTTGCCCTTGTCGCCTTGGAGTGCCAGATCGGGTACAAGGAGGCTGCTTCAATTTTCCTACCGGGGAATTTTGGCCAGATTTGTGGGGAGCCTTGGGTCCTTTTAGTGGGTACTCTGCTGGCTAGACGACTCTGTGTGTGCGGCGGTGGTGGGGTGCTCCTGTAAAGCGGTCCCTCCACTCCTGGTTTGAATAGCAGTGATAAACGACTCCCAGCTTCGGAACCAGTAATCCGGTTGTAAGTGGGCACGGGGATGTTTTGACCCGTATGTGACTCACCGTGGCCGGGGACTCCGGTTTAGACAGGCTGAAGCTCCTTCCTCCTTGTCACGGGTAGGCCGCGCCTGCCGGTAGTGAGGCCCGGTTGAGTGCAGATCAAAAGTGAAGACGTCTTACGGGAACAGATTAAAGGGGTTTTAATTTATTCGTGACGCCACCTATGAGTAGTTCGGTAATCGTTACCGACGCTGCGGAACCTCCGGGGGATGGATAGCAGCATGATGGAACGCTCCCCACAGGCTGAGCGATGATCCCCGGAGGCTGGAGCTGCTTAAGATGTTGTGCGGCAGCTGCGGTTACATTGTAGTGCGGACGGACAGTTCATAAGGAAGCACGGACACCGAAAGTCTCTGCAATGGGTCTTTACTGTAACCAGCAGGCAGTACATGGTATACAGTTCACGGATAGTGGACCGGGTGGACTCAGCAGTGATGGTGTCCCTTAGAGATCCGTAGTGTTCCTCCATTCAAGCTAAGTGGTTGCCAGTGTCGCCCAGGAATACCAGGTCGGGTACGGGGAGGCTGCTTCAATCCCTATCCAAGCTATACGTTATGGATGTTCTGGGGAGCCTTGGGTCCCTCGGTGGGTACACCGCTGGTTAGACGACTGGAATTTGGCTGGTGGTGGGGTGCTCCTGTAAAGCTGCTCCTCCACGCTTCTGGTTCGCGTAGCAGAGGTGAACTGCTGCCAGCTTCGGTACCAGTGAACCGGCTGCGGTCCTTTGGGGCACGGGGGGTCTTTTTGGAAACCCGTGGTTGATGATGCTCGATCCCGGTTGTTGAGGCCTCAGGTGCTGACACCCGACCGGTGACGGTCCAGGGGCTGCACGAGGTGCAGAGCCCCCGCTCCTACTCCAAGCCCAAGTTCTAGAGCTCTCTCTTCAAGGTCTCGTTCTAGACTTCTCCATCGACTCTCACTAACACTAAGTGTCTGTACTTCTCCTACACTACCCTTACACTCCGCCCACCAGGACCTAGGATTGGCCCTCTATTCTAGGTGATGCATGCAGGGTTCGGATCTCTATGTTAACCACATAACTGCTGGGTCGGAGAATATTACTGCTGCATTTATGGCTGCAATACCCTCCTGTGACGCACTCGTTGCGGGGCGCCACATATGCATTCGCCCAAAGTCCGGTTGTTGAGGCACCGGGGTAATGGCGCCTAACAGGGGGTTGATGGCCAGGGGGGCTGCACGGGACTGTGCAGGCCCCCTCTCCTACGTTGCAGAACTTGTTCTTTCTTCTCCCTTCTCCTACGTTGTTCTTCGAGTTCTCCTTCTCCACTACACACTACCTCTACACTCCGCCCACTAGGACCTTATTGGCCCTCTATGCTGATGTGCATGTAGGGTATGGAGCTCTGAGTTTTAACCATGTCATTGCTTAGTCAGAGAATATTGCTGCTGCTGTCTTGGCTGCAATACCCTCCTGTGACGCACTCGTTGCGGGGCGCCACAGAAATCTGTTTGGTATTCCTTATGTAAAGGAAACGCTATGCAAGTGTGCGATTGTTTTCTCGTCTACCATCCGTATGCAATTTTTTTTCTCAGCAGCTATAATTGTACAATCATTTACAGAACTATTTACAGTGTTCTATGCTACAGAATGGTAATGTATCCGTAAAAAACAAATGTCACTTGGATAGTCCGTGTGCCGTCTGTTCTTTTTTTAGCACCCATAGACTTCCATCCAATTTGCGCGTTCCATTCACAGTGTGCTGTGATATTTTCCTCCGGCCAAATACAGTTGAGAAATAAAATTGCACATCTGCACATGGAGAATATACATACCAGGTTGAGCCACAAATATATCGGGATGTGGTGCATATATACCAGGATGGGCAACATATACACCTGGGTGGGGAAAAATATATGACAGATGTGGGACACACCAGGATGGGGAAAATATAAACTAGGGTGGGGAATATATACACCAGGACATACAACAAATATACCAAGATGGGGGCATATATGCCGGGAAGGGCCAAAGATGGGGAATATATATACCAGTATGGGGAGCATATACCAGGATGGGCCCAGAATGAGGAACATATATATATATATATAACAGAATTGGCCCACATATATTTCTGGATGGGGGACATATATACCAGAGCTTTATAAAAGCATAACAATGCAAATTGATTACAGCTATAACAAAAAGACAATACAGTCATCTACTGAGGAAACAGAAATAAACTTCAGTAAGGGAAGATCAAAAGAGGGCAGAATATTGTATTGAGTACCTCCAGGCTCGCAACGGAGATAACCTTACTCCGTCTAACTGGAAATGACCTATGACATCCTTTATCACCATTAGCATCTGGTACACAGCACAGTTTTCAACATTATCATAACTTGCAACAGATATCCAAAACTGGGCTCTCTCAATTTTAAGCAGAATTATGCATTGTATACTCAGTGGCCCCTATAGATACCTACTATCATTGTCTGTAAGCTATAACAAAGCACAAGCAATTACACAATAGTTTTATCCACAGGTAAACTATGCCCAGTCAGAAAATGACCCAATACTGTGATGAAATGTTGATTCCTCCCTAGTTGCTGGCCCAATTACAAGCCTAAAGTGAATAAAAGGACAGATTGCCCATGTGTCACCCAGCAAGATGGTACAGACCTGAGTGGTTAGAGCTCCTATCACCCCGACGGCGTTTCGTCTGGTGAGACTTCTTCAGGGGTTCAGTGTGCCAGACTGACCCACTGACCAGGATAGATATTACAGGTTGAAGGAACATTACTACATAATGGGAGAGGGGTCCAACTCATATGTCCGTAAAGCTGAGAATTGCCAGGGGGAGCAGTGACAATATTCACTAAGTCACTGATGGCTTCCCACAGCAGTGAACTCAGGTGACCCCGCTCACAGCAGTGAGTGGATGCTTGTTCCATCTCTGCAATCCTAGATGCAGCAGAGCTGAGTGTGCTTTGTGGGATCATCGTTGTGGATTATCGTCAGAGGCTATATTGGGGTAATAAATAGGAAAATGAGGGTTGTCTGTTTGATTTATTTCAAATAACAAATTTTTCTCAGTGTGTTGTGTTTTATAACAATTTCTTCACAGGATTGATAATAGCCAATTTCTGGAGCAGCTGTGGGCTGCTATTCTTTAGCTTAGGGCAGCCCAATAACGATGGACCTCACCACGCTAATGAATACCAGCCCCAAACTGCCTGGTTTTTACCTTGGCTGGCAATCAAAAATAGGCCGAAGAGCACACATTTTTTAAAATTAATTATTTAAACAATTTTTAAAAAATTAATTGGCTCCCCTGTATTTTTGATTGCCAGCCAAGTTAAAGCCAGGCAGCTGCGGGTGGCAGCTCATAGCTGTTCACTTTATCTGTACTGAAAATAAAAAATACAGCTAAACCCTACGTATTTTTTCTTAAACTATTTATTTTTACACTATTATGATGGAAGGGTTGTTGCCAATGGCAACCAATCACAGATGCTGGTACAATGGGTGAGGAGCGCAACAGCCAAAAACAGATGCTACCACAGAGAGTGGGCATCTGTGATTGGCTGTTGGAGCCAGTGCAGTGAATAAATCAAGAAGATAATGAGCAGCCCTGGAAGTACAAGCGTGGACACCGCCCGATAAGTATGATGTTTTGTTTATTTTTACAGCCCTCTCAGCCGAACCTGAGCAGTAACACAGACTTTTCAGGGAAGTGTGTGTCCAATGCCCGTGCCCGAACACTAGGTGTTCAGTACGGACCCCGAACTTTGCAGTTCGGGTACACCGATCACTAGCTAGGAAGTCAGATTGGTTAAAGGTTTACCAGCTAATTCTCATATTTCCAACATTTCCAAAGCCAATGTTTTTAGGTAGTACATCCCATTTGAAGTGATTTTGAGGGGCCTATGTGACAGAAGATACACCAAAAAGACACCATTGAAAACTGTACCCCACAAAGTGCTCAAAACCACATTTAAGAAGTTTATTAACCCTTTGAGAGCATCACAGGAATTAAAACATTGTGGAAGGGAAAAAATGAAAATTTTACTTTTTCCAACAAAAATATTGTTTAAGCCACAAATTTTGTATTTTCACAAGGGTAACAGGAGAAAATGGACAATGCAATTTGTTGTACGCTGATACCCCTATGTGGGGGAAAACTACTGTTTAAGCACACACGAAGGCTTGGAAGGGAATGAGAACCATTTGACTTCTAGAGTCCATGAGTGGTAGAAATAGATAGTGGTTGCTATGTCACATTTCCTTAGTTTGTGATGTGGAAACTACAACCCTCAAGAACTTTATTTAAAAGTATGGTGAGCACCTTGAACTCAGAGGTGCGTCAGAGAATTTAATAACGTTGAGCCTTGAAAATGAAAAAATACATTTTTCCTACAAAAATATTGATTTACTCTCATTTTTTTATTTTCACAAGGACAAGACAAAACAGACCAAACAATTGTTTGTGCAATTTCTCCTGAGTTCACCTACATGTGCCAGAGCCCCTAAGTGCCAGAAGAGAAAAATCCCCCTAAATGACCCTACGTTGGATATTATACTCCTCTGGAATTTATCTACAGGTGTAGTGATTATTTTTACTCCATGGATGTTTTCCAGAAATAAGCAGCAATGAATGTAGCCAAGCTAAAATTGTAAATTTGCCAATGCAGTGTGCATTGAATTGTAGTGCCCATGCATTGTGCCTAGCTTACGAGTCTTCAGATATGCACACCATAAATTAAGCGGGCTCTAAGCACTACATGCCAAACATTGGACGCTAAATGTGGTTTAGGCACATTGTATGTCTCAGAAGGAGGGGCATTTGGTTTCAGGAGCATAGATTTTGCAGGATTTCTTATCGGGTTGGAGCCATATAACTTTTCCAGAGCTTTTGTTTTACCAATATCATGAAAAACCCTATATTTTCATTGACAGAAGACAGACTTGTGTGAGACTCTTTTTTTTCTGTGCATTGAGTTAAAGCATTTATTGGGAACATTTTACATAAAATCTTGTATCACATTTAACCAGTGCTCTATGCTGAGAGCTTGCATCAACGTTTCTATCTAAATCTCCATATTACGTGATTCACATGAAATACCCAAGGTATAGATTCACTATAAAGAGGCAGCAGAGTTACTCTGGACTCTGTTTGGCCTCTGCTCAGTGATGTCTTTTTTAGAAGTGCACAAAACTGTGGTTGACAATACTTTTATGCACCACTTAAAAGATGGACACCACTGGATAATAGGCCAGACAGAGTGCAAAACGAGTCCATGTATGTCAGATATTTCCATGGAATATTTTTACATCCGGTAGAGAGCACCGGATAAATATGTTGTGCCTTAAGGCGGCGTCATACACATCAATATCGTGAGCAACATCGCCAAAAAGTGACGCATCAGCGATGTCGCTCACGACATCGCAAGTGCGTTGTGCTGTGTAACAGCGCGACGCAACTGCAATCTATGGCTGGTCGCAGGTTGACGGGTTTACCAGCATGAAGGTAAACCTGTCAATCTGCAACCAGCGATTAGAATGGATCGCGCCGTCTGACACCCAATAGCGATGTTGGCGGCGATCCAGCCTATACCGCAGTATTGCTGCTGATCGCTTGTTGGGCTGATCCCAGCCCAGCGAGCGATGGCTCCGCTCGCATCGCTGCGGCATCACCGGCAACATCCTTCCATGTGACACCAAGGCTGCAATGTCAGAAGCGAGGGCGCACCCGCACATCGTTTCAGACATCGCAGCTTTGGTTGCTGCGTGTGACGGGGGCTTTACTGTGATCTTTGGGAGGCAAAATAAATAATCAACAGTTGAATCAACAGCAGGTCACAAATTGGTTTCATTTTTATCACCATTCACCGTGCGATATAAGTGATAAGATGATTCTATTCTTCATCTTAGTCCGACTACATCGATACCAGGTTTAGATGGGGGGGGTTATTTAGCTACTATCACATACTAAAAAATTCTTCTTTTCTTTTAATAACAAAAGTTTTTCTATCAACATATTTTGGGAGCTATAATTTTTCCATGTCTCGACCGACAGAGTCATGTGAGGGCTTGTTTTTTGCGGGATGAGTTGACATTTGTATTAGCATATAACATCTTTTATTCACTTTCTATTCCGATTTGTGGGAGGCAAAATGAAAATAAAACAGTAATTTAGGAATAGTTTTTTTTTAATGCCATTAAAATTGATAAAGAGCACTTTATTCTTCAGGTCAATACGTTTACAGACGTACCACATTTATATAATTTTTTAATGTTTTGCTGGTTTTGCACAATAAAAATACTTTAATAGAAAAAAATGTTTTGCATCGCTATATTCTATATAGTTTTACGCTAATGTAGCTGAGTGAGGATTTGTTTTTTGCAGGACAAGATGATGCTTTAATTGGTACAATTCTTGAGACGTCACTGTTTGATCACTTTTTATCCACCTTTTTTCGGTGGTATAATGAAATAATGAACATGCGTCGCTTTTTGCCACCTTTCTTTCTTGCGGTGTTCACCAAAGAGGTTAAATAGTATGACAGTGTTAAGGTACCTTTACACGCCGCTACAACAGGATGGATACAATCCGCTACTTCACGTGCACGAGCACGGCCAAACGGTTACAAACGGGAAACGCACCACCTTTACACGCCGCCACAAGGTGCGCTACGCTACGTTACATCTATAGCTAGCTACATCGCCAGGTGTCTCAAGTAGCCATCTGTAGCTCATCGTACCTCATTTACACACCGCTACAACAAGCTAATATGGGCGGACCTGGTGCAGCAGGGACAGCACATAGGCGTGCCACAATTGTGGATTACAAGACGTCCGTACGCTGATAGGACAAAGCAAGAACATCATGATTGGCCAGGCATCGCAGGAGGCTGTTTAATACATGACACTCGAGCAATTGTGTAGTGTGACTGGTCAGCTCCTTAAATATGCCGCCCTATGCAGCGACAACCAATCGTCATGCAGGAGCTTCCTCCAATGATCGCTGAAGGGGCGCGGTAACCCGGAGCCTGTGTCACGCCCCAGCTACATTCCAGCTACATAGCCTGGTGTCCAGACATCCCTTCTGTAGCCTCTTTACACGCCGATACAGCTCGCTACAATCGGCTTTGTAGCCATCTGTTTTCGAGCAGTGCTCGGAAACAGATGTATCTGTTGCCGGCTGTCACGTCCCGTCTTCACATGCCGCTACTACGGGCTATATTGACGCTACAAGCTACATTTGTAGCCTGTAGCGGGTTGTATCCATCCTGTCGTAGCGGCGTGTAAAGGTACCTTTAAAGATAGGGTCATTCCGAATGCAGCAATACCAAGTATGTGTCCTTTTTTGTTTATTTTTGTTTTACATAAATATATGTATTCATTGGTATAATATCTTTCTTTGTGTTCGTTATTTTGTGATTTTTAAAAAGTGTTTTTCAATTTTCTTCACTTTTCTTTTTTTCATTAATGCTTCTATGAGACTTTGACCTTTATTACTCTAATCACTGGTAGAATGTACTGCAATACACAGTCATTGCAGTGCATTACACCCATCAGTGTTACACTGACAGAATCTCTGATGGTACCTTTACACGCCGCAACAGGATGGTGGCAACAACCGAGTACATGAGAGAAATGTATCTTGCACCGCCAAATCAACCCGCTGTTGCGGCGTGTGAAGACGGTTGTTGCCACCCGTCACTTGAGGCACCTGTTTCAGAGCAGAGCCCTAAAACAGGTGGATTTCAAGGTGATGGTTGCGGGTTGTATCGGCGTGTAAATATGGTAGGGTAAGGTTTATTCGTCACCTAGATAACTCCCCGGGGCGTGACACAGCCTCCGGGAAACCACCCCCCTTCAGCGCTCATTGGAGGAAGCTCCTGCGTTACGATTGGTAGTCGCTGCATAGGGCGGCATATTTAAGGAGCTGACCAGTCACACTACACAATTGCTCGAGCGTCATGTATTAGTCTGCCTCCTGTGCTGGCTGCCCAATCATGATGTTATTGCTTTCTCCTATCAGCGTACGTAATTCTCGTAATCCACAATTGTGGCACGCCTATGTGTTGTCCCTGCTGCCTTTGTTCCGCCCATATTACCTTGTTATTGCGGCATGTAAATATGGTAAGGTAAGCTACAGAAGGTAACTTGTGGCACCCGGCGGTGTATCCAGAGATAGATGTAACCTACCGTTGCGCACCTTGTTGCGGCGTGTAAAGGTGGTGCGTTTACCGTTGGCAACCATTTGTGCGTGCTCGTGCACGTGAAGCACCCGGTTGTTGCCACCATCCTGTTGCTGCGTGTAAAGGTACCATTACAGACTGTGCTATTGGCATGGTCCAACAGGCCATCATAGCTGGTAGACCCAGAGGACATTATTTGACCTCCGGTTGCCATGACTATGATTTGCAGCCAGTGATTATGTCACAGGAGTGCATATCGGGTGGTAGAGGGAGCGCATTCCCTCTCTTAGCCTCCTAAATGCTGCAATCGCTATTGATAGTGGCATTTAAGGGGTTAAACAGTCAAAGGCAGTGTGGGCAGTCACAGCTGGAGCTCGGCTATCACTTATGCTACTTACACTGAGCTTCCAGCAGTGATCAGGCAGGGACAGCTTCTGTGCACACATGATTGCCATGACATAACTATACGTCATAACTTGAGAACCCCTTCCCAGCCATGACATATAGGTATGTCAAATTAAGGGGATAAACAGGACCTTTCACTGGTATTTTAAATTTAAATGGGTTACCTCCTCTACATGGTGTTGATCCTCTGATTTTGGAACAGTTTTTCTTCTTCAGTGCCCCCTATTCCAAAGCTACATCACCCATTAAAGAAATGTGTGTACACATTTTCCCTTCAACTAACTGGACATATACCACAGAATTTCTCTGCATTGTCTGTTATGCTTTTTTGTTTTATTATCGCCATTTACTGATGTACGCAAGCCAGATGGAGGCCAAAAGAATACTGATTTGGTTACTGTCTGACAATAAAGCTCAATAACCATGTTTAGCTAAAAAGTCAGACGTTTTCCCAGCTCACACATTAAAAGCGGACCAAAAATGTGATGTCCATAGGACCTTTCTGAAACAATGGTCACCTCCTAGAGCTGCTGCTATTACCTGCTCATGTAGACACCGAATACTGGCTGCTCCACTAAATTCTGTGCAATCATATTGTCAAACACTGGTGTACAACCATCCACAGCAAGGGAAGGGTATGCCAGACCCAAAATTCCATCAAAATTTGCATCTTGGAACGTGCTTCCAGGCTCAGACACACTTTCTGCAAAAATCTGATTCTGCACAGTTATTCCCTGAACCTGAAAGATAAAAGATGGATGACATGTAATGTCTATTCATATAGAAAATGTCTAAATCATAGGGGTGTAAATGGGGTAGAGACGTTGGATTGATATGGTCAAACCTTTACATATCAAAATCTGAACATATGTAAAAGAAAGCAAAAATATGTGGATGGTTTGCATCAAAATTTAAGAAAAAATATTGTTGTAATTGCATGTAGACATATTTGTATTAGAATTACTGGGCATGTTTCCAACAGTAACCAAAAAGAACTCGAGTTAATTTTATTAAAGTTTTTATTATCGGTCACCAGGTTTTTGCCAACTAATCTGAGGGCAACATAATCTAGAGATGGAGGCCCTGATTCCAGCTGTGTGTCACTTACTGGGCTGTTTGCGTTAGTTTAGAAAAAAAATCAGTGTTTTATTAACAGGACATTATCACTAGAGGACTGGTAAACTTACAGCCTAGAAAACATGCTTACTCACTATTTGTGCTCATAATCCTGTGCTCCTCATGTGGATCTGGTAGTACTTTGGTGCTAAATCCTAGCAGTGGGTGATATGAAGTAATCCAAAGGAACAGAGGTCAGCGGCACTCACTGTGAGTACAAAACAAGTCCTTTATCCATAAAATCCATATAAACAGATATCTGGAGTAGCGGGTGAAGGGAGAGAAGAATTAGCAGGTGAGTCAATGAAGATGACGGCCGTTTCGCACTGCCATGCACTTCTACGAGTCCCAGGTAGGAAATGATTTTATGCTGTTTCCAGGAGGACACATCATTAATAGTGATGAGCGAGTACACTTGTGACTACTCGGTACTCGCACGAGTATCACTGTACTCGGGCTACTCGGCGAGTATCGAGTAATCTCGCGATACTCGTGCTGTACTCGGGGTCCTCATCCCTGCATGTTGGCGCTCTTTAGAGAGCCAGCCCACGTGCAGGGATTGGCTGGCAGTCACTGCAATGCCACATCCCTGTTAGTTGTGGCATTGCAGTGATTGGCCGCACAGAGTGACCGAGCCTTTATAAGACCCGGCCACGATGTGCTCTGCACACAGCCATTCAGACAGTGAGTGAAGGGAGAATGTAAGCTGCTGCTTAGGGACAGATTTGCGGCCCTCATAGGTAGATCCGGAGCAGGGCTGCAAACTGCTGCTAAGTCTGACCAGAACAGTCCTTCTCAGGACTAATCTAGGAGGATATAGGCAGGGTGATACAGATCGGAGTCCAAGCTTTCCAGTGACCAGAACAGTCCTCAGGAGACTATTGGAGCTGACTAGCTGTATACAGGCAGGGTCTAATATCCAGCTTTCCTGTGACCAGAACAGTCACCTGACTGTTGTACTTGACTAGCTCTATACAGGCAGGGTCTAATATCCTGCTTTCCTGTCACCAGGACAGTCACCAGACTGTTGTAGCTGTATACAGGCAGGGTCTAATATCCAGCTTTCCTGTGACCAGAACAGTCACCAGACTGTTGTACTTGACTAGCTGTATACAGGCAGGGTCTAATATCCAGCTTTCCTGTGACCAGAACAGTCACCAGACTGTTGCACTTCAGTAGCTCTATACAGGCAGGGTCTAATATCCAGCTTTCCTGTGACCAGAACAGTCACCAGACTGTTGTACTTGACTAACTGTATACAGGCAGGGTCTAATATCCAGCTTTCCTGTGACCAGCACAGTCACCAGACTGTTGTAGCTGTATACAGGCAGGGTCTAATATCCAGCTTTCCTGTGACCAGAACAGTCACCAGACTGTTGAACTTGACTAGCTCTATACAGGCAGTGTCTAATATCCAGCTTTCCTGTGACCAGAACAGTCACCAGACTGTTGTACCTGACTAGCTCTATACAGGCAGGGTCTAATATCCAGCTTTCCTGTGACCAGAACAGTCACCAGACTGTTGTAGTTGACTAGTTCTATACAGGCAGGGTCTAATATCCAGCTTTCCTGTGACCAGCACAGTCACCAGACTGTTGTAGTTGACTAGCTCTATACAGGCAGGGTCTAATATCCAGCTTTCCTGTGAGCAGAACAGTCACCAGACTGTTGTAGCTGTATACAGGCAAAATGCGCAAGGGCGTTGGCAAGGGACAAGGAAGTGGACGTGATGGTTGTGCAGGCAGAGGCCGAGGTCGTGTGCAAGCACTAATTTCGCAACAACAAAGTGCCACATCTACTTGCTCGCAAATTCTTGCGGCCCGCAGCAGTACACCGCTCTTGAACCAAGACCAGTGTCAACAGGTTGTTACTTGGATAGCGGATAATGCTTCAAGTCAGATTGGCACCTCCACAAACACCCTGTCTTCCACACGGTCAAGTGTCAGTAGCCGTGATACTGCACAGCACATTTCCCAACCTGATCCTCCTTCCTACCACCAGGCCGAGTACACGTCCACAGACATTACTGATCCCACACTTGGACACTCGGAAGAGCTGTTCACGTATCCATTCGCACAATCTGGCCTCTCGCCAGCTCCTGTTGAAGTGGGTGATGAGGAGATGGTATGTACAGATGCCCAAATATTTGAGCAGCCACGTTCTCGCGAACGGAATGTTGGCAACGTGTCTCAAATTGGGGTGGACGATGATGAGACACAATTGCCAGGAAGTCAGGAGGAGGATCAGGGTGCGGAAGAGGAAGACGACATGGTGGATGATCCAGTAGCGACCCAACATGGCAGGAGGATATGCAGAGCGAGGACAGCAGTGCACAGGGGGAGGGAGGCGTAGCATCCCAACAGGCAGTAAGAAGCAGGGTCGTGTCCACAGGCAGAAGGCAGGCAACCGTTCCCCGGAACAACAACACAACACAAGGTGCCTGTGCAAATGTTAGGTCTTCCGAGTCTGGCAGTTTTTTAAGTTGGCTCCAGATGACTCTAAAAAGGCCATTTGCAACACAGCCTGACCACCACCAGCATGATCAGGCACATGTCAGCCAAGCACCCGACTTTGTGGGAAGTACAACAGAGTCGAGGAGCGGTGCTTGCTGATGTCACTGCTACGTCTTCGCGTGTTGTGCATGCGAGCCAATCCCCTGTCCATGCTGGCCGCGAACAAGCCTCCGGCCCTGCACCTGAAGTTGCCCACGCACAAATAACACCACCATCAACCACGTCCTTGTCCCAGCGCAGCGTTCAATTATCCATTCAGCAAACCTTTGAACGCAGGCGCAAATACGCTGCCAACGCCCCACATGCCACAGTCCTAAATGCTCAAATTTCGCGACTGCTTGCACTAGAAATGTTACCTTTCCGGCTGGTGAAGACGGAAGTATTCCGCGACCTGATGACGGCTGCTGTCCCACGTTACTCGGTCCCCAGCCGCCACTATTTCTCCAGGTGTGCCGTCCCCGCATTGCATAACCACGTGTCACAAAGCATCACACGTGCCCTGAACAACGCTGTTTCAGCCAAAGTCCACCTAACCACAGACACGTGGACAAGTGCTTGTGGGCAAGGCCGCTACATCTCCTTGACGGCACACTGGGTTAATATTGTGGAAGCTGGGACCCAGTCTGAGCGAGGGACGGAACACGTCCTTCCCACACCAAGTATTGCAGGGCCTACCTCAGTCAGGGTTTCACCCACACACACACAGATCCGGAATGTCATGCTCCTCAGACTCCTCCTCCTCCTCCTCCTCCTGCGCATCCTCATCCACTTTACCCTTTACACCAGTCCCAAGCTAGAAGCACTGCAGCACTGCCTCTGCGAAGCGGCAACAGGCTGTGCTGAAGCTAATATGCATAGGTGACAAACCCTACAATGAAGAAGAGGTGTGGACAGCTCTGAAACAGCAGGCAGATCACTGGCTCACACCTCTGAACCTAAAGCCAGGAAAGGTCGTGTGTGACAATGGCCGGAACCTGGTGGCAGCTTTGAGGTGAGGCCAGCTGACACATGTTCCATGCGTGGCCCATGTGCTCAACCTGGTGGTTCAGCGGTTTCTAAAGTCATACCCAGAGCTGTCTGATCTGCTGGTAAAAGTTCGCCGCCTGTCTGCACATTTTCGCAAGTCACCTGCTGCTTCAGCCGGCCTTTGCGTCTTCCGGCCCACAGACTGGTGTGTGATGTCCCGACGCGTTGGAATTCAACTCTGCACATCTTGGTCAGGATATGTGAGCAGAAGAGGGCAGTTGTTGACTACCTGCATCACCTAAGCCGTCGGGAAATGGGTCAAACTCCACACATAACACCTGAGGAGTGGAGATGGATGTCTGACCTATGTACCGTCCTCCAAAACTTTTTGGACTCCACCAAGATGGTGAGCGGCGATGACGCCATTATTAGCGTCACCATACCGCTACTCTGCCTTCTAAAACGGTCTCTGCTGAAAAACAAAGATGATGCATTGCAGGCGGAGCGATGACTTGGAGCAAGAAACAGTAGTGGGTGTGGGTGATAACACACAGCCCAGCCTCATCTCATCACAACGTGCAGTGGAGGACTATGACGAGGAGGAGGAGGATGAAAACATGGAGCAACTCTCTGGTCAAATTGAGGATATGACATGCACACCTGTCATACCCTCGATTCAGCGTGGCTGGCCAGAGGACAGGGGAGATGAGGAGGAGGAGGACAGCATGTTCAGTCATCGTGTTGGTCAGGATACTGAAGTGATGGCTGTTAAGAGTCTGGCGCACATGGCTGACTTTATGGTAAGCTGCCTGGCTCGTGACCCTCGCGTTCAGAACATCTTGGCCGACAATCAGTACTGGTTGGCAACACTCTTAGGCCCACGTTACAAGGAGAACTTTATGTCTCTCATTCCTGAGGCGGAGAGGTCAGCCAAAATGCAGCAGTTCCAGAAGGCCATAGTCACGGAAGTAGGCAAAGCATTCCCCTCACAAAACGCTAGCGGCATAGGTCAGGAGTCGGTGGACAACCAAGGCGTACGGCCGAGAGGGGCACAAGTCCAATCCGCCAGAGGTAGGGGAACAGTATTTATGATGTGGGACAGTTTTCTCAGCCCCTCACGTACCACAGCCCCTGAGGTGTGGGGTAGTGCCACAAGAAATGCTAAGTTTGGCCAGATGCTGAAGGAGTACCTTGCAGATCGAACTGTACTGCGAGATTCCTCTGTGCCTTACAATTATTGGGTCTCCAAGCTGGACACGTGGCATGAATTGGCTCTCTACGCCTTGGAAGTCCTGGCCTGCCCTGCCGCTAGCGTTTTGTCAGAGCGTGTTTTCAGTGCCGCAGGTGGAATCATTACTGATAAACGCACCCGCCTGTCAACTGAAAATGCTGACAGGCTGACTCTGATCAAGATGAACAAGGGTTGGATTTGGACAGACTTCACCACACCACCAACAAATGACAGCGGAATTTAAATTTTGTTATGGGAATTTGCCATGTACCCCCACTCACCCATGGGTACACACTTCTGGACTTTGGCTAATTGCTGGACTGCTCCTCCTTCTCCTCATGTGCCACCATGATGACCGTTACAATAGTTAGGCTGTTGTTTCAGGTATACCCCCAGTGGTAAATTTTTTCGTCCATTCTTTTAGAATGGGCATTACAAAGACAGGAGACCCGCTCCTTTTCAATGGGAAAAATGTTTTGAGGCCCTCATGCATGTCTCTATCCAGGGACAATGTGGAGCCTTCCAATTTTTGGCTGCCCTGCCAAAGGGCTATACTACAATACACCCACTTCAGGTTTACAGGCCCTCCTGCACGTCTGTATCCAGGGTCATTGTTGAACCTCCCAATTTTTGGCTGCCCTGCCAAAGGGCTATACTACAATACACCCACTTCAGGTTTACAGGCCCTCATGCATGTCTGTATGCATGGGTCATTGTTGAACCTCCCAATTTTTGGCTGCCCTGCCAAAGGGCTATACTACAATACACCCACTTCAGGTTTACAGGCCCTCCTGCACATCTGTATCCAGGGTCATTGTTGAACCTCCCAATTTTTGGCTGCCCTGCCAAAGGGCTATACTACAATACACCCACTTCAGGTTTACAGGCCCTCATGCATGTCTGTATGCATGGGTCATTGTTGAACCTCCCAATTTTTGGCTGCCCTGCCAAAGGGCTATACTACAATACACCCACTTCAGGTTTACAGGCCCTCATGCATGTCTGTATGCATGGGTCATTGTTGAACCTCCCAATTTTGGCTGCCCTGCCAAAGGGCTATACTACAATACACCCACTTCAGGTTTACAGGCCCTCATGCATGTCTGTATGCATGGGTCAATGGGTCATTGTTTAACCTCCCAATTTTTGGCTGCCCTGCCAAAGGGCTATACTACAATACACCCACATCAGGTTTACAGGCCCTCCTGCACATCTGTATCCAGGGGCATTGTTGAACCTCACAATTTTGGACTGCCCTGGTAAAGGTAAATACTACAATATACCTACTTCCTCAAAATGGGCACATTATGTCAAGAGGCCTTCATGTACGTCTCTTCTCAGGGACATCGGAGTGCCGCACAATGTTTTCACGTAAAATCTTTCATGTAATCACAAAAAGTAACGTACACCAGCTGTATCTCACTATTGGGTATGTGCCCTTAACATTTCCACCCTGAATATTCATTTTGGTGTCATTTTGGAAGGTTTTCTGGTGACTCCGTAAAATTGGCGTAAAACTCGGACAACATTGTTCACAGCTGTGACTTTGAGTGAAAAATGCTTACAGGGGTCTTCCCCATGGTGTTGCCATGTCATTTGAGAACTCTTCTGAGACTTTTGTGACATTTTTAGGGTTTCTACACGAGCTTCGAGCACCCGAGCATTTTGGTACTCGCTCATCACTAATCATTAACTATTTAGTGCGCATATTACTGTGAATTAGAATTAAAAAGCAGTGACTACACCATTAAAATGTTTACTTGAACAACGCCATGAATATTCTAATAAGAGGGGGGTTATAAAAAAAATTGACAAATCATTTTTTTATTCAAACCCAGAGGTCTTTGTGCCTGAGTTTTAATTATCCAAGTGGCCTATTTTTGCAGCAATATTTTATGACCATCTCCTTCAATCTTAGGAGGTTCAGCCTCCTCCAATCCAATAAATTGCAAGACGTCGGAATCTGCTGCTTGGACTTCTCTGAAGTGTCAGATCAATTTAGGGGAATCTTTTCCTGTGTTAATTGAATGTGTATGCTCCTTAAATCTCATAACTAATTGTCTGTTCATTTTATCTATATGTGAGAGTGTGCAGAGTATACTACCTGCAGTGACCTCTCCTAGTCACCCGGGGGCCTCCGGCACAGCAGGTATAAAAGGCCCGGCCTGGGTGCACCAGAAAAAGAGGGACTATAGAGCGAGTGACGTTTGAACATGTGGCGGGAGGTTATCTTATCGCTGGTCATTCCTGGCGGACTTAATAGAAACTTTGTGTTGAGTTCTTGTTTTTAGAAGTTAATGTGCTACCAGAGGGAGGGGAGGACAAAAGAAAAGACCCCAAGCACCATTGGAAGGAGACTGTATGACTGGACTTTGTGAGAAGCCGGTAGAAGCAGTTCGGCTGCAAAAGAAGACTGTAGGTCGATCTTTGATGTGCGTGTGAGATAAGACATCAGAGATGACCCATTTTCCTTGTGGTTTATAACAAAATTGTGAATCCCCAAGCTTGGGCCCCAAATATGCACTTTTTGATGGATAATCATACGGATATCTTGTTTTGGCACCAAAGACACAAAGTTGGCTGCCGTCAGTTGTCCACATGCCTGTGTCAGGCTAACGAAAGGTTTTTATGATACCAAAAGCTAGATTCCCAGGTATCCCTTCAGCTAGTGTGTAAATATATGTGTTTATTTATGCATAGATTCCTGGTAAGGTTGCTAATCAGCATGCTACTCCAGGGACTCCCAAGTGGTGCACACACTGAATTAAAAATCCAGAAGAGACGGTGTTCTTTGATCCGCGCACAGATCTCATGGAGTGTGGATCCAGCAGCAGCAGTATAGCACGCAGATACTGGTTGTGTGTTCCACAACCTTACCAGGGGAGCAGTTACCTTGATTTATCACATTTGCATAAAAAAAAATTAAGACCCTATTTTGCACTCTTGTTTCTTTATTTTTTAAGTTATAGCACACACTGAATTTACACTTCTCAAGAGAAAAGTGCAGCATTGATAAAGTTTCTGTTCCTGTGCATAGTTGTGCTCAAAAGTGTACATACAGATTTTTTGCTTTCTTGGCCTTTTTTCCAGAGAATATGAATGATAACACAAAAACTTTTTTTTTCACTCATGGTTAGTGGTTGTATAAAGCCATTTATTGTCAAACTACTGTGTTTTCTCTTTTTAAATCATAATTACAACCAAACTATCCAAATGACCCTCATCAAAAGTTCACTTACCCCAGTTCTTATATCGTATTTTTGGCTGCCCTGCCAAAGGGCTATACTACAATACACCCACTTCAGGTTTACAGGCCCTCATGCATGTCTGTATCCGATATCGTTGTCCAACAACGATAAAAATTCACATGGTTCGTGCGTTGGCACCGATATCGTTCGTGCGTTGTGTGGTGCAAATGACCAATTTGATACAAGAATGATGCCAAAACGATATCGGGGGGGGATTGTGCAGGCTCTCCAACTGCCCGATATTGGATGAACGATCTGGCAGGATCGTGCTGTGTGACAGCCCAACAACGATTTGGAGCACAACTTCCCCTATTCACTCCCATGTTAAATAGCCGTTCCCTGGGTCGCTCGTAGGAGGGGACGTATACATCGCAGTGGCGTTGCCTGCCGATATCTCCCTGTGTGACAGCTCCTATGCGATCTTGGATTGCTGTAAAAAATGTGCGCGCTCCCGTGCCGTTGTATCCAATATCGGGACGATATCGGGACGTGTAAAGCGGCCATTAATATCATGTATTGCCCCCTCTAGCATCAGTGAGAATTTGAAGTCTTTTGTGGTAGTTGTGGATGAGGCTCTTTATTTTCTCAGATGGTAAACCTGCCCGTTCTTCTTGGCAAAAAGCTTCCAGTTCCTGTAAATTCCTGGGCTTTCTTGAATGAACTTCGCTTGAGTTCTCCCAGGAGTGGCTCAATGATACTGAGGTCAGGAGACTGAGATGGCCTTTCCAGAACCTTCACTTTGTTCTTCTGTAGCCCATGACAGGTGGACTTGGCCTTATGTTTTGGATCGTTGTTATGTTGGAACGTCCACGTATGCCCTATGTGCAGCTTCCAGGTTGATGAGTGTAAATTTGCCTCCACTTTTTGCTGATAACGTGCTCCATTCATCTTTCCTTCAACTTCTGACCAAGTTTCTTGTGCCTTTGTACCTCACACATCACCACATTATCAGCGATCCACCTCCGTGCTCTATAGTAGGAATGGTGTAACATGACTATTACAAACATTTTAACCCTTTTACCACAACGTGATTTTTCATTTTTCTTTTCTCCTCCCCTTTCTTCCAAGAGCCATAACTTTTTTATTTTTCTTTCCATATAGGAGTATGAGGGCTTCCAGGAAAAAAATTCCCAATGCTTTGAAATAGCATAAAAAAGTGCAATGCCACAATGTTTTTTTTGAGTTTTTTTTGTTTATTTACCATGTTAACAATATGGTAAACCTGACCTGACCTCATAAGGTGATTATCCAGGTCAGTATGCTTATGCAGATAACAAAAATGTATTTTTTTATTTAAAAATTGAAAACAAATTCTCAAATTTGTAAAAAAAAAAAAAATTTGCTTTAATGTACATTTTCCGAGACCCATAACATTTTCATTTTTCCAGATATGGGGCTACGTAAGGGCTTATTTTATGCACTCTGGGAAGACATTTTTACTAATATCATTGTAGGATAGATACAATATTTTAATCACCTTTTATTTTGTTTCATTCAATGTTGCAGCGGTCAAAAAATCATAATTCTGGTGTTTCCATTTTTTTATCATTATGCCGCATACTAATTGGATAAATTTACTTCATATTTTGATTGGTTGAACTCTTATAAAAGCAGAAATACCGAATATGTGCATTTTAAAAAAATCTTTTCTGGTAAAATCAATTAAAAAACTTACTAAAAAGTCTGATATCCATTGCACTAAGCAGGACACAGCAGGCCCAATGATAAAGGCAAAACAAGTGCATAATACTGATGCAGCAATCACTCTCAACCAGGCATGTCATGGGGAGGTGATTGGTGGTATTTTATATGCACACAAATGAGGTTTCCATAGAGCGTCAGTCACACATACAAGTATGGAGCAGAGTGTCCATTTGCAGCCTTTGGTCACGCTCATACTATTAGATCAGGCGGGCTGCCCAGCACTATATACATGTATCACACTGGACAGATGCCCCAAAGGACCCCACTGTGTCGCATAAAGATAAAAAAGTGAAAAAAAATGATTAATGCTAATTATCATTATCGTTGGTGGATGTTTTGGTAACCCTTGAAATGGGTTATGAGCTTGCATATTTTAGCTCCTGTCATAGACCCTAGGGTCCCCAAGACAATTGCCCAGTCTGCCGCCCTTAACACCGGTTCTGATATTTCATTTTTTTGTCCCTGACTCCCTGTGGATTTTTTTATATGGATAAAACTATCAGACAATTATTCATAAGATTTAGATAGGATACACATTCAATTAGCACAAGAAAGGATTCCCTTAAGTTGATCAACGTTTCACAGAAGTGCAAGCAGCAGATGCCGGTGTCTTGCAATTTATTGGATTGAAGAAGGTAAAACCTCCAAGGAATGGAGGAGATGGATATAACTTATTGCTGCAAAAAGAGGCCACTTGGATCATTAAAACTCAGGCACAAGGATCTCTGGGTTTGAATGACATTGTTAGTTTTTTATAGCCCCTCTTTATTAGAATATTTTGTATCCCTGTTGTTATATTGTCTATAATGGTTATAAACCACTTTTTTAGTTGTGTAGTCACTGCTTTTTAATTTAAATGTACAGTAATATGTGCACTAAATAGTTAATGATGTGTCCTCTGGGAAACGGCATCACATCATTTCCTATCTGAGCAGTGCAAAACGGCCGTCATCTCAATTGACTCACCTGCTAATCCTTCTCTTCCCTCACCCACTACACCAGTGTGGTATCTGTTTCATGAAGTTTGACTAAAGGACTTGTTTTATAATCACGGTGAGTGCCGCTGACTTCAGTTCCATTGGGTAACCCTATTGCCTAGTCTTCCAAATTTATGAGTTCTATCTAACCCCGAGTTGCACTGATTTTCAACTTTCTTCCGATGCAGTGTACAAATTAAGCTGCCCATCAATGGTGGGGATTATACATAGCTAGGCATCCAGAGAACTGCTAGATCTGCAGCAGGGCAAACTGCAACAAGTAGACCAATATGTGATATAATGTTGAAATCATTGCCTACATCATTCTTCTCTCAGATGCCGAAACAAAACCTTGATGACCTGGCATCCAAGCTACTTTTTCTGATAGACAGTGTTAATAAATTATGGCCTTTGAATACTATTGCAGCACATTCATGTATCAATCATGTAAAACAAAGAATGACAGCATAGCAAAGCTCAAAACTGGGTCTCCTCATTTATCTGGTTTAGAGGGAACAGCACATATAATTGAAACATTAGTAAAATATTAAGGAACATTCAGTAAGTAAAAATGGTCTTCTTATCTAGAAATAGCACCATCCTTGTCCATGAGCTGTTTCTGCTACTGCAAACAATTCAAATTCAACTGCTTAAGCTTGAGCTGGAATACCAATCATAGCCATAGACAAGGTTGGCGCAGATTCTTGTAATTTTCCTTCACAGCCACTTTCAGCAGTAAAAAGAGGCATAAAAATGGCCAAGACTCCATAATAAAATGTATACTTTTCAGATACTTACAGTAACTTGATCAACTCCTAATACTCCTGTTAAGTTGCCAGTTCCATACTGGATAAAGAAAGGTTGACCATCTGTTTTATAGGTGGAAGATTGACTTGGCTTGAATCTGGAGTGTTGGACTGTGTAAAAGTTGTATATATTTTTGTTAGAATTATTTATTTTTCAAAGTTATTGTTTTTATAAATAATGCCTATAACATATTAACTATACAGTAAGGCTACCTTCACATTAGCGTTTGTGTCTGCATGCTGATGGCATGCAGACACAAACGCAGTGCAAAGCAGTGCCATTTTGATGTGTCCGCAGCGGAGAATGTCCGCCTGCGGACACATCACTGTGCAGCCCGGCAGCCAATCAGCGGTGTCCGGGGGCGGAGATCAGCACCGGAGATCTCCTCCTCCCCGCCGCCGGTAAGCTCCGGGACATGTCGGCGGTGAGAACAGCTGATTTGACAGCTGTTTGAATCTCCCGCGCCGACACCGAGAGGAGATGTCGGCGCGGGAAGATTAAAACAGCTGTCAAATCAGCTGTTTCTCCCCGCCGACATCGCTAGCACATTACCGGCGGCGGGGAGGAGGAGATCAGCAGAGGCTGAGCTGATCTCCCGGTGGCCGTCGGTGAGCTCCTGTGACATCACCAGCGGCCACCGGGAGAGATTTCAATGGGTCCGCAGCGTTCTCCTGCGCTGTCAAGCGCAGAACACTGCGGACCCATTGAAGACAATGCATGTTTTGTGCGCTTGGGGATGCTTGCTGATCTTCCAAGGTCCCCGAGCACACAAAAAATGCAACATGCTGCGTCCGGGTGCAGACGCTGGACACCGGAAGGAGCAGATATCATCCGCATCCGCACCCGAACGCAGCAAGCGCTGACAAACGCAGGCACTATGCGTTCCTATGTTAAACATAGGAACGCAGTGCGCATGCGTTTGACTGCGTATGGGAACGCAGCATAAGCTGCGTTCACATACGCTAATATGAAGGCAGCCTAAGACAACTATTTAGGCCAAGCATGCATGGCATCTGGAAGGAGAGAGATGATGTGTAAAGATTACCTATCACCTGTGTAATGTGGCACAAGGCAATAGTCATGGGCAAAGTCTGCTTTTCTTGTGCCTCGGCATGTTAAATATAACAGGGGAACCTGGCTGGGTGTGTGGACTTGTGTCTAGGAGGTGAAATGCCTTTGCATCCTGCATGATGCAGATATCTTTGGCCGGCCAGGTTGAGATGTTAACCAGCACATTGGTGGATACCTCCAGTTCTTTATAAACCAGTTCTTTATACTGAACAGCTATTTGATGACACTTATGAACTTTAGATTGGAGGTACACAGCATCTCGTATGTTTCTTCATAAATACAGAGCATCTCTAAACACAGTCTAATCACTTCCTTAACCTCACATGTTCCTCCTTCCATCAGGCTCACCTACTTCACCACAACACAGCTTAGCACCACAGTACAATCCATGAAAGTCATTTCTTCCACCTGTGGTTCTACATGTTTTCAGCCTCCTAGAGAACAGATTTGGCCTATATGGTCAGACTTAGCTTCTAGCTGTCTAACGCTGCGGGAACTCTGGCCCAGGCCACTCACTTTGTCTCACATTTCTTTTCCTTCCTGGCCCATTGTTTAAGAGTTATAAACTCGGGGCTTTGCTGCTGTCCCAGGACCCATTTTCTGTTGATCACTCTGTCCTTCGGCCAATCTTATGACCCATCTCCACTGCTTTCAGATAACTCTCTCTCTCCATGATCTTGCTATTCTTTGCCTTGGTCTCCTCGCATCATAAGGACACCCATGTTGGGTGGCCTCAACTAACCAGACTTTATGTCTGTATCTGTGAAATGCTAGGCCCTATCTGACTTTCTGACATGAAATTCTACACTGTCTCCTTACCGAGCCCCTCCCATTCTGTGGGAGTCCCAAACATTAACTCACTACCTGTTGCTGGATCGAACACAACTTCATCACATGGTAGTGCAAAACCTACAGGCAAACATTATAATGCATCACATCATATCACATGACAATTCACATTAAAGGGGAACCTGTCAGGTGGTTTATGCCTCCCCAGCTATCATTGCCTGTAGCTGCAGCTTTATAATACTATTCTAATCATCCCTGTCTGAGCTCATAGTGTAATGTGAAAGGTGAAAAAAAAGCATTTATACTTACATTTCAGTCCCCACCTTGGAGGAGGGGGACTGTCTGGCAGGATAATAGTTCACGCACTATTAACTTGGATAGCTAAAGGACCTGTGTGATGTAACGATCATGTGACCATAGTGAGCGGAGCTAAGCCAGCAAACATGTTATGTTCTATGAGAACTTAGCTCTGCCTATTGTAGTCACATGCTTGTGACATCACATCAGGTCTCCCAACATTTTCTAGCAGAAATAAAATGTTAACTATTAACCTGCCAAACAGTCCCCGTCCTCGAAGCTGGGGACTGACTGCCTCATTACATAAGAAAATGTGAGTGTATAAATGCTTTTTTTTCACCTTCCACATTACACTCTGAACTCAGACAGGGATGATTAGAATATTATTATGAAGCTACAGGTACAGACAGTGATAGCTGGGGAGGCATAAACTGGCTGACAGGTTCCGTTTAAACATCATAACAATCAGGGGTGGACCGTGACCCCTGGGGGCCCTGGTGCAGGAGCGGGGGGGGGGGGGGGCTACTGGCCGTCGGCGTGGCCCGGGGGGGGTTTTAGCTGCTGCTGTCGGCGCGGCCCAATGGAGGGGGGTAGACGCTGCTGGGGGCCGCAGGCGCGGTGGTCTCCTACCCGGTGAGCCGTGCCGGCTGTTTGCAGCCGTCCTACGGGCCGGAGGGGCAGAAGAGAGGAGGGGCGGGATCAGGCAAGGGAAGCAGGAAGCTCTCTGCTTCCATTGCATGACCCTCCTCTCGTCTGACGGCGGCTTGCGGGGGTCGGCTGGGGGCCCCCTCCAGGCTTGAAGGGGGCCCCTAGCCGGTCGGGGCCCTGGTGCACCAGCTGCACCAGTGTAGTTCCACCCTGATAACAATAGCAATGGTGTCTTCAACGGGGAACTAGGCAATATGTCCACCTCCGTACATCTCCTCATTCAAATATATTTAAAAATCTAAAATTTCTCAGCTCCCCTGATTCTGCCTCTCTTTTGTTTTGCGGTGTGTCACTCCATTGCAGATATATAAAAATGTATTGATACTCGGTTTTTCTTCAGAGTCTTCTCTGAGGGTGTGCTCTTTCACACTTCCCTCCCAGATGTGGCAAGTTACAGCTTACTGCTAGATCAACTGCCTAGTTGTGTTTGGCAGTATGTCTGAAGAAATGTAGAAAGCACACAGAAGAGTCTGAAAAAATGGACAGGTGGACTGCAAGCAGAGATTTCACATACTTCACACTAAAAGCAACAAAAGGGAATTCCTCTGCAATAGAGCTTTGCAGGGCAAAATAGAAAAGAGGGGAGGTCATGGATTTTTACAAGGTATTTAACTCAATTTTTTAGCAAGTGACACATCTTCTTTAACTCCTAGGAAAAAAAGCTAAATTATCGGTTATAGAGAGTGGAAGGGTTCCTTGGAACAAATGTTAGATGTCTAGTCTAGCCAAATGTGATGGATTCAGCTGACTTTGCATTAGTATGCACAGGTGCTTTTGTGATCAGGTAAAGGATGCAATTCAACAGTTAGCCTTTATACCTCCTCCATGTATCATCAATCAATGTTGGATAGATTCATTAATAGCATCAATGAACTGCATTGGGCTTATATTGTATCTCAATACGCCTCTGGGCTTCTATTTTATACCATTACATCATATGATCTACTTCCCTTAGAAGCTCTACTTCTAGTAAAGAATACCGTCTTCCATGGAGGAACCATAAATTGAACCTCATTAATGGCTAGATTGGATGATTCCCATAAATGTACTATCATTGTATTTTATGCACATGCAACAATATATTACATTAGGCTGATAATCATTCTTACGACATGCTTGGCTTGTGCAGTATACAGATGGAACCCACAAGTTGGAGGAACCAGTATCAAAGATCACAGTGAACACCTGAGGAGGTGATCCAATAGAAATCTGTCCAAAATATTCCACCTGGGAAAAAGAAAAGAAAGTTTCTATTTAGCTAGAACACATCTTTGTTTCATGGGTATTGTACACAAATTCCTTGAAAATCTTCATGTGGTCCATATTTATTTTTGTAGGGTTCACCAGTGCTTGGTGGGGATTTCCCAAATGTGTCCAATTTTTTTGATATCATTCTGAAACATTTGAATATGACACAATACACGGTACATATTCATGGCACATGCTCAACAATAAAATCACCCTTTTTCTACTCAATATTATACAGTATAAAAAGAAAGGTGTGGCATACATACATCAAAGTAATTATAAAGCGGCTCTGCGGCTGTCTCTGGATTACTGCACGATTGCAGTAGTTCAAATTCTCGCCTTGTCCATACATCAGAGAGACGCCCCTTCTCCCTGAGAGTTTTCCTCAATGACTTCTGCTTCTTTAGTGGTATTCTATTTTGGAGGAGAAAAATTGTTGGTTATACACTGGGGATAGCCACCCAATTGACAAATTACATTTACACATCTGTTTCCATTTTTACATCTATCAAAAACAGATAATTTGTCTCCAATGTGTCATCTTTTTTGTTTCCATTTTGGATCCATGTTGCATGCAGTTGTTTTCGTATGCCTTGTAAAACTGAAGCAGATAGATTCAACCTTTTAATCCACTGATAAGCAGTGTTGGATCAAATAAAAGCAGATGAAATGGATAGAAAACTGGTATAAAAAGTAGGTCTTCTAAATTTCATTTATTTTGTATGGATTCCATTAAACTTAATGGCCATGTCTGACTTGCATAGCAGATCATAAAAGAACATTCTATGAGTTTCTTGGATCATCATGATAGGACATTCTATGAGTTTCTTGGATCTGACATATGAATCGGTTTTACTCATAGATGCCTAACTTGAGCAATGAAGCTTTATAGGAACATGTGCTGTCTGTTTAGGAAGCACACAGCTCATGGGCAAGGATAATAGACATGTAATGGAAGTCTAAGACTGGTTTGTACAAATCTATAACATGGCAAACGTATTTACATAGTAACATAGTTTTTCAAGGTTGAAGGAAGACTTTAAGTCCATCTAGTTCAAACCATAGCCTAACATGTTGATCCAGAGGAAGGCAAATTTCATGGTAAATATAGAGAACGCATTGTCGGACTGACCATGGGAGTCTCCAGACCCAATGTTTCAGTTTCCAATACACCTATGAGGCTGTAAATATTGTTTAGGAGACCAGGGCCGGCTCCAGGTTTTTGTGGGCCCGGGCAAAGCAGTCTCAGTGGGCCCCTTTAACACAGACCATGATTCATGAATATAATATAGAAGCTGCGGGCTGTGTATAATATTGAGACTCCTGTATGGGCTGTATATATAATATAGAGGCTGTTCAGGGCTGTATATATAATATGGGGACTGCCAGGCTATACATATAATATAGAGGCTGCAAGCTTTATATATTATTTGGAGCCTGTGCTGGACTGTATATGTTATTTGGAGGCTACCTTGGGCTGTATATACTATTTGGAAGCTGTGGCAGTCCAGCAGCAGCCTCCAAATAACATATACAGCCTAGCACAGCCTCCAAATATTATATACAGTCCAGCAGCCTCCATATTATATATACAGCACAGCTTCCAAATAATATATATAGCCCAGCATAGCCTCCAAATAATATATATAGCTCAGTACAAGCTCCATATATATACAGCCCAGCACAGCCTCCATATTACATATCCAGCACATCACAGCCTCCAAAATAGTATATATATAGCCCAGCACACCCTCTATATTATATATACAACCCAGCACAGTCTCCATATTATATATACTGCAGAGCCTCTAAATAATATATATATAGCACAGCACAGCCTCCATATTATACATACAGCACAGTCTCCATATAATAATAATAATAGTAATAATAATAATATAATAATAAATCTTTATTTATATAGCACCAACATATTCCGCAGCACTTTACAATACAGTGGTTCGTGTATGAACAGTCATTGGTAACAATAAACAATATACAATATAGTAAGTAATTAAAATAGAGAATCAATGTAAAAAATCCAATACATTAAGCAGACAATCAATGTAAAACATACAATAATTAAAGCAGAGAAACAATGTAAAAATACAGTACAGTAATTAGATACAATACAATAAGCATAGAATCAGTGTAACAAGTAAAATGCAATAATTAAAGCCAAAAATAAAGGTGACCCTGCTCAAAAGAGCTTACAATCTACAACGAGAAAGGGGATACAAAAAGTACAGTGGTTATTACAGTGACGGTCCAGGCATCTTATGGAAGTGAGGGTAGAAATAAAGTTACATGAATGGTTACAAGACAATCTGTATAGAGTTTTTGGGTTTGGTGGAGTTTGAAGAAGAGTTATGTCCATAGAGATAGTGAATGGGCTATGTACAGTACAGTGGATTTCTATTAGGGAGCATGATAGGCCACCTTAAAAGATGTGTTTTTAGGGAGCATCTGAAGCTATGCAAGTTGTGAGTAGTCCTGATCTCTTGGGGTAGAGCATTCCAGAGATTTGGTGCAACTCGGAGAAGTCTTGGAGGCGGGAGTGGGAGGATCAGATTAGTGCAGATGTTAGTCGAAGGTCATTTGTAGAACGTACAGAACGGGTGGGGTGATAGACAGAGATATGGGAATAGATGTAGGGAGGTGCTGTTCTGTGAAGAGCTTTGTGGGTGAGAACAAGCAATTTTAAATGAATCCTGTAGTGTATAGGAGGCCAGTGCAATGACTGGCAGAGAGCAGAAGCGTTTGAGTAAAGATTGGCCAGATAGGTGATCCTGGCTGCTGCATTAAGGATGGACTGAGAAGGGAAAAATATAGAGAGGGGAAGGCCGATTAATAGAGAATTGCAGTAGTCAAGGCGGGAATGGATTGGGGCCATGGTGTAGGTTTTTGTTGTTTCCATGGTGAGAAAGGGGCATACTCTAGAGATGTTCTTCAGGTGCAAGCGACAAGAGCGGATGAGAGATTGTACATAGAAGGGAAGGAGAGATCGGTGTCAAACATAACACCCAGACAGCGAGCCTGCTGCCTTGGCGTTATTGTGGTGCCATACCGAGAGGGAGATGTCAGATGTAGGGAGATTAGTGGAGGGCGGGAGCAGAAGAAGTTCAGTTTTGGAAAGGTTGAGTTTCAGATAGAGAGTGGACATGATGTTGGAAACTGCAGTTAGACAGTCATTAGCATTATTTAGTACCATGGGGGCAAGGTCAGGGGCTGGAGTGTATAATTGTGTGTCATCAGCATAAAGATGGTACTGGAAGCCAAATCTGCTGACGATGTGTCCAATCGGGGCTGTGTAGAGATAGAAGAGAAGAGGGCCAAGGACTGAACCCTGAGGGACCCCAATAGTGAGAGGAAGAGGGGCGGAAGTGGAGCCCGCGAATGATACACTGAAAGAGCGGTCAGAAAGATAGGAAGAGGACCAGGTGAAAGCGGTGTCCTTTATGCCGATGGAGTGCAGCATAGAGAGTAGGAGATGGTGGTAAACAGTGTCAAAAGCTGCAGAGAGGTCAAGAAGGATAAGCAGAGAGTGGTCACCATTACATTTTGCCGTCAGAAGGTCATTGGTCACTTTGATGAGGGCGATTTCTGTAGAGTGTAGGGGGCGGAAGTCAGACTGTAATGGATTTAGAAGAGAGTAAGTGGAGAGGTAACGGGTGAGACGGATGTAGACCAGGTGCTCCTAAAGATGAAGGGGAGATTGGAGACTGGACTGTAGTTATTTGTGCAGGATGGTCAAGAGAAGATTTCTTTAACAATGGAGTAATAATAGAGTGCTTGAAGGAGGAGGGGAAGATGCCAGAACGGAGGGAGAGATTGAAGATTTTAGTTAGGTGAGTGGTGACGACTGGAGAGAGATATTATATATACAGCACACCAGCAGCCTCCATATACCCCAGCACAGCCTCCATATACCCCAGCACAGCCTCCATATACCCCAGCAGCCTCCATATACAGTCAGCACAGCCTCCATATAACTCATCACAGCCTCCATATATCTCAGCACAGCCTCCATATACAGCCAGCACAGCCTCCATATACAGCCAGCACAGCTTCCATTTAGCCCAGCAGCAGTCTCCATACACAGTGAGTACAGCCTCCATATACAGTCAGTACAGCCTCCATATACTCCAGCACAGCTTTCATATACCCCAGCACAACCCCCTTATACAGCCAGCACAGACTCTAGTTACCCCAACACAGCCTCCATGGTACATATAATCCCCCATCCTGCTGCATGCAGTAAAAAAAAGAAAAAAATACTGAACATACTCACCTTCCATTCACTGCCCCAGGGCTGTGTCCTCCTCAGGTGCTTCCCCACCACATCCTTATAGCAGTAGGCTCCCTGTGGTCCCTTCCTGCAGGGTTGCACCAGTGTGATCAGGTCGCAGGGTGATGACCTCATCCCTCTGCTTCAGTAGGCAAAGGAGGAAGCTCCACTGCTCCCCAGAGTCAGCATATGGCTAATTTGCATGTGATGCCATTATGATCTTTACACAGACTGGAGTCACAATAGTGTAAAGCACCTGATGTAAGACATCGTATGCAATATACTAATGACACTCGACGTAGCTTCCTCTATGAGTATAAGCCAAGTGTCATGCACCCCTGATGCAATCTTGCGATCAGATTACAGCTGTGGAGAAGTGGGAGAGATTAATTGCCAGTCTCAGCGTATATCGCACTGCACTCGTGTGTTATCTGAGTGCAGTGCAATGTTTCACTCACACCCATAGACTTGTAGACTTGTATGAGTGCGAGTGAGCCGAGATTTGCTGACAATGGCAGCATACTGCCATTTTTTCCTCAGTCCGATTAAGTCTCGCAGATTTGAGCTACATCATTGTCTAACATTGGGGAGATTTTCTCGCATTGCACTCTTGAGAGTCATACTGTGATGACCGTCCACTGCAAAGACTGAGCTGCTGGTAAGGCAGCACTCTGAGAAACCCCCGAGACCCTTTAACTCCTACACAGGTATCTGGAATTACTATAGAGCCCAGCAGGTAACTGTCTATAGGTGAGCAGCAGATCAAAACAGGGAGGTCGCCAGGCAGGGACAAGGCTAGGAGGTCAGGGAATAGACAAAATCAGGATCCGAAAGTGTAGTCAGAAGGGTAAAATCAGGGATGGCAGCAAAATCCAAAATCATCAGGTGGTGGAAGAGTCCAAAATGAAGTCAGAGTCAATATAGTAGAACAGTAGAACAGTAACAAGGCAGCAGGGGAAATCAAGAATATATCTGGCGTTTTGCAAGGTAGGACCCAAGGTATTTTGAAGGGCATGGTCCCCTCTCATAGACTGGAGCTCAGAGCCTGATGACACCAGACCAGCCCTATAACCAGGCGAGACTGTGAGGCACCACAGGTACCAGCCACCCCAATTGCAAGAGAAGAATGAAGCTTGCGCCTACCCGATGCCTCTGCACCGCTCCCCCATCACCAGCATCACCCACCGAGCACAGTGATGCCCAGCGACAAAGGCAGGACCTAAAGGAGCAGGTACTGGGAGGACATTGAGCCTCTATCACCGACACCACTTGCCAAAAGAATCTGGCAGCGCCTAGTGGCTGAGGCAGGAATCGCAGTCGTAGATTCTGATGAGGATGTGACACATATGTTAGTATGTGAGGTACGCTCATGAGAATCCAACCTTAAGCAAAACAAACCAGGTCTGATCAACTTCTATACTGCAAAAAAAATGACCCTAATGACAGGACCATTCTTCTAGAACCTCTTACAAGTGGGCTCAATTCCCAGCTCTTAATCCTTTAAACCCTTCAACGTATTAGTAGATCACAGTAAAGGAAACCACAACCGTCAACTCTAAAACTAGGAAACTGAGACTACCCAAGGTGGTGGGACGTCAGTAGTTTGACAATTACCAGGAAAAAAAATCCACTATGGATTCAATTTCGGATGTATTGTAGGGATCCATAGAAAGAATTGACTTACTGTGGATGTTAAATATATATCACGGTTTAATTTCCACCCAGAATTTGTTTTTGCATCATGTGGGTAAGATTATAATGATTTCATCCACTGCACTGCAAAAATACAAAATTATCAGCTCACCACTGTTGATGGCAGAGTTACTCATGTGCATGGAAGCCATGAAGTAGGACAATAAACTGAAATATCACATAGTCCTGCATTCAATTTTATTTAAATTAATTTTAAAATTCATATAGAGTAAGGACTAATAGTCCAAAACATTGGGTGGACTACACTTGGGTCCATGTGGATTTTAATATGGTTTAAAAAAAAGTTGGATATTTTATGAAGAGCTCCCTGGGTAAAGGACTAATGGCCACTTTACACGTCCCGATATCGGCGTCCAACTCCGACCAAAAGTCACGTGGTTCGTGCGTTGGCCTCGATATCGTTCGTGCGTTGTATGGTATAAATGTCCAATACGATGCATGAACGATGCCAAACCGATATCGGGGATCGAATGAACGTGCTCTCCAACGGCCCGATATTGGATGGAGGTTGGAGCAGGATCGGGCTGTGTATATGTGTCCCCTATTCTCTCCCATGTTAAATGGTCGTTCGTGGGTCGGCCGTATAAGGGGGGCGTAGACATCGTAGAGACGTTGTATGCCGATATCGCGCTGTGTAAATCTCCGATGTGATCTTGGAAATCTGGGCAGAAAAAGCGCGCTCCCGCGCCGTCGGATCCAATATCGGACCGACGTTGGGACGTGTAAAGTGGCCATAAGGGTACCTTTACACGTCGCAACATTGCATGCAATTTCACTTGCAACTTACTGGTTGCAGTGAAATCATGGACACATTGTTACATTTTGTGGCCGTGTACAAATGGAACAATGTGTCCATGACTTCACTGCAACCAGTAAGTTGCAAGTGAAATTGCATGCAATATTGCAACGTGTAAAGGTACCCTCAGTGTTTTTCTCCCTTTGCTGCTATTTTAATACACTGGATTTTCAGTCCACAATTTTACAACATATCCACTGTGTGCGGTGGCTTTACACACAAAATATTGTAGAATGTTGCCAAAAATTTGATGACTATTCTATCTATCTGAAAGGAACTTGCGAAATACTTGTGTTTGCCACAAAAAGGACCCACTTTAGATAAATTAAACTGGCTGTCACAGAAACATCTGCAACAGTAACAAAAATTGCAGTGTGTTAGTTCACCTATGCTAATAATACTACTACTACTAATATTTATAAAAATAATAAAATAGCTAGATAAATATGATGCAAAATAGCAGCACTTCAATATTTAGGTAAAAAAAAAAGTTCTGCCTTTATTGAGCCATGATTTATTATTCTTGTAATAGATAGATAGATAGATAGATAGATAGATAGATAGATAGATAGATAGATATGTACAAAAAACGAACAGCAGCAATCTTTTTAGGATGTTTCTTATGCCTTTATTGGCCTTTGGGTAAATATGGCGACGTTTCGGTCAGCCTGTTGCCAAACGTCGCCATATTTACCCGTAGGCCAATAAAGGCATAAGAAACATCCTAAAAAGAGTGCTGCAGTTGGTTTTTTGTACATATTGTCGGTATGTTGGTGGTTGATTCCCACCTGGAACTGAATAGCACCTTAGCAAAGCTACTTTGAAACGCTGCTTTAAAAAAAAAATTCTAGTTAGATAGATAGATGCACATATACTGTTTGGAAACCTTCTTGTTTCTTCCATAATATATCAGACTTGCAAAGAGACCACTCACCGTACAATCCCTTGAACAATAGCTGCACACAGGACAATTCCAAGCAATGTCTTCATTTTCTGTATATGCCGCAGCACTGAACCTTCAAGCAAAGCTAGTACAAATGCCAATTTATATCTTTCTCTAGAACCAAGCCCATATACCACAGATAGTGTTGTTTGCTGTGTAAAGTAAACATATAACTGATTTCTGAAGTTTTCAGAGAGTTAACAAGGTTGAAAGCTTGTGCCTGCATCAACCACCCTGCTTCTCATGACATGGTATTTCTTTGTAAACTCATAAATTGTAGATATGGTGGGCAACATAGGTTAACAAACAAATGTGCCACCTGAGCGGAGAGCAGGTGAGAACAAACATAGGTACAACCCCTGGCAAAAATTATGAAATCACCAGGCTCGAAGGATGTCCATTCAGTTGTTTAATTTTGTAGAAAAAAAGCAGATCACAGACATGGCACAATACTAAAGTCATTTCAAATGGCAACTCTCTGCCTTGAAGAAACACTCAAAGAAATCTTAAAAAAATGTGCTAGCCAGTAACGGTTACTTTTGTAGAACAAGCAGGTGGGAAAATTATGGAATCACCCTGTAAATTTTCATTCCCAAAACTAACACCTGCATCAAATAAGATCTGCTCATTAGTCTGCATCTAAAAAGGAGTGATCACACCTTGGAGAGCTGTTGCACCAAGTGGACTGACATGAATCATGGCTCCAACATGAGAGATGTCAATTCAAACAAAGGAGAGGATTATCAAACTCTTAAAAGAGGGTAAATCATCACGCAATTTTGCAAAAGATGTTGGTTTTACACAGTCAGCTGTGCCTAAAATCTGGTTCAAATACAAACAACATGGGAAGGTTGTTAAAAGGAAACATACTCGTAAACCAAGGAAGACATCAAAGCGTCAAGACCGGAAACTTAAAGCAATATGTCTCCAAAACAGGAACTGCACAACAAAACAAATGAGGAACGAATAAGAGGAAACTGGAGTCAATATCTGTGACCGAACTGTAAGAAATCACCTAAAGGAAATGATATTTAAATACACAAAAGCTAAACAAAAGCCATCATTAACACCTAAGCAGAAAAAAACAAGGTTACGATGGACTAAGGAAAAGCAATCGTGGACTGTGGATGACTGGATGAAAGTCGTATTCAGTGATGAATCGTGAATCTGCATTGGGCAAGGTGATGATGCTGGAACTTTTGTTCTAATCAGATTTATAAAGATGACTGCCTGAAGAGCCTGCATGTCAGGTAAAGGCACTGGGGAGATGGCGGTCATTACATTGATATTTTGGACACTTTTCTTATCCCATCAATTGAAAGGATGTTTGAGGATGATGAAATCATCTATCAAGATGATAATGCATCCTGCCATAGAGCAAAAACTGTGAAAACATTCCTTGAAAGAAGACTCATAAGGTCAATGTCATGGTCTGCAAATAGTCCGGATCTCAATCTGATTGAAAATCTTTGGTGGTAGTTGAAGAAAATGGTCCATGACAAGGCTCCAACCTGCAAAGCTGATCTGGCAACAGCAATCAGATAAAGTTGGACCCAGATTGACGATGAGTACTGTTTGTCACTCATTAAGTCCATACCTCAGAGACTGCAAGCTGTTATAAAAGCCAGAGGTGGTGCAACAAAATACTAGTAATGTATTTGAGTGTTGCTATGTTTTTTTTTTTGTCATGATTCCATCATTTTTTCCTCAGAATTCAGTGATTCCATAATTTTTCGTCCTGCTTGGTCTACAAAAGTAACCGTCACTGGCTAGAATATTTTTTTTCAAGATTTCTTTAAGTGTTTCTTCAAGGCAGAGAGTTGCCATTTGAAATTACTTTAGTTTTGAGCCATGTGTGTGATCTGCTTTTTTTGTACAAAATTAAACAATTGAATGAACATCCTCCAAGCCAGGTGATTCCAAAATTTTGCCAGAGGTTGTATTACATTGAGAGCTAAAGGGATAACGTCTAGTTTTCTGTTAGTTCGCTTGTTCTTGGCTGTCTCCATGAGAAAAACTCACCAAAATTTAGCCAGGTAAAATATCCATTGCACCTAGCAGAGGGCTGATTTTTTTCAATGTTTGGTGGCTTGCCCACCAAACAAACATATGGTTAGGCATATGGTTAGGACTCGTAAGCGTGAGGGCCCTTGACGTGGTTTATGAGCTTACGTATTTGGCCAAATATCCACTAACACCTCACATCTTTATCTTTAATGTTTATTGGACCTTTTTATCTTTTGCAGTATGTGGCTGAGCCCTCTGGGGCGCGTCGGTCACTTGGGATGCATATACAAGGTGCGGTGCAGCCCACCTGATCTAATAGTTGGGCGTGACCAACAGGCTGAGCTCTGACACTTTCCTTCACTTAGACCTGTGTGGCTGACGTCCTGTTGGTAACCTTGTGTCCATGAATGCCACCAGTCTCCTCCTCGTCAGCATGGCTGGACGCAGGCACCACAGCCGCCCCCATGCTTGGGTTGCAGGGGATTGAGCACCGGTGTTCTTACACTTGTGTTGCCTACCAGTGGAGCTGGCAGCCCTCTGCTAGGTGCAACGGATATTTTACCTGGCTAAATTTCGGTGAGTTTTTTTCTTTATTGTACTACTAGCTGTAGTACCGGCTACGCCCGGGTTAATAAATAACTGCTGTTAGCTATAACAAAATAGAATTTGAATATGTCATATTAATGACCTGTAGGAAAATAGAAGCTGAGCTGTGATTGATTGCTATAGGCAGCCTAATAAATCTCCAGCCAACAGTAAACCCTCCCCTGGCCGGGTAGTATATTTTACCTCACACATACACATAATAGACAGCTCATGTGACTGACATCTGCCTTAATTCCCTATATGGCACATGTGTTGCACATTGGCTGTTTTTAATCAGATGTTTATGTTTGGAAAATAAAGATGACACACGTATGAGGCGAGTTGTGTGAGGTGATTTGTGCACATCTGTGTCTGTCTGTGTGGTGTGTGTGTCAATTGGGGTGTGTATGTGTGTGTCCCTGTGGGATGGGGTCTGTGGTGTGTGTGTGTGTGCCCCTGTGTGGGGGTCTGTGGTGTGTGTGTGTGTATCTGTGTTGTGTGTGTCTCTTTGTGGTGTGTGTGTGTGTCCCTGTGGGGTGAGTGCATGTGTCCCTATAAAGTGTGTATGTGCGTGTGTGTCCCTGTGGGGGGGTGTCTGTGTGGGGTGTGTGTGTCTCTGTGTTGTGTGTGTCCCTTTGTGGTGTGTGTGTGTCCCTGAGGGGTGAGTGCATGTGTCCCTATAGGGTGTGTATGTGTGTGTCCCTGTGGGGGGGTCTGTGTGGTGTGTGTGTGTCTCTTTGTGGTGTGTGTTTCCCTGTGGGGTGAGTGCATGTGTCCCAATAGGGTGGCTATGCGTGTGTGTCCCTGTGGGAAGGGGGGTCTGTGTGGTGTGTGTGTGTCTCTTTGTGGTGTGTGTGTGTGTCCCTGTGCGGTGAGTGCATGTGTCCCTATAGGGTGGCTATGCGTGTGTGTCCCTGTGGGCGGGGGGTCTGTGTGGTGTGTGTGTGTCTCTTTGTGGTGTGTGTGTGTCCCTGTGTGGTGAGTGCATGTGTCGCTATAGAGTGTGTGTGTGTCCCCTTGGGGGTGTGTGTGTGTCTTTGTGGTGTGTGTTTGTTCGGGTGCGTGGTGAGTATCCAATGTTGGGGCTGCACCTTAGCGACTATACACTTGCTGTTACTCTTTGTGTGCGTGTGGTGTGTATACATGTCCCTGTGTGTGGTAAATATCTCATGTTGGGGCCCCACCTTAGTGACTATATGCTGGTATGTGCTGTTAGTCTTTGGCGCTATCATTAAGTCCCTCTCATTCACAACTGTCAACTGGTAACTGTCACTTTTTCCCCATTATGTAGATAGGGGCAAAATTGTTTGGTGAACTGGAACGCGCAGGGTTAAAATTTCGCCTCACAACATAGCCTATGACGCTCCCGGGGTCCAGACGTGTGACTCTGCAAAATTTTGCGGCTGTAGCTGCGACGGTGTAGATGCCAATCCCGGATATACACACATACACACACACATACATACACACATTCAGCTTTATATATTAGAGGTCCTATGTCCATGAGTCCCATAGAAAATGAATGGAATGACAGTGTCCATGCTGGACTTAAATATCAAAAGTCCCTCATTTTAGCAAACAGTAAGGGTCTCAAATGTCAAATTCCCACTGATACAGAGGTAATCACTAGGGATAAGTGGACTCATGGATGTTTGGGTTTGCCGGGTTCGGCCAGACTTTAGTTAAAAGTTTGGTTCAGCACCTGGACTTGACCTGAACTTAATTCCAGACCCCGTATAAGTAAATTGGGATCCAAACTTTGCTGCGGTAAAATAGCTGTAAAATGTTCGTAGTAAGAGAGGCTGCAAAAAAAAGTAAAAATGGAGGTGCGAGCAAGAGAATTGCCCTGCAAACAAATGTAGATAGGGAAAAAACTAAAGTCAAAAATAATGACATGTGGTACCCTCTATTTTTGATAACTAGCCAAGGTAAAGCAGACAGTAGTAGCAGTCTGCAGCTCTTAGCTGTTTGCTTTACCTTGGATGGTTATCAAAAATATAGAGGAACCCACACTGTTTTTTAAAATTATTTATTTAAACCATGAAAAAAAAATGGGTGCGTCCCCCTATTTTGATAGCCAGTAAAGGTAAAGCAAACAGCTGGAGGCTATTGTTTTGAATCTGGGAAAGTTCATGGTTATATGGCTCTTCCAATCTAAATATGCGAGTCCTCAGCTGCCCCCAAAGTGGCACATCCCATTCCATGCACCAATTATGGAACTTCGCTCTGGCTCTTCCTGATTGCCCTGGTGCAGGGACATAAAACTCAGGGGGTAATAATGGAGAGGGATCTATCAAACACCCCAAATTAATAAATTAGTAAGTGTACAGTTAAAAAAACACACTCACTGGAAAAAATAGTTTATTTGAATAAAGACTCTTCCACACTCCCTCATTCACGAATACATGCATATAAAAAATCCTCGAAGTTCTGACATAATTCAATGGTGTAATGTCACATGACGTCTATCAGGCAAGGCTCCACAGGTCACTTGTGGTCAGCGACAGGCAAGAATCTCTCACGTGCTTGAGGGTTGTGCATTATATTTGGAGGTTCATTATACTCTATGGAGGACTATGGACAGTGCAATATATAAGGAGGACTATTAAGAGTCCATTATATTTTATGAATGACTATGGCGGGTGCATTATATTATGTGGAGAACTATGGAGAGTGCTATTAGAAACCTATGCTATGGGGCCATGATTTCTATGTACGATCCTGGTTGGGTGAATTCATTTTTACATCATCTAACTTGAGCATTAACCATACTTTCATATTATGGGTTAAAAAATGTTCTATGTCTTGTCAAAATTTTGTAAATTGTTGAGTTCAGTGGCATACAAATTAATATGTCACTTTTCAAAGGAAGCTAACTCATTGATGCTAAGAACTGTATATGTGTGTACATGCTGTAGTTATATATACAGTGGGGAAAAAAGTATTTAGTCAGCCACCAATTGTGCAAGTTCTCCCACTTAAAAAGATGAAAGAGGCCTGTAATTGACATCATAGGTAGACCTCAACTATGAGAGACAAAATGAGAAAACAAATCACAAAATCACATGAATTTTTTTTTCAAATATTGGTGGAAAATAAGTATTAGGTCACCTATAAACTAGCAAAATTTCTGGCACACACAGACCTGTAACTTCTTCTTTAAGAGGCTTTTCTGTACTCCACTCATTACAAGTAGTCCTGGCACCTGTTTGAACTTGTTATCAGTATAAAGGCCCAGTTACACACACAGATAATTGTGCAGAGATTGTTTGCAGATCTCTGGTTGCAGTGAAATCATGGACACATTGTTACATTTGTACATGGTCACAAAATGGAACAATGTGTCCATGATTTCACTGCAACCAGAGATCTGCAAACAATCTCTGCACAATTATCTGTGTGTGTAAACGGGCCTTAAAAGACACCTGTCCGCAACCTTAAACAGTCACACTCCAAACTCCACTATGGTGAAGACCAAAGAGCTGTGGAAGGACACCAGAAACAAAATTGTAGCCCTGCACAAGGCTGGGAATCTGCAATAGGCAAGTAGCTTGGTGTGAAGAAATCAACTGTGGGAGCCGATAATTAGAAAATGAAGACATACAAGACCAGTGATAATCTCCCTCGAACTGGGGCTCCACGCAAGATCTCACCCCGTGGGGTCAAAATGATCTCAAGGACGGTGAGCGAAAATCCCAAAACCACACGGGAGGACCTAGTTAATGACCTGCAGAGAGCTGAGACCAACGTAACACAGGCTAGCATCAGTAACACACTACCCTACTAGGGACTCAGATCCTGTAAGCCATTATATATCTGTGCCCATCTGAAGTTTGCTAGAGAGCATTTCGATGATCCACAAGAATATTCGGAGAATGTCATATGGTCAGGTGAAACCATAGTAAAACTGTTTGCCACAAACACAACTCGTTATGTTTGGAGGAGAAAGAATGCTGAATTGCATCCAAAGAACACCATACCAACTGTGAAGCATGGGGGTGGCAACATAATTTTTTGGGGCTGTTTCTCTGCCAAGGGACAAGGACGACTGATCTGTGTACATGAAAGAATGAATGGGGCCATGTATTTTGAGTGCAAACCTCCCTCCATCAGCAACAGCATTGAAGATGTAACGTGGCTGGGTCTTTCAGCATGACAGTGATCCCAAGCACACCGCCAGGGCATCAAAGGAGTGGCTTCGTAAGAAGCATTTCAAGGTGCTAGAGTGGACTAGCCAGTCTCCAGATCTCAACCCTATAGAAAACCTTTGGAGGGAGTTGAAAGTTCTTGTTGCCCAGCGACAGCCCCAAAACATCACTGCTCTAAAGGAGATCTGCATGGAGGAATGGGCCAACATACCAGCAACAGTGTGTGCCAACCTTGTGAAGGCTTACAGAAAACACTTGACCTCTGTCATTGCCAACAGATGATATATAACAAAATATTGTGATGAACTTTTGTTATTGATCAAATACATATTTTGCACCAAAATTTGAAAAAAATTTCCCAAATCAGACAATGGGATTTTCAGGATTTGTTTTCTCATTTTGTCTCTCATAGTTGAGGTCTACGTATGATGTCAATTACAGGCCTCTCTCATCTTTTTAAGTGGGAGAACTTGTACAATTGGTGGCTGACTAAATACTTTTTTTCCCCACTGTACTTCTGTACATTACATTCATCTATAAAAATGGCACATGGATTTTTGATGAATTTGCAATTGCGATAAAAGGGAGGTAAAGGGAGTACCAAGCTGAGCTCCTGATAAGTGAAAGACTGCTTAGACACACCATGTGTTAGTCATTTACAATCACAAAATCTGATATGTAGAAGGTAAATAGGCATACACTGGTACAGAGCTGATAGGGAGATGAAGGAAACTGTATATACTGCACATATTTCCTTATTCCTGGGAGAATCAAATCCTTATATAACTCCTGATATTACTTTATCAGACTAGTCTCCAAAAATTGGTATTCGCTGTTTTCAAAGGTTGTAATAAATTGAAATTAAGCAAACTGGTTATCAAAAGTGCATCAGATAATCCCTTACTGGGGGTTTAGAAGTCAATATATACTTATGAGCTTTGTATAATAGTACTGTATTAGGGCACAGATACAATATAGTATATATTTTTTTGATATTTTGATCATTTTTAAAATGGCATTACACTACATACAGGTGCATCTCAATGAATTAGAATATCATCAAAAAGGTAATTTAATTCAGTAATTCAATACATAAAGTGAAATGCATATATTATATAGAGTCATTACAAACAGAGTGATCTATTTCAATAGTTTATTTCTGTAAATGTTGATGATTATGGCTTACAGTCAATGTAAACCCAAAAGTCATTATCTCAGAAAATTAGAATATTGTCTAAAACCAGCTGAAAAAAATATTTTTAACTCATAAATGTTGGTCTAATGAAAAGTATGTACAGTAAATGGACTCAATACTTGGTCAGGGCTCCTTAGCATGAATTACTGCATCAATGTGACCTGATGTGGAGGTGATCAGACTGTGGTACTGCTGAGGTGTTATGGAAGCCCAGGTTGCTTTGATAGCAACTTTCAGCTCGTCTACATTGTTGGGTCTGGTGTCTCTTATCTTCCTCTTGACAATACCCCATAGATTCTCTATTTGGTTTAGGTCAGGCTGGCCAATCAAGCACAGTGATACTATGGTTATTAAACCAAGTATTTGTACTTTTGGCAGTGTGGACAGGTGCCAAGTCCTGTGGAAAATAAAATATCTATCTCCAAAAAGCTTGTCAGCAGAGGGAAGCATGAAATGCTCTAAAACAGGGGTCTCAAACTCGGCTGGGTTGGTGGGCCGCACGTAGAAAAAAATTGATATCGGGGGGCCGCATTGCTTGTAGGACTAAGGGTACCATTACACATCGCAACATTGCATGCAATTTCACTGGCAATTTGCTGGTTGCAGTGAAATCATGGACATATTGTTATATTTTGTGGCTGTGTACAAATAGAACAATGTCTCCATGATTTCACTGCAACCAGCAAATTGCCTGTGAAATTGCATGCAATGTTGCAACATGTAACGGTACCCTTAGTGACATTTTAGCAATACCAGAATTTTTTGCTTAATCTAGTAAAGTACAAATCCTGATCTTCTTGTAGGAATGTCCCCACCCTAATCTCCTTTATGTAGTAATGTCCCCATACTGGTCCCCATTGTATATTAATGTCCCCCAAACTGGTCCCCGTCTTGTAGTAATGTCCCCATCCTGGTCCCCTTCTTGAAGTAATGTTCCTCACTGGTCCCTATGTGTAGTAATGTTCCCATCCTATATTAATGACCCCCATCCTGGTCCTCATCATGTAGTAATGTCCCATCCTGATCCCCTTCTTGTAGTAATGTCCCTATCCTAATCCCCTTCTTGTGGTAATGTCCCCATCCTGGTCGCCTTCTTGCAGTAATGTCCCCATCCTGATCCCCTTCTTCTAGTAATGTCCCCATACTGGTCCCCATTGTATATTAATGTCCCCCATACTGGTCCCCGTCTGGCACTAATGTCCCCTTCCTGGTCCCCTTCTTGAAGTAATGTTTCTCCCTGATCCGTACATGTAGTAATGCCCCATCCTGGTCCCCATCCTATAATAATCACTCCCATCCTGGTCCTCATCATGTTATAATGTCCCCATCCTGATCCCCGTTTTGTAGTAATATCCCCATCATGGTCCTCCTTTTGTAGTAATGCCCCCGCCCTGGTCTCCATCTTGTAGTAATGTTCCTCCCTGGTCCATATGTGTAGTAATGCCCCATCCTGGTCCCCATCCTATATTAATGTCTCCCATCCTAGTCCTCATTTTGTAGTAATGTCCCCATCTTTTATTAATGTTCCCACCCTTGTCATCTTATAGTAATGTCCCCCATCCCAACGCCTTTTTGTAGAGATGTCCCCACAACCTGGTCTCTGTTCTTTTTGTTCTCTCGCTCACACACACACTCACACATATACACACCCACACACTCACACATATACACACACACTTACATACACACTCACACACACTCACACATACATCCTCAGACATATTCACACAAACACATACACACTCACACATTGATACACTTACATAGTGCCATATTTGGAGTTCCTGCTGCCCTAGGCACTTTCAGTGGTCACGTTCCCCCTCCCCCCCCAGGGTGCTATCTTCGGCTGTTACAGCGCCTTACCTGACTCCACTCTTCTCATCCTGGCAGCTTCTTCTTCTGTGGCTCCGGGTCTTTGCTTGCCGGCACCAGCCAGCACCCAGCACCAGCCTGCAGCTGCCAGCACCCGGCATTAGGTGGCACCCAGCAGCTGCCAGCACCTGGTGGTAGCCGCCAGCACTAGGCGGCACCCGGTAGCACCTGGGGGAATCGGCAGCACGTGGCATTTGGCAGCTGCCAGCACCAGGCGTCAGCTGCCATCACCCGGCATTAGACGGCACCCGGCAGCCGCCAGCACCCAGGAGGCGGCACCAGGTGGCATCCGGCAGCTGCCAGCACCCGGCGTTAGCCAACAGCACTAGGCAGCACCCGGCAGCAACTGGGAGGCGACACCAGGTGGCATCTGGCAGCTGCCAGCACCAGGCGGCAGCTACCATCACCCGGCATTAGGCGGCACCCGGCAGCCGCCAGCACCCAGTGGCCGCTAGCACCCGGCAGCTGCCAGCACCCAGTATTAAGCGGCACCTGGCAGCCACCAGCACCCAGCGGCCTCTAGCACCCGGCAGCCGCCAGCACCCAGTGGCCGCTAGCACCTGGCAGCTGCCAACGCCAGGTGGCAACCAGCAGCTGCCAGCACCTGGCATTAAGCGGCACCTGGCAGCCGCCAGCACCCAGCGGCTGCTAGCACCCGGCAGCCGCCAGCACCAGGCGGCAGCCGCCAGCACCCAGTGGCCGCTAGCACCTGGCAGCCGCCAGCACCTGGCAGCCGCCAGCACCAGGTGGCAGCCGGCAGCTGCCAGCACCCGGCATTAGGCGGCACCAGGCGGTCGCCAGCACCAGCCGCCGGCGATGTGCCGCGGGAATACACTCACACATATACACACACTCACGTACATACATATACACATACACACACTCACATACAAATATACACACACTCACACATATACACACTCACTCAGAAATATTCACACACATATACACATACACACTCACTCACTCACATATACACACAAATAAACTCACACATATACACATACACACACTCACTCACATATACATACAAATACACTCACACATATACACATACACACACTCACTCACATATACACACAAATACACTCACACATATACACACAAATACACTCACACATATACACACACTGTCTCTCTCTAACTCTCACACACACCTTAATGATGCCCTGGGCAGGGAGCCGGCGCGGTACCCGCTTTATTGTGACTTCCGGGTACCGCTGAAACAAGTGCCATCGCACCTGTACATTCATGCAAGCAGGCAGCCAGTGGACCAATCAGAAGCCTCCTGTCACAGGAGGCTTCTGATTGTTCCGCCGGCCACCTGCATGCATGAATTTACAGGCGCGATGGCACTTGTTTCAGCGGTATCCAGAAGTCACAATAAAGCGGGTACCGTGGCGGCTCCCTGCACAATGGCTCGGGGCATGTTATTTCTTCAAGGTGCCCTGGGCCGCAATGGGAAGCCTGGCGGGCCGCATGCGGCCCGGGGGCAGCGTGTTTGAGACCCCTGCTCTAAAATGTCCTGGTAGACGGCAGCGCAGACTTTGGTCTTGATAAAACACAGTGGACCTACACCAGCAGATGACATGGCTCCCAAACCATCACTGATTGTGGAAACTATACACTAGACCTCAAGCAGCTTGGATTGTGTGTCTCTCCACTCTTCCTCCAGACTCTAGGACCTTGATTTCCAAATGAAATGCAAAATTTACTTTCATTTGAAAACACCACCTTGGACCACTGAGCAACTGTCCAGTTCTTTTTCTCCTTGACCCATGTAAGACGCTTCTTGCATTATCTATTGGTCATGAGTGGCTTGATACAAGGGATGCGACAATTGTACTGCATGTCCTGGATACGTCTGTGTGTGGTGGCTCTTGAAGCACTGACTCCAGCAGCGTCCACTCCTTGTGAATCTCCCCAAAATTTTTGCATGGCCTTTTCTTAACAATCCTTTCAAGGCTGCAATTATCCCAGTTTCTTGTGCCCCTTTTTCTACCACACTTTTTCCTTCCACTCAACTCTCCATTAATATGCTTGGATACAGCACTCTGTGAACAGCAGCTTCTTTAGCAATGACCTTTTGTGGCTTACCCTCCATGGGGAGTGTGTCAATGACTGCCTTCTGGGCATCCGTCATGTCAACAGTCTTCCCCATGATTGTGTAGACTACTGAACCAGACTAAGGGAACATTTTAAATGCTTAGTAAGCCTTTGCAGGTGTTTTGTGTTAAATATTATATGCGTTTATGTTTTTGTATTAAATTATTGAAATAAATTATCTTTCTGATGATATTCTAATGTTTTGAGGTGCACTTGTATACAGGGTTGTTTGTTTTTTAGCATACTGCAAGGTGAACACTAGATGGCAGCATGATTCCTACTTTTTTAAATCCGTTTAGCTTAATATACATAAATGAGCTTTGTTCTCACTACAGTATAATTAGAAACTGTTAATCCATTCATTCAGGCTCACACCAACATTAATGTAAGATGTAGTTTAGCTATAATTTCATTTTCAGTAAAAAATTGCTTTTTACATGGTGTAACTCAAAGTTGGAACTGACCACAAAGATTTAAAGATAGGGAAAATTGCATTTTAAGCATAAACATAGGAAACACAAACCCCAACTAGTTTGCAGAACACTGCCAGAGAATCATTTCAAAACAATAGAAACAATTTATTTTATTAACTTACCAAAAATATTTTAAAAATCTTGTTACACACATAACATGTTAAACTGCATAAAACCTAATGAAAAATATGAAATATCATTCCTGAGTAATTATTTTCATATTCTAATCTGCTGGGTTTTTTTTGCTCTCCTTTGTTAGTGACAAAAAGGGGTCAGTATAAAAATCGTAACGCACCATAAGGCTAAAAAAATACAAATATGGTGCAGACCTAAATTCTCCATAATAGCAGACTGTAAATACAGTGAATTAAACACCTCTATAGTCACAGTAAATGTCCACCTTTGTAGACCGGTTCAAATCTAAAATTCAGTTGGTCTATTATTTTAATTTTATAAATATTTAAAAAATTTAATTTTTTCATCCCCATATTCACACGTTGAGTTGGGTTTTTTACATCAGTATTTGTAAGCCAGATCTAGGAGTGGAACAATCAGGACAAATATAATACGGTAGAAACATGTTATCACTTCTGTATTTTTTACCCACTCCTAGTCTTGGTTTACAATTACTGAAGTAAAATAACTCACCAAATATTAAACATGTGCACATGGCCTAAAGCTTTAAATTGACGTAAAATTCTGGTGATGGTGACTTACAAGAAGTTATTCAAAGTGTTATATACTGCATTTTTCAGACTATAAGACACACTTTTTTCCAAAAAGGTTTGGGGGAAAGAGGAGGGTGTGTCTTATAGTCCAAATGTACCATGCTTACTGGAATGAGGTCACAGGATGTAGGAGCAGGCTGCCTGTTATTAAAGACCAACTCTCAGTGTCAGCTTCGATGTGACAAAGTGGCCAGGATTATGGACATGGAGAGCAGTGAGTATTCATTTATTTTCATAGGGCACATGCATTGGCTCCAGCAGCCAGCTTCCTGCTGGGCTGGTGTTGGGCAGCTGCCCAGGGCCCCCACCCTCTGAGGGGCCCCCAGCATGTCAATCACAAACTGCAGTGATTGGACAGAACTTATACTATTCTACTTGTGGTAGTACATGTTCTGTGCTATCACTGCAGTTTCCGCAGTTGTAGAAGGACTTTTGGTGACATCACAGTCATGAGACTAATCAAAGATCCTTTTCACTGAGCTGCGGGAGTCCCGGCTTGCACTATATGCTGTGCACAGGACCTGTAAACCCAACCTCTGATATTCAGCTTCAGGAGAGCCAGAGTGTGAGGACCCTGGAGCTGGAGCTGCTGAAAGGATGTGGGGGCAGGAAGGAGCCCAGGAGACCAAGCTGGAGCCCAGGCCTGGTGAAGGGTAACACATGATCTTCCTCCTTCCTACTCTATATCCGTATAAAAGCTGCTCGGTGTTTACACCATGTCTTCCCCCCCTCTTTATTTTCACTAATGGCAGTTGGGCTGAGGGACTAGGAGGACATGGCAGCCAGGGGCGGATTAAGACTAGCCAGGGCCCCGGGCTGTTTAGAAGGGACCCAACTTGAAGTATCATGTGATTAGCCATGTGATTAACATACAGGTGCAGAACCATAAAAGAAAAAAACAAGAAGAACAGTGGCTATGCATAATGCTATACATAATAGAGCGTAATACAGAATGCTATACATAATAGAGCAGGAGTTGGAGATTAATTTATCACAACCCCCAGTATTACAGTACACATGTAATAGTAACAAGAGAACGTGTATTTTTTGACCGGGATCAAAGAAATTATTTTTTACTCAAAAATTAGTGAATTTGTTCAACACTTTATTAGAAAAACACCATAACAAAAAAGGACACAATGCACAGACTTTAAAAACAATTAAAATTGTGTACGGAACACACAGGGTAGCTTCATTTATTAAAACTTGCCATGCACAACGTGTCACCGTGTCGTAATGATTCAGGACCATTGTTCTTGGCAGTACATCACCCGATGTAAACAGGAGAAGTACTTCCGATCACACGATCTGTGTGAGGACAGAATGATCTATTAGTGATCATTCTATTGGCAATGTTTGCGTGTGATGGTGCAATTTTTTATCAATTGGGGTTCCACGTTTAACTTTTGCAGAGGGCCCCACTTTAGCTAAAACCGGCACTGAGCAGCTGGGGCAATCGTGTGTTCGCAATTAAAGAAAATTATTATTCACTGCTCCCTATGCCCATAGTCCCAGGTGTGGGGAGTGTATATTAATTTTGGATTAGCCAGCAGCTGATGTTGGTGTGTTTCTAGAGTCGCATGGCATTGACGTCATGCACTTCCCCGCTTACATGCTGAAGTCAGTTCCCGGCATAAAGCATGCAGCAAAGGAATGGTGAGTAAAATCTTTTTTTTCTTTATGTGTGCAGCATAATGGGAGACATATATACCAGGATGAGTCAATGATAGGGAACATATATAAAAGGATCAGGGACATATATATACCAGGATGGAGATCATATATATCAGGATGGCGGCCGTCACACGGTGCAATATCTTGAACGATATCGTTTAAGCGATCTGCTTTTTGATCGCTTAAGCGATATCGTTTGTGCATCGCTATGTGCGATCAAGCGATTTTACAATGTAAAATCGCTTGATTGTGACATCGCAGATATGAGAGCCGGAGCTCATATCAAGCGATGAACGCTTGAACAATCTGCTTCATCGTGGTGTGTGACACCACGATGAACGATCTCCCAGCGGCAGAGCCTATGCTGGGAGATAGTATCTATGGTAAACGTCGGGTTACTAAGCGCCGCGCGGCGCCTAGTAACCCGATGTGTACCATAGTTACCAGCGATCTCGCTGGCCCACATCGCTGGTGAGTCTGTCTGTGTGACATCTCACCAGCGATGTGAACGATATTGTTAGCGATCGTGCGTGCATGTGATCGCTTACAATATCCTTCAAGATTTTGCACCGTGTGACGGCCGCCGATGGGTGACATATTCCCCTTCTGGTTTATTACATATGTACCAGAATGGAGGACATATATGCCAGGATGAAGGGCATATATACCAGGATGGGGGACATAAAGTATATACAATTGAAACCCGAAGTTTACATACACTATATAAAAAGACACATATGCATATTTTTATCACTATATGACATGAAATCAGAATAAACCTTTCCTGCTTTAGGTCAATTAGGATTACCATAATTATTATTATTTGCCAAATGCCAGAATAATGAGTGAGAGAATGTTTTGAGGGATTTTTATTACTTTCTTCAAAGTCACAAGTTTACATGTAGTATATTTCATTAGTATTTGCTACCATTGCCCTTAAACTGTATGACTTGGGTCAAACATATTGGATATCCTTCCACAAGCTTCTCAAGCTTCTCACAATAGTTGGTAGGAGTTTGGGCCCACCCTTCCTGACAGAACTGGTGTAAGGCTGGTTTGACTTAGGGTAGGGTCACATTGAAAACCTAAATTGCATTCACCGCATCCGGATCCGGATGCGGTGAACGCAATGGCGGGCACACACATTTTTTTCAAAAATGTGTGCTGAATCCCGCACTGCGGTCACCGGATGGCTCAGGATGTGTAATCCTGAGCCATCCGGTAACTGCAGAGTTTGCGGATCCCGGCTATTGGCGGGATCCGCAACCTTAATAAAGAGTTAAATTGTTGATCTCAATGACTGTTTAAGGTCTGTAGGGGGCTTAGACCCCCTACAGACCGGCCGACCACTTATACAGTGTTCTTGTACAATTTCACAATGGGCACGGGCTCTTCGGAGCAAAGTGCCCCCCCCCCCCCGTATCACTATACAGGGGTGCATACACCCCTGTATTACAATGATGCATTAATGATGTGTAGTCCAAAAAGGATTTTATCACTCGCAATGTAAGTTTATACTTACAGCATGTAAGTTGTAGGCAGAGTCCAGCGAAATCCATAGGCGGGGCTGTGTGCAGCAGCCTCCGCCCGCTTCATGTTGATGGCCGCCCCCTCTGGCCGTAATCCACTGTTGTGAGGGCGGATACGTCGTTAAAGGGGCGTGGCTAACTATGTGCCGAGGTTAGCCACGCCCCTTTAACGACGTATCCGCCCTCACAACAGTGGATTACGGCCAGAGGGGGCGGCCATCAACATGGAGCGGGCGGAGGCTGCTGCACACAGCCCCGCCTATGGATTTCGCTGGACTCTGCCTACAACTTACATGCTGTAAGTATAAACTTACATTGCGAGTGATAAAATCCTTTTTGGACTACACATCATTAATGCATCATTGTAATACAGGGGTGTATGCACCCCTGTATAGTGATACGGGGGGGGGGGGCACTTTGCTCCGAAGAGCCCGTGCCCATTGTGAAATTGTACAAGAACACTGTATAAGTGGTCGGCCGGTCTGTAGGGGGGTCTAAGCCCCCCTACAGACCTTAAACAGTCATTGAGATCAACAATTTAACTCTTTATTAAGGTTGCGGATCCCGCCAATAGCCGGGATCCGCAACCTCGGCAGTTACCGGATGGCTCAGGATTACACATCCTGAGCCATCCGGTGACCGCAGTGCGGTCCCGGCAAACGCTGCGAAAACTGCTGCCTGCATGATTTTAAACGCAGGCAGCAGTGCCGGATCCGGCCACCGGATGGCTTGTGAAGCCATCCGGTGTTTTGCATAGGCTCCTATGAGGAGCGTTTCCTGGTCCGGTTTTGAGCTTTTTTAAAGCTCAAAACCGGATCAGGATTTAGTTACAAAAACGGAAATGTGACCCTGGCCTTATGCATTTTTCTGAACTAGCGATAACCGCATTCGACCACATCCATTTTTAATTGTAAAACCTGAAGCTGACGGAGATCATCGCACCGGTGTTATAACGAATCCGTCAACGGGATTCAATATAATAACGGTGCGGTGATCTCAAGCATCATCAGGTTTATTGTCTGTTTTTTCTCGATCCTTTTGTGGAGCGTACAAAAGATGATGGATAGATACATAGATAGATACCAGTTTCCGGCTCTCCCACTGCTTGCTTCTGGGGTCAGTTATTAAGCTTCATGAATATTCACTACACTGAACTGCAATGCTCACTCTCTGTGACAACATATGTGATTGTCTGTTGCACACAGAGTACACCCCCACAATCTGTACTGGTGTCTGTGCTTGGTTGCCATATACATTAGTGTATGGCAACCAACCTGCCACAAAGTCTGAAAAATAAATAAATAAATAATGGGGGAAAAATGCGTAGGCGTCTCCTGTATTTTTCATTTTCAGCACAGACAAAGCGGACAGCTGTGGGCTACCACCCCCAGCTGCCTAGTTTTACCTTGGCTGGCAGTGAAAAATACAGGGGGCCCATTATTTTATTTTTAATTATTTAAATAAATATAAAAAAAGAAATGCATGGACTTTGCCCTATTTTTCATTGCCAGCCAAGGTAAAACTAGTCAGCTGGGGTCTGGTATTCTCAGCGTGATGAGGCCCATAATTATTGGGCCCCCTACACTATAGAATAGCATATATCAAAAGCAAAACACAACCAGATGTCCTTTTTGATAAGTGAAAAATCTGTGCACTTTATGCAGATTAGCTGTATATGGTTGGGATACATGTCTATTTAGGTATGGCATGCATATGTGTCTGGGTATGCATATAGACCTAATCAATTTGATGCATAATAATTTCTAGTAACCTATTGAACCATGGTTGAGTTCTTTTGGTGTATGCAGATACACAAATGTATAATATAATCTGGATACACTTGACACTTGATGTGTAAAGTGTGATCATACTATGTATGTATCCCTTTATTGTACAGTATGAATATTTGTTCATGTTTTATTTGTAGTGCTCAACAAAAACCCTGCCACACTGCTTATGTACTTCATGCTTAACTGTATGTATACTCCTTGGGTGCACACCTACCATACTGTGCTGCTGTTCCTGTGTATATTTCCTCTATATCTGGTAAAAATAAAGTGCACTGATTTCTCACTTTTCAAAAAGGACATCTGGTCGTGTTTTGCTTTTGATATATGTAGGCGCAATCTGTCCTGTCCATGGTTGGATGTTTTGCCAATAATTGTGGGGGAAAAATACCTAAAACATCCTAGATGAAGTTCATTAACTATAGAATAGCAGCCCACAGCCAACCCAGAAAGTCAACCCAGAAATTGGCGCATTAATTAGAAGCGCTAATTCCTGGCGCTCTTCCCGATGCCCTGGTGCAGAGGCATCAGGGTGATAGAAGGCGTTATGAGTATTGGCAGCTTGTCATTAAGCCCAAATTGGAAATTGTCAGGTGTCAATGATACCCACCCATTACCAATCCGGTAAGTGAATAGTTAATAAACATTTACACACAGAAAGAAAAGTCCTTTAATAGAACTAAAACACACTGACAACCCTCATTATCTAATTTATTAACCCCTAAACATACCATGCGCCGATGATAATCCACAGCAAGATCCAACATTGCATCTCAGCTCAGCTGCATTGCAGGCCACACTGAATAGGAAGCATCCTTTCATTGCAGCCTCTGAGCAAAGAATGATGGCACCGAGAGCTCTGGTCGTCTCAGTGGTGCAAATCATTCGGGAAAGCAGAAATGAAGATTGTGCTGGCTGCTCACATACACCTGTGGACTCCCAAGCAAAATGGAGGAGTAATTGGCTTCACACGTAATCAATAGACTAGAAGGAAACTCTGATGCCACATCGGAGTTTCCTTCTATTCTTAGTGGTGCAGTGTGAGGTCATGTTAGCTGATACAGTCACCATGGTGATCATCACGTCAGCTGACCGCAGACACAGCCGTAGGTCTCAGTGCCATCATTGTGTCCTTGGTAGAGATGAGCCACTACCCTAGTGTTCGAATTCAATTTGATTTGTCGAATTGGGGATGTGTTCGTCGAATGTTCGTCGAACACTGTTGAACACCGTCGAATACCATTGAAAACAATGGCAGGCAAACACAAACACGTACAAACACATAGAAAACACATAGAAAACACCTTCTAGGATGTCCAAAACTTACTCAGAAAACTACTCAGAAGACACAACAAACACATGGAAAAGTGAGAAGTACATATAAAAATGCGGAAAAAAAAGCTGGACGAGTAAAAGGGGGAGGAGACACAGATATAGGCATGGCATGCCCTTCTAAAATCATGTAAAACACAGTAAGGGGACTCCAACAAGAGTCTCCATTTTTCCAAAAATTTTGGCACAGACACCACTTAAGTGGCATCAATTGCTCCACAGTTGCAAGCTTAAAATGGTTGGTGAGGTGACTTTCATGCAGCACATTCAAAAATCCACAAGCATTTAGTCTCCCCATGTTATCTGTAAGATTTGTCACCAAAATCTAAGTAGAGGCCAAAAAATCAATAGTTTGAGTACTTCATGCTTGAACCGTCACATGGATATGAAGCAAAAGTCGCAGTGGAAAGCTCACTGTGCTACAATGTGGCCTAGTGGGCCGGGCTAACCAACGTCTGCCCCATCAAGTGCATTCTTGGCCTCTTCATCCTCTGTGACTGTGGGGACAGCAGTCACACTTGTTTTTGGATGCAGACTTCCACCTCTTTACCTGCAACAGCCAGTGTGATTGGCAGGTCGTCAGTTATTTTGGAAGTGGAAACTCCTACTGGTGTTGAGCGCTGTCAGACATCGAGAGCACCACCTTTGGATGAAGGCAACATAATATCTCCACCTGCACCTTCCTCACAGACCAGCAGTTTGCCAGGGACACCCTACTCAACCCTGTCTCATCACAGCAGCCAGCCCTCGGTTCCCCAGATGTGGACAAATAAAAGACCATTTCCTCCTAACCATGACGTAGGTAAGAGGTTGAATTTCACTATCTGCAAGCTGTTGGCTACAGAAATGCTGCCTTTCCGCCTGGTGGACAAAGAGGAATTTTGAGACCTTATGTCCGTCGCAGTGCCCCAGTACCAGATGCCCAGTCGCCACTACTTCTCAAAGAAAGCTGTGCCTGCGCTACACCAGCATGTCGCACACAACATCACCCCTTCCTTGAGAAACTCTGTGTGACAGGGTGCATTTCACCACAGACACTTGGACATATCAGTGATTGGGCACTGGGTAACCATGGTGACAGCAGGAGAAGGGGCTGCTGTCTAAGTCTTTCTGTCCCCATGAGTTGTGCATCAATCCTCTGTATGCAGAAGTTCCTCCACTGCTTCTGCCTCCTCAACCTCGTCTCGGTCCTCCACCTGCACCCAAAGCCTGTCTGGTAATGCCACCCGCGTTCTAACTGGTTGGGAGGAGAGGGCAGAGGAAGGAAGCATGATTCTTACCTCGCCGCCACCAACATAACAAGGACTTGCGCCTCCTGGATGCGCAAGACACATGAGTGCCTTCTTGCTGCACTACCTGCAACATTACCCTCGGATTGTAAGATTGTCAGTAATGCCTACTACTGGGTTGCCACACTCTTAGATCCCCAGTACAAGAGTAAAGTTGGCGAAATAATTCCTGTCATAGTAAGGGATTCACCCATGCATGAGTATCAGCAGAAGCTGTTACAGAATCTTAGATCTGTTTTTCCACAAAACACCAGTGGTGCACATAGTGAATCTCACAGTTCTAAGTTGCCAACCATGGGACTGTCGAGTCATCACTCAAACCGTACCAGTAACACTGTATCTGGTGGTAACAGCAATTTTGTGGAATCGTTTCACCAATTTTTTAGACCATCCTTTGCAAGGCCAGAGGAGACAAGAAATCTGACACATAGTCAACGCCTAGGGAGGATGGTACAAGAGTATCTCCAAGTGAACATCGATGATATGACTGTGGAACTGGACCCTTGCTCATTTTGGGCTTCAAATCTGGAAAAATGGCCTGAGATCACCACTCATGCCTTGGAGATCTTGTTGTGCCCCGCAAAAAGCGTTCTCTCTGAACGTGTCTTCAGCGCTGCTGGAGGTGTGCTGACAGATAAGCGTACGCGGTTGTGTTCAGTGACAATGTAGACAGACTAACATTCATCAAGATGAACAAGTCATGGATCCGCAAGGACTTTTCTACCCCTGTGTCATCCTGAGTTGGCTCATCCTTTGCGATCTCAAAAAAGGCCCAGGCTAGGCAAGGCTTAGAGCCCATGCGACCTGAAGAAGAGGAAGGCACAACCTAACTTCGTCATCACTAGCATCCTCCTCTACCTCCTCTGCTGCCCCTCATCGACTGGCTGACTGTGGGTTAACAGTAAGTGGGATCTCCAACCTCATCATTACCCTGTGTGCTCTCACACCCGTCGTCCTCAGAGCCAACCTCTTCCTGCCCTGACCGACAAGTCAAAATGTCGTTCCAATCAGGTATCTCAGTCTCATCAGCATCTTCCTCATTGTCTCCACCAACAGGACTTACAGTTTGGGAATGAGAGTCTACATTATGCTTGCTCAGAGTCTTCTTCATATGGGCCTGGAACCGACTCACAAAGCTTCTGGGCATCAGTGCAGATCATTTCGTCTTCTGGACTCACAGAAGCTTTGGAGCAGAGCTCTGATTCCCAGACTATAGTATGGATGAACAGTTCTGCATACTGAACCATCTGCCTTACCCCATACTCAGACAGGTGGCGATTGGAGTGACACCTCTGAGGACTGGTATATTTGTGATGTTGAAGTTGGGGTGGAGGAAAGCCCACTTGATGAAGCGCTTGCTATCCATTCAAGCATCTGCTCTTTTTGTGCCTCAGCTACAATTGGTAGCGATCGTCGCGTGACTCGTGTCCGTACGAAAGGGATCATATCAGATTGTCCATGGAAACAAGTAGACATCTTACTTTGGCTGGAAGATGGTCTTTCTTCAGCCAATGTTACTGTTGCTTTACCAACTACCCCACAAACACAAACTTTTTTTCACTTTCCACCGCGCCTATTCCCCTGTCCACCAACAGCAGACCTTTTGCCACTCATTTTGTATGTGAACAAATTGGCAACTCTGCAGTTGTTGGCAAAGAAAAATTCGGATGGAAATTGAGCAGAGCTGACTGGCCAAACAGTGCTACTAGGCCCAAACTATTACCTGGGCTAGGAGTAGTTAAAAATGAGTCTGAACTAGACAGGCGGTGTAGCTTGGTTCACAAGTGGGCTACACACCCATATCTAAATTATACTGCTACTAGGCCCAAAGTATTACCTGGGCTAGGTGCAGTTTAAAATTACTCTGAACTAGACAGGCTGTGTAGCGTGTTTCACAAGTGAGCTACACACCACTGTCTAAATGACCCTGCTACTAGGGCCAAACTATTACGTGGGCTAGGTGCAGTTAAAAATTAGTCTGAACAAGACAGGCGGTGTAGTGTGTTTCACAAGTGGGCTACTCACCACTGTCTAAATGACAAAGAAATAACAGTTGCGCCACACTGTGTAAGCTGAATAGAAGGGTGGGTGAAAAAATCCCCCTGCTCACCTGATCCTGTTGTGCCGACCGCACAACAGGTTAAAGAGCTCCGATGGGGCTGCTGGTGTTCACGTTAGCTCAGAGCTCAATATGGTTCAAGTGAACCGGAGTCCGGTGCACGTGATCTCTGTGGGAGGGTGTTGATGTCAATTCTGTGAGGTCCTGGGTGCCGAGCTGCAGTTTATCACGCTTCCCGCAGGGAAGGAGTGTGTGACCGAAAAACAAATGTGATATAGATTCAGCGCTCATGCAGGGACCAGGGCTCTGTTATAGCAAAAAATTACCTTTAGGTTTTATTAAATCGATTGCGCGGAGCCCCACGCATTTTTTTTTAATTATTTCATGAAATTCTGAGATTCTGACTCTGAGACTCTGACTCTGAAATTCATGAAATAATAAAAAAAAAATGCGTGGGGCTCCGCGCAATTTCTATGTCTAGCCAGGTACAGCTAAGCAGCTGGGGGCTGGAATCCGCAGCGCAGGGATGCCCAAGCTTTCTGGGCACCCCCCGCTGCAAATTGCAGCCCGCAGCCGCCCCAGAAGATGGCGCGTTCATTGAAGCGCCATCCTCTGGCGCTGAACCCCGCTCTTCCAGCGGCCCTGGTAGCGGTGGCACGCTGGGTAATAAAGAGGTTAGGGCCAGCTTTCTATTATCAGCTGGCCCTAAGCCCGAAATTTATGGCGGTCACGCCAATATTAGACATGACCGCCATGAATTTCTATTAAATTGTTTTAAAAAAAACACAACACAAGGAAAATTTTTTATTAGAAATAAAAAAAAAAGCCATTAGGGACTCCATCTTTAATTAAAAAAATCCTCTTCCGTCCGACGCAGTCCAAAACGCGATGTCCTCTCTGCTACATCCCCTGTGCATAAATATAGATGTCTATGCACAGGGAATAAGCAGACTGAGAACAATCTCAGCTCTGCTACATCATCTCTGTGCACAGACATTCATGTCTGTACACAGGGAATGAGCAGACTGAGAACAATCTCAGCTCTGCTACATCATCTCTGTGCACAGACATTCATGTCTGTACACAGGGAATGAGCAGACTTAGAACAATCTCAGCACTGCTACATCATCTCTGTGCACAGACATTCATGTCTGTACACAGGGAATGAGCAGACTGAGAACAATCTCAGCTCTGCTACATCATCTCTGTGCACAGACATTCATGTCTGTACACAGGGAATGAGCAGACTGAGAACAATCTCAGCTCTGCTACATCATCTCTGTGCACAGACATTCATGTCTGTACACAGGGAATGAGCAGACTTAGAACAATCTCAGCACTGCTACATCATCTCTGTGCACAGACATTCATGTCTGTACACAGGGAATGAGCAGACTGAGAACAATCTCAGCTCTGCTACATCATCTCTGTGCACAGACATTCATGTCTGTACACAGGGAATGAGCAGACTGAGAACAATCTCAGCACTGCTACATCATCTCTGTGCACAGACATTCATGTCTGTACACAGGGAATGAGCAGACTGAGAACAATCTCAGCACTGCTACATAATGTCTGTGAGCAGGCGGGCTCTAGGACCCTGGAGCTGCACAGAGAGGACAGCTGGACTCGGCTCGCAAAGAAACAGCAGTTATCTGCGAGTTTCCCTGCTATCACTGGCACAGTAGCCAGTGATTACTCGCACGAGTCTAATGCAAACAATGGCAATCCTAGTTTTGTCAGCGTTTCTGACAAAACTAGGATTGATATTGATTTGCATTGGACTCGTGCGAGTAACTGCTGGGAAACTCGCAGAGTACCGAGTCCTGCGAGTCCCTTACTACTCGCCGAGTAACGAGTCCTAGCGAGTAGATTCGCCCATCCCTAATTTCATTCAGGTGTTGGGGTGTCCGCAGAGAATATATTTGGACCAGGGGGCGTATTTTCAGAGTACTCTGATAAAGGAACTGTACCAGTTGTATTGTATCCTGCAGACAAAGACGACATCCTTACATCCGCAAGGTAACGGAGCTTGCAAGGGTTTCAATCAGACTCTTTTGCAAATGTTGAGGACATTAAAGAGTGAGCAACGAGCTCGCTGGCCTGAATTTATCCCTGAATTGATGTGGGCCTATAATAATAGGATGCATAGCACTACAGGTTACACCCCACACATGCTAATGTTCGGTCGACCTGGCCGAGATATTGAAGAGTTGAGTATGCCAGATCCCTCCTTGACTCCCCCCGGACCGCATCTGAATGGGCCCATGAACACCAGCATTAGTTAAGGGTGGTTCATCGGGAGCGTGGGTGACCGACTCAGTCAGGTGACTCACCAGGACACACACCCAGTACAAACTGAGCCTTTCTCTCCGGGAAATAGGGTGTTGGTGAGGACTAAGGGGCAATCAGGCAAGTTGAGTGATCGATGTGGTCAAAAGAAGGGTGAGTCCTGAGATTCTGGTCTATGAGGTAGAGCCGGTGGGAACTGGGGGACTGGCCTGCAATCTTCATCGTAACATGTTGCAGCTATGTCGGTTTGAAAACTCGGTCCCCATTTCCAGAGAGCCAGAACCTGTTTCTCAGGAGGTGATTCATAATAGTAATACCGAATGTTGTGATGAGCCCTTCCTTATGTCTACCCACCTTTGCCCTGTGGTAAATACGCCACCATGTAGTGAGAATATTGTGCATCCTATGTCTTCTTCTAGGGATGCTGAAGAAGGACAGGTGCCTGATCTAGGCCTGATCTGGACAATGTGCTATGGAATCCAGCACCTCAGGAGGGAGCATCTTCATCAGCTTCTCCCAGTAAAGGCCTTTTAGCTCTGGGACTGAAAATCCAGTGTCTGGTCCCAGGAGGTCGACTCAGGCTACAGCGAGAGTACTACCACAGCGCTATGCGCAAAAGGACTTTGAGTGGGGAGGTGTGTTGAAGACGCCAACCTCTAGTGGGGTGGCATGTAAGAGTGTGCAGAGGTTTACTTCCTGAATAAAAAGGGAGGGACTGTCTGCTGAGGGGGTTGTCATGGAGACAGGGAGAGTTTATGACAGTTTGTGCTGAGGTAAACAAGTCTCCTGATGGCTGTGAGAAGGAGAGCAGCTGTGGAGAAGTCTGTGCGAGATAAAGCTGAGACCAGTCGCTGATTAACTCAACAGACGGACCCTGTAGGGGACCAAATTGACTTACCGTATATACTCGCGTATAAGCCGAGTTTTTCAGCCCAAAAATTGGGCTGAAAAGTCCCCCCCTCGACTTATACGCGAGTCACTGTATACTGTATACACTGTATACAGTGTATACAGTATACAGGCCCGCCCCCATCAGTATACAGGCCCCCCTGCCTTGTGCACAAACCTGTAAAAGAAGAGATTAGTATACTTATCACTGTCCCGCTGCCGCTGTCCCGCCACCGTCATCGCGGTCCTCCGCCTTCTTCCGTCTGCTTCCGGCTTCCTCCGGTCGGCGCAGGCAATGACGTCATTGTCTGCGCGACCGAGGAGGAAACCGGAAGAAGATGGAGGAGCGTGATGGCGGCGGCGGGACAGCGGCAGCAGGACAGTGATAAGTATACTAATCTCTTCCTTTACAGGTTTGTGCACAAGGCAAGGGGGCCTGTATACTACAACTGGGGCTGTGTATACCACTGGGGCTGCGTGTATACTACCACTGGGGCTGTATATACCTCTGGGGCTGCTGTATACTGATGGGGGGGCTGTATGCTACCACTGGGGCTGCGTGTATACTACCACTGGGGCTGTATATACCTCTGGGGCTGCTGTATACTGATGGGGGGGCTGTATGCTACCACTGGGGCTGCGTGTATACTACCACTGGGGCTGTATATACCTCTGGGGCTGCTGTATACTGATGGGGGGCTGTATGCTACCACTGGGGCTGCGTGTATACTACCACTGGGGCTGTATATACCTCTGGGGCTGCTGTATACTGATGGGGGGGCTGTATACTACCACTGGGGCTGTATATACCACTGGGGCTGCGTGTATACTACCACTGGGGCTGTATATACCTCTGGGGCTGCTGTATACTGATGGGGGGGGCTGTATACTACCACTGGGGCTGTGTGTATACTACCACTGGGGCTGTATATACCTCTGGGGCTGCTGTATACTGATAGGGGGCTGTATACTACCACTGGGCTGTATATACCACTGGGGCTGCGTGTATACTACCACTGGCGCTGTATATACCTCTGGGGCTGCTGTATACTGATGGGGGGGGGCTGTATACTACCACTGGGGCTGTATATACCACTGGGGCTGCTGTATACTACCACTGGGTCTGCTGTGTATACCTCTAGGGCTGCTGTATACTAACTACTGGGGCTGCTGCTGTATATACCACTGGGGCTGCTGCTGTATACTACCACTGGGGCTGCTGTATATACCTCTGGGGCTGCTGTATACCACACTGCTGGGGGCTGTATATCTGTGCTGGGGTCCACCCTCGGCTTATACACGAGTCAATAAGTTTTCTCAGGTTTTGGGGGCAAAAGTAGGGGGGTCGGCTTATACACGGGTCGGCTTATACACGAGTATATACAGCATCCCCTGATAGGAAGCAAGTATACTACTGCCAGGAGAGAAGTGCTTTGGAGGAGACGAGTCGGCCATACTGTGAGAAGACAAGACTGAATCTCTGCTATGAGACTGCAGGCCTTGGTGTGGTGTCTCCATGTGAACACACTTCGCCTCCCCAAAAGCTACAGAGATTAGGACCCCTTCAGACAAGACAGCACAATATCCCTGTTTATTGCGGTCATGTTTTGTTTTTGTTTTTTTTTCTTTTTGGCGTCGAAGACCATTGGAGGTGACTGCGCTAATAGTACTTCCCCAGGCCTGGTATAGACTGTAACTGGACTAATCGGTACCATTAGATAAGATACCCAGGTATCCAACAGCTTAAACATATAAATATATATATGCACATATACAGTAGGCATACTGGGTTTATATGTATTGTGTGTATAGATTTGAAAGTATTGTAAATCAGTGTTTTATTTCAGTGATCCTCACTAAACTGCATCCATCTGATTTTCACCTGTTCGTTCTGCTGCTGTGTGTAGGTAGTTATCTATTTTTCTATGTAGATTTTCAGGCAAATTTATTCCTGGCACTGTCTCCTCACACTGCACGCGCCAGAAGCCGGCGCCGTACTACGTGATTAAGACCCACAATGCACTGGGCTGGATATGACGTACTGGCCGGTGCATCATAGGAGGAGAGGAGGATGGGAGATTCCAACAGAGGAGTAGATCAAGAAAGAATAATGACACCCAGCGGGGCGTGCAGAGATGCAGCGAGGAGGGGAGAATGGAGCCTAGAGCCGCCTTTCCAGTCTCCTGACTGAGCGACGGCCTGTAAGTTATAAGTCTTTTTGTAAACATATTTATAGGGCGGATTTACAGCAGAGAGGGATGATTAGGGAGCAGCTAGGAAGGTGTAAGGACAGCTAGTGATAGCTCTGGGGGTAGCATGAGGTGACAAGTACCCTTTAATATAGACATATTTTTTTTTGGGATTAGTTCTGCTTTTGAATGACACCGTCCATTTTATCACATGGTTTAATGGAAAATGGGAAACAAATTCCAAGTGAAGTAAAATTGCAAAAAAAAAACCACAATTGCACAATTGTTTTTTGTGTTTTGCTTTCTCTGCGTTTATTCTGCAGTAAAATTAACCTGGGAATATGACTGTCAAATTCAGTATAATAACAATGATGCCAAATGTACATTTTTTTTTTTTTTTTTTTTAAGTGGTGAAAAAAAATCAGAAATTAAAAAAGAAACATTTTTGCTTAAGCCACCATTTTTCAAAACTCGTAACATTTTGGAGCTGAGGGAGGCTTCTTTTTTGCGTGGTGAGCTGATCTTTTTATTGACACTATCTTTAGGTAGATATGATGCTTTGATTGCTTCTTATTACATTTTCTGTGTGCAGTTGTACAAACCAAAAGCCTACAATTTGTTTCTCTTTACAGTTTTTTTTTCTCTTTACAGTTTTTATGCTTTTCTTTATTCATTTTATATCCAGATATATCAGACTTTTCTTGACACTAGGATACCAAATATGTATATTTTTTATTTGAGCATTTCTTTATTGTTAACTGGGGAAGTGATTTAATTTTTTACAACTTTCTGATTTTTTTTACATTTTTAGAAACTTTTTTTTTCGTTACTTTTTTTTTACTTTTTGTTAGTGCCTTGGGGAATATACAGCGATACCACAATATTGCTATATATAGTAAGTATTGCTGTCTTGTATGATGCCAGCTACAGGCTCAACATCACAGGCAAGATCACAGGACAGGTACTGGGCTTTGAAGTGACCCTCAGCTGTCATAGTTATCCATCAATGATCATATCACAGGGAATAAAGTAGCCTCCCAAATTAATGTCCAGGCCAGATCGTGATGCTTATATGCCACTGTCAGCAAGTTTAGCAATTTCATTTCAGAGGTCAAAGGCGGCGATTGGCAAGTGCACCAATCGCTGCCCTTAGGGGCAAATGTCAGCTATATAATGTAGCCGGTATCTGCTTGTGTGGAGTGGGCTCTGCTTTCGAGCCTGCTCCAAAGTCCCTAATATGCTTTGCAATGGATATATTCATCTTGAGCCATTAAGAGGTCAATGCCACCTCTATGTGTATAAAATCGGTAGGTGAAGTTTAGTAACATGCACTCTCTCATCCCTGATCACATAGGCATTACACAGCTGACCTCAACAGTAGGTACACCATAGCCTCTACCAGGTGAATCTTGATCTTAGCTGTACACCAAATTTTTGTTATTAACCTCTTTACGACCAATGACGAGTATACTCGTCATGAAAAGATGTCAGTTCCCGCATCATGACGAGTATACTCGTCATGGCTTTGAACTGTCACTGCTCCTAAACGAACAGTGACAGCTCAAATCTAAAAGCTGTCAGTGACAGCCAAGGGTCAGGGGCAGAGGTGTGGGGACCCCTGTTAGAGGTCCCCACACTCAGAGCGATGTGATCGGTCAGTCAATCTGACCGACCGATCACATCAAAATCGCGCAGGAAAGTGCTGAATGTCAGCACTTCCCTGCATGATCTCTGCAGGAGCCGGGCTGTCAGCTGTGCCGGCTCCTGCACACATTCCTGCCTCTGCCCTCCACTACTCTGCCTGGTCATGCTCCCTAGTCCCCGCACTCCAGTCCCCGCTGTCGGTCCCCGGTCTCCTCCCGGTCTCCTCCCCATGCTCTCCTCCCTCCTGTTCCCGCTCTCCTCCCTCCTCTCCTCGCTCTCCTGCCTCCTCCCTATGCGCCCCTCCAGTCTGCTCTGCTGGTGCGGTGGTGCCTGCTCACCTCCTGTGCCCGCTGTCCTCCTGTGCCCGCTGTCCTCCTGTGCCCGCTGTCCTCCGCGCCCGCTGTGCTCCTTCTCGCCGCTCTGCTCCTCGCCCCTCGCCGTCGGCTTTGCCCTGCTCCGCAGGGGGAGCGATCTGACAGCCAGTGCAGCAATCACTATGTGGTCACTGCACCTGGCTCTGTGTCGCCCCCTTAGGGAGAGGGAGTGCAGGGACACTCACCTCTCCTGCATGATCTCTGCAGAGCCGGCTGTCAGCCCGGCTCCTGCATGCATCCCCTGCCTCCCGGTCTCCTCCCCCCCCCCTCTGTGTCCGCATCCCCCTCCTCCCCCGCTCATCCCCCTTGTCCCCTGCTGTGTCTGCCCCCCCCCGCTCATCCCCTCTTGTCCCCCACCGTGTCCGCCCCCCCACTCATTCCCCCTGACCCCCGCTGTGTGCGCATCCCCCACGCTCGTCCCCCTTGTCCCCCGCTTTGTGCGCTTCCCCCTGCCCTGTCCCCCATTTCCCCCGCTGTGTGCGCATCCCTCCCGCTCGCCCCCCTTGTCCCCCGCTGTGCGCCTTCCCCCCCGCTAGTCCCCCTTGTCCCCTGCTGTGTGCGCATCCCCCCGCTCGCCCCCCTTGTCCCCCGCTGTGTGCGCATTCCCTCCCGCTCGCCCCCTTGTTCCCCGCTGTTTGCGCATCCCTCCCGCTCGCCCCCTTGTCCCCCGCTGTGTGCGCATCCCTCCTGCTCGCCCCCCTTGTCCCCGCTGTGTGCGCATCCCTCCCGCTCACCCCCCTTGTCCCCCGCTATGTGTGCATCCCCCCGCTCGCCCCCCTTGTCCCCCGCTGTGTGCGCATCCCCCCGCTCACCCCCCTTGTCCCCCGCTGTGTGTGGCATCCCCCCGCTCGCCCTCCCTTGTCCCCCGCTGTGTGCGCATCCCCCCCGCTCGTCCCCCGCTGTGTGCGCATCCCCCCCTAATCCCCCTTGTCACCCACTGTGTGTGCATTCCTCCCGCTCATCCCTCTTGTTCCCCCGCTTCCTCCCGCTCACCTCCTCTTGAGCGCCGATGCTGCTGCAGCCGCCGCCTCCCGCTCGCCTCCTCCTGCTGTCACCGCCCCCTGATCCCCCATCCCCCTGCAGGGGGACCCCTGATCCCCCATCCCCCTGCAGGGGGATCCCTGAGCCCCCATTTCCCTGCATGGGGATCGAACTGCAGAAAGAGATCTGACAGCTCAGGTGCAGTGATCCAGTAGATCACTGTGCCCAAGTTGTCAGATCGCTTTCTACATCTTGATCCCCATGCAGGGGGATTCCCCTGCATCGTGGGACCTTCGTTGTGGACTACGTTGGAGGCGATTGAGCGTCGTGGGACCTTCGTTGTGGACTACGTCGGATCTTTTTATAATAAAGATGGAGTCCGAATTGTGTCTGTGTTTTTTTTTCAAATAAAAAGATTTTTCTCTGTGTGTATTTATTGACTAATTACCGCACTAGAGATTCCTAATGGCGGGTCTAACATTGGCCCTATATTATGAATCTCGGGCTTAGTGCCAGCTGCCAATAAAAAGCTGGCATTAACCCCTTTATTACCCAGTTTGCCACCGGCACCAGGGCAACTGGAAGAGCATGGGTACAGCGCCAGAAAATGACGCTTCAATGAATGCGCCATTTTTTGGGGCGGCTGCGGACTGCAATTCACAGCATGGGGGGCCCAGAACGCTTGGGCCTTTCCATGCTGAGGATTCCAGCCCCCAGCTGCCTAGTTGTACCTGGCTGGGCCAAAAATATGGCGGAGCCCTACGTCATTTTTTTTTCTAGAATTAGTTCTAGAAAAAAAAAAAATGGGCTTCGCTGTATTTTTGGTTGCAGCCAGGTACAACAAGGCAGCTAGGGGTTGCTGGCAGTCTGTAGCTGCCAAGTTGTACCTGGCTGGACCAAAAATATGGCGGAGCCACACGTCATTTTTTTTTTCTAGAATTAGTTCTAGAAATAAAAAAAATGTGCTTCGCTGTATTTTTGGTTGCAGCTAGGTACAACGAGGCAGCTGGGGGTTGCTGGCAGTCTGTAGCTGCCAAATTGTACCTGGCTGGACCAAAAATATGGCGGAGCCCTATGTCATTTTTTTTTCTTCTAGAATTAGTTCTAGAAATAAAAAAAAGGCCTTCGCTGTATTTTTTGCAGCCAGCCATGTACAACTTGGTAGCTGGCTGACTGGAATCCTCAGCGTGGAGAGACCCAAATGTTGTGGGTCCCCCAAGCTGCAAATTGCAACCCACAGCCACCCAAGAAAATAGCGCATTCATTAGAGGCGGCATTTTCTGGTGCTGCACCCCAACTCTTCCAGTTGCCCTTGTGCTGGTGGCACACAGGTTCTCCATATGCGACATGGTGTCCGCTAACAATTTCAATGGAAAATTAGCTCCAATTGTTAGCAGAAACCATGTCGGGTATGGAGAGCCCCTCCCTGTGTGCCTGGAGCTCCCCCACAAGTGACCCCATTTTGGAAACTAGACCCCTGAAGGAACGTATCTAGATGCATAGTGATCACTTTGAACCCCCAGATGCTTCACAAATTCATCCATAAAAATGAAAAAGCACTTTTTTTTTTCCACAAAAAGTTTCTTTTTTCATTTTTACGGATCAACTTGTGAAGCACCTGGGGGTTCAAAGTGCTCACTATGCATCTAGATACGTTCCTTGGGTGGTCTAGTTTCCAAAATGGGGTCACTTGTGGGGGAGCTCCAATGTTTAGGCACATAGGGGCTCTTCATATCCTACATGGTGTCCGCTAATAATTCCAATGGTTAGTGGCCACCATGTTGCGTATGGAGGGCCCCTGTGTGTCTCCACATTGGAGCTCCCCCACAAGTGACCCCATTTTGGAAACTAGACCCCCTAAGGAACACATCTAGATGCATAGTGAGCACTTTTAACCCCCAGATGTTTCACAAATTCATCCATTAAAATGAAAAAGCACTTTTTTTTCCACAAAACGTTTCTTTTTTCATTATTACGGATCAATTTGTGAAGCACCTGGGGGTTCAAAGTGCTCATTATGCATCTAGATATGTTCCTTAGGGGGTCTAGTTTCCAAAATGGGGTCACTTGTGGGGGAGCTCCAATGTGGAGACACACGGGACCCTCCAAACGCGACATGGTGTCCGCTAACAATTTGAATGGAAAATCAGCTCAAATTGTTAGCGGACACCATGTCGCGTTTGGAGAGTCCCTGTGTGTCTCCACATTGGAGCTCCCCCACAAGTGACCCCATTTTGGAAACTAGACCCCCAAAGGAACATATCTGGATGCATAATGAGCACTTTGAAGCCCCAGATGCTTCACAAATTGATCCGTAATAATGAAAAAAGAAATTTTTTTGTGGAAACAAAAGTGCTTTTTTATTTTTACGGATGAATTTCTGAAGCATCTGAGGGTTCAAAGTGCTCATTATGCATCCAGATATGTTCCTTCGGGGGTCTAGTTTCCAAAATGGGGTCACTTGTGGGGGAGCCTCAATGTGGAGATACACAGGGACCCTCCAAAAGCGACATGGTGTCTGCTAACAATTTGAGCTCATTTTCCATTCAAATTGTTAGCGGACGCCATGTCGCGTTTGGAGGGTCCCCGTGTGTCTCCACATTGGAGCTCCCCCACAAGTGACCCCATTTTGGAAACTAGACCCCCTAAGTAACATATCTAGATGCATAGTGAGCACTTTAAACCCCTAGATGCTTCACAAATTCATCCATAAAAATGAAAAAGCACTTTTTTTTCCACAAAAAGTTTCTTTTTTCATTTTTACAGATCAATTTGTGAAGCATCTGGGGGTTGAAAGTGCTCACTATGCATCTAGATATGTTTCTTTGGGGGGTCTAGTTTCCAAAATGGGGTCACTTGTGGGGGAGCTCCAATGTGGAGACACACGGGGACCCTCCAAACGCGACATGGTGTCCGCTAACAATTTGAATGGAAAATGAGCTCAAATTGTTAGCTGACACCATGTCGCGTTTGGAGAGTCCCTGTGTGTCTCCACATTGGAGCTCCCCCACAAGTGACCCCATTTTGGAAACTAGACCCCCAAAGGAACATATCTAGATGCATAATGAGCACTTTGAACCCCCAGATGCTTCACAAATTGATCCGTAATAATGAAAAAAGAAATTTTTTTGTGGAAACAAAATTGCTTTTTTATTTTTTACGGATGAATTTCTGAAGCATATGGGGGTTCAAAGTGCTCACTATGCATCTAGATACGTTCCTTTGGGGGTCTAGTTTCCAAAATGGGGTCACTTGTGGGGGAGCTCCAATGTTGAGATACACAGGGACCCTCCAAACGCGACATGGTGTCCGCTAACAATTTGAGCTCATTTTCCATTCAAATTGTTAACGGACGCCATGTCGCATTTGGAGGGTCCTCGTGTGTCTCCACATTGGAGCTCCCCCACAAATGACCCCATTTTGGAAACTAGACCCCCTAAGGAACGTATCTAGATGCATAGTGAGCACTTTGAACCCCCAGATGTTTCACAAATTCATCCATAAAAATGAAAAAAACACTTTTTTTTCACAAAAAAAATTATTTTTGACCACATTTTTTCAGTTTCACATGGGCAAAGGGATAAAATACATCCCAAAATTTGTTGGGCAGTTTCTCCTGAATACACCGATACCTTATATTTGGTGATAAACCACTGTTTGGGCGCACGGCAGGGCTCAAAAGGGAAGGAGCGCCATTTCACTTTTTGAACGGAAAATTGGCTCCAAAATTCAAATTGCACTCCTTCCCTTCTGAGTCCTGCCGTGCGCCCAAACAGTGGTTTATGACCACATATGAGATATCTGTGTACTCAGGATAAATTGCCCAACAATTTTTAGGATCCATTTTATCCTGTTGCCCATGTGAAAATGAAAAAATTGAGGCTAACAGAACATTTTTGTTACAAAAATTAAAATGTCCATTTTTTCTTTCAACTTTATTTTAGTTCCTGTGAAGCACCTGAAGGGTTAATAATCTTCTTGAATATAGTTTTGAGTAGCTTGAGGGGTGCAGTTTTTGGAATGGTGTCACTTTTGGGTCTTTTCTGTCATGTACACCCCACAAAGGGACTTCAAATGTGATGTGGTCACTAAAAAATTGGTTTTGTAAATTTTGCTGGAAAAATGAGAAATTGCTGATGAACTTTGAACCCTTATAACGTCCTACCAAAATTTTTTTTTTCTTCCAAAATTGTGCTGATGTAAAGTAGACATGTGGGAAATGTTATTTTTTAACTATTTTGTGTCACATAACTCTCTGGTTTAGCAGAATAAAAATTAAAAATTTGAAAATTGCAAAATTTTCAAAATTTTTGCCAAATTTGTAATTTTTTCACAAATAAACGCAAAAATTATCGACCTAAATTTAATACTAACATGAAGCCCAATATGTCACGAAAAAACAATCTCAGAATCACTAGGATCCGTTGAAGCGTTCCAGAGTTATTACCTCATAAAGGGAGAGTGGTCAGAATTACAAAAAATGGTCCGGTCATTAGGGTGCAAAGTGACTCGGTCCTTAAGGGGTTAAAGTACATTTAAAAAGGAAATGTGTACATATCAGTGCTGTATATCTATATGTTTATCTACATCTATATATCTAGGGTTTGTTGAAACATGTCTATATACTAATCACACTTCCTGCTAATGTATACATTACTAATATATTTGTAATAAAGGGGATATCATTTAGAGATCAATATAAAGAAGCAAACTACATATCTTGAATTTTAAAGTAAATTACGTGTAAATATACTGTAGAAGCAAACTATATAGTTATGATATCACATGAAATAGGCTTCTCTTAACACATCACACTGATGTACGGTAACTATTGGCATGATTACCCTTTGCTTTGCCTTATTTTGAGTTTTAAAGAAGTATGGCCTTGTTTGTGGTATTACAGTCATAATGTAATTTCCTTTATATCTGATAACATCTTGTAGCTTACCTCTTCTATCTGAAAATATCTCACACTCAAATTTAAATAAAAGGAAACCGTCCGGATTTAAGTATTACGCTGAGCTGAAGTGTCAGAAAAAAAGAGGAGCAGTCAGTGGAACCAGCTGTGAAACTTCTAGGTGAGTTGTATATTTATCATCAGTGAACTTTCTATAGCTTAGATACATTCCAGGATATTACTGGTAATATATTTATTTAAAGGTACAGATTATCAGAAAATCAGTTAGTTGCAATCTGTGTATAGGCTGTTGAAAAAAATAAAATAAAAAAATTATAATAATCATAATACAATATGAATATGTATATTTACACCATATAGACAAAAGTGTCAGGATACAGGGCCTTGAAAAAAATTTTCATACACCTTTCACTTTTCCACATTTTTTCACATTATACCTGCAAAGTTAAAAGAATTTTATTGGAATTTTATGTGACATTCCAACACAAAATAGTAAGTATTTGTGAAGTATAAGGAAATTATACATGTATATTTTTCTAAATATTTTCAAAATATTAATCTGAAAATTGTAATGTGCATTTGTAATCAGCCCCCGAGTCGATTCTTTGTAGGTACACCTTTCACTGCAATTACTGCTGCAAGTCTTTTGAGGTCTCAACAGCTTTGCACAGCTAGAGGCTGAAGTCATTACCCTTACACTTCACAAACACTGGCTTCTTAGTGTAGGTATATCACATAAAATCCACCCAAATACATTTAAGATTGTGGATGTAATATAAAAAAGTTCATAAAGTATGAAAACTTTTTCAAGTCGCTGAATGTACACATTGTACCTACTAGTGCATTTATCACATCCCATTCTCATTTCATTACAGTAATATGGGGTTAGTCGCACTTTTACAGCTACAAAAATGTCCGGGTGGTTCTGAAAGTCATTGTATAAAATTTTAGAGCACATCTCTGAGAATTTCTTTTGCCCATTCAATAAGAAGAGCATTTGTGATGTTAGATATTGCTGTTGGACAACAGGCTCCGGCTCAGAATAGTAAAAAGATGGTAAACATAGCAAGCTTTCGGGACACTATGGCCCCTTCGTCAGGCAATAATGGTGTCCCGAAAGCTTGCTATGTTTACCATCTTTTCAGTTAGCCTTTAAAAGGTATCAACCACTGAGGACTCTCAGACTCTAATATTTTCCTATCTACTGGCTAACACGGTACAAACATTTTTTACCTGCACAAAACATGAAACATATTTTGTGTAATGCTCCAAATCTAACATTGGCATGTGTTACATCACTCCATCCTACACTTTGAGGCTTGCATGCAGCTGTTCGGCCATTGAAACCTAGGCCATGAAGCTACCGGTACATAGTTTTTGCGTAGATATTAATACCAGAGGAAATTTGGAGCTCTGCAGTTATTCAGTCAGCAAAGTTCTCTCAACTATTAGTAACAATGTGCCAAAACTGCTCTTTAACTGTATGTGGTCTTCTCTTCATGGCTGAGGTGCAGTGGTTCTTAAATGTTTCCACATTTTAATAATACCACTTATAGCTGATCATGGAATATTTAGAAGAGAAGATACTTCACAAACTTACATGTTATGATGATGACATCTTATTACAGGACCACCCTCGAATTCAGTGAGAGCCCCTATTAAATCACAAATGTTTGTAAGGGCATATTGCATGACTAGGGGCTTTTTGTAAGGTATTTTATCTTAAAGTATGTACTTGTAAGTAACATGACTTAACAAAATGATGTTAATAGGTTTCCATAAGTGAGAGTAGAGTGATCAGCCATACGCTGACAGTTGAAGTCCATTACGCATCAAGTGAGCAGTCAGTTCTTGATGTGTTGGAAGCAGGAGAAATAAAAAATGATGTCTCACTGACTTTGGCAAGATTATGATGGCTGAACAGCTTGGTCAGACCATATTCAGAACCTGGATAGAGGATTTTGTAAGTCAAACTTGACACTCTGACCATTTTTTAAACACTTTAATTTTACCCTCTAGATCAGTGGTTCTTAACCTTGTTTGAGGTACCCAACCCACCTGTTTCATATGCACATTCACCGAACCCTTCTTTAGTGATCAATCTACATGCAGCCGGCGGGAGTGTGTTGACCTCCATAGCGGAGGCTCCGCCGAAACCCTGAGACCGACACACCATACCCCTGGGGTTCGATCGAACCTCGGTTAAGAACCACTGCTCTAGAGTGACATCTTCAAATATGGCACATATAATTATTATTAGTGGTAGTAGTAGTAATAGTATTAGAAATTATTTTTCATGCATAAAATCACCCCAAAAGGCATAAAGAAATAAAAAATCACATTTTACTATATAGATGTATTTCTATTTAATGGCAGCGCTGGGTTAGTCTGATTACATAAGTCTACTTCTATATAATGAAACCTTGCCTTTCAATATCATCTAAGCATGAGATGTGGCCCCTGAAGGTTAAAAAAAAGAATAGAAAAAAAAGAAATATATTTTTTTAAATTGCCTTAATTTTCCTTGTGCTTAGAGATCCCCTTTTATAAACATATATTGCGGTAATAATGCGGCAATACATGTATATTGCGGTAATAATTAAACTGTGCCATCTATGATTCTCTTTGTGTTGTTTTTCTTTGGTTGAATATGGGTATGTAATGGAGCAATTTACAGAATCCAACAGAAAAAAATTCCATATCGTAGAAGACAGTAAAATCTGCTATAGTGCAACTCTGTACAACTCAGTAGATGTTGACTCGAAAAAGTTATTTTATATTTTATGTACAATTTTTATTGTAATAAAACCATTAATATATTCAGTTTTAATTTTGAAGCATCTCTCTGCACAGCACAAGTGTTTGGACTGTGCAGTGTTTAGGTGTCCTAAGGGGCAGTGACAAATAGAGGAAAAGTAAAAAAAAAGTTTTAAAAATAAAAAAAATAAAAGTTCAACACCCCCTTTAGCCCCATTGAAAATAAAACTATTACAAAAAACAAAACAAAACCCCCCACATATTACATATTTGGTTTCACCGCATTCAGAAATGACTGATCTATTAAAATATAAAATCAATAAATCAAACATTAAATTGCATCACAAAATAAAGTCCAAACGCCAAAATGATGTTTTTTTGGTTGCCACGACATTGCAATAAAATGCAATAAAAGACGATCAAAACAGCGCATCTACACAAAAAATGGTATGATTAGAAATGACAGCTCAAGCTACAAAAAATAAGTTATCACACAGCTCCAGATCTTGAAAAATGAGAACGCTGCTGGTCACGGAAAATGGCGACAAAAACGCAATTCTTTTTTTTTTAAAACATCTGCATTTTTTTCACAACTTAGATAAAAGTAAAAGTATACAAGTTTGGTATCTATGAACTTGCACTGAACCGAGGCATCATACTGACATATCAGTTTTAATATATAGTGAACATGATGAGTAAAAAAAAAACAATCGTATAATTGCACTTTTTTTTTTGTAATTTCATAGCACTTGGAATTTTTTTTCCCCTTTTCCAGTACACTACATGGTAAAATAAATCATGTGATTCAAAAGTACAACTTGTCCATCAAAAAACAGGTCCTTCCGGTTCCTGTTTTTCCAAAATTCAATAAAAATGTAATGGTTAAAAAAAAAAACAAGTCCTGATATGTCTATATTGACGGAAAAATAAAAAAGTTGCGGGAAGAGCAAAAACCAAAAAAATGGAAAATCACCCGGGGGTGCTTGCACACAGATGATAACATAGAGCGCCAGTCACACAGTTACGTGTGATGCACAGTGTTTGGCCAACAGCCTATTGCTAATGCCCATACTATTCGATCAGGGGGGCTGTCCTTCAGTATAAAAGTGCCCCCAACACCACATACACCCCAGTTCACCCTACCAACACTAAAGGGCCAGTAACATTTTCGTTTTTTGGAATCTGGGGCTGTGTGCGAGTTTACTATCTTTGCTTTTCAGCCTGAGCTGATATTTTTACTGATACTATTTTGGAGTAGATACAATGTTTTGATTGAAGGTACATACAGTATGTGTATTTTTTAGGTGTTTTTTTTATTTTATTTTATTTCTAATGAGGCAAAAGAGTGGTGATTTGAACTTATGTGCTTTTTTATTTTTTTAATATTTTTAAAACTGTTTGTTGTACTTTTCACTGGCTTTAATAGTCCTATTAGGAGTTTTAAGCTGCAACTAGCCAATCGCTTGTGCTATGCATTGCAATGCATCAGCACTGCTCTGTTTCAAGTAATTTTTATTAAATTTTAGTATAAGAAGTGAGTAATACATCATTAAAGGAAAAGTTTGTACAGGGTTCTTGTTTTAAATACAAGTATGACATAAGGCAAGTAAATGACAGTATAGCATTGTAAGGTATAACGTAGGTTATATTGAAATCAAGTAGATTATGTCTAGAATCAATTTAATTTAAATGAATCTTGAATGTGTCTATAAAATATATTGTTCTCAAACAAGTATATTCTATCAAGCCAGAATTAAGTCAGAAACAGTGGACGTTCACAGATATGTGGAGTAGGGTGGAGGGGAGAAGGGAAGACGAAGGAGGGGTATATTTAGGAGTTGTCAAAACATTTTGAGGAATGTCAGCACTGCTCTCTATAGTAGAAATCACAATCTTCTATGAACATTCACAGGAGGATTGTGATGACAAATACGAGGGTCATCAGCAGACCCCATATGTCATGAAAACCATCAGCGCTCCGTGGTCATGTGATGGGCGCCCTGATGGGTGAGATCAATTACATACTTCCTGTACACGTGGGTTATATGCAGCTGTCATGGAGTGACATCGGCATTTAACTGGTTAACAGCTGCTGGTAAATCTTGGATCCAGCCAAGGTTTGATACAGGCATTAGATGGCTGATTAAATCATCCATTAAATGTAGGGAAAGATAGCTGATGAAGAGGTTAAAAAAAACTTAATCATTATAATTTAATATTAACATTATTTTTATTACATATTTTCCTCAGTAAATAATAATATTTGACTATAGTAACATTTCTGTCAATTAATAGAAAGTCTGAATTTAATATTTGAAACAAAAACAAACAAAATACAACAATGCAAATACTAATAGGAAGGTAAATCTCTTAAGGTACCTTTACACGCCGCGACGGCAGGCTGGATACATCGCGCTACATCACGTGCACGCTCAAACGGCTACAAACGGTCAACGCACCCTCTTTACACGCCGCCATAAGGTGCGCTACGCCACGCTACATCTGTAGCTAGCTACATCGCCGGGTGTGTCAAGTAGCCAGCTGTAGCTTAGCGTACCACGTTTACACAGCGCTACAATAAGCTACTATGGGCGGACCTGGTACAGCAGGGACAGCACATAGGCGTGCCACAATCTTGGATTACGAGCCGTCCGTACGATGATAGGACAGCGCAATATCATCCTGATTGGCCAGGCATCGCAGGAGGCTGAGACATCCAGCACGCTCGAGCGATTGTGTGTTGTGACTGGTCAGCTCCTTAAATATGCCGCCCTAGGCAGCGACTACCAATCGTCATGCAGGAGCTTCCTCCAATGATCGGTGATGGAGCGCGGTATCCCGGAGCCTGGGACACGCCTTAGCTACATTGCAGCTACAGCCCCGGGTGTCCAGAGTTCCCTTCCGTTGCCTCTTTACACGCCGATACAGCTCGCTACCATCGGCGTTGTAGCCATCAGTTTTCGAGCAGAGCCCATAAACAGATGTATCTGTGGCCGGCTGTAGCGTCGCGTCTTCAGACGCCGCTACGACGGGCTACATTGACGCTACAAGCTACATCTGTAGCCTGTAGCGCGATGTATCCAGCCTGCCGTCGCGGCGTGTAAAGGTACCTTTACAAGTGTTGTGAAGCTCTCATAAGATTAAGAGTCAAAAATATACATATCCTGCTATGTTTAACAGTAAACACATAGACAAATACACATTACTAGCTGTGAGCCCGATTCTAAAGAATCGGGAGTCTAGAATCTGTATATAATTTTTTAAGAGTTTTAAATAATAGACTTAAACACCAGATATATGACTAAGTAGGCGATGTAGGCAGAACTGTGAGGGTAGCAATATAGAGGAGGTGTAGAAAGAGTTAATGTCCGACTAACAGAACTATAACAGAGTAGGAACTGATAATGATATCAAAAATTTTATTGAAGGAGTTAGTGTCCCACAGGCACTCCCACAACAGACTCAGCGCTGTAAATTATATCCAAAATGGTGTTCAAGGGGTTAATGTACCAGTGGCAATAGTTATAAACACTACCAAATATGCAGTTAATGCTGAACTGGTATATAATGGGTTAATTTCGCAGTGTCATTACAACTATACACTGTGTAATAGAAATAACAATAATGGAATATAAGGGGTTAATGTTCCTACTGGCAGTAGTAATAGAGACTACAAAGTATGGAGTTAAGGCAGAAATGGTATATAAGGGGTTAACTTCGCAGTGGCAGTACAACTATACACTGTTATAGAAATTACAGATAAAACAGAATGTAAGGGGTTAATGTTGCTACTGTCATGAGTACAATGAGAGAAGCACCTCACTGGCCATTGGGATACATGGAGGACTTTGAGTTTGACTTTGAGTAAATTTGAAACTCAAAGTCCTCCATGTATCTCAATGGGAAGTGAGGCGCTATTCTAATTGGTCGCTGTGTGCTGGCGCCGACTAATGAGAATAGCGCCTCACTTATAGCGGTAAATTTGAAACTCAAAGTCCTCCATGTATCTCAATGGGAAGTGAGGCGCTATTCTCATTGGTCGCTGTGTGCTGGCGCCAACCAATGAGAATAGCGCCTAACTTACAGCGGTAAATTTGAAACTCAAAGTCCTCCATGTATCTCAATGGGAAGTGAGGCGCTATCCTCATTGGTCGCTGTGTGCTGGCGCCGACCAATGAGAATAGCGCCTCACTTACAGCGGTAAATTTGAAACTCAAAGTCCTCCATGTATCTCAATGGGAAGTGAGGCGCTATTCTCATTGGTCGCTGTGTGCTGGCGCCGACAAATGAGAATAGCGCCTCACTTACAGCGGTAAATTTGAAACTCAAAGTCCTCCATGTATCTCTATAGGAAGTGAGGCGCGAAGCTCATTGGTCGCTGTGTGCTGGCGGCGACCAATGAGAATAGCGGCTCGCAATGCCCGCTGCGCGAGCGATGCTTCACTGGTCGCGTGGGCGCCTCGCGCCCACGGACACGACGACGGAAGTAGCGCCGAAACTTACGGAAGTGCGTTAGGGCAATTATATATTAGATATATACATGTGGTGTGTGGACGGTCCTGCATGGTGGACATGTCTAACAAGTAAGGCCAGGGCCACACTTGCGTCTGCAATCCTACTAGTGGATCCGTTTTTAACATGTGGAAATATGTAAAAACGCATCCGTTAACACACCCATAGACTCCAATGCAAAAAAACGCATTGCCAAAGAGTGCAAAAGTGCAATCCATTTAACACATTGCGTATTTGAGAAATCCATTATTAATCGGGTCTGTAACGTTTTTTGGTGGTTTGCGAAAAACGCTTGCGTTTCTTTAACATGGGGGTCTATGGGAAACACATGCGTTAACGTATGAGGTAAAAATAGCTCAAAAATGACAACTTAAAAAACGGATCCGTTAACAGATCCAGTAGACAGATGCAGGCTCCCAAGTGTGGCCCTAGCCTAAGTGCCAGGCAGCAACTACATTGGAATTGCGCAGAGATTTGTAGATGTGTGCCTGAGGTAATAGGTTGGCAATCAGTGCTGCCTCCTGTGTGTATGTTTTAAGGATGCAGGACTGTGTCTTACTACAGGACCACAGCCAGCCATCATTTTGTGTCTGAATGCTTGTGCAAAGTCTGCCATTGCCATTTATGATTCTTGTTCTGGATTCTTCTGTGTGGGTCTTGTATGTGGGTGTGATTGCGCTGAAATCCTTGTGTTTGGGGGGCACCATTTTGCAGTTCACCTCAGGCAGCAGAGCGGCTCACCCTTGCAGAGACTTCCAAGACAAACCCAGTAAGCAAAAATAAAAAAACACACACGCAAAAAGAGTTTAACAGTAGGAAAATCCAAGATGGCCGCCAGGGGTTATGGACACATGTGAGAGGGTTCCAGACAGATCAGACACAATCCTTCACATCTAACCTAACCTGGGCCTTCTACACAGCTACATCATTAGTGATATCATCCTCCACACAGCCTGGGACAGACCGGGCCGCCTTTCGAGCCAGGATCCAACCATGAAATAGAGAAAAAACAATGCAGGCCTTACACCCCTGATCCCTACACCTGGGCCTGCCCTAAAGGAAGATAAAGGGAGCCACTCTACTGCTCAGGACCCTCCCATTGAGAGCACACACTGGACTGAAGCCTCCCGGATTGCTCCCTGGACACACTACCCCAGAGACACCAGGTACCTATTAGGCGGCAGAAGAGACTGAGGCCGCTGACAAGCCCAGGGCCATACACCACCCCCCAGCAGAATAATTCCTCTGCCGTAGTCTGTTAGCTCTGCTTTCCCAGCTGATAATGCCAGTAGAGAGTGGCAGGGAGGAGAGGAAATCCCCCGATGGCAGTGCCTGAGCAGCCCACATGTGAAGAGGGTCAGTGCAGACCACCGAGGCTTGTTGACACTCGGGCGGATATGACTGTCATCAGAAATCAGAGCAGGGAGGGCCTGGAGACAGTACACGCTGTTAAAGACACAGGAGAGAAGATTGCAAGGAATGCTGCACTGGCCACTTGTGCGGAGTCTGCTGCAAGGCTGCTCACAGGTCCGCTGCCATGGCATGACTGCTCTGACAGCTGTGAGGGGCCCAAGAAGATTGACAGGAGAGGGGGCCCATAGGAGAGGTGATGGGGCAGGCCCCAATCTCCTCTGGGCCACACCCCCTCACCTCTTCTGTGGGCCCCCTCCAGTCAATTTCCTCTGGGCCCCACTCCCTCACCTCTTCTGTGGTCCCTCTGACTCACCATGGGCCGGGTTCTCGGGTCTCAGGCACTGGCTGTGGTCACGATTCTGGGCCTGAGGCTGTGGAGGCCCGGTGGTCAATAAAAGTTAAAGTAAAGTGTTAAAATATGGATAAAGTTACTGTTTCGTGACACCACCTGTAAGGGTCCGGTGATGACACCAGCGCTGCTTGGACCTCCGGGGGATGGGCTGCAGCAAGATGGATCCGCTCCCTACAGGATGAGCGGGAGTCCCCGGGGTCAGGAGCTGGTTTGATGGAATATGGCAGCTCAGTTGATTCTGTGGATGAATCGGTTAGTAGTAGTTTTGAAATAAGGCTCGGACACGATTCTCCTCTGCACGGATCTTTACTTAGTTCACACACGGTACACTGGAATAACCGTTTCACTTTCAGGTAACGGACCGGGTGGTCCCTGTGATGAACAGTGTCCCTCCAAGGCTCCACAGTGTCTCTCTTTATCTTACTGTCCCTTTTACTCTTCGCTGCCTTCCACGTACCAGGTCAGGATACAGAGGAACTTCTAGTGGGCACCCGACCCGTTGGCCTGGCGGCTCCCGATGGGTCCCTGGACCTCTATGGTGAGTACCCCTCACAGTACAGATACGGAGATGGTGGTTTGTGTATTGCGCTCCTATAAAGCAGTCAATCACTCCGGTTCTGTAGTGCAGCGATGGAGCATCTGCACTACCTCAGAGCCGGTACTCTAGGTTGGACAGGGCTCGGGTCGTCTTTTCACCCGTTACTTGTTTACTTGGCCCCCTTTACTTCTGGGTCACCGACTCTAGGTGCCCTCCCTGTTAGCTGTTCTGTCACGACATCTGTTCTTGTTCCTGTCTCTCCACCGTTCTAACTCTTTTCCGCTCTTTCCCCACTGCTATGCATCTAACTCTCCTCCCACCAGGACCGGTTGCCCAGGAAACGGGTTTCTAATTGGTCCTCTACCTCTAGATGTTGCATGTGGTACATGGAGCTTTGGGATTAACCTGTTCATCACTGAGACGGAGGATACGGCACCTTCAGTCAGGGGTGCAGTACCCTCCTGTGACGCACTAGTTGCGGGGCGCCACACTCCCCCTTGGGGAATTACACTTGTCCCCAAGTGTCACACAACCCAACCCAGTACAGAGCAAAACATTTTTATATTTGCAAATACCAATAATGAACACTTTTATTAATAACATTTACGCTTTCTTTTTTCTTCCCGTCCGGGAGGCACATTATCTTTAAACGTTACGGTAACTGTTTTACGGAACCGGTTTAACTTGTGCGGACTAGTGCGGTTAGTCTCACTGTCCTTTGGCAGTGTCTGGGTTACCGCCGGGCCGCGTTACTCATTATTTTTACACACTCAGAAACTTAAATGTCCTCACGAAAGTCTTATGAGTCCTTTTCAACATAACACAGGTTACACATGAAATTACTTTTTATATTAAGGTTCACATTTGCGGACCCGGAGGGCGTACCACCCTCGGGGCATGACATGTCGCTCATACGACACAGTTTCTCCCCGGTATAGATCTCGATTGGGATGTCCCTTGGGCAGGTGGGATTCGACGTTCCGGCGGGAGATGAACACCTCCTCATATAACCCCTCCTCCCGGTCAAAACCCCACCCGTTCTCCAGGTTGAACGTTGTGACTATACCTTTCTTTTGTTATTCTGTAGCCATAGGTGGTTGTCGGTGGGCCTCTGCTCTTACTTGTAGATTCTCCTGCTCCCGGGCCCACCACTCGGCTCTGCGTCACTGTCGCTCAGCGTCGTCAACCCGGTGAACGGTTTGAACGTAGCTCCTCTGGTTGGCAGCACTGTTTAGGGTCTGTGTCTGCCGGTAACTTTGTACAGGGGTACGGTTGCTGCTGTTGTTGGCGGACGCCGCCGCAGCACCCCTCCATTCTACTCGAGCTGCTGCTGGCGGTTGCTCAGCGGCGATCTCTTACTCGCCCTCCTCCTCAGAGCTGGTCTCCTCCGGTTCTTCTTCCTCTGGAACCTGTTAGCTGTTCTGTCACGACATCTGTTCTTGTTCCTGTCTCTCCAACTTTCTAACTCTTTTACGCCCTTTCCCCACTGCTATGCATCTGCTATGCATCTAACTCTCCTCCCACCAGGACCAGTTGCCCAGGAAAGGGGTCTCTAATTGGTCCTCTGCCTCTAGATGTTGCATGTGGTACATGGAGCCTTGGGATTAACCTGTTCATCACTGAGACGGAGAATACGGCACCTTCAGTCAGGGGTGCAGTACCCTCCTGTGACGCACTCGTTGCGTGGCGCCACACCTCTACAGTCAATCTCTTCTGGGCCCCACCCCCTCACCCCTTCTGTGGCCTTATAAGTCACTTCACAGCACGGGCAGTGGCAGAATGTGAAGGATAGAGCTGCTGCAGCTGCTGGTGGTAGGTATTGTGTGTGTGTGCATGGCTGTCTGTGTGTGGCTGTTTGTATGTGACTGTCTATCTGTGTGTGTGACTGTGCGCAGCTGTCTGTGTCTTCGTCTGTGTGTGTGGCTGTGTGTGTGTGTCTGTATATTCGTGTCTTTTTTTGTGTGTGTATGTGTGTCTGTCTGTGTGTGTGTCTGTCAATATGTAAATGTGTCTGTCTGCATATGGTGTGGCTGTCTGTGTGTGGTCTGTGAGGCTATGTGTGGCTGTCTCTCTGTCTCTACCCAGCACTATACTATATATACAGGTCCACAATACATTCTATATTACAGTGTGTCTGTATATACTGTATGTATATGTGGCGCCCCTACAGTCCGGTTGCCACAATGGTATCGCCTCTCTAACCGGTGATGGTATCATGCCTGGAATTAGATGTAGCTCCCTACACTAGGTATCCACGCATCCACACACAAGCCTGATCCCTGACCAGAAGGGGGAGCACAAGCCCTTAGTTTGTAGGGTGCTGCCTTTTCTGGCTGGCGGGAGGGGACAGAGGAGGAGCGTAGTGTGAGAGAGGAAAGGGAGAGGACACACGTGTAGGGAAGAGCTCTGGGGTTTGGGAGCTGCTGAGGCTCACCCCAGAGTGGCGCGGAGAAGAGGACACCAGAGTCCTGGGCTGCTCAGGGAGTGCTCAGGGTCTTCAAGTCATCTGGTCACAAGCGTGTATTCAAAAGCACAGCAGTACATAAAGGGCCTGGAGCTGCAGGAAATAGAGCAGCACCTGTTGTAGGCTCGCACTGCCTGCTAGTTGGGAGACCACCAAGGAAGTAACAGGAAGAGAGACACACAGATTAGCTCACAGGCAGCTGAGACTCTAAACCTAAAGTACAGCAGGGAGGCATACCGATCCCACCTGGTGGAGTGGATTTCAACTGCTTACAGGCTCACTGGATCCCTGAACCTGATGACCAGTACCCTGGGACCTCACCGTTATCAAACACCAGTAAAGGTAAAAGACTAAACTCCCTTGTCTCTCTGCTTCTTTCCTAAGTCTCTCTACACCAACAACTACCACTCTCATCATCCCCCTTTAACTTGCCCGGGCAGGGCCACGGGGCTGGGCAATCGCCACCATGACATCCCAATAGACCACTTGCCCGAATACCGAGTACCCCAGCCCTTGCGACCGCAACATATACAGTATATTGTGGACCTGTATATTCAGTAAAGTGCTGTATATACAAGATAAAGAGCTAGCAGTCTCTAATGTGTATATGGCCAGCAGTCTCTTATGTGTATATGGCCTGCAGTCTCTGTGTATACAGCCGTCGGTTTCTAAAGTGCATAAGGCCGTCAGTCTACAATGTGCATACAGCCTACAGTCTCTAATATGCATACGGCCAACAGTCTCTAAAGTACATAAAGGTGGCAGTCTCCATTGTGTATATGGCCCACAACTGTCTCTATTGTGTATGCGGCCCGCAGCCTTCTCCATTGTGTATGCAGCCCGCGGCCCTCTCCATTGTGTATGCAGCCCGCAGCCATCTCCAATGTGTATGCGGCCCGCAGCCATTTCCATTGTGTATGCGGCCGCAGCCATCACCATTGTGTATGCTGCCCGCAGCCATCACCATTGTGTATGCTGCCCGCAGGCATCTCCATTGTGTATGATTCCCGCAGGCGTCTCCATTGTGTATGCTGCTCGCAGATGTCTCCATTGTGTATGCTGCCCGCAGATGTCTCCATTGTATATGTGGCCAGCATGCATCACCATTGTGTATACAGCCCAAAGGCGTCTCCATTGTGTATGCAGCTCGCAGGCGTCTCCATTGTATATGCGGCCCACAGACATTTCCATTGTGTATGAGACCCGCAGGCATCTTCATTGTGTATGCAGTCTGCATGCATCTCCATTGTGTATTCGGGCTACAGCAGTCTCCATGGTGTATATGGCCCGCAGCAGTCTCACTTGTGCATGCGGTCTGCAGCAGTGTCCATTGTGTATACAGCAAGCAGCAGTCTCGATTGTGTATTCTCTATTCTGTACAGCCAGCAGCAGTCTTTATTGTGTATTCAGACCAAAGCATTCTCTATTGTGTGTGTGTATGTGTATTTATATATAATATATATTATATACTTTGGTGATGTGGCCCCTGGCCGGGTGCATCACACGGGTTATCAGTGCATGTCTCTGTTCACATGGGCCGGTTTTCCTGATTGTGTGTGCTGTGTGAAGCCTGTCCGGTGTACAGGGGGTTAACAGCTGAAGGATTTTCATGAGCTGAGTGAAACAACTGAGTGTGAGTGCTGAAGATCTGTGTTATTTCATGAGCCTAATGAGCGGCTGTGTCTGAACCTGTGTATGAGTGCTTTGCTGGGCTAAACCTGAATGGTGCACAAGGGGTTAATCACATCTCTGGTCTGTGTGTGAGTGAAGATGTGCTGATTGACTCACTGTGTTGCAGCTGTGAGTGAGGCAGCCTGGATAAGAACCTGCCAGGCTTCACACAGCACACACAATCAGGAAAACCGGCCCATGTCAACAGAGACCTGCACTGATAACCCGTGTGATGCACCCGGCCAGGGGCCACATCACCACATATACATATATATATATATATATATATATATATATATATATATTGTGGCGTCCACACACACCTAGGCGACTACTTGGTTGCTCATTAGGCTCATGAAACCCCCCAGAGAACTGCTTGGTCGCAGAAAACTGTGCAACAACTGGGTCTTCAAGTAAAACAAAGTCCAGCAGTTTATTATCAGTCCTCATAAAGTACATACAGTATACAGGGCATCTAAGAACAGGACAGGCACACTATGTCAGGCTGCCCCCTCTGACTGGAACAGACACCTGTGTCACGTCCTACTGACGGACTCACACGTGGACCCACTGGACCGCGTAAAGCGGATGCTGATACTGGGTGATAGAGAGTCAGACAAGTACCGTTAAGTCAACAGGTTTATTAACAACAACACAAGACGCCACGCCCCTGGAGATATGAACATGCAAATAGAGTCTGTGGAGCCTCTGTTAGGAGTCTCAAACACAGAACTAGCCATATATCCCTCCAGTGAAGGACCCAGCCAAGGGGTGGCTCCTTGCGGAGAACACCATAACCACCATATGAAGTGGCCCTTTAAGTCAATATCCAACTCTTTTACAAGTTTACAGATATGACAAGGGAATACCAAGGCCAAGTATCCATCCACATACAGCTGTTTCGGGGTGGAGAGAGCCCCTGGAGAGAGCCACAAGGTCGCAGCACTGGAGACCCACCGAAGGAGGCCCGGAGCGCTTAACCCCTGTACAGGGATCCCGCCGGTACCAACCTCGGAGGGGCCAATGAAGCAGACACGAGTGTTAAACTGACCCCAGGCGACGTGATAACAACACAGCAACCGGGTATAATAAGAAACGGGAACCGGGAACACAGAGGATCCGGAGCAGGGCTGGAGGAAGCTCTTCAGCAGGAAAGAGATCCGGAAAACAGACCGAGACCACTGGAGTCAGCGTCGAGCCGGCACGGAAGAAATCTGCGGGAAGGAACAAGAGAAATCAGATATCAAGCTGATAAAGAAACAACCTGACCAGACCAGGATTAGCAAGTTCTCTACATAGAAATTGCCCTGGCAATGAGTAAGAGAAAACAGGAAGCTTATATCATAACAGGGTACTCCTGATTGGTAGAACACAGAGACCTGGTGATTGGCTGAGGGGAGGAGCACACTCCCTGCAGTTCTCCAGCAGATATTAACTTAGAGATGAATTGTCACAGCTCAAGCAGTGGTCCCGGAAGTGAGAGGAGCAGTGTTGCTCAAGCAGAGGGTGCTGGACCCCTGCGGCTGGAAACAGGTGCGCGCACCCGGGGAGCATGCGGTAAGGAAGACGCTACCCGACCGACCCACAGGCGGCGGCTGCCAGCGCCCCGGAGCCGTCGGCGGATGGTCGACACCTGGGGCCCTTGGGGCCGGACAGGGGCAGTGGGAGCCGAGGGAGTAACGGCAGCATGCTGCGGGGCACGGGCGGCAGACCCCTGGTGGTAACAACCTGATTAGTCCATAACAGCAATCACTGACCTTTTAGTCCATCAAAGGGATTGCTGGCTACAGTCTTTAGCTGGGAAATGCCTGCTCAGCTATTGCGCATGCTGCGAAACCATCACCCTTATTCCCCAGGATCTTTCCTCTCCTGTGGTGAGAGGACCTTTCATGACCTCACAGCCCATGTGACTAAGAGGAAGTCTGCTTATCTGTGTTCTGTCACACCCACAGGAGGATTCAGGTTAGATAGCCACTCCCCTGGCTTCCAACCTGCAGCCCCAACACATCTAATGTGGTACCAGAGCCCTGGAACCACAAGTCCCAGCACCAACACCTGTGGGGCAGTCAACCGCTGCACCACAATATACATATATATACATATATATATATATATATATATATATATATATATATGTATAATAACAAACGACTGCAGCACTCCTCTTCTTTTAGTACCCTCTTGCCTTTATTGGGCCTTCAGGTGTACAGGGCAACGTTTCGGGACAAATCTCACTTCTTCCAGCAACTTACCACAACCAAAGCGAGGTTCTTATACTACCCCCCACCTCATTATCATAATTTGACAATCACCTAATTGAATTTACATATTATCACCTGTCAATCAATTGTATACATGTGCATGCATTACTCTCAGTCATATATCTAATAGTGCACCACCTCCAGTGTATATATTACTTTCAGTGTTATAGCTCTGAATGTTTATATGCTAACATTGCATCCTTACTGTCATTACTGTACCAATACTGCACCTTCAGCTGCCAGATATCATGACTTTCGGCGGGTATCGCTATTCCTAATGTGCGCAGCGTCATCCGACATGCTTTAGACGCCGGCGCATGCGCATTGCAGAGAGTTTACGGCCGTTGTTATGGATATACCGGATATCCTCCCGACGCCATCTTTAGACTCGCGCGCATGCGCGGTACGCATTATGAAGCCTACACTCGCTCTAAACGCTTGGTATCTCATAACTCATACATTTCATTTTTTGGACTTTATAACCAATCAATTCCCTTTGCAAGTTAGTCCTGCTGCTTATTCATATTATATGGAATTAAATCTATCGTATTTTTGCTAAAAATGAGCATTAATACAATTATATACACATCAAGATTCTTGGAAGATACCCATCTCCCAGGGTTCCCCTGGTATAGCGTCCTCCAACGCTCATTACAGGTTTACCTGTCGGCCCACAATGCACGGCTATTACCCCACTACATAGCGACCAGTCTTGGGATCAATCGGGTTTATCAGCTTCACATTTTTTTGATATTAAGATCAATAATGCTCATAACTATATGCTGCATCTCAAATGAAATTTATTCTATCTCAGGGTTTTGTATTCATGACTGGTTAACATTAATAAAGTTAAATCTTATCTCCAAAAATCCTTAATATATGCTGTTGTTCTGAGGATATTCTGCTAATCCCGCTGTCTTCGTCATGGTATCTTTCAACTGTTACATCACCTGCAGTACATAAGACAGAATATTAACACTAGTACATACAAACATTCTGAAAAAAGATCAGGGTACAATATTTCATACTTATTCATTTTTTACAGTTCACATTCAGAAAAATTGATAGCAGAACAATTTATAGTAGCAGTGCACACCCAGGGAGGCCTGGGAACAGTAAAGTCTCTGAGAACAAGTTCAAACCTGGATGCAGTTTAATGTAACTTAAGAAAGTCCCAAACTGTCCTGATCACTGTAACTGCAATTAACAAACAGAAAAGCCACAGTAGACCTTTCAAAAGCTAATTAAGCTTACATGGCGTGAGGCTGGCTGACAGAAGCTGGAGCAGGAACACACGCAGCACAAAGCAGCTAGATGCAGGAGGAAATCTGTAAGCAAATGTGATTTGCTGTAAGATCAAACTGCAGAAGCCAGTAAGAGCTGAACTGGAATAGCAAGAAGATGAACAACAACTTGAGATGCACACAAGAGCCAGGGATCCAAGTTGAATATCCAAGAAAGGACTGGAAGATGGTAGGAAGGTAGGAAGGGAGGAGTATATGGACAGGAACGAGGTAACACACGCCATTTGAGAAAAAGGTGAGGCAACACAAAGGGTAATCAGAACATCCAGATTCCTGACACCTACTTTCTTGATGAAATATCACTGCAGCATGAACTTTTTACTCTTTTACGTTTTTCATAGATTTCACCCGAAAGCCAAATATCCCTAACTTTTTGTGATTAGTGTATGTTTTAACTATTGTAAAATTAATGATTTGATTTTAAAATGTGATATCCAAAATTTTAAATATTATAAATAGACTGTATTTGACTACTGTTATCTTTCTTGTTTCTATTTGCAGTGTCCGCTGTCACTTAAAGTTGGTGATGATGGCAGGTTCTGATTTAGAGACATGGTAGGTGTTATTCTTCAATATTAATATACAAACATGATTATGTGAGACAAGACAAGGACAGTGTGTACTGTTGGATTAACTGATATTTCTTGTCTACACCTTAACACCATCAATAAGCTCTAATAGTCTACAAGCAGTCATTCTACACAATGCCCTAAAATTACTAAAAATTTGTGAAGGGTGTCAGTATATACAGTCATGACTGAACGTTTTGGCACTATTCACATTTTTCCAGGAAATAAAGTATTTCACTCGGAAAATTATTGCAATTACACGTTTTGTCAAATACATGTTTATTAGAGATGACCGAACTTTCCCCAAACATGTTCGCCAATTTCAAATTCAGCACGAACATTGCAGATTTACATTTTGCTAAAACGTCTTCGAACTTGGATTTGTTTGGTAACTACAAAGGATGGATGGAGAAGGTATTCTCAGGTCTTCTTAAAATATCAACATCTTTATTGAAGAAATATAAAATTACATGCTTAACCTGGTAAACAAGTGTTCCCCGGCCTGACATGTTTCGGACTAGACACAGTCCTTTTACGTTGATGGGATAGGTTCACACTGCATGGTTTTGTACACATTTCCCGTTGACTGTGCAGTACAATGTAATTGTTAGAATTGGATAGTAATGTGTTGTTTTAATCCTGTGGAATTAATTTATAAATAAAAAAGGGGTATTTTGCTTTCTTTGGGGTTTTGTACATATTTTTCGTGCTGCAAAATATCTGTGGTACATGCAATTGTATTCTCATGCACCCAGCTCTCCTGCTGAACTGATGTATTTTTCCTGCTGCAAAATATCCCATTCTATTATGAATTATGCAAAATGGACCTCGAGGCTGTAGGTCTGGGAAAGGTGGGGGGCGAGAAAAAACAGGCGCAGATCGAAATGTAAAGTTACAACATTTGTCATAAATACACAAGGCAAGGAGGCTCACCTTTACTGTGTCTTGTTTCTTTGCATATCGACCCCTTGGGGTCTTATGGAGGTCTTCGTCTCCCCGGTAGGCTGCTATCCTCTAGAGAGCGGACCTCTCAGCTATGAGTCCATGAAAAGAGGCAATTGATCAGAAATGTCCGGGTGATTGAGCGCTCCCAAGGAGATTGACCCTGCGATAAAGACTCTGGTTCCTTTTCTTTCTTTAAGATTTATTTGGATGTAGTTCACAATAAAAAATTCATAAAGTTCATAAATACATAGTTAAAACAACGGCAATATGTATATCATAAAATAACCTTCCTCAGGTATAATAGTATTGGATAAAATATGAAGGTTATATAGTGTGGGAGCGCTCAATCACCCGGACACTTCTGATCAATTGATTCTATTATGAATGTAACTGTCCTTTCCACTGCCCTCCCACATACCTCTGTTTATGACCCTTTGTTTAATCTGCCTGTGAGCCACCATTTGGCTCAGTCTTGTTTGGTAATGGGTTAATGGAGTCCAGTTTCCTCCACCTTGCACCACACCTGAATTCACTGTTTTGAGTAAATCTTAACAGCTACAAGTCTGCTTCAGACGTGTCTGCTTTTGTGTCTCAAATAAGTGTCTCATAAGTGTTAAGAAATGAAATAGACCAGAAATTGACCAGAATTGACTGGATTTGACTGAAAGGTAATGGGAGATTCACCGAAATAGGACATAAAATCTGAAAAAACTCACCAAAAAATTGCCTGGTAAATACCCATTGCACCTAGCAGCAGGCTGCTAACTCCTCTGAGAGGCAACACAGGTGTCTGTATACCGATGCTCAATCACCTACAACCCACAGATGGGAGTGGTTGTGGCAGCAGCGTCTGGCCATGCTGTCAGGGAGGTGACTGGTGGCATTTATAGACACAAGGTTACCATAGGGCTCTGCCACTCAGATACATGTGAAGCATAGTGTCAGAGCAGCCTATTGGTCACACCCTGCTATTAGATCAGGCGGGCCGCTCCGCACTGATTACATGCCTCACAAATGACAGACGCCACCCAGAGGGCCCAGCCTCAAACTGCAGATAAGAAAAGGTGCAACAAAAGGAGCTAGCAGCCTGCTGCTAGGTGCAATGGATATTTACCAGGCAATTTTTTGGTGAGTTTTTTCTGATTTTATGTCCTATTTCGGTGAATCTCGAAATATTAAACAAACATATGGCAGCAGACATATGGTTAGGACTCGTAAGCGTGAGGGCCCTTGACGGTGGGTTATGAGCTTACGTATTTTGGCCCAAAATATCTACTAACACCTCACATTTTAATCTTTAGTGTTTTGTACCTTTTCTTATCTGCAGTTTGAGGCTGGGCCCTCTGGAGGGCGTCTGTCATTTGTGAGGCATGTAATCAGTGTGGAGCAGCCTGCCTGATCTAATAGCAGGGCGTGACCAATACACTGCTCTGACACTATGCTTCATATGCACCTGAGTGGCAGAGCCCTATGGTAACCTTGTGTCTATAAATGCCACCAGTCACCTCCTTGACAGCATGGCCGGACGCTGGTGCCATAATCGCCCCCATCTGTGGGTTGTAGGTGATTGAGCACCGCTATACAGATACCTGTGTTGCCTCTCAGGGGAGCTAGCAGCCTGCTTCTAGGTGCAATGGATATTTACCGGGCAATTTTTTGGTGAGTTTGAAGGTAATGGGATACAAAGCCACTGAAAACAATGTGCATAATTCTTTTCACTTTCAATCTTTTCGAACTATATCTTTTATTTCATTGTTTGTTTCCTTTGTGCTTTTGCCACCCACTTTCACCACCCCATCCCCCCTCCATTACCACTCGTTCACATCAGCCCCTCTCTCCTTCCCTCCATTATGTACAGCTCCCATGCTATCTTCAGTTTACTAAATAATCTCAGTCCATCATATTCCAGAGTATTGCATCATAATCCATGTCACAAATCCAAAAACTATTTGCTCTTTCTCTTTTTGCTGCTGCTCCTGTCAGGTGATATCTCTCCCAATCCTGGTCCACCCTCCGCCAATTTCAACCCCTCCCCACCTCAAATAGAAACACTACTAACCTTATTAACATTACTTACACATCTTCATCTCCCTATTTTAATTGCGCACTCTGGAATCCATGGTCTGTATTCAACAAGCTTCCCTTCATTCACAACTACTTTCTCACTGACGCTTTTAATCTGTTGGCCCTCACTGAAACCTGGACCAGGATTCAGGCATTGCTTCCCCTGCTGCTATTTCGTATGTTGGCTTACATTTCTCCCATTCCCCAAGATCTGGGAACAGACATGGTGGTGGATTTTGCTTATTCCTGTCCCCACAATGTACTTTCCAGATCATTCCCCCAGCCCCATCACTCTCATCCCCTTCTTTAGAAGTAGGTCCACACTATTAGGCTCTTCCATCCACTCCACCTCAGCGTAGCAGTTGTATACTGCCCCCCAGGTTCACCCACCCACTTCCTCAACCATTTCTCCGCATGGCTGCTGCACTTCATGTCCTCAGGATTACCAACCATTATTCTGGAAGACTTCAACATCCCCATAAACAGCCCCACCTCCACATCTGCATCCCACCTCCTATCTCTAACCTATTGGCCTCTCACAGCTCTCAATCTCTGGATTTCTGGATGGTAACACCCTTGACCTGGTCTTTACTCGGCTCTCTTCAACCTCCTCCCTAGATAACTCACCTCTTCCTCTCTCTGATCACAACATTCTTTCCTTCACGCTCACAAATCCTCGCCCACCACAGCACAATCCTACATATCACACATCCAGAAATCTACAGGCTATTAAACCTCATAAACTCACAGACTCGCTACACTCATCACTGTCTCCAGTCTCCACCTTCTCGTGTCCTGATCTAGCTGTGAATCACTAAAATGATGCCCTCAGAAGCACCCTGAACCAAGTAGCGCTCCTCACCCTCAGGACCTCCAAACATAGAATATAACAGCCCTGGCTCATATCACAAACTCGATTCCTCCAGCGATACTCTGGGAGTGCTGAACACCTATGGAGAAAAACTTGCTAACCAGAAAACTTCATCCATTATAAGTTCATGTTAAGAATCTACAACTCTGCCCTTCACCACCCTGATCTCCTCACTATCCAACAATCCAAAAAAAACTCTGACACCTTTCACTCTCTCCTCAGTTCTAAAGTGCAGGCCTCTATTACTGACCTCTGTGCTGATGATCTGGCTTCTTACTTTATGGAGAAAATAGAATATATCCGCCAGGAAATCAGCTCCCAGCCTCCAAGCGCTGTTATTCCCATTCTTCCCCACATCCTCTCTGGCTCACTCTCCACATTTGACCCAGTCAAAGAAGAAGAATCTCCAGGCTCCTCTCTTCCTCTTGTACCACTACATGCACCACTGACCCCTTTCCCTCACACCTACTCCAGTCTCTCTCTCTCTCTCTGGTCGTCACTACTCACCTAACCAAAATCTTCAGTCTCTCCCTCTCTTCTATCATCTTCCCCTCCTCCTTCAAACACTATCATTACTCCATTATTAAAAAAAATCTTCTCTTGACCCATCCTGCACGAATAACTACAGACCAGTCTCCAACCTCCCTTCATCCCTAAGCTCTTGGAGCACCTGGTCTACACCCGCCTCACCCGTTAACTCTCCACTCACTCTCTTCTAGACCCATTTCAGTCTGGTTTCTGCCCCCTACACTCTACAGAAACTGCCCTCATCAAAGTGACCAATGACCTTCTGATGGCAAAATGTAATGGTAACCACTCTCTGCTTATTCTTCTTGACCTGTCTGCAGCTGTTAAAACAGTCGACCACCATCTCCTACTCTCTATACTGCACTCCTATGGCATAAAGGACACTGTTCTCTCCTGGTTCTCGTCCTATCTTTCTGACCACTCTTTCAGTGTATCATTTGCTGGCTCCACTTCCTCTCCTCTTCCTCTCAATATTGGGGTCCCTCAGGGTTCAGTCCTTGGCCCTCTTCTCTTCTCTTCTCTCTCTACACGGCCCCTATTGGACAGACCATCAGCAGACTTGGCTTCCAGTACAATCTTTATGCTGATGACACACAATTATACACTTCAGCACCTGAGCTTGCCCCCATGGTACTAAAGAATGCTAATGACCTTCTAACTGCAGTTTCTAACATCATGTCCACTTTCTATCTGAAACGCAACCTTTCCAAAACTGAATTTCTTCTGCTCCTGCCCTCCACTAGTGTCCCTAAATCTGACATCTCCTCTCGGTATGTGGCACCACGATAACACCTAGGCAGCAGACTCGCTGTCTGGGTGTTATGATTGACACCAAACTCTCCTTCCCCTCCCAGGGGCGGAACTACCGTGGTGCAGCTGGTGCAGCTGCACCAGGGCCCCGAGCAGCTAGGGGGCCCCTGGGGCTCCAGCGGCAGGTCCCCTGTCAGACAGACAGAATGGTGGTGCTGTCGGGTGTCAACGGCGCTGCACACCCGCGGCACTGTTCTTGCACTTTTCAGGGAGAGCGGCGACTTTTTTTTTTTTTCCTGCTCTGAGCCCCGGCTGGGTGACCCCGCCCCCTGGACACCTCACCCCCGCCCCCTGGACACCTCACCCCCGCCCCCTGGACACCTCACCCCCGCCCCCTGGACACCTCACCCCCGCCTCCTGGACACCTCACCTCCGCCTCTTGGACACCTCACCCCCGCCTCCTGCACACCTCACCCCTTCCCTGGACACCTCACTCTTTCCCCCCTGGACATCTCACCGCCCCCCCGGTCATCGCGCCCTCCCGCCTCACCTCACAGCACTGCCGGCGGGGACAGATGCCGGGTAGAACAGGACCTGTGATGACGTCACGCACATGTGACTCAGGTGGGCGGAGCTACATTTTGCCCGGCAAGAAGAATTGCCAGATAGGAGGAACTAGGACTGTCTTTACAAGGTAGTGGTACATAACGGTGCGTACAGAGGACGTGGGGGGGTGCGCAGAGGACGAAGGGGGGGTGCAGAGGACGTGGGGGGGTGCGCAGAGGACGAAGGGGGGGTGCAGAGGACGTGGGGGGGGGGTGCAGAGGACGTGGGGGGGGTGCAGAGGACGTGGGGGGTGTGCAGAGGACGTGGGGTGGGGGTGCAGAGGATGAGGGGGGTGTGCAGAGGACGTGGGGGTGTGTGCAGAGGGGGTGTGCAGAGGACGTGGGGGGGTGTGCAGAGGACGTGGGGGTGTGTGCAGAGGGGGTGTGCAGAGGACGTGGGGGGGGGTGCAGAGGACGTGGGGGGGGTGTGCAGAGGACGTGGGGGGGGTGCAGAGGACATGGGGGGGTGTGCAGAGGGGGTGTGCAGAGGACGTGGGGGGGTGTGCAGAGGACGTGGGGTGTGTGCAGAGGACGTGGGGGGGTGCAGAGGGGGTGTGCAGAGGACGTGGGGGTGTGTGCAGAGGACGTGGGGGTGTGTGCAGAGGACGTGGGGGGGGTGCAGAGGACGTGGGGGGGGTGCAGAGGACGTGGGGGTGTGTGCAGAGGGGGTGTGCAGAGGACGTGGGGGGGTGTGCAGAGGACGTGGGGGGGGTGTGCAGAGGACGTGGGGGGGGTGCAGAGGACATGGGGGGGTGTGCAGAGAGGGGGTGTGCAGAGGACGTGGGGGGGTGTGCAGAGGACGTGGGGTGTGTGCAGAGGACGTGGGGGGTGTGCAGAGGGGGTGTGCAGAGGACGTGGGGGTGTGTGCAGAGGACGTGGGGGGGGTGCAGAGGACGTGGGGGGGGTGCAGAGGACGTGGGGGGTGTGCAGAGGACATGGGGGGGTGTGCAGAGGGGGTGTGCAGAGGACGTGGGGGGGTGTGCAGAGGACGTGGGGGGGTGTGCAGAGGACGTGGGGGGGTGTGCAGAGGACGTGGGGGGGGGGTGCAGAGGACGTGGGGGGGGTGCAGAGGACGTGGGGGGTGTGCAGAGGACGTGGGGGGTGCAGAGGGGGTGTGCAGAGGACGTGGGGGGGTGTGCAGAGGACGTGGGGGGGGTTACAGAGGACGTGGGGGGTGTGCAGAGGACGTGGGGGGGTGTGCAGAGGACGTGGGGTGGGGGTGCAGAGGATGAGGGGGGTGTGCAGAGGACGTGGGGGGTGTGTGCAGAGGACGTGGGGGGGGGTGCAGAGGATGAGGGGTGTGTGCAGAGGACGTGGGGGGTGTGTGCAGAGGACGTGGGGGTGTGTGCAGAGGACGTGGGGGGTGTGCAGAGGACGTGGGGGGTGTGCAGAGGACGTGGGGGGGTGCAGAGGGGGTGTGCAGAGGACGTGGGGGGGTGTGCAGAGGACGTGGGGGGTGTGCAGAGGACGTGGGGTGTGTGCAGAGGACGAGGGGGGTGTGCAGAGTACGTGGAGGGAGGGTGTGCAGAGGACGTGGAGGGAGGGTGTGCAGAGGACATGGTGGAGTGTGGGCAGCGGACATGGTGGTGCACAGCACGGAGCTGAGGACATGGTGGTACACTGTGCACAGCATAGAGCTAGGGAGATGGTGGTACACTGTGCACAGCACAGAGCTAGGGACATGGTGGTACACTGTGCACAGCACGGAGCTAGGGACATGGTGGTACACTGTCTCCCGCCGCCTTAAAATCGGTCTGTTTCCAGGAGAGTCAGACGAGTGACATCTGTTTTTTTAGTCCGTTTGGCAACTGCTGTGCGAGTGTCCGACATTTCTCTCAGATCACATCCGTGTGATGTCTGTGTGCAATCTGTTGTTTTTCTCAGCAGCTATTACTGTAGAATCATTTACAGGAACATGTTACAGTGTTCTCAGCTGCAGAATGAGAATGTATCCGTGAAAAAAACGTGTCAGGCTGTGTTCACACATTGTGTATTTTGTTGCGCTTTTTTGCGCACATGCTTTTTGCCGCGTTTTTCGGCCACGCAAAAAAAGCGCAACAAAATACGCAGGGGCTTTCACACACTGCGCTTTCTTTACCCCAGAATGTGATGTATCACATGACCGCGAGCGCCCAATCAGCGCCGGGAACGCCCCTCTGACGTCACCGCAGGTCTTGGCACCGGAGACCGGACACCGGGTAAAGGCGTCGGAGAGGTAAGTATTTCATTCTTTTTTATTTTTCATACACTTGCCTTTGTTTAATTTAGATTTCGCAGTGTATATTAATACACTGTGAAATCTAATGGGCGGTCACAGCTGTCACAGAGGGGAGGAGGAAGCAGGATTCTTCCTCCCCACTGTGACATCACAGGGAGAAAACGCAGGAGCAGCAGCTGCGTAAAGAATTGACATATCAATTCTTTACGCAGCTGCGTTTTCTCCCATAAACGCACTGCGTATTTTTGCGCAATGTCTGCACTGCAAAGTGAATTTCCCATTCACTTTGCTGGCAGACAAAAAGCATATTGCGTATTTTGAAAAAGCGTGCGTAAAAAAGCGCAGCAAAATACGCAATGTGTGAACGCAGCCTCAGACTCTGATGGTTCGTGTGCTGTCCGTGTGCGGTCCGTGATTTTGTCATACCCATAGACTTGCATTAGTGAGTCACATACAGTCGCAGCATGTTGCAACTTTTTTCTCATCCTGAATCTGGATGAGAAAAAAGCGTCCGACACTCACCATTGTGCTCTCAGAGATTGATTGCAATGCAAGAAAATCACACATTGCACGCATCAGAGTTTCACGCCAGTGTGTCCGTACCCTAATACTAAAATCCATATAGTAATCCTACTGGTATGGGGAGGGTTTATGGCTCAGTACACTCCATGCTTCTTGTTATTAACCAGTTAATGCTCTCTTGTCCACCGCACTGCAGTGTCAAAAGAGGAAGACAGCGAGACAGGCAGCAACATGGCATCAGAGAGCCCCTGACCTCGAAATAGAAGATCCTCAGATCCCGGTATTGTGACATAATATTAAGAATAAAGGTTTTTTGCATTTATATTGCATTATGAACTCCACAGCACGGCGGCGAAAATTACTTCGGCCCGGGCCCTCCTTGACTCCTGCTTGTTGCCATACACTGGGGTTGTGAAGAGGTAGCAATTGCACCCCTTCTCTTTGTGTTTTAGTATAGTAGTTATATTCTTGTATATAGGGGCAGACAGTATATACTATGTAGACTTCCAGATTATCAATAACCAAAGGGGCGGCAAATTTTTCGACCGCCCCGGGCATCACAAACAGTTGCTACGCCGCTGGCTGTGATGCACACCCGCGGCACTATTCTGGCACTGAGTTCCAGGGGGGGGGCCCCGAAAAATTTCTTGCACCAGGGCCCACTACAGTCTGGGTCCGCCCCTGTCCCCTCCTATATACAATCCCTCACCCGCTCTTGTGGCATGTACCTGAAGAACATCTCTAGAGTCTGCCCCTTTCGCCCCATGGAAATAACAAAAACCCTCACTGTGGCCCTGATCCATTCCCATCTTGATTACTGCAACTCTCTATTAATTGATCTCCCCCTCACTAGACTTTTCCCTCTTCGGTTCATTCTTAATACAGCAGCCAGGATCACCTATCTGGTCAATCGTTACTCAGACGCCTCCACTCTGTGCCAGTCACTGATCTGGCTGCCTATATACTACAGGATCCAATTCAAATTGCCTGTTCTCACCCACAAAGCTCTTCACAGTGCAGCATCTCCTCCCTCATCTCTATCTATCACCCTACCCGTTCTCTATGTTCTACAAATGACCTTTAACTAACATCTGCATTAATCTGAACCTCCCACTCCCAGCTCCAAGAATTCTTCTGAGCTGCACTAATTCTCTGGAATGCTCTACCCCGAGAAACTAGGAATATCCACAATTTACATAGCTTTAGGCACTCCCTTTTTAAGCCGGCCTATCATGCTCCCTAATAGAAGTCCTATATACTGTATATAGCCTATTCACTAGTTCTATGGACATAACTCTCCTTCAAACTCCATCAAATCAAAAAGCTCTTCACAGATGGGCTGCTGAGCATTCATGTAATTTTGTCTATCTGCCACTTCCTCAACATGCCTGGACCATCATTGTAATAAGCCTCTGTACTTGTGTCAACCCCATCACATTATAGATTGTAAGCTTTTTTAAGCAGGGTCGCCTTATTTTTTAATTTTTTGCTTTAATTATTGTACTGTATTTGTTACCTTGTTTCCCTGCTTTAATTATTGTATTGTATTTTTAAATTGTTTCTCTGTTTATTGTATTGTATTTTTTATAACTGTTACTTATGACTGTTTGTATATGAACCACTGAATTGTAAAGCAATGCAGAACATGTTGGCGCTATATAAATAAAGATTATTATTATATTTATGTACATATGTTTGCTTATCTATATGTGTTTTAGCTTAAATACCTTATATTAATGGGTTAAATTTTGTGACTCATGGGAGGGTGTGTCTTCTTCTATGGGAATAATTAGCACCTAATTGTTGAGAACTGTGTACTGTATGTTTTGGTCTAAGGCTACGTTCATACGCAGCGCTTTTTGCCGCGTATTCCGCAGTGCCGCTTTTTTACGCGCAAAAAAGCGCTACTGCATGCCGAAATCACGCTTTTCTCAGCGCGCTTTCCCCGAGGCCATGTTAACATGTAGCCTTTGGGGAAAGCACTCCGAAAAAAGCGTAAAGAATTGGCATGACAATTCTTTTTAAGCGCGCACTTTTGTAGTGAAAGAGCGCGCAAAAATACCTGGCAGAACGCCACGTCTGAATGCCTTTCAGCAAAAGCCATAGCTTTTGCTGGAAGGCGTTTCCAGCTTTTTTTGGCACTGCTTTTATGCGAGCGCTCTAAAGGGCCGCATAAAAGCAGAAATACGGGGTAATTACGCCTCGTGTGAACGTAGCCTGTGATTTTAAAGCTGAGCGTGATCAGTGGGCCTGCGTGCCTTTGAAAAAGGACTGTGTCTCGTCCAAAACATGTCAGGCCAGGGGACACATTTGTCTACCAGGTTAAGCATGTACAGGAATTTTAAATTTCTTCAGTAAAGATGCTGATGTTTTAAGAAAACCTAGAAATACCTTCTCCATCTATCCTTCATGTTCATCAAGCAGGAGCCAGCTGCTATGTACAGGATTACCTACCAATCCTCTGGGATGAGCTGCACTTCCCCTACCCATACCCTTATCAAGTTGTATTTGTTCGGTAACTGATTGGATAAAAAAAACATTACTGCATTTCTTCTACCTTCTGACTCTGTAGGATAGCGGGCGGGACATATTTGATGAGTGAAGTGGGTGGGGAGAGGTCAAAGGAGCATCAGACGCCATATTTTTCCCCGTGCTTTCTGTTTGGATGTTCCAGGCCGGCAGCCAATTAGGGCGCATAAAAAATCCACAAGTTGTAGTCACAAGGGCTTTTGTCATTGACTGGCTTATGTCATTGGCTGCCTAAGTCACATGTCCCTCAGGATGTAAGAAGTGGCCATTTGCAAGTGTGGCGCCCCAGGGTCTGGTAATCACAGCTCGGAGGCAAGGCATCCACCAGGTGAAGCACACATATAACATATCCCAACCTGGGCCTGTAGGGGGAGCTCTAACAGCTGAGGTCAGGTCAGTTGCTGACGTCATTAGAGGTCCCCTATATATGCAGATGCAGGGGGCAGAGCTAGTGAATTCCTGTCAGGAGAGCTGAGGCGACAGTTGAGCAGAGCAGAAGGAGGAGAGGAAAGTGATCTTGGGGACAGGAGCCGTGTTAGGCTGGTCCAAGGACGAGAGAAGGAAGATCTGGGAGTGGTAGTAGTGCCAGCAAGCCCAGAATTAGGTATAGTACGGTCACCGGAGACCGAGATCGTAAGGGATTATACACCCAGCGGCCTAATCTGGAGAACGGATAGTTATATGTCTAGACCAGACCGGTGGTCGGGACTTCACGGGGCAGGCATAGCTTCTTCCTCCTGTCATGGAACCGCGCCTGCAAAAGTGGGGCCCGGTGGTCCAGATTCAAAGGAATATTGGCTGAACAGATTTAAAAGGTTGTTTCAATTCGTGACGCCACCTGTGAGTGTACCGGTGATGTCCACCGGCGCTGCTTGGGCCTCTGGGGGATGGGATGCAGCTAGATGGAACACTCCCCACAGGCTGAGCGGGAGTCCCCGGAGCCAGGAGCTGTACAAGATGCTGCGAAGCAGCTGTGGTTACCTTCCACTTGTGGAGATGGACAGTTCTAAAGAAAGCACGGACACTGCCTTCGCCTTGGCCCTCCCACGAAGAGGGGCGGTGGCTCACCCCTAGGCCTGCACGTGGTGATTCACATGGCTGAAATCGCCATCTTGGACGCCATCTTGGCCCAATGGTGAAAAGGCGGGAAAAGTTCTTTATGGGACAAACAAAGTCCTTTTTGATGAAATAAAGTTCTTTTTAAGCACAAGTTCTCCTTCTCCACTACACACTACCTCTACACTCCGCCCACCAGGACCTTATTGGCCCTCTATGCTGATGTGCATGTAGGGTATGGAGCTCTGAGTTTTAACCATGTCATTGCTTAGTCAGAGAATATTGCTGCTGCTGTCTTGGCTGCAATACACTCCTGTGACGCACTCGTTGCGGGGCGCCACATATATACTGCCCCGTTCACTGTAAAGCTAAAGAGACACAGCCACACTACAGAGCCCAGGAGAGCTAAGTAGAAATACAGCCAAGAGAAAGGTTTACGCTGCTTGTCCTACAGCTAGTACAGAGCAGAGAGGGTCACAGCATTGCTTTACGCAGCCAGGGCACAACGAACACAATATTAAAGGAAAACCTCAGGACTTGCCTGGCGTGGAAAGTCTAAAATTACCTCCAAGCTCCGGACCCCGTGAACTTTAGAAAACAGTACCTGGTACTACCTGAGTTCTACCATTAAAGGTAATGAAAAGACTGTTACTCTTGTGTCTACACATCATTGTTTGAGCTATTTACTGCATCCCCATCAACACCAATAACAATTATTATCACCAGCTCAGGGATCATCCTAGCCCTACCTGTGAAGGGTTTATCATCCTGCTGCATCCCGCCATCATCCCCTGAATCTGACACAAGCAGCGGTGGTCATATCCGGCCGCATCCCACAGGTGGCAACACTGACAAACTCTTATTTGTATTTTTATTTTTTTCCCTTTTTAATTGCGATCCCTCCAGGGCCGCGGAACCAGTCCACGGCCACCACCATGACATCCCCCTGTAAGCAGAGAATAAGAGCCAGTCCTGAGTAACCCATAGCCCTGAGGGCGATACACCATCATCGCCATTTTCAGAGTCTTACTACTAGGGACAGTACTGGTGCCGCTCTGTGTTGCTCCGTTCCTGCGCCACCATGCTACACAAAAGATAAATAGCTACTCGATCACTTTTTAGATAGGAGGGCGAGAGGGCCCATTCAGACATAGGCATTTTTTGCTGAGAACAAGTGTGATTACCAAAGTCATTTATAAATATTTGTGGTCCCCCTAAAGGCTTTTTTTTTGTTGCCGAATTTTTGTGTTTCCCATACAAAGTTTTTTTTCTAAACAAGTGATTGCCAAATATTTGTGCTTCCCCTAAAAAGGCTTTTTTTGGCCTCAAACAACTGATTGCCAAATCTTTGTGTTTCCCCTAAAGGCATATTTTGGCCTCAAACAAATGATTTCCAAATCTTTGAAAAATCTTTCCATTTCTCTCCAAAAGGCTTTTATTGGCCTCCAAAAAACTTATTGTCAAATCTCTGTTGTCAAATAACCTTTTATTGGGCTTCAAACAAGTGCCTTCCAAATCTGTGTGTATTAAACATGAGTTGTAAATTATGAGGTCATGGTGGAAACGGGAATAAGCATGGGTGAATAAGCGTGGTGGAAGGTGTAATAGGTTTGGTGTTCGAGGTGTACGTGGGGTAGGTGCTACTGCTAATGTTATTGACGGCTGTACTGACCAAACACTGGCTAGTCATATTCCAAGCCAAGTGACCATTTCTGTTACTGGACCGCCTACTCCAGTCTCTTTCTCTGGCTGAAGTGATACGACTTGCGGATGGAGCCCAGAAAGAGCTTTTGCTACAGTTCATGGCAAGCGCTGCATCAGGGACCTCTCCTCCTTTTCCTCCACCTCAACATTACACACGGTACAGTCCTTAGAGGTGGTGCCCCAATTACCCAAGTTTCCCCACGTGTTACAACTCTTCAATCGCACAACTTACTATGGGGATACACAGATGGGCGATTCAGTAAAGCTGTTCACACATTCTATTCCATGGGAATCAGAGGTCTGCTCAAAAGTTTCACATACTCCAGAGAAGGTAGGCATCTGCATCGATGCCCAAAATTCTTTGGAGATGGACTTGGGGAAGGACAAAGTGTCAGAGCAGAATCCAGACCCTCATCACCAGATGTTAATCCCTGAGGGTGGTGGTAATTATGATGAGACTCAGAGGCCTGAGGATCACCTGCACTGTACTGTGCGTTCAGGGCAGGAAAAGGAGGAGGGTGACTCTCAGACCGAGAAGTGGGATAACAGAGAGGATGTTGATGAGGTTCGAGATCTCACTTGGAATCAACCCAGAGTCACACAGCTGAGTAGCTCAGCAGAGGAGGCAAAGGAAAAAGATGTGGAGGTTAGATTACATTTTATTGCAGAGAGACGGAGTGCTGCAACAACAAGAACTGCATCCTCAGCCACAACTCTGGCAATGGTCATCAGTGGTTGTGGGTCCGCAGTTATCAGGGGCGGCAAGGGTTGCCTAGCCTGGATCTTTTTTGAGACTACAAATGATGACCCAATTTACGTTATTTTCAAAATTTGTAAAAAAAACTTCAGTAGAGGCAAAAAGAACAACTATTTGACTATTTGATGTATTAACCGACACATGGCCCAACAACATGTGTTACTCTGGAAAAGTTACTGTGTTAAAACGGGGCCCAGCGGGCCTCACCGAACACAGTCCACCACATAAACCGCATCTGCTGCTTCTTTTTCCTCCATCACCATATCAAGTGTTGTCACACACTTCTCTGGCCACTGAACATCCACTTGTTTACCCGCTGAGCCAGTCACGCCTTGCAGGTGTCATGCCCAGCAGCCAGAGTTCTCTCAAAATGTGTCTTCAACTCTGCTGGTGGTTTCCTGATGGATAAGCGCATACAGCTGTTACCTGAAAGTGTACATAGCCTAACTTTCATCAAGATCTCCAAGAACTTTTCCACCCCAGTCGCAGACTAGGCGATGGTGTAAAGACTAGGCGATGCTGTAATTTTCAGTGTGCTGTATTGATCTCATCATTATACAATTTTTATTCTGGGTCAATTGATGCTACTTTTGTTGTGTTTGGCCATAATATTTTGAAATGTGGAGACTCTTCTTGGGGTCTCTTTGTTGTGTGTTTCCTGAATTTAGCAATATCCCACCTGCTACTCATCCCCCTGTTCCCGATCAATGTTTAACCTTCAAATGTGATCCAGACCCTATGCCATTCATGCAGGTAGTGCCATTATACCATTTTTATTCTGGATCAATTGATGCCACATTCGTGGTGTCTGGGCCTAATTTTTTGAAATGTAGAGACTCTTCTTGAGCTCTTTTTCTTGTGCGTTTCCTGGTTTTAGCGGGGTATTCTAAGAACAATGCCTACACCTGTCCCTCATCCTCCTGTTCTTGATCAATGATGAAGTGAAATGCTGGACAAGGCCTTGTCCCAGGCATCCATAGTGCATCATGATAAAAATTTTAACTTTGGATAATAGATGCCACTTTTCATGTGTCTGACACTAATTTGAGCTGTTTTCCAGTTTTGGGCCCCTATAAAGGTGTTTTCTATGCCTTTGGTTTTGACTCCCATTGAATTCAATGGCGTTCGGAGGTTCGGTAAACTGTTCCACAAACTTTTACTCAAACATCTTGAGATTAAGTGAACCGAACCTGAACTTCAAAATGTTCGCTCATCTCTAGTCAGAGTGGTCAAGTTAATCATTGCAGGAGTTTTGGTTGATACTTACAGTACTATATACAGTTGTGGCCAAAAGTATTGACACCAGTGCAATTCTGTCAGATAATACTCAGTTTCATCCTGAAAATGATTGCAATCACAAATTCTTTGGTATTATTATCTTCATTTAATTTGTCTTAAATGAAAAAACACAAAAGAGAATGAAGCAAAAAGCAAAACATTGATCATTTCACACAAAACTCCAAAAATGGGCCAGACAAAAGTATTGGCACCCTCAGTCTAATACTTGGTTGCACAACCTTTAGCCAAAATAACTGCGATCAACCGCTTCCAGTAACCATCAATGAGTTTCTTACAATGCTCTGCTGGAATTTTAGACCATTCTTCTTCGGCAAACTGCTCCAGGTCCCTGATATTTGAAGGGTGCCTTCTCCAAACTGCCATTTTTAGATCTCTCCACAGGTGTTCTATGGGATTCAGGTCTGGACTCATTGCTGGCCACCTTAGAAGTCTCCAGTGCTTTCTCTCAAACCATTTTCTAGTGCTTTTTGAAGCACCCATGACCTCTGAGGGAGACCCAGCTTTCTCACACTGGGCCCTACATTATGCTGCAAAATTTGTTGGTAGTCTTCAGACTTCATAATGCCATGCACACGGTCAAGCAGTATAGTGCCAGAGGCAGCAAAACAACCCCAAAACATCAGGGAACCTCTGCCATGTTTGACTGTAGGGACGGTGTTCTTTTCTTTGAATGCCTCTTTTTTTCTCCTGTAAACTCTATGTTGATGCCTTTGCCCAAAAAGCTCTACTTTTGTCTCATCTGACCAGAAAACATTCTTCCAAAATGTTGTAGGCTTTCTCAGGTAAGTTTTGGCAAGTTCCAGCCTGGCTTTTTTATGTCTCGGGGTAAGAAGTGGGGTCTTCCTGTGTATCCTACCATACAGTCCCTTTTCATACAGACGCCGACGGATAGTACGGGTTGACACTGTTGTACCCTCGGACTGCAGGGCAGCTTGAACTTGGTTGGATGTTAGTCGAGGTTCTTTATCCACCATCCGCACAATCTTGCATTGAAATCTCTCGTCAATTTTTCTTTTCCGTCCACATCTAGGGAGGTTAGCCACAGTGCCATGGGCTTTAAACTTCTTGATGACACTGCGCACGGTAGACACAGGAATATTCAGGTCTTTGGAGATGGACTTGTAGCCTTGAGATTGCTCATGCTTCCTCACAATTTGGTTTCTCAAGTCCTCAGACAGTTCTTTGGTCTTCTTTCTTTTCTCCATGCTCAATGTGGTACACACAAGGACACAGGACAGAGGTTGAGTCAACTTTAATCCATGTCAACTGGCTGCAAGTGTGATTTAGTTATTGCCAACACCTGTTAGGTGCCACAAGTAAGTTACAGGTGCTGGTAATTACACAAATTAGAGAAGCATCACATGATTTTTCTAACAGTGCCAATACTTTTATCCACCCCCATTTTATGTTTGGTGTGGAATTAGATCCAATTTGGCTTTAGGACCATTCTTTTTGTGTTTTTTCATTGAAGACAAATTAAATGAAGCTAATAATACCAAAGAATTTGTGATTGCAATCATTTTCAGGAAGAAACTGAGTATTATCTGATAGAATTGCAGGGGTGTCAATACTTTTGGCCACAACTATACATGTTACCCTTCTCGGTTTTAAGTTTAAGCTACTCTTTACACAATCTGCTTGATAGTATTTGATTCAACAATTACTACACTTAAGGCCCAGTTACACACACAGATAATTGTGCAGGGATTGTTCGCAGAACTCTGGTTGCAGTGGAATCATGGACACATTGTTCCATTTGTACACGGCCACAAAATGGAACAATGTGTTCATGATTTCACTGCAACCAGAGATCTGCAAACAATCTCTGCACAATTATCTGTGTGTGTTACTGGGCCTTTTTAGAGGTTCTTATAAAATTTTATCAAATCCTCACAGCCTGACTCACTTGTCTGAAGGTTAAACAAATAGCACACAGACAGATTATCTATGAAAGTTGATAAAATTACCATATGCATCCACTCTTAAGGACCCGTTACACACAACGATATCGTGAACAATATCATTGCAACATCACTGGTTTGGTGACGTTGCAGCGATGTCGAAATGACATTGTTATGTGTGACACGTATCAACGATCAACGATAAGTCGTTGGTCGTAGATTTATGGTCTTGTACATAAATCTATCGTTGGTCTCCTGCTGGGCGCCCAGCATCGATGCATGTGACAGTGGTAAAGCAACAATGGACGAGCTCCCAGTGCTGCACAGCAAGCGCTGGGAGCTGGTAACCATGGTAAAAAGCGGAAATCTAGGCAGCACCCAGCGCCGAGTTACCTGATGTAAACCCTGGTTACCAGCCTTCTCCGCTTACAGGCTGGTATCCAAGGTAGACAGCGGGTAACTAGGGACAGCGCTGTCCCTAGTAACCCACTGTGTACCTTGGATATCAGCTTGTAAGCGGAGAAGGCTAGTAACCAGGGTATACATCGGGTAACTAGGCACTGGGCGCTGGGTAGATGCCCGCTGTTTACTATGATTACCAGCCTGCTCCCGCTTACCGCAGCCTAGCAGCGGGAGCTAGATATCGTGGAAAGAATATTTTATTCTTTTCCATGATGTTGCTGGTCCACTGGTTGCTGGGGAGTCTGCCTGTGTGACTGCTCACCAGCGATCAGTTCACGATGTGGCAGGGATCCACATCATTGGTCGGATCGCTGCCACATTGCAGCATGTAACGGGGCCTTTACTCTATCACAAATGGATCCAATGTACAATCCAAAACATCTATTATATTCAATATCCCCAAATATTAGTTTTTAATTAATTTATTCTGAAATCAGAGTCCAATAGACAACACGGACTAGACAAGACAGACTATTGATGAGTGAACCCGCCGATGTTCAGGTTCGGCAGACCCAACTGGTGTTTTTTTAAAGTTCGAGTTTGGGGTCGAACATGACTTGAACTTGAAAATGAACCACAAACTCGGACTTAAATTATGAGATTGTGCTGGGGAGCTGTAGACAGAAAGAAGATAGTGATTAAACATAAACATTATACTTACTGGCATCCACCCACTTGTACTTCCGGGACCGCTCATTAACTTCTTGGGTAATCATTGCTGAGGGCGGAACAGACAATCACAGACGCTGTCGCCGAGAGTGGGTAACCTGGAAACAGCCCACACATACTAGTATGGTAGATGCTCTAACAGTCAATCACAGATGCTTATTCTCTGTGTCAGCATTTGTGATTGGCTGTTGGGCCCCTCACCCATTGACTGACATCATAGTGCTGTAAGAATAAATAATTCTAAAAAATGCTGTAGCGCTTCGCTGCATGTTTGATTGTCAGCACAGATAAAGTGGACAGCTACGGGCTTCCACCCCCAGCTGCCTGGATTTTTCAACCAAAACACAGGGAAACCGATTTTTGTTTAAATTATTTAAATAAGTAATTAAAAAATAATGTGTGGGCTTCCCCCTTTTTTTGATTGCCAGCCAAGGCAAAACCCAGGCAGCTTGGGGCTGGGATTCTCAGCATGGTAAGGCCCTAGCGTTCTAAGCCCCCCACACTGAAAATAACAGCCTGCAGCCGCCCCTGAAAATACTGCATTCCTTTGTAGCACCATTTTTAGGTGATTTACCCAGCTCTTCCAGCAGCCCTGGTGGTGTTGGCATGCTGGGTAATAAAGGAGCTGATGCCAGCTGTTAAATGCCATCTGGCACCAAGCCCGAAATTCATAATGTCAGGCCAATGTTAGAACTGCCCATTATGAATCTCTAGTAAACATTAAAAAAAAACACAACACAGAGAAAAAAAACTTTTAATTGGAATAAAAGACAAAGACATCCCTGGTTGTCATCTTTAGCAACTAAACAACAAACCCTCTGACGATAATCCACCAGTCTGCCCCTTGACAAACCTGTTCAGCTCTGTTACATCACTGTGAGCAGACACATGACTATTCACAGTGAGTAGCAGTCTCACACTGACACCCGGGAGTGATCCGGGTGCAGTGAAAAAGTTCATTCCAGTTCACAGCAGAGCTGCGTCAGCTGTGAACTCAGATGAACCAAACTCTGATGTCACCGCACCCTCTGCCGAGAAACTGACTTCGGCAGTGATCGCAGTGATGTCATTTTGACGTCACTTTCACTTTGATAAGTATGAATTTATAAACATTCTTTTATCTCAGCCATGTTAATATCTCTTGGAAAAAACATTTTTTCTTTGAGTTTTAACTCTTGATTTTCCAAACAGAAATCATCTTCTTTCCCCACTTATCAGACACTTCTTCCATTGCCTCCTGAACTTATCATGCACTGTGAAAAAGCAGTTCAAGTCAGTCTTGCCCAGAGAAGCAAATTATACTCTACTAGTAAAAAGGCACTATGCAATTGCATCGGGAGCGCGGTGAAATGAATTGTGTGTATACAGGCGGGTCAGTGGGTAGCAGAGTATACAGGGGGCTCTGTGGGTAGCAGAGTATACAGGTGGGTCTGTGGGTAGCAAAGTATACAGACGGCTCTGTGGGTAGCAGATTATACAGGCGGCTCTGTGGGTAGCAGAGTATACAGGCGGCTCTGTGGGCAGCAGAGTATACAGGCGGCTTTGTGGGTAGCAGAGTATACAAGCGGGTCTGTGGGTAGCAGAGTATACAGATGGCTCTGTGGTAGCAGATTATACAGACGGCTCTGTGGGTAGCAGATTATACAGGCGGCTCTGTGGGTAGCAGAGTATACAGGCGGCTCTGTGGGTAGCAATTATACAGGCGGGTCTGTGGGTAGCAGAGTATACAGGCGGCTCTGTGGGTAGCAGATTATACAGGCGGCTCTGTGGGTAGCAGAGTTACAGGGAAACTCTGAGTGGGTTAGCAGATTATACAGGGCTCTGTGGTGCAGAGTTACAGGCGGCTCTTGGGTAGCAGAGTATACAGGCGGCTCTGTGGGTAGCAGAGTATACAGGCGGCTCTGTGGGTAGCAGAGTATAAGGGCTCTGTGGTAGCAGAGTATACAGGCGGCTCTGTGGGTAGCAGAGTATACAGGCGGCTCTGTGGGTAGCAGAGTATACAGGCGGCTCTGTGGGTAGCAGAGTATACAGGCGGCTCTGTGGTAGCAGAGTATACAGGCGGCTCTGTGGGTAGCAGAGTATACAGGCGGCTCTGTGGGTAGCAGAGTATACAGGCGGCTCTGTGGGTAGCAGAGTATACAGGCGGCTCTGTGGGTAGCAGAGTATAAGGCGGCTCTGTGGGTAGCAGAGTATAGAGGCGGCTCTGTGGGTAGCAGAGTATAGAGGCGGCTCTGTGGGTAGCAGAGTATACAGGCGGCTCTGTGGGTAGCAGAGTATAGAGGCGGCTCTGTGGGTAGCAGAGTATAGAGGCGGCTCTGTGGGTAGCAGAGTATAGAGGCGGCTCTGTGGGTAGCAGAGTATACAGGCGGCTCTGTGGGTAGCAGAGTATACAGGCGGCTCTGTGGGTAGCAGAGTATAGAGGCGGCTCTGTGGGTAGCAGAGTATACAGGCAGCTCTGTGGGTAGCAGAGTATACAGGCGGCTCTGTGGGTAGCAGAGTATAGAGGGCTCTGTGGGTAGCAGAGTATACAGAGCGGCTCTGTGGGTAGCAGAGTATACAGGCAGCTCTGTGGGTAGCAGAGTATACAGGCAGCTCTGTGGGTAGCAGAGTATACAGGCGCTCTGTGGGTAGCAGAGTATACAGGCGGCTCTGTGGGTAGCAGAGAAAAGCTCGTGGTAGCAGAGATACAGGCGTCTGTGGGTAGCAGAGTATACAGGCGGCTCTGTGGGTAGCAGAGTATACAGGCGCTCTGTGGGTAGCAGAGTATACGGGAGGCTCTGTGGGTAGCAGAGTATACAGGGGGCTCTGTGGGTAGCAGAGTATAGAGGCGGCTCTGTGGGTAGCAGAGTATACAGGCGGCTCTGTGGGTAGCAGAGTATACAGGGGCTCTGTGGGTAGCAGAGTATAAGGGGCTCTGTGGTAGCAGAGTATACAGGGGACTCGGAGGGTAGCAGAGTATAGAGGTGGCTCTGTGGGTAGCAGAGATAGAGGGGCTCTGTGTAGCAGAGTATAGATGTGCGGAGCTGGAGGGCGTGTAGCAGAGATGGGCTCGGAGCGGCTAATCAGCTTGGTGGCAGGTACGTGGCTGCGTGCTGGGGTTGATCGGTGCCCCAGTCACACGCCATTGTCCTCTGCGGCGGGGTGGGGGCTGCAGAGAGGGATCAGTCCCTCCTCTAAGGTCACATGTGTGACCTGAGGGGAAGGAGCGGATTGGGCACTCTGTGGTAAAGACAGGAAGGGCATCCGATTGGTCCAGGACGCTGAGTGCGAAATAGGCCTGATGCTTTTGCATCGGGAGTGCGGGTAAATGAACAGGTGCCATAGAAATAGCCACTCAATAGTACAGTTCTCTCTCCAGAAAGTACACTGCGGGATTAATATGGTGTATATGGTGGGTCAGTGGTTAGCACTGTATAGTGGGTCAGTGGTTAGCACTGTATACAGTGGGTCAGTGGTTAGGACTGTATACGGTGGCTCAGTGTTTAGCACTGTATAAGGTGGCTCAGTTGTTATCAGTGTATAAGGTGGCTCAGTGGTTAGCAGTGTATACGGTGGTTTAGTGGTTAGGCCAGCATATGGTGGGTCAGTGGTTAGCCCAGCATATGGTGGGTCAGTGGTTAGCACTGCATATGGTGGGGCAGTGGTTAGCACAGCATATGGTGGGGCAGTGGTTAGCAGAGTATATGGTGGGGCAGTGGTTAGCACTGTATATGGTGGGTCAGTGGTTAGCACAGTATACAGTGGCTCAGTGGTTAGCACTGTATATGGTTGGTTAGTGGTTAGCACAGTATACGGTGGCTTAGTGATTAGCACAGTATAGGGTTCAAATATGGTAAATGGAGAAGGAACTGGGCACTGACCTGCTTACAGTCTCTCGTGTCGTACAGCGGCGTAAGTGAAATACTGTTGCTCAGCTGAATTGTTAATCTTGCAAACAAAAAGTGAGGAGAGCAGCGGCACTCAGGAGATCTTTTTTACATACCGGCTTTATTGTGCTTTTTCAGGTTACATCTTAGGTGCTGGGCAGGGAGATGCAGGGGGAGCAACGGTCCGTTTCGCGGACTTCCGCTTCAACAGGCTCTTATAGGGTTGGTTAGTAGTTAGCAGAGTATACGCTGGCTTAGTGGTTAGCACTGTATATGCTGTATATGCTGGCTCAGTGGTTAGCACAGTATATGGTGGGTGAGTGGTTAGCACAGTATATGGTGCGTCAGTGATTAGCACAGTATACGGTGGCTCAGTGGTTAGCACAGTATATAGTGGGTCAGTGGTTAGCACAGGATATGATAGCTCTGTGGTTAGCAGTGTATATGGTGTCTTAGTGGTTAGCACTGTATATGCTGGCTCAGTGGCTAGCACAGTATATGGTGGATCAGTGTTTAGCAGAGTATATGGAGCAGTGGAGATAGCAGTGCGGTATGTGAGCGAATGCCATAGACTGCGAGAAAAAGAGCTATGATGCCATGGACTCTATAGCCTCCACATTGGATCTGCCCCCATCCACCTTTCCTATGCCATGGACTATAGCCCCCACCCTGGACTTGCCCCATCCACCTTCCCTATGCCATGGACTATAGCCCCCCCATCCTGGATCCATCCCATCCACCTTCCCTACAGCTCCTACCCAACATCCCTACAGTCCCTATCTCTATTCCCTTTATACAATTGCTTTGGCAAAACTGAGATGTATTTGGTCCTGCCAATAAAGCTTCTTTGAATCTTGAATCTTGAATCTTGAATCTTGTATATTGTGGGTCAGTGATTAGCAGAGTATATGGTGGGTCAGTGGTTAGCACAGTATACGCTGGCTCAGTGGTTAGCACACTATACGGTGGGTCAGTGGTTAGCACAGCATATGGTGGGTGAGTGGTTAGCACAGTATATGGTGGGTCAGTGGTTAGCACAGTATATGTGGAGTGGGGGTAGAGTGGAATGGGGCAGAGCGGAGGCAGAATGGAGTGGGGTAGAGTGGAGTGAGGCAGATGAAGGGTAGAATGTAGTGGAGCAGAGCAGGGGCAGAATGGAGTGGGGGCAGAGTGGAGTGAGGCAGAGTGGAGTGAGGCAGATGAGGGGTAGAATGTAGTGGGGACAGAGCAGAGGCAGAAATTGAGTGGGGGTAGAGTGGAGTGAGGCAGAATAGACTGAAGGAGATGAGGGGTAGAATGTAGTGGGGGCAGATTAGGGGCAGAATGTAGTGGGGGCAGAGCAGGGGTAGAATGTAGTGGGGACAGATTAGGGGCAGAATGGAGTGGGGGCAGAGCAGGGTAGAATGTAGTGGGGACAGAGCAGAGGCAGAAATGGAGTGGGGGCAGAGTGGAGTGAGGCAGAATAGACAGAAGCAGATCAGGGGTAGAATGTAGTGGGGGCAGACAGGGCCGGCTGCAGGTTTTTGTGGGCCCCGGGCGAAACAGTATCAGTGGGCCCCTTTAGCACAAACCATGATACATTAATATAATATAGAAGCTGCAGGCTGTGTATATATAATATAGAGGCTCGTGGGTGGGCTCTATATATAATATAGAGGCTGTTCAGGGCTATATATATAATATGGAGACTGGCGGGCTGTATATATAATATAGAGACTGCGGGTTGTATTTATTATTTGGAGGCTGTGCTGGCCTGTTTATAGTATTTGGAGGCTGTGCCAGGCTGTATATATTATTTGGAAGCTGTGGCAGCCCAGCACAGGCTCCATATTATATATACAGCACAGCCTCCAAATAATATATATATAGCCCATCGCAGCCTCCATATTATATATACAGCACAGCAGCAGGCTCCATATACCACAGCACACAGCTTCTATATACCCCAGCACACAGCCTTTGTATACCCCAGCAGCACAGCCTCTATATACCCCAGCACACAGCCTCTGTATACCCCAGCAGCACAGCCTCTGTATACCCAGCACACAGGCTCTATATACCCCAGCACACAGCCTTTGTATACCCCAGCACACAGCCTTTGTATACCCCAGCAGCACAGCCTCTGTATACCCCAGCACACAGCCTCTGTATACCCCAGCAGCACAGCCTCTGTATACCTCAGCACACAGCCTGTGTATATCCCAGCACACAGCCTCTGTATACCCCAGCAGCACAGCTTCTGTATACCCCAGCTCACAGCCTCTGTATACCCCAGCTCACAGCCTCTGTATACCCCAGCAGCACAGCCTCTGTATACCCCAGCTCACAGGCTCTGTATACCCCAGCAGATTAGGGGCAGAATGGACTAGGGGCAGAGCAGGGGTAGAATGTAGAGGGGTAGAATGTAGAGGGGCAGAATGCCCTCCCCCCCTCGGTGTTTCCCCTGGCCTGTATTTGGCCGTGCAGTGTGTTTGCTGCCCTTGCCCCCTCTGTGGCTTCTTACCCTTCTTGGGAGTAGTGATCGATGAATAGAGGGGCTGCAGTGCTGTGTGAGTCATGTGAATGATCACATGACTCTGACACCACCGAAGGTCCTTTAGACTTGGTGATCGTAGCAGAGAGATGCGTGTGACAGGGCAGCATGAGAGGTGAGGGGTGTATGACAGGAGAGGTGTGGGGGCAGCAGGAGAGGTGGGGGGTGTATGGGTGATAGGAGAGCTGCGGGGGCAGCAGGAGAGGTGTGGGGCAGCAGGCGAGGTGGGGGGTGTATGGCTGATAGGAGAGTTGCGGGGGCGGGTAGGCAGCGGAGACTGCTCGCGATGACGCTACGCGTCATCGCTCGCAGTGCCGCAAAGCATTTTGGGATTTGGCTACAGTGCCCGAATCCCAAACTGTCGTTTATATAAGTAGATGGAGAGGGGAGGGCAGACATTATCATGCATAGTTTTGTAAGGGACCTTTCACATCAGCGTTTTTGCTGAATCGTGGGAGATCCGGTAGATTTACCACATCTGCTGCGTAAAAGCCGACTTACAACAAGCCTTCAGCAAGCCCCCATTCATTCTCCATGGGACTTGCGGCAGGTGCGGCAAGTGCGGTATTGCCGAGATCCGGCAAATGCTGCACTTGCAGCAAGTCAAACAACAGCTGCAGTTTTTTGACGTGCCTCAAGTGCCGGATTTCCTGGATTGTGGCAAAAACTGCACTTGCTGTCCCTGCCGCAAGTCGCATAGAGAATGAATGGGGCTTGCCGCAAGTCGGCCGTTACGCCACAGATGTGGTAAATCTGCCGGATCTGCTGCGATTCAGCAAAAATGTTAATGTGAAAGCCGCCAAACAAGTGTTTTCCTTCATGTCAAAGGTTGATTTAGATCAATACAGCAGAGCTCTGCAGCATAATGTTCTCTCGTGGCTGCAGCTTGTCTCTCTGTGAGCAAAAAGTGAATGAAGAGCAGGAACTCTTTCCTCTCCAAGTTCTGAATGGGAAATATTACTGCAGCTTGCCTCCATCCCCAGCTACCATTGGATTGCAAGTTACAGGTAGGGCAAGCAAAACAGAAAACTATAAGACTGAAGGATATAAGTCCCATAATATTCAGAAATGGTGTTATTCCTCATGTACATAAACAGGACAGCTTTTTCTGAATAGCTACTTGAAATCACAGTTACCCTTTAACCCTTTCACCGCCCGGCGATTTTCTGTTTTTCGTTTTAGCTTTTTCCTCCCCTTCTTCTTTGAGCCATAACTTTTATATTTTTCCATCAATACATCCACATGGGGGTTTGTTTTTTGTGAAACAAGTTATACTTTTGAATGACATAACTAATTTTACTAAATAGTGTACTGGAAAATAGGAAATAAATTTCCAAGTGTGGTGAAATTGCAAAAAATAATTGCAATTTCCCATGTGTGTTTTATTTACCATGTTTCATTATATTGTATAAAGAAGGAAAGGAAAAGAAATGCATCGGCTTAGCAGTCTATTAGAGGAGTATCCAAGATTCCAGGTAAGACGGGTGCAGTGCACAGACGGAAATCCTAGGCCAACTCCCAAGTGCAATAAGTAACAAAAGAAGGAGAAGTTCAACTACGTCGCTATATGATAAAACTGACCTGTCAGTATGATTCTCCTGGTACAAGTTTGTAAATACCAAACATGTGTACTTTTACTTTTATCTAAGTGTTGGAAAAAAAATAGTTTGTCAAAAAAAAGAACTACGCTTTGTCCCCATTTTTGAGATGCGTAACATTCTCATTTTCCAAGACCCGGAGCTGTATGATGGCCTATTTTTCTGCATAGAAAAAAAGGCAGCATCCACTACGAGGTGATAGATTCAAAGCAGACACATAGCATAACGTCTGTATGATTGATAAAGACCAGTGCCTGGTCGAAATATCATACTATATTGATAGCAGAATAAATGGATTTCCTTTTTGAATCTATCACCTTGAATTGGACGCTGTCTCTGTGAGGTATTATTTCAGGTGAATAGACAAAAAGAAAATCCAGCTCACCCGGAGTATTTGCCGTCTCAGCAAGGAAGCACGGTATCCCACCACTGCTTGGTGTGTTGTAATCCAGAAGAAATGATGATCCAGCTTCCTAAGGTCAAATACAGAAAACAGAAAGTGCATAGAACATAATGTTAACGCTCAAATGAGCCTTGGAAGGTAAAATACAGTGATCATAGAAATAAAGCTCCCACGTTCTTAAATCAGCTGGTGTGCATGCAGAAAGAAAGAATGACAGAGTAAAAATAGCACAGTGGACTTAATTATATATCAGGTATAATTAACACATCTTAGAAACACCTATATGGTTAGGATCAGGCTCTGTGCTCCTCTAGTAACAGAGAGGCAAACATAACAGTGGAATGTATGGGGTTGAATAAGAAAATTACACCATTGTAAAGATTAGTAATGTATCATAAACTCACATCTGAGATTTAAACTGAAAGGTTGTATTCAAGCTGTATGTCCAAAAAGCCTCTCTATTGGGACAATTTCCTGACACCTCCCCTGACAAGTTTAGTTATTGTTTCAATGGCATAAATAAAATCGCCTGCTGTATTATGGCTATGTGCAGTAATAAAATCTAGGTTAACATTAGAAATGTTGAGGTTTGTTTTTTGTTTTTAGTTTACACAACTGTGGATTTTAGGCTGCGTTCACACATTGCGTATTTTGCTGCGCTTTTATACGTGCCTTTTCAAAATACGCAATGTGTTTTGTGTCTGCCAGCAAGTGAATGGGAAATTCACTTTGCGTGCAGACAGTGCGTAAAAATACACAGTGCGTTTTCAGGGAGAAAGCGAAGCTGCGTAAAGAATTGAGATGTCAATTCTTTATGCAGCTGCTCCTGCGTTTTCCCTGTGATGTCACAGATGGGAGGAAGATCCTGCTTCCTCCTCCCCTCTGTGACATGTATGGACCGCCCATTGGTTTCACAGTGTATTAATATACACTGCGAAATCTAAATTAAACAAAAGCAAGTATATGAAAAATAAAAAAATGAATACTTTACCTGTCGACGCCTTTTCACGGTGTTCGGTGTCGTTCCAAGTGAGATGTCTTCTGCCAGGACTGTGGTGACGTCAGAGGGGCGTTCCGGGCACTCGCGGTCATGTGGTACATTATCACATGACCACGAGCAGCCAATCAGCACGGGAACGCCCCTCTGAGTCACCACAGGTCCTGGCAGAAGACATTCACTTGGAACCGGACACTGACACCGGAAAAGGCGTCAGACAGGTGAAGTATTCATTCTTTTTTATTTTTCATACACTTGCTTTAGTTTAATTTAGATTTCGCAGTGTATATTAATACACTGTGAAATCTAATGGGGCTGTCACAGAGGGGAGGAGGAAGCAGGATTCTTCCTCCCCTCTGTGACATCACTGCGCTTCCTGGGGTAAAGAAAGCGCAGTGTGTGAAAGCCCCTGCGTATTTTTGCTGCACTTTTTTGCGCGGCCGAAAAAGCAGCAAAAAGCGCGCACAAAAAAGCGCAGCAAAATATGCAATGTGTGAACGCAGCCTTAGATTGCATATATTGCACTAAATAATATAAACAGTAAATTCTGAGTTACATTTTAAAAATTCATTGATTAGGAATTGGTTGTTTTCATCATTCTCACTGAAGGTTTTAGTTCTTTTTGCAAATAAACATGGTTTACACAGTAAGTGTCCACATTTGTAGAAACCTTTTACTGCTAACCAGGTCTGGGATTTATTGTGTACGTTCTAGTTTCTAAAGACTGGGCGATAAAAACCTGCCCAAGGTGGGAGCTTTTCTGGATACAATTCTGACATTTTTCAAAATGTATCATGCCTCAAAATATGTAAATTATGTTTCACAATTTCTGAGATGGCTTTGAAATAATAAGGTAAAATAAGAGTGAGTTTCATTTTCGTGTTTTTTTTATTTTCAAAACCTTGTTTTCAGGTAAATGATACTGATATTTTGCATTTGAAAAAGAGATCTATCTTTTTTTCCTACAATTTAAATAACACGATCAAGGGACTATCTGGGATATTTTCTATTTTTTTAGTCTGGCAATAATTTTATCTTTCTCCATGTTAAATGATGCCACATCATTACAATAATGTCTGGCTCTAGTTATTTCCCCTACAGGGATCGCTTTTTTTTTTTTCTGAGAAAATATAAATTAAAGTTTTGTCATAACAAAGAAATTTCAGCAAGTCACATTAAGCCCATAGTGTCTCAAATTAAGATAAATCCAATATATCAAAACTTACAGGGATCACTTTAATAGTGTGCATGGGGTGGAAGTTATCCACATGCAATATAACGTTGCCAGCAGTAAGTTTCCTGTAGGTTTTGATATTAACTAAATTGGAGTGCCACTAAGTTCCAAGTCAGAAAAGTTAATTTTATGGGGACGAAAAAAACTTGTGACATGCAAATTAAACTGATTGTCATTGTCGGAATTCAGGAAAGATGGTATACTAGATTTAGGAGAGTCCCAAATAAATGACTATGGTACAGAGGTAAGTATGCGATTCATTGGTTTAGCGCACGAATACAGAATCCAGGCACAGATTATCCTTTTAGTAGTACTTCTTTATCTAACAAAGTGGCTCTCATAACATGTTTCAACGGGTCACCACCTTCATCAGGTGAGACAATTAATGACTATGCCATCAATATACCTGGCATACCATCTTCTAGCCCCAGGAAAAGAATTGGCAATGTTATAAGTAAAACATTCTTCCCAACATGACATGACAAGGTTTATCAAGGATGGTGAGAACTTGGCACCCATTGTCCACCTCTCTTCTGCCAAAAATCTTTTTTGTCAAACATGAAGTAATTATGTGCTAACGAAAAGGATAATGTGAATTATATGAAACTATGAAGGTCTGTAGTATATGTACTGTACCTAACCCTGCTGTTCTGCTCGGGTCTACTATACACTTATAATGTTCCATTCATTTTGACCTGGACCTATTAAAGTCTTGAATTTTAGCTAACTTAAGTGTTTTATTTGAACCTCTGTTGGATTATTATACTGTATGGAACATGGTTGTTCATAAAGAAATGAAAAATATAATCAAAAACTTCAAATTCGGTCATTTTTGACCAAACAGAACAGCAGGGTGATGGTGATCTTGTAAATACCCTAGGATATGTTTAACCAGTGGCTGTAAGGCTGAATCTAGCTATTCTCCAAGATGCTCTCCCATCATTCCTATGCCAAAAAGAATTAGATGGATCTGCAAGGGAATAGTACTCTTATGAGTTTTAGGAAGATAATGGAGGCTTGCAATTGTGGGGTTCTCGACAATGATAAAATCAGATTGTTTTTTGTTAAAGGTTCCTAAAGAGACACAATTCTCTATTACCTTGCAGATATTTTTTTTTAAATTGGCGTCCGATCACTGGGTAGAGGTAAAGACACATCAGGGTCACTCAACAAAGCACTGACAGAAGAGACATAATTCTCCCAATTTAGAACTACCACTATCCCCCCATTATCTGATATTTTAATGGCAATGTCCATTCTTTGTTTTAAATTTGATAGAGCAACTGGTTTGACTCAAGATAAAATTGGATAAAATTTAGGTCGAATTAGTTGATATTGTAGAACATCAATGTATAGGTCTTAGCACAATACTTTATATTTCTTTATGTCATTTTTCTTGATTTTGTGACAGATTAGTCTACTGTTTGTAATGTTACATGCTGAAACGTCAATAAATATTGATTCACCAAGAAAAATTGGACAAATGTTCAGTTGTTATCTGAAGATTCTTTTCATCTCTCAATATTTTCCTGGAACCAGTCGATCAGCAGAGTTCTGGTGGATAAAAATGTAGATTTTTAGTAGGAAAAGAATTAATGGTATTAGGCTGGCTTCACACCACGGCATGATCAGCCCTGACCCGATTTTGCACTAATGCAGCCCCGTGGGGCCGTATGGAGCCAGATGACAGCTATTTGCCATCCCGTTTCCATCTGTCCGGGAGGATCCGGGAGAATTCAGATTTTTCTCCCAGACACAAAAACATTGCTTGCAGTGTTTTTGTGTCCAGGGAAAAAATCGTCACAAATTCAATCCTCCCAGATCCGGCGCCCCCTAATATAGGGGTCTATGGCGCTGGATCGCGCCGGATCCAACATAAAATCGGATCCAGGAGCCGGACACTGGGTGCTGGAGTTTAGCAGCGAGTGCTGCTAAACTTCAGCATCGGGAGCTGTCCCCTGCAGAGATTTCAGGACCGCAGCTAGCACCCCGCTAGCCGCGATCTTGAAATGTCAGCAGCTGCAATATAAGGAATCCGGCTGCAAACCAGACCGGAGGGCATATTTGCCCTCCGGTTCTGTTTCAATATCAGGTCTGGGGCTGTCTGGTTTACACCGGACAGGCCCGGACCTGATCTTCCCATGGTGTGAAGCCAGCCTTAGTGTCCTGTGTCTTGTTGGCCAATTCACTTAGAAAGCCATGTAGATGTGGCACAGCTGATTGTTCTTCAAAACATTTTCCTTTAAATTCATTAGCACACATATACGAATGATCAGACAGTGCAGATTCTTCATCAGACCAAAAATGTTTCATTATGGTTAGGTGTACAAATGTACAAATTTCTTAATGTCTTTCATAACAGAACAAACATCCAGTTTAAAATGTGATCCTCATGACAGGAGACTGGTTTCCTTGGAGCTCAGAGGGGTAGAAGGAAGATTTATGACACTGTGTCATGCGACTCTTGCTCCTCAGCCGTCTCCCCACTGAGGGATCTTCGTTTTGAGTGCTTCTTGCCCTCCATCCCCTTTTCTGTCTTTTGATTTATGGTGATTTTTCTGTTTTTACAATACTGACTTTGTGGTTTATTAGATGTATAGCCATTTTCCTTTGGGTCCATATCTGAAATGTCAGTATCAGAAGATGAAGAAGTGACTTGGACATTCCTAGGACTTCTGGGATTAAATGGATGCCTTTTAGGTCTTTTTAGAATAGATTTAGGAGACCTCAGCATTTTTCCCATCATCCCCATTTGTAAACTTGGGCTTTCATGTAATCAAATTAATTTCTATGAAATTTGGATTTTTTTCAGGGAAGGAATCTGTACCTCCAAAGCTTGTATCTTGGTTTTCATGTTTTTATTAAAATTATCCAATGTTTCAAGATCCATGGATTTCTTAGTCGTTTCCCTGTTCTCTATGATTTTATCCTGTATGTTTGTAATTCCCAAATTCTCATATTTACCGTACTAATTAATTACATTAAGTTTATTGAACAGTCTGATAAAATCAAGTTTCATTCCTGAACAAAAGTGTCTGAATAGACAGTAGTTGAAATTCTTTTCAGACGAAGGCTCCTTGGTATCATATTACCGTATATACTCGCGTATAAGCCGACCCGTGTATAAGCCGACCCCCCTACTTTTGTCCTCAAAACCTTGAAAAACCTATTGACTCGTGTATAAGCCGAGTCCCGAGTACAGAATACAGGACTCGGATTGTAAACTCGCTTAGAATCGCTCAGACTAGCTCAGAATCGCTCAGAAATGCTCAGAATCGCTAAGACTCGCTCTCAGAATCGCTATGACTCACTCAGAATCGCTATGACTCACTCAGAATCGCTCGGAATTGCTCAGAATCGCTAAGACCCTCTCGGAATAGCTCAGACTCGCTCGGAATCGCTAAGACCCTCTCGGAATAGCTCAGACTCGCTCGGAATCGCTAAGACCCGCTCGGAATAGCTCAGACTCGCTACTGACAGCAGGTATCCGAGGTCCCTAATACAGTGACTCGCGTATAAGCCGAGGGGGTGACTTTTCAGCCCGATTTTTGGGCTGAAAAACTCGGCTTATACGCGAGTATATACGGTAGTTTTCATATAAAAGTGCACAAGGATCACAATAATATATCAAATAACAGTCCTGCATGGGAACAGAAAAATCCTGATTGATAGACAAAAATAAAATCCAGCTCACTCAGGCTAAGTGCCGATCAGGTGTGTGCTCCGTTTGGATTCAATGCATTTTTTCAGGTACAAAAACACTTAAAAATGCAGTAACATGCATGCATTTTTGCACACATAGACTTGTATAGGAAAACGCATGAAAACGCGGTAAAAACGCATTGCAAAATGCGCTTGCATTTGAACGCATGCGTTTTTAACCAGCACACTGGGAAACGTTTCTTGTGTGCTGGGTAAAAACGCATGTAATCAAACGCAACCGCATTTTGTATTGTGTTTTTACCGCATTTGCATGCGTTTTCCCATTCAAATCTATGGGTGCAAAAACGCATGCATTTTACTGCGCTTTTATGCGTTTTTGTACCTGAAAAAATGCATTGCATCCAAATGGAGCACACACCTGATGTGCACTTATCCTAACTGATCTTTCGACTTGCATCCCTGTTGGGTAAAATGCCCTTTTTCTACAATCCTTAGGAGTGTTATGAGCCCTTTTCCTTTTCTGCAACTTGAGATGAAGTTTTATTATTGTACCATATTTGAGTAGATGTTTTTATTGCTTATTATTACATTTTATTGGAAGTTTGTAACTTTGATATTTACATTTTTTTTTATTGCGTTATGTATTTACTGATCAGATTATTTTTGTTTAGATTTTGCTATATCAGGTATTTCAGGTCTTGATATCAAATGTGTTTTTTGGGGTTTTTTTTTAATAGTTTTATTCTCAATGGCACAAAAAGGGGGTGATTTGAACTTTTATGTGTTTTTTATATTTTTTAAAAACATTTTTTCACTTTTCATTATTTTATACAGCAGAAATGATCATCTCAAGTGAACGGTGGCGCTCAGCCGGTGTTCACAGGAAGTAAGGAACTACATTATGACAGTGACAGGGGTCATCTTCTGCTCCCTCATTGTCATTGTAACACATCGGCACTCCGTGATCACGTCATGGGGTCGCTGATGGTGTCAGGGAACAGGGAACGGGGTGATCCCTGCCGGCTTGAGTTAGATTGCATTGTCTGAGTTTGACAGCATGATCTAACAAGTTAACATGCATGGGTGGGAGATCTGCCTGCACCTGTTAGTTGCAAATGTCAGCTGATCTGCAAGGAATGATAAGATCTCAGTATAGGTGCGTCCTAGGACGTAAAGTGGTTAACCGTTCACCAACATCTGCATTACATGCATGATACAAGTCGGTAGCAGATGTATGGAGCGGGCTCACTCTACAGAAGCCTGCCTAACACCTTCCAGATAATGGCTTTGATGCACAGCTAGGCCGTACATCTAACAGTCCCAGGTGGAGCAGAGCTAGCCCAAATCTGTTTAATGCCTTTGTTATATTTATATTCTTAACCACTAAACGGCCTAAGGTACCAACGTTTTATATGCTCCCTAAGGTTCATAAATGCCTCATAGAACCACCTGGTAGGCCCATCATATCGGGGATTGATGGTCTATTTGAGAGACCATGCATTTATCTAGATCACTTCCTACAACCAATAGTGTGTGGATTGAAGTCCTATGTACGGGACTCTTCACACATTTTGGAGCATCTGCAGAAGTTGGAGATCCCTGATGGTGCACTACTTGTTACAATGGACATTGAGTCACTATATACCAACATTAGGCATGACCTAGGGATAGCAGCAGTGGCGTATTTCCTTGATAAAAAATCTACTGGGAATAGGTTGAGGGACTCATTCATCTTGGATCTACTCAAGTTGGTACTTGAACGTAATTACTTTGCCTTTGACAGAACGTTTTTCAATCAGGCCTCTGGGACCGCTATGGGGGCGCGGTGCGCGCCTTCATATGCAGGAATTTTTTTAGGTTGGTGGGAGGAAACCCATGTGTACCGTCTGGAGACCTTTAAAACACACGTGTGGAAGTGGTTTCGTTATATTGATGACCTGCTTTTTGTTTGGACAGGCACCAGGGAGGAGTGTGAGCTCTTCATTACCGCGCTTAATTCGAACATTTGGAACATCAAATTGACTGCTGATCTGTCCATCAATACGGTGAACTTTCTAGATTTGAAATTGATAAAGGAAGGAAATAAGCTGCATTCAACCTTGTTTCGGAAACCAACTGCCACAAATGGACTTCTGCACTTCTCGAGCTTCCATCCGGACCACTTGCGTAGGAGCATACCCACAGGTCAGTTCCTAAGGGTCCGTCGGAATTGTAGTACTGAGATGGAATTTTTGACACAAGCACGAGGACTAACGGACCGCTTCCTGGCACGGGGGTATCCTAAAAAAGTTGTCTCTAGGGCCTTTGAATCTTCTAAGAAACGTAAGAGGGAGGATCTGTTTTTGCATAGGCCCAGAGATAGCAATAGGGCTATATATATCACGACCCCATATAACAACTGCTGGACGGACCTTAAACATGTTCTTGATGTGAATTGGGATATACTGACACAGGACACCAGGATACGCCCATTTTTGGAAGAGAAACCGCGACTTGTGGCTAAAAGGGCTCCCAACCTGAGAGATCAACTGGCACATAGCCACTTTATGAGACCAGTAATTAGGACTGGGAGGGGATTTCGCATAAAGGGGTCGTATCCTTGTGGGGGATGCACTGTGTGCCCTTTTATGGTGTCTTCTGAGTCAATTCACATTGATCGTTTTCCGTTTCAACTGCATTCTAGGAAGTTCTACAATTGTCTATCCAGGAATGTGGTGTATGGGCTGATTTGTGGTTGTGACAAAGTCTATGTGGGACAGACCACGCAGCAATTGAGGAGACGGGTGCAGCATCATATCTCAACCATCAACACGGCCAGGAGTGATCTAGAGAACATTAATGGTAAGCCCTTGACATCAGTCGCAAAACATTTTTTGACTGAACATCGTGGAAATCCATCCAGTTTGAGAGTACTGGTTTTTGATGATGTCAGTGGTAGCATTCGAGGAGGAAATATCACCCGACAACTCTTACAACTTGAATCTCGGTACATTTTTGATCTAAGGACAGTGGCCCCGGATGGCCTCAATGAAGATCTGCTTTACACTGGTTTTTTCAAACAAACGTGAATTTTGATTGTGTGATCTTAGTAACTGTCTGTATTTTAAATTTTTTAACAGGTCCATTTGAAGACTTCGATATAATGGCTATAATTGGGGCCCCTGTGGAGGAGGATGGAGGAGAGAATAATGACATAAAACTGGGGCATTCGGCCACTCAATATACAGGACATCTCTGGATCTGATTTTTCTTCACTGAACATTCCCCCATTTGTTCTGTATTTCCTTCTTCATGCTGATTTCTTGTTTATGTATATTTTATTGTTGTGCTTGCATGGGGCAATATCATTAAGCAGGATCCTGCAAGGTTTGCCAGTGACCTTTGTTCACTGGCAACCTATTTTGTGACTATATGGTATTGACCATATTACCCTCAGTATAATTATAATGATAATGCTGTGCATACTTTTATTATTGTTTTCTGGTTTTTTTTTTTTTTTTCTCTCCTTCTGATTAAGATAATGGGGAACATATGGGGGCTGTTTATGATACAGACAGTTAGTCTTAACAATTGTTCCAATATTCACCAGTAGGGGGCCAGCGGTCCTGCAGCTTTGCTTATGGGAGCTCAGCCTGCTTGCTATTTGCACACAGAGATGCACAGGAGGAATTGAGCATTTTTCATGGCAACCAGTATTAAATGCCTTTCTGATCCCTTTTCACTATGTTAGGATCAGTTTTTTACTTCTATTGGCTAAAATACTCGTTTGTATGGTTGCTATGGAGATAGCTTCATTACATTGGCTGGGTGATGACCTGTATAGACGTCGCTGAGCTATGACATGGCTGCACATGTGCAGTAGCACTCCCAGAGATCCAAGATGGCTGCGCCCAGTACAGGGACAAGGTAATGGCTCTGATTTGCAGCATCAGTGCTAATAAGCATTACAGGTGCTATAGATTTATTATAATTATTACTAATGATCTGGGTATATAACAGACTGCACAGGGCACCATTGGCACTTACCTCTCTTTCCCCTGAGGAAGTCCTAGGCGGACGACACGCGTTGGGTCGGGTCCTCGGTTAGCTGGTGGCTGGGTATGTGATCATAGTGATTATATTGTATATACCTGAGGGTTGAGTTGGCTGGCAGATTACTCTGTATCCTTGGCCCTTATGCAGGACATTTTAGAGGGTGTACAAGACCTTACTGGTCTTCCTATATGGTGAAGCTTGGAGGGTTTGGCCCTGACCATAGCTGCAAGGGTGCAGTGTAATTACAGTTAATAGGGCACTATTTGCCATAACTGTAATGTAATTTGATTGCAAATTGCATTTGAGACATTTGTTTAGATCTGCCAGCAAATTACATTGTACTACACTCTGACTCGGTATTATTGCCTATTGCTTAGTAACCTGTACATACCTTTTGCACACCAGCTTTGTAACACCTTTTTTGGTTTTAATTGTTTTTAAATTAAGAGGTGGTCAGTGGTGTTTTGTGGTTTTCTATTGAGTTTTTTATATTAATAAAGATTGATTATAGTGATCATCCCTGCTGCTATGTTCTTTTTCTTTAATTGCTGCATTTTGTGGGTATGGCATTCAATGCCTTCATCAGTACCAGGTGATGCAAGAGCAGGGCACCCATGGGTTGCTATAACAGCAATGGGTCTATTGACGATCCCTGTACCTGTCACCATGGAGCACAGTTGAAACACAGCCTCTGGAATGGGAAAGGGTTAAACAACTGCATCAAAAGTCAATATATGAAAAATGCACCTATATAAAAAGTATAAGCACTATAAGGTTTTCTGACAGCAATGGACATATTGTTGGTGCAACCTGTGCAACCGCACAAGGGCCCAGGAATTAAAGAGGCACATTTCTACCTCCAAAGCAGGCATAATTATGAATTATGAAGAACCATTGGACAAAAAAGGGCCGATATATTGTTATTGCACAGGAGCCTTCTATCTGTCTGTGTCTGGGTCTTCAGTGTTTCTTCTTTTTCCCATTCTTACACAAGTCTAAGCAGGCATATATTAGAAAAATGGGCGTAATGCTTTTTTTAAATAAAACAAAAAAAAAAAAAAAAAAAAAATATATATATATATATATATATATATGCAAATCAGGGAACATATATACCAGTTTGAGGGACATATATACAAGGAAGGGAAACATCTATATCTGGAAGGGACCCAGGATGAGTGACATATATAACAGGATGGGTGACACATATAACAGGATGGGGGCCATATGTATCAGGATGGGCCCCAGAATGGAGGACATATATACTAGAATGAGGTACATATATACCTGGAAGGGGCTCAGGGTAAGGGACATTAGGACAGGATGGGGGTATTAATACATAATAGAGGGAGGGCAACATATATGTCTTTATGGGATTTAGAAATCTACAAGGGCCCATACAGCTGACCAACATGCAGGGCGGTGAGAATGGGGGAGCGGTGTCCAGATCTAAATCTTGCACCAGACCTATCAGACTCTAGATTATAATCTTTATCAAACAAAAATGGATGTATATTGAGCAGCTACCTTGGTAGAATACAGGGGTTGGATTTATAGTGTTGGGTATTTTACATAATACAGTCAAAATAATGGAAGATGTCACTTATGCAACAAGACAAAAGAAGAGGGGGGGGGACAAGAGGCGCAATAGTGCCCTTATCACTAGACACTAGCTTGTGTTAAGGTGAGAAAAGTGAAACACTCACCTGTTCCAGTTGTGAGACCCACAACTGGTTTGTAGACCTGTTTGGATAAATATCCTGATGGCTGCTGCTGGACTTCCACCGGTCTCACAAACGTGAAGACGAAACCAGAAGCTTAGGGAAGAGAGGTGTACCACAGTCCGCGCTGCCAAGTTCACTCACATCAAAGAAAACGAGTGGACGATGTCCAGTTCAATCCTTCTTTATTCTCCTACGCGTTTCGGCGCCTAGCCTGGCACCTTCATCAGGGATCCCTTCTACTTATGCAACAAGAACATACTTCAAGTCACATCACTCTTGGATTGCTATGAATTCACCATCTAAATCCCCTATCTCATGTATGCATAGAAAGTAGTAGTAGATATTAAAGTAAACTGAAATATTATCAAAATATTGCTGAAATGATCAATGCAAATAAATGTTTTGTTTCTGGTTTCAGGAAAGAATGGAATGCCATTGATTCATTCCTAGTCCTCACTGTCATCATCCTCTTCACTCTAAATATAACCTGTCTCATCATCGTATATAGGAAATTAAACCGGAAAATAGGTAAAATAACTGAGCATTATATTTTTGTTTAACAATTGTTAATATAAATTAGCAGAATTAGATCTTACACTTTTTTCCACCTCCTATCTCACATTGACATGTTTAGTGGCATGTAAAAGTCTGTACATCCCTGGTCAGAATTACTGTTATTGTGAACAGTTAGGCATAAAATGATCTCTAAAAGACATAACGTTAAAGATGACACATTTCTTTTGTATTTTCGGCAACATTTTTTAAAAATGTTTATCTTTTACATTTTCAAATTACCAAAAAAGGAATATGAGCCAATGCAAAAGTTTGGGCACCTTGCATGGTTAGTACCTGTGAAATTAACCCCTAAAGGGGAGGAACAACGATCATACGGTCATTTGTATGAAAATATAAATTTTTATTATTCAAAGATTAAGCGGTACAGGGGGTGAGAGTAAGGTAGAAGATCAGCAATGATACAATTAGATTTCAAAATATTATACAGTATGCATACTTCAGATATACAAAAATAGTCATAATTTATCAATCAAGAGTATGCATATATCTATTTAAGGTAACGAACCACCTAGATGTTTTTTATAAAAATGATGATGTCAGAAATCCTTTACATTTTTCATGCAGTGTGTATTATATATCTCCATAGCATTATGGTATATATGGATTTTTTATATAATAAATATTACAGAAAAAATTGGGTCAAGATGGCATATAGTGTCCTGCATGAAACCTCAGTCATTCCCATATAAGTATAGCTAGAGGATATCTGCATATAATTAGATGATATCCACTGTATCTAAATTATATACAATATAATCGCTTGTCCAGGCAACAATTATACTGCCTCTCAAAGTTCTCAAAGAGAAGGTGTTAAATTATCACAAGCATGGGAATATCTATATATTATCTGTAAATAACCTCACAGTTTAAAAAGGAGGATACCTATCATGTATAGAGGCACACAGTTACCTCCACAACGTGCAGCTGCATAGCTTACGTGCAATCAGTGACATGCACTGCACAAGGGAGGGAGACACCTATGCCTATAGCATTGCTCAGTCTCTCAGTATGAATGTAACCCACCTAGTGATAAGCCACAGGCTCCAATACACACTGCGGTTGCAAGGAGATCAATATACAGTTATTACATCATGGTTCAGTACCTGTTTAGATTGGCAATCGTATCATACATGCGCCCTTATGCGCATTTCGGATTTCTCCTTCGTCTGAGGCCTCGTTACCTTAAATAGATATATGCATACTCTTGATTGATAAATTATGACTATTTTTGTATATCTGAAGTATGCATACTGTATAATATTTTGAAATCTAATTGTATCATTGCTGATCTTCTACCTTACTCTCACCCCCTGTACCGCTTAATCTTTGAATAATAAAAATTTATATTTTCATACAAATGACCGTATGATCGTTGTTCCTCCCCTTTAGGGGTTAATTTCAATAATAATTTTGTGCGATCGGTCATGTTTGATTATATGTCATTATATTTTCCAGGATTATTAATATATGGTTATGCATTATCGATGGTATGGTATAGCCAGCCATAATGTACTGGATTCAAAAACTGTGGTGGTTTCTAATTATATGGTTAGTACCTGGTAGCACCCCCTTTGGCAAGTATCAGCTTTTAAATGCTTTTTTTTAGCCAGACAAGAGACTTTTGATTCTTGTTTGAGGGATTTTCATTCTTATTTGGAAAAGTCTTCCAGTTCAGTGAGCTTCCTAGGTTGTCTAGTATGCATTGCTCTCGGCTGCGCTAGGATTCCTAGGTTGTCTAGCCACAAATTTTCAATAATGTTCAGATCAGGGGATAGTGAGGGCCATTGTTTTCCGGGTGCAGTCTGATAAACACCAACACAGACAATGGAGAAGATTCTTACATGTAAGAAAAGCAGATCACAGTAACTTAAGGGGGAGTCACACGCGTCAATGTCGTCAGCGAGATGATCGCTGAAGACATTGACGGCTGATCGCTGGTGAGCTGTCACACAGACAGACTCACCAGCGATCAATTGACCAGAAACATCGTGGAAACGATTTAAATATCGTTTCCACGATGTCTTGCTCCCGCTGCCAGCCTGCTGGAAGCGGGAGCAGGCTGGTCTCCAAGGTAAACTGCGGGTATCTAGGCAGCGCGCGCTGCCTAGATACCCGATGTATACCTTAGTTACCAGCCTCCTCCGCTCACCGGCTGGTATCTAAGGTACACAGCGGGTAACTAGGGACCCTAGTTACCCGCTGTGTACCTTAGATACCAGCCGGTGAGCGGAGGAGGCTGGTAACTAAGATACACGTCGGGTATCTAGGCAGCGCGCGCTGCCTAGATACCCGCAGTTTACCTTGGATACCAGCTCCCAGCGCTTGTGAGAGGCGCTGGGAGCTGGAATATCGCTACTCCCGGTGTCACACGCAGCGATGCTGCGTGTCCACCGGGCGACAATCGCCAGGTTTTAGAGCAGGTTCTAAAACCTGGCGATCATCAACCAGCGATTTATCGCTGGTTGATTCAGTATGTCACACGCGTCAATATCGCTGCAACGTCACGTGCAGCCGAGATCGTGCAGGCGATATTGACGTGTGTGACTCCCCCTTAACACTGGGCTCAAAATTCTGATGACTCGTTCTGGCTGTCATACACTTCTAATTTATTCGGTAATATAGAAACAACTAGCATGAAGTACACAACAACCCAAATAATATGTGAAAATAGAGATGTCCAAAAATATAGCAGTACAAAAGCAAGTGTATTAAATACAATACACTAACAGCAATCTCTAAGGCTGATTTCACATTAGCATTCAGTACGCTTGCGTCTGGTGCGCAGACGCAAACGCATTACCGAATGCATACATCATGAGGCAGACACAGCGTGGAGTCTCTGCATGTGTTCAAAGAGAAATGTCCATTGGAATGCATTGTAAAATTGCCCTGCCCAGACAGAGAAACACACATCATAAGCGGTTGGAAGGAGAGATAGAGAGAGAGACGCTGCAGTGACTTCCGGATACAGGTGCGGCTCCATTAAGCTCTATGCATTGTTTGTGTGCTTCAGGATGCTTGCGAAGGAAGCAATCATCCTCAGATGCACAAAAATGTAAGCTTGATGCGTTCCCCTGTGCGTGGTGCAAATCGTACTCCCGCACCCCACTGTGTAGTGGGTATCCAGGGAACACAGCGGGTTGCTAGGGGCCACGTTCGCCGCTATGCAGCCTGCGTGAAGACTGCATGCAGGCTGCGTAGTGAGGAAAATATTCAAAGTTTTCTGCAAACAATGCAGGGAACTTAAGGCCCCGTCACACATGTCAATGTCGCCAGCGATCTGATCGCTGGCGACATTGACGGCTGATCGCTGGTGAGCTGTCACACAGGCAGACTCACCAGTGATCAGTAAACCAGTGACATCGTGGAAATTATTTAAATATCGTTTCCACGATGTCTTGCTCCCGCTGCTAGGCTGCGGTAAGCAGGAGCAGGCTGGTATCCATGGTAAACTGTGGGTATCTAGGCAACTGCCTAGATATCCAATGTATACCTTGGTTACCAGCCTTCTCCACTCACTGGCTGGTATCCAAGGTACACAGCGGGTAACTAGGGTCCCTACTTACCCGCTGTGTACCTTGAATACCACCCGGTGAGGAGAAGGCTGGTAACCAAGGTAATCGGGTATCTAGGCGCGCGCTGCCTAGATACCCGCAGTTAACATGGATACCAGCTCCCAGCGCTTGTTGAGAGGCGCTGGGAGCTGGCTGATCGTGCGTCTCCCGGTGTCACACGCAGCTTCGGGCGACCATCGCCAGGTTTTCGGTCCTGTCCGAAAACCTGGCGACCATCAACCAACGATTTATTGATATACCATGTCACACACATCAATATCGCTGCAACGTTACGTGCAGCAGCAACATTGACAGCGATATTGACGCGTGTGATGGCCCCTTTAGAATCATACAAGTGTGACCCTAGCCTTAACGATATGGGCACACTTCAAAGTTAGAGAGTCGGCAATTGACGTACCAGTACGACATATGTTGGGAGGGAGTTAAGACTGGTGTGTGCAATGCAAGTCTTAATGAATTGGGCTCATTCTGTTTGTATGTAAATCTTAAAATCAAACACTTTTTATGGAGCTTCAGTATATTGACAAATATAGGTGGACACTGTTAGAGTGGTTTCACACAAGGTGATTGTGTTTTAGCATGTTTCCTGGAATTTTGCTGAAGAAAAGACAATAAGAAAACATGAAGCACTTTGCAAACAGCCCAAAACTGCATGTCTTAAGTATGGCAATTTTTTCATAGGTATACACACATGATAAACACGTCAATATGAAAGACAACAAAAAAGGGTTTTAAAAACATGGAATTTGAGGCAAAAAACAGTGTGACGGAGACTAAAAGTTCAGTCTTCTATTAATAGTGACAATTGTGGATTAAAAATTGAATTGTTCTGTTATTTCATCTTTGTGGAATAAAGCCTCAAATATCTGTTTTTCACTTACTTTTTCGATCCATGTTTTTCAGATATAGAACACATACCGATTGTAGTCTATGGGGCTGTTCAAATGTCCATAGTTTTTTGTGGATTAAGTAATTCAGATAAAAAAATAATAGACATATCTGTTTTTGATCCCGATCACAAATCAAAATCACTTATTCAAGTCTATGGATTTGTGGAAATCAGACGTTAGGTAGATGACATCCATGTGCAGTTGTTTTTAATATTGCAATAAATAGGAGCTTTGCAAAACAAATTTTAGCATACTAGAAAATCACTGATAAAATACTTATGGTAAAAACTGACCCACTGACCAAACACTGATGAAAGTCTGATCCAAAACACTGATGAAATTTGGACCGTTCCTTGTTGCGTAAGTGAAAAACAAACGTCTGAATGAGGCCCTAACTCTGTTCTTCTTTCTCAATCATATTTGAAGATGCTCATGTTTGTCCAAAGTGTTCCAACAAACCTGAACCAAAGGAGATGATGTGTATCCCCACCAGAGATTCACATTTAGGCATAACTCCATTAATTCAAGCAGAGGTGATTTCAACTGTCTTAAGGTTGATTTGCATTTCTTCACTTGCATTTTTTTGTCCTGGTTGTAATCTGCCAAAATCCTGAAACCTCCTGATCCCTATACTTAAAATGGGGCTGCAGGTACATGTGGTGGTATCAGGATTATACCTGATCCTACCACATCAGGTTTTTTTTACCTACTCCCCAGATGCATGGGTTAGCGTTTTTGGTGTTTGCCTAAAATTCTGATGCATCCGGATGCATTCCAATGCGGAAACAAATATAATATATTTCAATGGTGTCCATTCAGACTCGTTGTACCACACTGAGCATGCTTAAACTTTCTTTTCTGCTCCTCTCCTCCCTTCCCCTCCTGATCTCCGGATCATGCATGCGTTTGCAGACTCAAGACCGCATGCAAATGTCCCCTTCATGAGCCACATCTGGGTGCACTGCAGGTTCATGTTTCATGGATATCAGTAGAGTTGAATGTCCATTTCTGAACTGCAAACACGGATCAGAATAGAATATGCTCTAAATCTTACGGATCTCACACATGGATTCATGTTTTTTAGAGATGTGTGTATACAGTACATCCATGAGACTCTATGAATATGTGTGATGTCTGAGGTAAAAAAGGACAGTCCACAGGCGAGTCACATGGATGTGTGAAGCTAGACCTGTAGGGGGGTGACCAATGTCCCACCCCCCACCCAGGAAGTCCTCCCTGAAGGCATAATCATCATTTTATATTACATTTATATATTTATTATTATTATTATTATTAATTATAAGAATAATAATAATTTTATATAACTATGTGTGTGTAATGCACTTGAAACTGTTGAAGTATTTATGGCTCTACTAGGTGTCACCTCCCTTGGCTCCTGATAGTGGGTCTCAGCGGGACAGTGTAGGTTGACAAGGGTTCCTGTGCAAAGGGAGGGGTGAGTGCTTAGAGAATGAAATGGTAGTTAGGCAGTCTAGAGAATAAGCCAGGTGGAGTAGGCTACAGCGAGCAATGTGAGAAAAGGCAAGAGATGATATAGCCAGCTGGGAAAAGGGACTACTTTCTTACTGAAGAGAAAACAGTGATGTTAGTGTCTGGCAGTACTAGTCAAGAAAGGCCTTTGAGAAAGTGGGATTGGACAGCTTCAGGTGTTTTCCTGTCAGGGGCAGGGGCTGTCAGGCGTCTCATTATGACTGCTAGATGAGATGATTAATGCTGCAAGCATCTTTGGGGGATCTTTCAAGTGTTCCACACGGAACCTCAAACATCCCCTTAGTGGTTAGGTTCTAGCATGTCGTTGATCCATTCCCTAACCCTGTGACAGCCTCTTAAGGTATACAAAAAAAAATGCAAAGTACCTCTGTAAAGAGGAATAAGGACTGTGTATCAGAAAGATGGACAATACTGTTTTCTGCAAAAGCGTATGTTGTAACCTGCGAACGTAAAGTTAAGTAAGATGACTCCTAGTGTGGCTTCGCTTTTGCACGCAAGCACCCAGTATTTTTACTATTGTAATTGTGGTGCATCCTTTCTATTTTCTGTAAGACTCCTTATGTGGTGACTTGATTGTGCAACACCTTCCCCCACTGATGATAAAGAAAGAGCATGAGGCCTTTGGCATGGATGAAGCAGGTATGAAAGCCCCACTTCCCACACACCCTTCTATACAATTTCCTGTGGAGGTAGCCAGGGCGGCTGAGAAAACTTCAAGCCTCATGCCCATGACTATGGCTTTCCCTGGCCCCTCTTACAGGCCTCAGAATAATTGTTTCTGTGTTTTTTAGGTAACAGTAAGAATGAAGACACAGACAATTCCGATACTGAAGAAAAGCTTAACCATTCAAGGCCACAAGTAATATATTATGTTTATATCATAATAAGAACTGCTATTTCTAAGGGCTGGCTCATTACAGTTTGTGCTGACATATCACAAGGATGTGCCACCAATGTTTCATTGGCAGGGTATTACCGTATATACTCGCGTATAAGCCGAGTTTTTCAGCCCAAAAATTGGGCTGAAAAGTCCCCCCTCGGCTTATACGCGAGTCATATATATTACGCCCCCCCCCATCGGTATACAGGCCCCCCCCATCGGTATACAGGGCCCCCCCTTGCTGCCGCAAACCTGTAAAGTAATACATCATTATACTTATCCCTGTCGTCGCCGCCACCGCCATCGCACTCCTCCGGCTTCATCCAGCTTCTTATGGCTTCCTCCGGTGGGCTCAGGCAATGACGTCATTGTCTGTGCGCCAGAGGAGGAAGCCGGAAGAAGCCGGATGAAGCTGGAGGAGCGCGATGGCGGCGGCGGCTACGACAGGGATAAGTATAATGATGTATTACTTTACAGGTTTGCGGCAGCAAGGGGGAAGTCCTGTATACCGGGGGGGGGGGTGGGCGCTGTATATACCACTGGGGCTGCTGCTGTATACTACCACTAGGACTGCTGCTGCTGTATATACCACTCGGGCTGCTGCTGTATACTACCACTGGGTTGCTGCTGTATACTACCACTGGGGCTGCTGCTGTATATACCACTGGGGCTGCTGCTGTATACTACCACTGGGGCTGCTGCTGCATACTACCACTGGGGCTGCTGCTGTATACTACCACTGGGGCTGCTGCTGTATATACCACTGGGGAGGCTGCTGTATACCACACTGCTGGGGGCTGTATACCTGTGCTGGGGTCCACCCTCGGCTTATACACAAGTCAATAGGTTTTCCCAGGTTTTGGGGGCAAAAGTAGGGGGGGTTGGCTTATACACGAGTATATACGGTAACTGTGCCCATTGCCAGCCCTAATGTAAATTTACTATGAACAGTGCTAAGAAATCGTGAGGACACTTTTGTCTGTATTTGTTGCTTCTGCTCTTCCTTTTGAGTACAGTATTATAAACAGCTAGAGTGTCTTCAGGGGAAATGGTGTATCAGTGTCCGCGCTGCTGAAATCCCAAGAAAACGATCCGGAAACCATATGTAGGTTGCATCAATATTTCATTTATTCCTTTTCCTACGCGTTTCGGCACTGTCCTAGTGCCTTCCTCAGGGATATCTAGAACAGTGCCGAAACGCGTAGGAAAAGGAATAAATGGAATATTGATGCAACTTACATATGGTTTCCGGATCGTTTTCTTGGGATTTCAGCAGCGCGGACACCATTTCCCCTGAAGTAACGTCTGGATGGTTCCCACGTGCATGTGGAAGGTGAAAGTCCTGCAGCAGCTGCATTTAATGCTAAATGCTTTTACACCAGTTGTGGGTCTCACAACTGTGCTAGGTGAGTGAATTCATACCCACCGCATACATTAGTGTCACTAGTGATAGGGCACTACTGCGCCTCTTGTTCCCCCCCTATTTTTTACTTTGAAACAGCTATAGTGGGGAAAATAAGTATTTGATACACTGCCGATTTTACAAGTATTCCCACCTAGAAAGAATGACGAGGCCTGTAATTGTTATCACAGGTACACTTCAACTGTGAGGAACAGAATCTAAAAAAAATCCAGAAAACCACATTTTATCACTGTTACATAAATAATTTGCATTTTATTGCATGAAAAAAGTATTTCATCACCTACCAACCAGCAAGAATTCTAGTTCTCACATACCTGTAAGTTTTTCTTTAAGAAGCCCTCCTATTCTGCATTAATTACATCTATTTATGCTCATATTAGTATAATAGATACCTGTCCACACACTTAATAAATCCTATTCCAACCTCTCCACCAGGGCCAAGATCAGATAGCTGTCTAAGGACACCAGGCTCCAAATTGTAGACCTGTACAAGGCTGGAATGGACTACAAAACAATATGCAAACTGCTTGCTGAGAAGTCAACTGTTGCCATAATTATTAGAAAATGGAAGAAACACAAAATGCCTGTCAATCTTCATTGATCTGGGGCACCATGCAAGATCTCGCCTCGTGGGGTAAGGATAATTCTGAGAAAGGTCAGGAATCAGCCCAGGGCTACAAGGGAGGATCTGGTCAATGACCTGAAGAGAATTCAGAACACAGCCTCAAAGATTACTGTTAGTAACCAGGCCCTTTTCAATTTCACCAATGACCTTCTGGATGATCCAGAGGAGGCATGGGAGAAGATCATTGGTTAAATGAGCCCAAAATAAAACTTTTTAGTATCAACACCACTCAGCGTGTTTGGAGGAAGAAGAAGGAAAGGCATGAGTACAACCCCGAGAACACCGTTCCAACCATGAGGCATGAAGGTGGAAACATCATACTATGGGAATGCTTTTGTGCAAAGGAGACGGGACGAAAGCAATGTATTGAAGGGTGGATGGATGGGTCACATATCGCAAGATTTCGGCCAACAACCTACTTCACTCAGTAAAAGCATTGAAAATGGGTTGTGGCTGGCGCTTCTACCATATCAATGACCTGAAATACACAGAAAGGGCAACTAAGGAGTGGCTCCGTAAGAAGTAATTTAATGTTCTGGAGTGGCCTAATCAGTCTCTACACCTGAACCCAGTATAAATTCTTTGAAGGGAGCTGAAACTCAATGTTGACCAGCGACAGCCCCAAAACATGAAACATCTGGACAAGATCTCTATGGAAGAGTGGACCAAAATCCCTGCTGCATTGTGTGCAAACTTGGACAAGAACTAAAGGAAAAATATGACTTCTGTAATTGCACACAAAGGTTTCTGTTCTGAATACTTTGTTTTTCGATTGTATCAAATACTTATTTCATGCAATAAGATGCAAATTAATTATGTAAAAATCATATAATGTGATTTTCTGGATTTCTATTTTAGATTCTGTCTCTTACAGTTGAAGTGTACCTACGATAAATAATTCAGACCTCTCCATTCTTTGTCGGTGGGAAAACTTGCAAAATTGGCAGTATATGAAATATTTATTTTCCCGACAGTATTATAAAGTTTTAGTTTTTAGGGGGGAGGGACCCCCAAAAACTAAAACCTACGAACATCAAGGCACTAGAGCACAGGTGCACTTGGGACCTCCTAGCAGCAAGACCACTGTGGGTACCCCCATACCCTTACCTCCTGAGTGGGTAAACCAGCATGCTCCACTGTAACAAACTATAAAAAGTATTATAAAGTTGGGTTCAAAAGTTTACATACCCCGGCAAATTTTTTGCTTTCTTGGCCTTTTTTCAGAGAATATGGATCATAACACAAAAAGGTTTTTTCCACTCATGATTAGTGGTTGGGTGAAGCCATTTATTTTCAAACTACTGTGTTTTCTGTTTTTAAATCCTAATGATAAGCAAAAACATCTAAATGACCTTGATCAAAACTTCATGTACCCCAGTTCTTAATACCATGTATTGACCCCTCTAACATCAATGACAGCTTGAAGTCTTTTGGGGTAGTTATGGATGAGGCTCTTTATTTTCTCAGATAGTAAAGCTTCCCATTCTTCTTGGCAAAAAGCCTCCAATTCCTAGGCTTTCTTGCATAAACTGTGCGCTTCAGTTCTTCTCAGAGTGGCTCAATGATATTGAGGTCAGAAGACTGAGATGGCCACTCCATAGTCTTCATTTTGGTTTGCTGTAGCAAATGACAGGTCGACTTGGCCTTGTGTTTTGGATCGTTGTCATGTTGGAAAGTGCAAGTATGTCCCATGCGCACCAACTATGTCCCATGGCCACCTTCCAGGCTGATAAGTGCAAATTTACCTCCAGTATCTATTATATAATTGCCTAGAATTCTACTTCCGGACAAAAGCCAACTTCCGTGGCTTTGTCCGGAGGTAAATGTCCGGAGATAAATGTCCGGAGATAAGTGACGTCACCAGCGTCACCAGCATCATCTACACCCACTCAGGGTGGACCAAGATGGCGGCCCTAAGCGGAGCGGACCTCAGGAAGATCCGCTGCGCTTACGGCCGAGCTCCGCCGGACAGAGTGGGCGCGAGGTAGCCGGGAGCCCACCTCGACTCCCGGCTACTTCTCGCCGGCGGAGCGAGCCGGGGATCTCCATGCCAGGATATCCGCGGCTCAGCTCTGGGGAGCCAGCCGGGATTGCCCGGTACCGCCGCCGCCATTCTGATTGGTCGCGGAGCGACGCGCGCGCCATGTTTCAAAATCTAAGAAGTAAAAAAAAAATTTTTAAGATGGAGCCATGTTTCGCGGCGTTCTCTCATTGGTCGCCGCCAGGCGCGAGCGACCAATGAGAAAAGTGGGGCGGGGCACGGCGCCATATTTGAAATCCAGCGGGAACTTTGGATTTTCAAATATGGAGCCGTGCCCTGCCCCACTCTTCTCATTGGTCGCTCGCACCTGGCGGCGACCAATGAGAAGAGCGCCACGAAAAACGCCGCCATCTTAAAATTTTTTTTTTTTACCTTCTTAGATTTTGAAACATGGCGCCGTGCCGCGGCTTGAATCTGATTGGTCAGGTCGCTTGCGAGCGACCAATCAGAATGGCGGCGGTGGTACCGGCCAAAACCCGGCTGGCTCGCGGCTCCCCGGAGCTGAGCCGCGGATATGCCCGGCACGGAGATCCCCGGCTCGCTCCGCCGGCGCGAGGTAGCCTGGAGCCGACCTCGGCTCCCGGCTACCCACGCCCGCTCCACTATTCTGATTGGTCCCGGTTCAGCGCGCCGACCAATCAGAATAGCGGCGCGCGCTATGCCTCCATATTTAAATACACTGAGTACAGTGTATTTGAAGTATGGCGCCATACTGCGCGCCGCTATTCTGATTGGTCGGCGCGCTGAACCCGGCGACCAATCAGAATAGCGGTGCGCTGTATGGCGCCATACTTCAAATACACTGTACTCAGTGTATTTCAAATATGGTGGCATAGCGCGCCGCTATTCTGATTGGTTGGCGCGCTGAACGGGCGACCAATCAGAATAGCGGCGCGCTCAATGCCGCCATATTTGAAATACACTGTAGTCAGTGTATTTGAAGTATGGCACCATACAGCGCGCCGCTATTCTGATTGGTCGCCCGTTCAGCGCTGGCGCTGACCACTCTGCCCACGGCACTGGCTGACCACTCTGCCCACGGCGCTGCGCTGACCACTCTGCCCACAGCGCTGCGCTGACCACGCTGCCCACAGCGCTGCGCTGACCACTCTGCCCATGGCGCTGCACTGACCACTCTGCCCAGGCGCTGCGCTGACCATGCTGCCTACGGCGCTGCGCTGCCACGCTGACTACGGCGTCTGCGCTGACCATGCTGCCCACGGCGCTGCGCTGACCACTCTGCCCATGGCGCTGCGCTGCCCACTCTCCCACGACTGGTGACCATCTGCCACCGCCTGCTGCTAACCACTGCCACCTGCACTCACTGCTAACCACTGAGCCACGCACTCACTGCTAACCACTGAGCCACCACACTCACTGCTAACCACTGAGCCACTGCACTCACTGCTAACCACTGAGCCACCCACTCACTGCTAACCACTGAGCCACCGCACCATGCTAACCACTGAGCCACCGCCCACTGCTAACCACTAGCCACCGCCCAGTGCTAACCACTGAGCCACGCGCAGTGCTAACCACTGAGCCACTGCCAGTGCTAACCACTGAGCCACCGCGCAGTGCTAACGACTGAGCCACCGCGCAGTGCTAACCACTGAGCCACCATATACAGTGCTAACCACTGAGCCCCCAATACATCTTAACACTGGCACAGACAGTGCTAACCACTGAGCCACCATATACAGTGCTAACCACTGAGCCACCATATACAGTGCTAACCACTGAACCACCTGTATACACACAATTCATTTCACGCACTCCGCTAACTATTAGTAAATAAACTATATATGCATTCTAGACTACCGATTCTTTAGAATCGGGCCACCATCTAGTTTGTTTATAATGTGCTGCATTTATCTGTCCTTCAACTTTGACCAAGTTTCCTGTGCCTTTGTAGCTCACACATCCCCACATCATCAGAGATCCACCTCCATTGCTTTACAGTAGGAATGGTATTGACTCACCGTGGCTGGGCTCCGGGGGACAGGCGTTTTCTTCTTCCTCCTTGTCACGGATGGACCGCGCCAGCCGGTAGTGGGGCCCGGTGGTACAGATCAAATAAAGACGGGCGTTAGTGGAACAGTTTAGGGGTTAAATTGTTTCGTGGCGTCACCTATGAGAGTTCCGGTAACTGTACCGGCGACTGCGGGGTCTCCGGGGGATGGAATGCAGCAAGATGGAACGCTCCCCACAGGCTGAGCGATGATCCCCGGAGCCAGGAGCTGTACAAGATGTTCTGAGGCAGCTGCGGTTACCTTAATGCGCGGAAAGATACAGTTCATAAGAAAGCACGGACACTGGAAGTCTCTGTAACGGGTTCTTTACTGTAACCAGCAGGCAGTACATGGCATACAGTGACGGGTAGTGGACCGGGTGGACTCAGCAATGACCAGTGTTTCTCAGAGATCCGCGGTGTTCCTCCATTCTAACTAAACTTGTGTTGGCGTTGTCGCCCAGGAATGCCAGATTGGGTACAAGGAGGCTGCTTCAATGCCCTACCCAGGGTATATACTTCTGGGTGTTTTGGGGAGCCTTGGGTCCTTTTGGGGGGTACACCACTGGCTAGACGACTGTGTGTGGCTGGTGGTGGGGTGCTCCTGTAAAGTGGTCCCTCCACTCCTCTGGTTCGCATAGAAGCGGTAAACGACTCCTAGCTTCGGTACCAGCAAACCGTCTGTAGATGGCACGGGATGTTTTTGGACCCGCATGTAGATGCCCGTTGATCGGTTGTCAAGGCACCGGGAATAATGGCGCTCAACCGGGGTGATGGCCAGGGGGCTGCACGGGACTGTGCAGGCCCCCTCTCCTAGGTTGCAGAGCTCGAGATTCTTGCTTCTTCTCCTACGTTGTTATTTTCCCTTCTCCTCACACTCTACCACTACACTCCGCCCACCAGGACCTGATTCGTCCTCTATACTGATGATGCATGTAGGGTATGGATCTCTGAGTTAACTGTATCATTGCTTAGTCAGAGAATATTGCTGCTGCTGTCTTGGCTGCAATACCCTCCTGTGACGCACTCGTTGCGGGGCGCCACACTCCCCCTTGGTGAAATACACTTGTCCCCAAGTGTCGTGCTACCCAAACATTACAGAGAGATTTTATATTTTATAACCGGCAATAAAAATACACTTTTATTAATAACAGGTGTGCATTTTACTTAGGACGTTGCAAGTAAAAGAAAAACAGGTTAACACTTTGCGCGGACACGGCGGGCAGTCGGCTGTCCTTAATATGAATTCAGGCTGTAGCCGCCAGGTCACACAGTCAGTGATTAAACGGTGTGAGGTAGCAACCGGGGAACCCGCTTGCATAACGACAAAACACGTGTTTATAAGTTTAACCAATGTGTACCCGTTTATTTTTCACATATAATAACATAACCCGGGTAGCATGTTGGACACATATCACATTGACAATTGACATAAATACATCATACATTACATAGAACATTGCACATATACATTCACAATAACCCGGGACCTGTAACCACGACTCTCTCCCCATTGGAGCTCTAACACCTGCTTCCGGGGTAGCTACGGCCTCCGGCCTACTTACACATCTTACAGTACATTTATAATAAATACATTTGTTATACTTCGACGATGACCCCTCCGGGATCATCACAGGGATTGAGCAACCTGAGTACCGGGTATGTCATGTATCCCCAAGGGGCTCCTTCCTGGACGTATCTCCGCCTACGTCCCGGTCAGAGTCCACCTGGTTCAACCATGGTGTCCCCCCTCTAGGAGCCCTTTTAACCCCTGCTTCTGACCTTCGTTACATACGCCTCAATGGGCCCTGTGGGTCCCAATGGCGGTACCTGCCGCCCGGCTTTAGTCACCCAGCTTGATGACATAACATTACCCCGTAGTCAGGATTCCTGCCTGACCGGGCCTTACATACCATGTGTGATCCATCATTCAAACGTCCATGGATCACATACATTTCTTCCACACGCTCACAGACCATCATCCATGGACTGTGGCTCCTCCATGGCCCATTACAGGGACTGGCAAACCAAAGTACACAGGAACCTCATCCGTTACCTACTAGGAGCCCTATTACCCCTGTGTCTGGCACCACAGGCACACCCACACCATTAGAGGCCGTGGTTGAGGGACGGGTACCCTCTGCAAGCAGCAGGGCAAGCCTCCCTCTCGTCCCACAGGGACGGAACGCCTCCAACATCATCCATACTGGCTGGGTCACTTTCTCCCCACATTATTATACAATGTTCTTACATAGGTCATCATCTTACATTCAGGGCAATTGCCTAAGCCCCTACATACATCAACGGGTCCTTTACCGACTGCCTAGTCGGACCCAATAGCGGTTATGCCCGCCTGGCATTACTCACACACAGCTCACTCCGTTACACGGGAACCGCTGTCTTACCGGGCACGGATCCGGGTCTCGCTACCTGTGTCACGGGTCCACCAAGCGTCCCCCAAGGCTCCTTTCCCGGACGTGGTTCACCCCACGCCCGGACCAGTCTCCACCGGGTTCAGCCACGGCTTCCCCACCAGGTGCTATCACAACCGCGGACCTTGGCACCGGCATGGAGCTAGCATGCTCCCTTCATTCACACAGCCTCTGGACTGCTCTGCACTTGGCTGGTCTCAGCACGATCTCCAGTCCCTCACACAGACTGGCTCTGCTCAGCTCTCAGGCTGGTAATCAGCCCGCATCCTCTCAGGCTGATGTCTAGCTGAGCATGAATCTCTCAATCACTCAGCTGGCTGCATCTTGTCATGCCAGCCACTCCTACATGGACACACCCCCTTAGCTGCCGGTAATCAGCCTTTCACACAGCTCAGGTTAACTCCCTGTGTTCCGGGTTGTCAGCACTCAGCCCTTACATCCCTTTCCTCATGGACTCCTCGATCTTATGAGCCACTCAGTAGTAACATGAAACCCTGTGTCTCAAGTTGGTTCACAGTGTTATCACAGTCAAACCGGCCAGTGTGCACAGGATCATACCTTGATCCTGCATGTGATGCGCCCCGGCCATGAGGATCATGCCGGCGGTGCCTCACAACGGAAACAGAGTCACTGATGAAGTTCAAGCAAGTGAGTCACTTATGCGGGGAGCTATGGCGTACCCGTATGGCAAACCACCCATCATGACAAGCGTGTCGCTCATAGGTGATGATATTGCCCTATATAAGGAACGATTGGGATGTCCTCTGGGCAAATGAGACTCCACTTCTCGGCGCCCCACAAACACCTCTCCACATACCCTCTCCTCCCTCACAAACCCCCACCCAGTAGATAAATTGAAGGTGGTAACTCTACCTTCCTTGCGGAACTCCGCAGGCGACGAGTCGCGGCATGGACCTCCATGTTGGCGCGTTCACGGGCTCGCCAATCCTCTCTGCGGCACAGACGTATATCTTCGTCCGTACGGCATGGGGTGTGGATGTAGCTGCTGTGATGTGTGGGTTGCTGAGAAGCTTGTGCTTGGCGGAAAGTCTGGATAGGCACCCAGTTAAACGGCACAGGGGAAGGCGCTGCGACCGCACCCGACCAGTGAATCCGAGCTGGCTGCTCGGCCAGAGGTTCCTCGATGTCTCCCTAAGCGAAACCGGTGTAGAGGTCCTCAGCGATGCTGCGGGTCTCGTCATCGTCATCATCCTCCTCTCCCTCGACGATCACATTGGGCTGCTCGGCTGTTGGAGATGCTGGAACGGGATCTTCCGGACAACGGGGTGGTGGTGCTGCGGATACTTCCACAGGGTCATCCTGCAGGGCTTCCAGGCTGCCTGCCTCTTCATCTGTTACTGCTGGCAGTAGTGTTTCCATCCCGGTGACCAGGTAGACCTCCGGATTTGCAGAGGAGGCCTCCGGTTCTTGGGGGAAACAGGTGTCAGTCTCTGGAGTAGTAGAGAAACTGGCTGTGGGTTCCTCAATAGGAACCAGGTGACTATTGGCTTCTTCAGGGGAGCTGGTTGAAGGCTCCGGCTCTGGAATCGGTTCGGCAGCGGTCTTAAGCGCTTGAACGGGGTGGATTGAGGTCTCCTTTAGGATGACGCAGTCTATTGGCTCCGGTGAAGACGCAGGGCAGGTGCTGGGTGTCGGCGAGGCGGTGAAACTGGAGATGTCGTCCGGTCCTGGAGTGGTTATACCCGAGCGGCTCTGCTGCATTGCACGATGTAGTCTGCTGCCCAAGCTCACGCTCTAACTACGGATCGTCCACTCAACTGTTTCCATGAGCCGCACCCTGAGGTCTTGCAGAGCCTCCTGCCAAAAGTCGGGGCTGTCGTCAATGGTTAAGACAGGACCTGGACCGGGGTGGCCTTTGGCTGCTCTGGTCTCGGCTTCCACCTGTTGCATAAGGTCATGAAGTCTCAAGCTGGCCATCTTTGTAGGCCGTTGATCGGTTGTCAAGGCACTGGGAATAATGGCGCTCAACCGGGGTGATAGCCAGGGGGCTGCACGGGACTGTGCAGGCCCCCTCTCCTAGGTTGCAGAGCTCAAGATTCTTGCTCCTTCTCCTACGTTGTTATTTTCCCTTCTCCTCACACTCTACCACTACACTCCGCCCACCAGGACCTGATTGGTCCTCTATACTGATGATGCATGTAGGGTATGGATCTCTGAGTTAACTGTATCATTGCTTAGTCAGAGAATATTGCTGCTGCTGTCTTGGCTGCAATACCCTCCTGTGACGCACTCGTTGTGGGGCGCCACAGTATTCCTTTCATCATAGGCTTTGATGACACCTAACCAAATGTAACATTTATGATTGTGGCCAAAAAGTTCAATTTTGGTCTCATCCCTCCAAATTACCATGTTCCAGAAGTTTGGAGGCTTGTCTCTGTGCTGTTTGGCGTACTATACTTTTTGGCATTTGCGCAGTAAAGGCTTTCTTCTGACGGCTTGACCATGCTGCCCATTTTTCTTTAACTGCCTCCTTATTGTGCATCTTGAAACAGCCACACTGCTAGTTTTCAGTGATTTCTGTATTTCAGCTGGTGTTATTTGTGGGTTTTTCTTTCCATCCCAAACAATTTTCCTGGCAGTTGTGGCCAAAATGTTTGTTGGTCTACCTGATTGTGATTTGGTTTTTACAGAGCCCCTGATTTTCCATTTGTTAATCACAGTTTGATCACTGCTGACTGGCATTATCAATTCGTAGGATATCTTTTTTGTATGCGTTTCCTATTTTATACAGTTGAACTATCTTTTCCAGTAGATACGTTGACAATTCTTTTGCTTTCCCATGACTCACAATCCAAAAATGTCAGTGGTTGGATGAAAGATGCAAGAGTCTGTCTGGATCCCAGAAACTCACTCATCTTTTATGCACACACACTGATTACAAGAAACAGGCCACAGGTGAGGATGTTACCTTTATTAGCCATTCAAACCAATTTGTGTCAACTTCTGTGCATGTTATCAGGCCAAAATCACCAGGGTATGTGAACTTTTGATCAGGGTCATTTGGATGTTTTTGATTGTCATTATGACTTTAAACATTTTGAGCATGATTATAATATGGGGGCACCTGGTGAGGGGCTGCAGGAATGGTTTTAAACCACTACTTTATTAGAATCAAAGTTTGAAGTGCTGTCGACCTTTACCGGCAGAGTGGGACTTCTACGCATAGAACTGTCAAAAGCAGGCGTAGGCGCAAGATCTACACAACTTCTGACAGTTCGCTATGCACAGAAATTTCAAAAGCTCCTATGCCACTTTTGACAGTTCTGTGCAGAAGTGGCGTAGAAGTCTCGCTCCGCCGGCAAAGGCCAAAAGGCCTTCAAACATTGATTCTAATGAAGTAGTAGTTTAAAATCACTCCTGCAGCCCCTCTCCTGTGCCCTCATATTATTATCATGGTCAAAATACATTTTATTACCATTTTCACACATTAACATAGGGCACAAGCCCTTCTTGGGAGGTGAGGGTCTAGCCGAGGGCGAGATAGAGATGGGGAATTCATGCAATTGGTGTAGGTGCTTATTTTGGTCACACTAATAATGCACTATTTCCGCTGCAAGAAATCCAGCAGCATTGGGACCGGCCTGCAGCATTTGCTTTCACTTTGCTTACAATTTTCGCTGTTGTAGATTTAGGACAGATCTTCAGCCTATCTGCACTACATTTACAGCAAAATCCGCGATATAAACACATCGTGGGCACATAGCCTTAAATGCCCAATTAACATTTTATATTGTCTACTTAGTGCCCCTTAAAATTAATGTTTTTTGAGTCTCCCTTAGCAATTAATAATGCCCTGAGCACTTTAACAAATATAAAAAATATTAATGCCCTCTGATTCCCTTCTCATGTAGTAATGTACAGAAATAATGTCCTGAGTCTCCAAGATATAATTATTATTCAAGTTCCCCATACAATACTACTGTCCTCTGAGTCCCCTCTTCATATACTGACAATGCCCCCAGGAATTCAGCCACAATAAAATTAAGTGTGATAGAAAATTTGAGAAAAAAAATAATAAAAAAAAATACAGCCCCCTTACACACAATATGAGGTTCCAAAGCACACCACATAGTATGATTATGAAGTGATCACATCCCCTTACACACAGTATAATGGCTGCACTGCTCCCACATTGTAGCCTCCAAACAGTATGATGGCCCCCGCATAGTATGATTATCCTCCACATAGAATATGATCTCTCTCATAGCTTTCCACTGATGATGGCCCCAAAGCCTCCCACAGATACTGCATCATAAGATAAAAAATAAATACACTATATACTCACCAAACCTTGGATCCTGGAGAATCTGCCAGCACAGTCAGCTTTAAGATACATGTTAATGATGTTATCATGCCACGTCTGCTACATGTTTCTGCTGTTCTGTAGAGCACAATAGGGGAACAATGCATCTCTATTCTACTTAAGTTTACCTGTATCGGCATGCTATAACTATAGGCATGGGCCGCACCGTTTAAGGGGGCTCGGGGAGACAGCCCTCTTTCTTGATATAATAATTTACATTCATATCTGACAATACCTTATTGGAGTGCAATATAATGAGGAGCCAGGTGACTTTCATAAGACTTCAAGTGTTGTATACTCTATTGAGGTTTTATTGTGTTCATCTATCTGCAGACGATCACCTATACAACAGTCCACTTCAACAACAAAAAACAAATTTCGGATTATGAGAACATTGTTGAAACTCCAGATTATGTAAATGTTGACCTTAAAGGCACAAATGGAAATAAGAAAATGAAGAAAAAAGTGACATCTGTAGATTACACAACGATTGTTCCAATGCCAGATCCCTTCAGAAGAGCATCTCACCCAGCACAACCTTCGCCGATTCTTCCTCATCATAAAATGCTACGATACAAAACTATTACCCTGATACTATTTACCACGACATGCCAGTTTTGAAGTGGGGATCAACAGAACAGATATTTTCCTGTTCCTTTTATTCAAACTAAATCTCTATAATCATCAACTTCAATTGCATATAACTGTTTATTTTAGCATCCATTGAGTTTATTTATTGCCAGTTATTGATTTGGATTGCCAAGTCGCATCTTTCAAGTATCTGAATAAGAATGACCCAAAGATCCTATTTAATATCCATATCCAAATATTAGTGATCTCCTATTGTAAAGCTAAATAAAATAAACAGAATATCTTTAAAGAAAGCTTTAGGCTAGGAAGATCATCTCTCTATTTTTAGCCTATTCGCTTGCTCCTGAAATGTATGCTACCAGATGGGGAATGCACACAGTTGACAGTTGACTATTTAACACTGTCAGTATTGTATCACATTATATCATGTTATCACTTATCATGTTGTGCTTGAATAAACATCATGATAATTCAATCCAACCAAATATAATGGGTAAGAGATAGAACTTGTTCTGAATCCTATTATAAAAATTACAGACCTCCTCATTCTTTCTAGGTGGGAAACTTGCAAAATCGTCAGTGTATGAAATACCTATTTTCTCCACTGTAGATGCGGCACATGACAGTCATAAAAAGAGTACTACTGTAGATGGTGAGCAGCTGGGAGGCTGGAGAGATGAGCAATGTGTATTAGGGTTTTTTCATTTGTTTTATCATTTGCCGACCTTCTACAGTTCAGTAAATTTGTGGCCAGCTGGCCGCCACTTTGCTAATTTCACATGGAGAATACAGATTTTTGTCAAAATCCAGTAGAGTTTAATTCTACTTGAATAAATTTGCTCATTTGTAATGTTAACCCTCCACCATGCTATCCATAACAAAAAACTATTTTGACTGGAGTCACACTTCAATAATGAACCCATTACAACTTTCATGCAAATTCAACTTAAAGGGAACCTGTCACCTAGTTTATGCCACCAAACCTATCACTACCTATGTGTGGCACATCCCTAGCCATCCCTATAAGGGATAATTGTGGAAAAAAAGCGATTGCTAACTAACATTTTTCCCCGATTCTGAGGTGTTTCTTGATGTGTGGGTGACGTGTGGGTGGTCTCTTCGGGTCCATTCTCTCTCTCACTCCTTAGTATCATGCCACGGGGGGCATGATAATTCATTCAGAAGAGCGTTCTTGGATTTTCAAACTCAGTGGGCGTCATTTCCGATCTGGTTCATTGTGGGTGATTATCAGGTGTACGGGCCGGCTTCGGAATGCACACTGCACATGCTCTAAGCCGGCAACTCTACCCAATATACCCTCATACTGTGCAGTATTGGAAATGACACGCAGTGGCCTCAAACCCGGAGGGAACCACCCACCAGATTTGAAGCTCCAAGAGCTTCAAATCAAATCAATAATTCTGAATGAATTATCTCGCCCACCAGGGTATGATACCAAGGAGTGAGGGGGGAGAATTTACCCGGAGAGACCGCCCACTTGTCGCCCACAGCTCCCACACACGTCTAGGAATGCCCTCAGAATGGGGGAAAAATGTAAGTTATCAATCCCTTTTTTTCCACATTAATACTTCACATTTTAGTAAGACAGGGATGATTAGGGATGTATTAGGACAACCCATTTTCAATCAGTATGTTTCCCACTTATAAAACGATAAAACGTATTTCCACCTGCAGTGCCAGTGTGGCACCCCAGAGTCCAATTGCCACAGTGACAATGCCTCCCTGTGAGGGGTGATGTCCCCATGCCAGGTAATACTCAGCATGCAACACAATTCCAACTCCAGGCCAGAAAGGGGAACTCTAGAACCCGGCTTCAGAGGAGCTGCTCTCTCTGCAGGTGAGTATAAGTGTTATTACTTTACAAGGGAGAAACATACTGATTGAGAAGGGATGTCCGAGTACTGGACAGCCCCTTTCAAAACAAATTATTAAAAATGATTAGATTAAATTATTAAATTAAAATGTAATGAGTAATATTTGGCCAGTTAAAGACAAAAGAAACAAGAATACAAATACTTTCAGTTTATTGGTTTTATTTTGGGGTATTCACTCACAAAGATGTTTTTAATAATATAAATCATTCATTTTGTTACTCTATTAACCATATGTGTGCAATATATAGTGCCCTATATAAGAGTGCAATAGAATAAGGAATACATTGTATTAAAGCTAGCTATACATTTAGCATATAGAATATCCCACACACTACACTGATGAGGGGCAGGTACCCCGAAACGCATCGTCTGTAGTTTGGGGTTCTGATCTGGCACAAATCCCTTAGTTATATTAAAAGCTTGTAGGAAAGCGATTATGACTTTGAGGAAGCTGCTTAAATGTGGCAGTGGAGTTTCTCAACTTCCTTAGTGAAGTGCAAATTTGCATATATGCATATATCTGAGAGGAGGGAAGTGGCTTACAATCTCCTCACCTACTTCGCTGTCTCCATAAGGTTGATAGCAAGTTCCCAGACCTTGTCTTAGCCCACTCACTCTGCCAGATCAGAATATCCCACACACTACACTCATGAGGGGCAGGTACCCCGAAACGCAGCGTCTGTAGTTTGGGGTTCTGATCTGGCACAAATCCCTTAGTCATATTAAAAGCTTGTAGGAAAGCGATTATGACTTTGAGGAAGCTGCTTAAATGTGGCATGGGAGTTTCTCAACTTCCTTAGTGAAGTGCAAATTTGCATATATGCATATATCTGAGAGGAGGGAAGTGGCTTACAATCTCCTCACCTACTTCGCTGTCTCCATAAGGTTGATAGCAAGTTCCCAGACCCGGCATATTCATTATACATTTCTTGTAGTTGCTGGGTGTAGATGTAGAACATAAATATAATTCTAAAATTGTATCAAGGTTTATCTATGTATACACTCATGTTAGAATTTTTTAGAATAAGCATGTGACATATAGTAGCAATACTGTTAAAGGGGTTGTCCCATAAACAACATCCGCAAGATACTGTATGTAATAAATGTTTCTGTCATTTGGACCACTATTGATTATGAGAACGGCACCCTCTTTGACTGAAACAGTAGTGAGCATGGACTTTATTTTTATGAGACAACCGCTTTAATAAAGTTTGAGTCCATTTTTTTTTCAGGCATAGAATCAAAGAAGTGCTGATTCCACCACTGTATCTTCATACGCCGGGTACAGATCTCTAACGCTGTGGCATGTGCCCTGCATTTGCAGAGAATGAGTCCGGATCTGAGACAGAAGGGTGTCCCGACGACTGGAGGCACTTCCTGTACTATTCTGTCTACGGGCATGAAGTAAAGGGATTCCTGGACACAGTTGGGGGCTGCTATAGAACATATAGATCCAAGGATTACTACAGCTGCTCAGGCACGGCAACAGCATTGTGATGGTGAAAGCAAAGTCTGAAGAGTCTAAAGAGGAAAAGAAGTAAATACATGTAAACATACATCAAAACCAACTTTTATATTCTAGAATGATATGCAGTATCCAGATTTCTGGTAGTAGCTAAATACTACATCACATGTGGCATTTCACAATGAGTGTAATCCATTATATAAAAATCTAATAAAATTATTATTGGTAAAAAGAAAGTTACATAAACATATGCAGAAAAGAAACAGAATAAAAAAACGAGGAAAGGGTTTTTTCTAACAAAGACAATGATGGTTCATCACTTTCTGATTGACAGAAGACTGATTGCTGTAGTCTAACACCACATGGGGTTGCTGAACTATTGGCTGGAAAAACTTTAGAAGTAAATCAGCAATAATTAATAACTAAAATTGTATATAAATAAAAGGTACTTTACAATTTTCAAGACTTAAAATAGACATGTATCAACCTGTATCATACATATCATACACTGGCTATATGATCTAGAAAAACATACTTTAGAAGCAGCGGGGCCCGGACTGCATGGGAGACTAATTGGACAGGCAGGTGTCTGATGCCCTGTGATAGGTATCTCCATATTAATGCACACAGGGAGAGACCTGTCACTCCCTGCCAGGGACTGCCTGTCCAACTAGTCTCCCATGCGGTTCGGTCCCTGGGGGGGTTTTTAAAATATGTTTTGTCCTGAATCACGGCAGAATTTCACAGTCATACCTGACAAAGATTATGCAGCCAGCATTTGATACAAGGGGCCCATGGATTGGGTAGCATATGTGAAACGTTTACAACATATGCTAGTTGCCAAGTTATCTTTTAGTATAAATGTAGTTGCATTGTTTCCTGGGGGCGGCAGAGGTCCATAAACAACAATCCTAATAAATTTAGTTCTAACAGGTAAATCAGGAGCCCCACAATATAGTGTTGTTGTAATATGGCCGAAAAAATGTTCTAACCTCATTTGGTAAGAATTGTTTTCCATTGTAACCTTGGGGGTCAATAAACCAGTCCTCCACACAAACGTTTACAAACTTTAATGTCTTACAATTAATTAAAGGATAAGCTTACGATGGTCATGTGAAGTAGAGGGCATCAAACCCTTCCTACATCTCTTCACTTTAATAAACCTGAACTAGATGCTAGAAGTTTAATTAGAAACTCCAGAAGAGAGACCAGTATGGATCTGTATAGGCTGGACTGTCATTCAAGAAGATGTCTTTGTCATCCAGCAATCCAAAAGGCACAATGACTTAGCTACAAGTAGGGGACAACTTGTATATAGCCTTCAATACAAACCTGGACAATATACATGAAGTTCATACACTAAAACTGTCATCCAGCAATCCAAATGGCACAATGACTTGGGTCCTTTTCACATCAACCCTTGTCTGTGTTTGGCTGCATTGTGCTTGCATTGCGTTAGCACATTGAAACACAATTCAAATGCATGCGCTAATGCACCCATTGTTTCTTATGGGCAAACACAAACACAATACTAAGCGCAAGTGCAAACTGAGGTTGTGTTTGAATGCATGCGTTTGCCCCAACACACAAGAAATGTTAGTGGCAAAGTTTCCTGTGCGCTGGGGAAAATGCATGTGTTCAAACGCAACCCCAGTTTGCACTTTGCGTTTGGTATTGCGTTTGACTGCGTTCGCCCGTATTAAACAATGGGTGCATTTGTGCATGCATTTGAATTGCGTTAGCATTGTGTTTCAATGCGCTAACGCAAAGCAAGCGCAATGCAATTCAAATGCAAGCCACCCTAGATGTGAACTTAGCCTTAGGCGGCCGTCACACGCTTCAATATTGCGAACGATATCGTTTAAGCGATCTGCTTTTTGATCGCTTAAGAGATATCGTTTGTGCATCGCTACGTGTGATCAAGCGATTTTACAATGTAAAATCGCTTGATCGTGACATCGCAGATATGGGAGCCGGAGCTCATATCAAGCGATAATCGCTTGTTCAATCTACTTCATCGTGGTGTGTGACAGAGCCTATGCTGGGAGATGGTATCTATGGTAAACGTCGGGTTACTAAGCGCCGCGTGGCGCCTAGTAACCCGATGTGTACCATAGTTACCAGCGATCTCGCTGGCCCACATCGCTGGTGAGTCTGTCTGTGTGACAGCTCACCAGCGATGTGAACGATATTGTTAGCGATCGCGCGTGCACGTGATCGCTTACAATATCGCTCACGATATTGTAGCGTGTGACGGCCGCCTTAGCTACAAGTTGGGGACAACATATATACAGCCATCAATAGAAAACCTGAAAAACAAACATGAAGTTCATATGATACTCTAAAAATAAGGTTGGTTAGGATACATAGTCTAGAAAAACTTCAAACTTCAGATCATGAATATAGAAAATGTTATCTTACCAACATCGGGTGCATTGTCATCCCAAACGGACCACATTTGAACACCAAAAAATGGTGTCCAGCATATAATGTATGAAAGGACAATAACAAAAGTCATTTTTACTGTTCTTATCTTTGCTCTTGAGATTGTCCGAATGCTACTAACTCTTGAAGGCATGATTTGGCCATAGTTTTCCCTCTGTCTTGCTCCAGATGTTTGCATTTTACCTTTGAGGTTCTTGCATATTTCACAACAAATCAAGCTGTAGCAGACCACCAAGATACCTACAGGCACAACAAATATAGATATTGTGGTCCAAGTGATGTAGGCTTTAGCCCCCCATGGGTACCGAAAATCAGCCCAGCAGTCTATAACTCCTGAATCCTCTTCAATTTCCTTAAGAGAGAAGATGAATATTTGAGGGAGACTGAAAAGGCAGCTGATGATCCATGTGATCCCAATCATAATATAAGCATGTCTAGTTGGTTGTTGTATTGTTTTAAGTGGATGACACACTGCTATATATCGGTCAACTGTCATCATCATAAGCATGTAAGTGGACACAAACATACTCATAACTTGGGTATACTTAACCACTCTACAAAGGAAATCAGATCCTATGAATCTAAAAGTAATGTCCCAAATCATTTGGGGAAGTATCTGGAAAAAAGCCACTGCAAGGTCCGTATATGCAAGATGCACAATAAAGAGGTGCATACGGGTCATCTTCTTCCCTCTTCTGTAGATGGCAAGCAGCAAGCCTACATTTCCCAATGTTGTTATTGCTAAGACAGTTCCTAGAACAGCTACCTCAGCCTTAGCTAGATCTTCATCTCTAGAGTCAGATGAGTTGGAAGAAATTAACAATTTTACAGTTGTATCTACAGAATATTGGCCTATATCCATGTTTATACACCTTCTTAAAATGTTCAAATATTTTACAGTAGTCTAAAAATAGGACAGTAGGTAGAATATTATAGAATATTTTATGCAAAATCTTTTTCAGACCTCTAAAAGTCAAGTATTCAAAATATTTAAGAAGACACCTAAGAAAATCTGCAATTCCTTAATATTGTATTAAATCCATTTTGTTTTTACATCATTGTAGGAAGCAAGTATGTATTTTTCCCAAATCAATTGTCCATAGGCTATGCTTCTTTATAAAGGTCTTCAATGATCACATATCTCGTCATAAGTCCTTGTTGGCAAGAGCTGTCCAAACACCATGATGTTTTCTAGAGTTGATTATTCGATAAATTGTAAAAGAGTCTAGTTCTGAGTCTATATAAATTTCCCATGCCTTCTCTCTGACATCAGTTCAATCATGTTCCATGGAAACACCAATGAGAAGCTGATTTACAATTTGTTCTTATGTGAAGGAAATTCTACCTGACTTCATAAAAGCCTCATGATTGATTTCATGTATTAATTACTCACAGAAACATTAGAAATGCCCAGTAACTTGAAGCACATTATTCCTTAGAAAGCATTAGCTTTTTTTTTTTCTAACAATCCAATGTTCCAATTAGTTTGTGTTTTATGCACACACAGAGCCAAATGCATAAAATCTGTATCTGTCCATACTTTATACTACAGATTCTTATTCACTTCACATACAGAATATTAATTAGATGCATTCTGTAGACGAGTTCGTAACTCAAATAATGCATGTAGGAACAGGGTTGGGATAAAGAAAACAATTTATGAAGTTGCTTGGAAGTGCATTGAGCTGTAGGTTGGATTTCAACTAAAGGAAAAAAAAAACTCTTTAAATCTTCTTCCTTAGCGAGTGTGACACGAGTTGAGTGTGATTGGAGCGTAAGTGCGAACAGAAGTGAGTGTGTGACTTGCGATTCAGGGAGTTTGTAAGGGAGGAATTACTGAATTGCTGGCTGTATTTTATTAATACTTTACATTTCTTTTTACTTATCATCTCTGGTGCAATCCCCATGAGGAAATGAGCTCCATAATTGACAATGCCATCCAGTGTACATCTTGCCACATGTATGCAATCCTTGAAAAGCCAGTCGAGGAGCATACTCCTGTGCGAGATGTGAGCACATTGTGCATTTGGAAACCCTGATACTGGATCTAAATGAGTAGCTGGCAACACTGAGATCCATAGACAATGTGGAAAGACGTCTGCTGCTCAGTGAGCAGCTTCTCACTGTGATAGATGTGGGGGAAGATAGTAGCATGGAGCTGCAGGACAGTGAGGCAGCTAGCTGGGTGACAGTTAGAAGGCAGGGTAGAGGGAAGAGTACCAGAGAGGCTAGTCATGATCTGGCACACCCCAATAAATTTGCTAAGTTGGCAGATGAGGGGGGTGTCAGTACAGGGATAGCACTTCTGCAGCAAAGCATGTCCTCTGAAAGACAGAGTGTCAGCTCTAGTAATGGGGAAAACAGGAGTGCAGGGCAGCCAGACAAGTGCTGGTAGTGGGGGACTCAATTATTAGGGGAACAGATAGGGCAATCTGTCACAAAGACAGGGATCGTCGAACAGTGTGCTGCCTACCTGGCGCTCGAGTTTGGCACATCGCTGATCGGGTTTACAGATTATTGGGAGGGGGTGGTGAGGACCCAGTGGTCATGGTGCATATTGGCACAAATGACAAAGTTAGAGGTAGGTGGAAGTTCCTTAAAGATGATTTCAGGGATTTAGGTTGCAAGCTTAAGGCAAGGACCTCCAAGGTAGTATTCTCTGAAATACTGCCTGTACCACATGCCACGCCAGATAGGCAATAGAAGATTAGGGAGATAAACAGGTGGCTCAGGAATTGGTGTAGGAAGGAGGGGTTTGGGTTCCTGGAGAACTGGGACGACTTCTCTGTTGGCTACAGATTCTATGCTAGGGATGGGCTGCACCTCAATGGGGAGGATGCAGCTGTACTGGGGGAGAAAATGGCTAGAAGTGTTTAAACTAAATTTGGGGGGAGGGTATTCATTGTACAGGAGTGGAAGATACTGTAAATAGTAACCTGGTCACAAATAATGAAATTGGGGGTGGCATAGGGGGTGAGGTTAGAACAGTCAATATAGTAAGAAGGTATAGAGGTAAAGAGAGATGCATAAAATGCATGTACACTAATGCTAGAAGCCTCACCAACAAAATGGAGGAATTAGAATTAATTTTGTTGGAAAATAATTATGACATGATGGAGATATCGGAGACATGGCTGGACGAAAGCCATGATGATTCCTATCACAGAGCACCGAGGCTTGAGGTCAGGGGTGGTGGATTTCCCACCCACCCCCAGTTTCACTGTGATTGCCTGTTGAAACAGTCAATCACAGTGATCCTGTCTCTACCTATAGAAGGGGAGGTCAGAGCTCCTTCTATAGGCTGGAGCGCAGGAGGGGGCAGGGGTCGCTCCCTCCAGCGCTGATTTCACCAACATGGCGGCTGTGCAGGTACCTTTACCAGCCGCCGCCAGCTTCTTCCCACCGCCTGCTTCTTCCTGCCGCCACCTGCTTCTTCCCACCGCTGCAGCCTGGATGGACCCGGTGAGCCGCCGCCACTTCTCTGCAGCCCGATCCCCCTTAAGATCCACTTAGTGGATCACTGTGCCTAGGCTGTCAGATCGCTTTCTGCAGCACGATCCCCCATGCAGGAGAATTAGGCTGCAGAATAGCAATCTGACAGCCCAGGCACTGTGATCCACTTAGTGAATCACTGTGCCTGGGCTGTCAGATCGCTTTCTGCAGTTCGATCCCCATGCAGGGGGATCGGACTGCAGAGTAGCAATCTGGCAGCCCGGGCGCAGTGATCCACTATGGACGGTAGATGTAGCAGAGGCGATCGAGCGTCGTGGGACCTTCGCTGTGGACTACGTCGGAGGCGATCGAGCGTCGTGGGACCTTCGTTGTGGACTTTTGTCAGATCTTTATAATTAATTTATAATTAATAGTGGTTTTTTTTCAAATAAAAAGATTTTTCTCTGTGTGGTGTATTTTTTTTGACTATTTACTATAGATTCCTAATTGCCGGGTCTAACATTAGCCCGACATTATGAATCTCGGGCTTAGTGCAAGCTGCCAATAAAAAAGCTGGCATTAACCCCTTTATTATCCAGTTTGCCACCGGCACCAAGGCAACTGGGAGAGTCTAGGTACAGCGCCAGAAAATGGGGCTTAAATGAATGCGCCATTTTCTGGGCCGGCTGTGGGCTGCAATTCGCAGCATGGAGGGCCCAGAATGCTTGGACCTCTCCATGCTGAGGATTCCAGCCCCCAGCTGCCTAGTTGTACATGGCTGGACCAAAAATATGGCGGAGCCCCATGTCATTTTTTTTCTAGAATTCTAGAAATTGAAAAAAAAAAAATGGGCTACGCTGTATTTTTGGTTGCCAGCCAGGTACAGCAAGGCAGCTGGGGGTTGGTGGAAATCAGTAGCTACCAAGTTGTACCTGACTGGACCAAAAATATGGTGGAGCCGAACGTAATTTTTTTTCTAGAATTAGTTCTAGAAATAAAAAAAATGGGCTTCGCTGTATTTTTGGTTGCCAGCCAGGTACAATGAGGCAGTCTGTAGCTGCTAAGTTGTACCTGGCTGGACCAAAAATATGGCGAAGCCACACGTCATTTTTTTTTTTAATTACTTCTACAAATAAAACAACATGGAGCTTTGCTGTATTTTTGGTTGCCAGCCAGGTACAACTTGGCAGCTGGGGGGCTGGAATCCTCAGCGTGGAGAGACCCAAAGGTTGTGGGCCCCCCACACTGCAAATTGAAACCCACAGCCACTCCAGAAAATAGCGCATTCATTAGATGCGCCATTTTCTGGTGCTGTACCCCAACTATTCCAGTTGCCCTTGTGCTGGTGGCACACAGGAGCTCTTCATACGCGACATGGTGTCCGCTAACAAGTTAAATGGAAAATTAGCTCCAATTGTTAGCGGACACCATGTCGTGTATGGCGAGCCCCTGTGTGTCTAAACATTGGAGCTCCCCACAAGTGACCCATTTTGGAAACTTAACCCCCCCAAGGAACGTATCTAGATGCATAGTGAGCACTTTGAACCGCCAAGTGCTTCAAAAATTGATCCGTAAAAAGGAAAAATTACTTTTTTTTTTTCACAAAAAGTTTTGTTTTTCATTTTTATGGATCAATTCATGAAGCACCTGGGGGTTCAAAGTGCTCACTATACATCTGTATAGGTTCATTGGGGGGTCTATAGTTTCCAAAATGGGGTCACTTGTGAGGGAGCTCCAATGGTTAGGCACACAGGGACTCTCCAAACGCGACATGGTGTCCGCTAACAATTTGAATGGAAAATTAGCTGAAATTGTTAGCGGACACCATGTCACGTTTGGAGAACCCCTGTGTGCCTAAACATTGGAGCTCCCCACAAGTGACCCCAGTTTGGAAACTAGACCCCCCAGGGAACTTATCTAGATGGGTGGTGAGCACTTTGAACCACTAGATGTTTCACAAATTCATCCGAAAAATGAAAAAGTACTTTTTTTTCACTAAAATTTTCTTTTAGCCTAATTTTTTTTATTTTCACATGGGCAACAGGACAAAATGCATACTAAATTCTCCTGAGTACACAGATACCTCATATGTGGTCATAAACCACTGTTTGGGCGCACGGCAGGGCTCAGAAGTAAAAGAGCGCCATTTCACTTTTTGAATGGAAAATTAGCTCCAAAAGTCAAATTGCGCTCCTTCCCTTCTGAGCCCTGCCGTGCGTCCAAACAGTGGTTTATGACCACATATGAGAATCGGTGTACTCAGGAGAAATTGCCCAATAAATTTTAGGATGCATTTTATCCTGCTGCCCATGTGAAAATGAAAGAATTGAGGCTAAAAGAACATGTTTGTTAGAAAAATTAAAATGTCCATTTTTTCCTTCCACGTTGCTTTAGTTCCTGTGAAGCACCTGAAGGGCTAATAATCTTCTTGAATGCAGTTTGAGTTGCTCTGGGGTGCAGTTTTAGGATGGCGCCACATTTTTGATAAAAAATTAAATATCCATTTTTGTTTCCACTTTGCCTTAGTTCCTGTGAAGCACCTGAAGGGTTAATAATCTTCTTGAATGTAGTTTTGAGTAGCTTGAGGGGTGCAGTTTTTGGAATAGTGTCACTTTTGGGTGTTTTCTGTCATGTACACCCCTCAAAGGGACTTCAAATGTGATGTGGTCACTAAAAAAAATGGTTTTGTAAATTTTGCTGGAAAAATGAAAAATTGCTGATGAACTTTGAACCCTTATAACTCCTACCCAAAAAATTTTTTTTGCAAACTTGTGCTGATGTAAAGTAGACATGTGGGAAATGTTATTTATTAACTATTTTGTGTCACATAACTCTCTGGTTTAGCAAATAAAAATTCAAAATCAGAAAATTGCAAAATTTTCAAAATTTATGCCAAATTTTTGATTTTTTCACAAATAAATGCAAAAATTATCGACCTAAATTTAATACTGCCATGAAGCCCAATATGTCACGAAAAAACAATCTCATAATCGCTAGGATCCGTTGAAGCGTTCCAGAGTTATTACCTCATAAAGAGACACTGGTCAGAATTGACAAAAATGCCAAGGTCTTTAGGGTCAAAATAGGCTGGGTCATGAAGGGGTTAACCAACATGCCGGACCGCATATCAAATATATGCGTTGGAGGTCACTTGGGTAATAGTGATCACAAAATAATAAGTTTTCAAGTATACTTTAATAAGATGTGTAGTAGAGAGGCTACAAGGACACTAAATTTCAGGAAGGCAAATTTCCAACGGTTGAGAGATGATCTTAGTGCAATAAACTGGGACGATGTCCTGAGACATAAAAGTACACAAAGCAAATGGGAGAGTTTATTAGCATCCTGAATAGGACCTGTGCACAATATATACCCTATGGGAATAAACATGCTAGAAATAGGAGGAAACCACTACGGCTAAATAGAGCTGTAATGGGTGCAATAAGTGACAAAAAGAAAGCATTAAGCAAATTAAAGCAAGTAGGTAGTGATGAGGCATTAAATAAATACAGAAAATTAAATAAATCTGTAAAAAGCAAATCAAGGCAGAAAAGATTGAGACAGAGAGACTCATTACCAGAGAAAAGTAAAAAAAAAGCTCAAAATATTCTTTAACTACATAAATAGTAAGAAACTAAAAAATGATTGTTTTGGCCCCCTTAAAAATAATCTGGGTGAAAAGGTGGATGAGGATGAGGAAAAAGCCAATATGCTAAATTAGTTTTTTTAACCCATTTGCTTAACCCAGCAGGAAGTACGGCACCGTCTAAAAATCACTAAAATTGACAAATCCCGGGACCGGATGGGATACACCCCAGAGTACTGCAGCAATTAAGTGCAGTAATAGATAGACCATTATTTGTAATATTTAAAGATGCCATAATAACAGGGTCGTACCAAAGGACTGGCGTATAGCAAATGTGGTGCCAATATTCAAAAAGGGGACATAAACTGAACTTGGAAATTATAGGCAAGTAAGCTTAACCTCTATTTTGGGTAAAATCCTAGAGGGTTTTCTAAGAGATGCAATACTGTAGTATCTGAAAAAAAATAACCTCATGACCCAATATCAACATGGGTTGATGTCAAACTAATCTGATAAGCTTCTATGAAAAGGCTAGTTCTGGACTGGACCAAAGAAATGCAGTGGACGTGGTGTATATGGACTTTTCAAAAGCTTTGCCACACAAAAGGTTGATACATAGAATGAGAGTAATGGGGATAGGGGAAAATATGTGTAAGTGGGTTAAGAACTGGCTTAGTGATGGGTGGTTATTAATGGAACACACTCATAATGGGTCACAGTTAACGGTGGGGTACCACAGGTACCTCAGTGGTCAGTATTGGGCCCGCTTATTTTTAACATTTATTAATGACCTTGTAGGGGGCATACAGAGTAGAATCTCAATATTTGCAGATGACACTGAACTCTGCAGGGTAATCAATACAGAGGAGGACAATTTTATATTACAGGAGGATTTATGTAACTAGAAGCTTTGGCTGATAAATGACAAATGAGCTTTAATGGGGATAAATGGGTCATGCACTTGGGCAGAGGAATTAAAAGGTATAACTATGTGCTTAATTGTAAAACACTGGGCAAAACTGTCACTGAAAAAGACCTGGGTGTATGTGAGGCGGTCGACAGGGTAGGGGTTACTTGGATACCGGGTCTGATGGCGACTTGGATGGGGGATCACGGCTGCTCAGTCCCGGTCCCTTGCCCTGGACCTCAATGGCGGGATGGTGGGGGATGATGGTGCTGAAGGGAATTGGTTACGTGACGTCACCTGTGGTACCTGTTAACGTGTATATGAGCACTGCGGCCGGCCGCTGAGGTGATGGAGGTGCAGCTCAGTGTAGTACAGCTCCCCTCAGGTGGAGCTTTACCTCAGGGCAGCGGGGATGGATGAGGGGAGTTGTAGTAGCATCTCTGCGGTCAACGCTGTGGGTTGCGGTGGGAAAGCAGGCACACACACACACAGTAGTCTTTGTTTTGGTACCTTTTACTGGTGACGGGTAACAGGTACAGTCCAGAGAAGTAACCAGGTCCCCGATGCAATTTGGGACTTTCACCTTGGACAGTTGTGAGGCCTCCTCTGTCACTGTGTACGGTGGTTTGTGGTAAGTTCTGCCTATAACTGAACTCGCCATTCCTTCTTCCTCTCAGGGCAATACTCTGTAACCGACTATGAGGACCTCCTGCGGGAACCCCTATTCTCCTTCTGGGCCCCTGGTCCTGTGATTGGTCAGGTTTGAGTGTTTCTTTGTTGTTACCTCAGGGGGATTAGATCCTCCTTTTCCTTCCGGGCTTTTCTTGGTGCACCGGATACTTAGCAGTGTCGGACTACGGTGTCCGGGTAAACTACAGGGAAACTTGGTTGTTCCCTTTCTTCTTTCTCCTGTTCCTCCATTGGCCTCCGACCCTCTCCCTAGGGTGCAGCACAGCTGGGTCAGTGTTCCCTGGTCCTGGGCCTGGCTTTATCCTAGCGACCAGCTCCTTCACTCCTGCTCTCTCCTCTCTCTGGAACTGACTCCTCCCCTCAGGCCTGGATCTTTTAAAGGGGATCTGGCTTAAGGCAGCTAGAAGAGCTCCCCTTCAAGTCTGGAGTGGAAGGTGTTGTGTGCTGTGTGCACCAAGGTATAAATCCCTCCTTGCACTGGTGGATCCTGTGGTAATCCCTGCAGGGGTGCCACATATGGGTAGATGACAAACTCACATATAGTGGCAAGTGTTAGGCAGCTGCTACAAAGGTAAATAAAATAATGGGATGCATTAAAAGAGGCATACATGCTCATGAGGAGAACATAATTTTACCTCTATACAAGTCACTAGTGCGACCACACTCCGGTGTATAAGAAAGACATAGCTGAACTATAGCTAGTCCAGAGAAGAGCGACCAAGGTTATTAGAGGACTGAGGGCCTGCAATAATAAGACAATTTATTAAACTTGGGGTTATTTAGTTTGGAGAAACAAAGGCTTAGGGGTGATCTTATAATAATGTATAAATATATGAGGGGACAGTACAGAGACCTTTTTAATGATCTTTTTACTCTTAGGCCTGAGACGGGGACAAGGGGGCATCCTCTAAGTCTGGAGGAAAGAAGATTTAATCATAATCACAGACGCAGATTCTTTACTGTAAGAGCAGTGAGACTATGGAACTCTCTGCCACATGATGTTGTAATGAGCGAGTCACTACTAACATTTAAGAAGGGACTAGATGCCTTTCTTGAAAACTATAATATTACGGTTATACATACTAGATTCTTTGATAGGGCGTTGATCCAGGGAACTAGTCTTATTGCCGTATGTGGAATGAGGAAGGAATTTTTTTCCCCAATGTAGAGCTTATGGTACCTTTACATGCCGCAACAGGATGGTGGCAACAACCGGGTGCTTCACGTGCACGAGCACGCACAAACGGTTACAAACGGTACCCGCACCGCCTTTACACGCCGCAACAAGGTGCGCTACAGTAGGTTACATCTATCTCTGGATACACCGCCGGGTGCCACAAGTTACCTTCTGTAGCTCACCTTACCTCATTTACACGCCGTAACAGAAGGTAATATGGGCGGTCTTGGTGCAGCATGGACAACACATAGGCGTGCCACAATTGTGGATTACGAGACGTTCGTACGCTGATAGGACAAAGCAATAGCATCATGATTGGCCAGGCAGCGCAGGAGGCTGACTAATACATGACGCTCGAGTAATTGTGTAGTGTGACTGGTCAGTTCCTTAAATATGTCGCCCTATGCAGCAACTACCAATCATAACGCAGGAGCTTCCTCCAATAATCGCTGAAGGGGGGTGGTTTCACGGAACCTGTGTCACGCCCCGGGGAGTTATCTAGGTGACGAATAAACCTTACCCTACCGTATTTACACGCCGATACAGGCCGCTACCATCGCCTTGAAAACAACCTGTTTTAGGGCACTGCTCTGAAACAAGTGCCTCAAGTGGCGGGTGGCAACAACCGTCTTCACACGCCGCTACCTCGGGTTGATTTGGCGGTGCAAGATACATTTCTCTCATCTACCCGGTTGTTGCCACCATCCTGTTGCGGCGTGTAAAGGTACCATTAGTGTTGCCACATGTTTTTTTTTTGCCTTCCTCTGAATCAACATGTTAGGCTATGGGTTGAACTAGATGGACTGAAAGTTTTCCTTCAACCTTAAAAACTATGTTACTACTCACCTCAGTGCTGACGGCTCCTACCGTCCTGCTGCTTGCCACCCACAATCCAGTCCTCTTCTTTCCTCAGTCATGCACCACATCTACTATAAACCAGGACTTTCAGTTGTGTCCAGGTCTCGGAGATTACTGTTTGTCAAAAGGTCGCAAGGATTCGTTCCATTAAAAACTGGCATGCTTCAGTCATGTAATTCATAGCATAGGCTGAGAAATACTTCCATTAATTGATGTCATGTAAACAATAATTCATATATCAAAACAATCCAGAATTGCTGTCATCTCCTCTGGGCCACTGGACTGAGGTTCTGTGATCATATGATCAAAGTTTGAAATTCATTGTTAATATCATGGATGCCATGTTATGCAGACTCAAAAGGAGAGAGACCAACCAACTAGGAATGACAAAACCAGACTTTAAAGTTCGGAGAGGAGTATGGGAAAGTGGGCAACATGTAAGAAGGACCACATGGGAGATAGAGTAGTATGGAAAAGAAGGAGGGAGAGCAGGATGTAAAAAGGGACACATGTGGAAAGCAGAATAGAAAAGGTGTCGCATGGGGGGATAGCAGTGTGCAAAAGGGACCACATGGAATAAATCAGTATAGAAAAGGGGCCGCTTGGGGAGAGAGCAGTATGGGAAAGGTGTCACATGGGGAGAGCAGTATGGGAAATGTGTCACATGGGGGGAGAACAGTATGGAAAAGGGGACAGCCTAGGGAAGAGAGCAGTGTGGAAAAGGGGACAGCATGGGGGAGAGCAGTATGGAAAAGGTGAAAGCATGGAGAGAAAGCAGTATTGAAAAGGGAATGGCATGAAGGAAGCAGCATGGATAAGGGGGCAGCCTGTGGGGTGCAGTAGGAAAAAGGGAGCAGCCTGTGGGGGTGTAGTATGGTAAAGGGGACAGCCTTCTGGGTGGGATCAGTATGTAAAAGGGGGAGCATTAGGTGGACTAGTATGAAAAAACAGGCAGCGGGGGGTGAGCTGAGTATGGAAAAGTGGGCAGTGTGAGGGTGGGCTCAGTATAAAGGAGTAGGTATGGGTGGGCTCAGAATAAAAAGGGGGCAGCATGGGGTGGGCTCAGTTTGGAGAATGAATGGCATGGGAACTCAGTATGGAGAAGTCTGATGTGAGGACAGTTGAAAGAGAGGGCAGCATTGGGTGAGGACAGCAAGGAGATTGTAGTTCATTAGTGAGGAGGGTTTGGTAGGTGTAACTCATAAAGGGGGACTGTAAGGTGATCATGGTTTATAAAAAAGGACATTATGGTGGTCATGGTTTAATCGGGGTGGATAGTGTGGTGGTCGTGGTATATAAGGGATAATGGTTTGGTGGTCGAGGTATATAGGGGGACAGTATGGTGATTGAAGTATATAAGGGGGGACAATGTGGTTGTAGTGGAATATAAGGGGGGACTGTGTGGTGGTCATGGTATATAAGGGGGAACAGTGGTGGTGATGATATATATGGGGGGACAACATGGTGGTCACAGTATATAAGGGGGACAGTATGGTGATCGTGATATATAGGGGGGATGGTTGTGGTATATAAGCGGGTACAGTGTGGTGGTCATAGTATTTAAGGGGGATGGTATAAAGTCCATGTACCACATAAGTGACAGTAGGGTCATTTTTGCAGGGATCACAAAGAGGAGCAGCTATTTATTTAAGGACCAACATAGGGCTTATTTAAGTCACATCAAGGGTGATTATTTTTTTTCAAGCAGCATTAAAATTACACAGTTATTTTTAAGGGCACAATGTCAAGATGTGCTGCAGAAGATCAGAGAAGATGGAGGTCTGCAAAGACGAGCTGTGGAAATGAAGAAATCATGGCACAGGACTGTGGGGTACATACTGTAGATCTACGGCTGGCTAACTGCAGGTGGTGGTTAAATACATTGGGTAAGTGCAGGTTTTAAACGACGACTGATCTACATCAAACAGATCATCAGTCGTTTAATAGCCTGTGATCAGTCTTTCATGTGCGTAGTATGATCTGTAACATGATTGTCCTGTGCACATAGGATAGCATTGTTTTTAACAACACAGAGAAAAAGGAGTAGAAGCTTCAATTTTGTGCAAAAATAAGGTGTTTTTTTTATTGTAGTACATCAAGAAATGGAGGCTCAAGTGATTTAGGCGGTGCAGGAGGCCAATTGTCACCACAAACTAGCCAGCAAACATGGCAAATAGTAATTGAACAGGGCCACATAATCATATGATTGCACAGTCATATCCAAAGTAATGGGAGAACAATACAATCTGTAATGCAGGGCACACTAAGTTGATAGATCAAAGGACAACACATTCACAGTGTAAGTACATATAAAAGTAACAGGCAAAATAAAATATGTCACATTGGTCAAAGAAGTGCAGCAAAGGACACCGCATTCATTTATATTGGTATTAATATTCCTCTAAAGTACAAAAGAGTCTGTGCAAGACTCATTAGTAAAAGGGACCCTTTCAGAGTTTGGTCAGAGACCAGATTTACCAGTGCTGCCGGCAGCCATGTGGGCAATGTACGCCTGGGGCAGGGGGAAGCCTGGGGGGTGGACCCTGATGCCGTTTCGTGGCCAAGTGTAGCACTTATGGCCACTTCATCACCCTGATGAAAAGAACGTCAAAAGTGTCTTCTTGTTCGGAGGTCCTGTTTCAGTAATTAGATTTACTAGTGCGACCTCCGACTGGGCAACAACCGACACTGAGCACACCCGTGAGGAAAGCTTAAAGACTTTCGACCAGAAAGGTTTTAGCACCCCCACCACATGTGTACGAATTTGCCTACATCTCCGCCATATCTCCAGCATAGTATCAGTGTTAAGGGAAACCATTTGTGAATCTTATCAGGAGTTGTATACCAGCGGGAGGTAATTTTGTAAGTATTCTCCTGTATCCTGATACACTTGGAGGACCAAAGGATCTTTGTAAATTTGAGGACCTCTTCTTTTGATAATTGGATTCCCAGGTCTTTTTCCCAAAGACAAATATAAGCCCTTTTTTGGGAATTGCGGTGATAATCAGAATCCCGTATCGACAGTAGTTTAGTGGGAGGATTAGTTTGTGCAATTAAAGTCTCAAATAGGGTAAGCTCTCTGTCTGGCAATCCTTCGGGCAGGTACATACATAGTCTTGGCCATTCTGAGGTGATTATATTGAAGAAAAGTTACTATTATTATTTATTTATAGGGCACCATTGATTCCATGGAGCTGTACAAGAGAAAGGGTTGCATACAAACAAGTTAAAAATACAATGAACAAACGTAACAGTGACAGACTGGTATAGAGAAGAGAGAAGACCTTGCCCTTACGGGCTTACATTCTACAGGGTGGTGGGGAGAGAGAAAGTAGGTTGAGCCTGCTCTGGTGATGGTGGAGCACTGGGTCCAATGTTGGTGGAGCGCCAGGTCCAGTGGTGGTGGAGCAGGGGTCCAGTGGTGGGGAGGTGGCACTGTGGTCATTGCAGGCTGTATGCTCTTCTGATGAGAATGGTTTTCAGGTTCCGCTTGAAGGTTCCGAGTGTGGGAAAAAGTCGGACTTTTTGGGGTGCAGAGTTCCAGAGAATGTGGGATGCTCAGGTGAAGTCTTGCAGGCAGTTAGATGAGGAATGTACAAGTGTGGAGGAAAGAAGAAGGTCTTGGGAGGATCGAAGATTACGAGTTGGATGATATAGGGAGATTAGTTCAAAGATATATGGGGGGGACAGATTGTGGACGGCTTTGTAAGTCAGTGTTAGTAGTTTCAATTGTATAAGTGAATTGGGAGCCAGTGGAGGGATTTGCAGAGGGGAGAAGTGGAGGAATAGCGAGGATAGAGGTGCATTAGTTGGGCAGCAGAGTTAAGGACAGATTGGAGAGATGCAAGAGTGTTAGCAGGGAGGCCACCGAGGAGAAGGTTACAGTAGTCGAGACGGGAGATTATGAGGGCATGCATTATTAGTTTAGTAGATTGAGGGTTGAGGAAGGGACGAATTCTGGAAATATTTTTGAGTTGGAGGCGGCAGGAGGTGGCAAGGGCTTGGATGTGCGGTTTGAAGGACAGGGCAGAGTCAAGGGTTACTCCTAGGCAGCAGTCTTCAGTACAGGGCAAAGTGTGATGTAATTTATTGTGATAGATAGATTTGGTAAGGAAGGTGTGTGAGATGGAGGAAAGATGATGCGTTCGGTTTTGTCTACATTGAGTTTTAGGAAGTGAGAGGAGAAGAAGACAGGAGAGAGGTGACATCTGGGCCAGAGGAATAGATCTGAGTGTCATCAGCATACAGGTGATACTTGAAGCCATGGGACTTTATGAGTTGTCCCAGACCAATGGTGTAGATTGAAAAAAGGAGGGGCCCCAGGACAGAGCCTTTAGGGACCCCAAAAGAGAGGGATAGGGCGAGGATGTCGTGTAGGAGTGGGAAACTCTAAATGTGCAGTTGGAAAGGTAGGAAGAGATCCAGGAGAGGGCAAGGTCAGTGATGCCAATGGAGGAAAGGATCTGTAATAGGAGACAGTGGTCGACTGTGTCAAATGCAGAGGACAGGTTCTAGAAGGAGGAGGACTGAGAACTGTCTGTTAGCTTTGGCTGCTAGTAAGTCGTTAGTAATTTTGGTCAGGGAAGTTTCAGCGGCGTGGTGGGGGCGGAAGCCGGATTGAAGGTTGTCAAAGAGAGAGTTGGATGAGAGGTGGGATGAGAGTACAGTGTGGACATGCTTTTCGAGAAGTTTGGAAGCAAACGGGAGCAGGTATATGGGCTGGTAGCTGGATATATACTGTAAGTGGGGTTGAGGGATGGCTTCTTTAAGATAGGTATAATTGTTGCATGTTTGAAAGCAGAAGGAAAGGTACCAGAGGTTAGTGAGTGATTGAAGAGGTGGGTTAGGGCTGGGTTAAGCATGGTGGTGAGGTTAGGGAGGAAGTGGGATGGGGTCCAGTGCACAAGTGGTGCGATCTGGAGAGGAGGTGTGCAAGTTCTCTCCTTCAGTGATGGAGGGGAGGTGGCTTAGTGGGGGAAGGTTGTGGTCTGGTATACATGGGGGTTGTGATGGTTAGGTTGCAAAGACTTGTCTGATTTGTTCAATCTTGTTGGTGAAGTGTGTTGCAAAGTCTTCTGAAGAGCTACGAGAAGTAGGAGGAGGTAGTGGGGGACGAAGGAGGGAGTTAAATGTGTTGAATAACTGCCTGGGAGTGTGGGACAAAGAGGATATGAGTGTAATGAAGTAATTCTGTTTAGTGGTGGTGAGTGCTGACTTGAATTTGAGAAGTGCTTGTTTGAATGCTGTGTAGTCTTCATGCGAGTGTGTTTTCTTCCAGTGCCGCTCTGCAACCCTAGACGCTCGAAGCAGATTTTTAGTGGTGTCTGTGTGCCAGGTTGTCTTCTGATTTGTCGTGTTCTGCCATGAACAAGAGGGGCAACTGCATCAATAGCTGATGTGAGTGTAGAGTTGTAGAAAGCTGTGGCATTATCTGTGTCGTGGAGTGAGGATATGGATGATAGCAGTAAAATGGCGTTGGAGAGCGTAAGCGTCAAGATGTGTGAGGTTTCTGCGAGGGTGTGCGAGTTGGCGGACATGGGTGGCAGGTGAGGAGGACAAGGATGAGAAAGTGAGTAGATGGTGGTCATAGAGGGGGAGAAGGGAGGTTGAAGTTTAGTTAGGGAGCAGAGGTGGGTGAAGATGAAGTGGCTGTGGAGGACCATTGAGTGAGGCCAAAGAATGAGGCAAATGACAGGAGTCTGGAGGCTGTTGACCGGTGGGTGTCAATGGGGATGTTGAAGTCGCTCATTATGATGGTGGGAATGTCAGCAGAGAGAAAATATAGGAGGACAGATGGAGAGTTGGCCAAAGAAGGCAATGGTCGGGCCCGGGGGTTGATAAATGACTGCCACTTGGAGGTTGGAAGGAGAGTAGATACGGACAGAGTACACTTCAAAAGATGAGAGGATAAGGGAGGGAGGAAGAGGAATTGGGTTGAAGGTGCAGTTGCTAGAAAGGAGAAGACCCACTCCTCCACCATGTTTGTTGCCAGTGTGAGGTGTGTGGGAGAAATGAAGTCTGCCATAGCACAGTACAGCAGGGGATGCCATGTCGGAGGGTGTCAGCCATGTTTTTGTGAGGCCTAGGAAGGTTAGTCTGCGAGAGGTAAAGAGAAATTAATGAAGTTGAGTTCTTATAGATGGAACGGGCATTCCAGAGTGCTCCAGAGAGATGTAGCGGTGGAAGCAGTGGAGAGGGGGTCAGGGGAATGGGTTTATATTTTAAAGATTGCGGCTGTTTCTTTCAGGTGTGGGGTGATAGGAGGAAGGAATAGTGGGGAATGTTGGCTGTGGACGTCTCAGATTGAGAGATATGTCGCCAGCGGATAAGAGAAGCAAAGAGAGGGCAAGTAGGTAGGAGAAAGAGTGGCCGGCTTATTTAGTGTTTTTGCAGGAGGGTGTGAGATTTAGAAGCAGTGGCCAATACCTCAAATGTTCTGCAAGCTAGGCAGGACCACATCATATGCAAGAGGTCTGCCCCATCTTCAGAGCAGCACGACAATAGGAATTCCCCTGCAAACCTTCCCTTTTCATCCAGACCGGAGTCCTGTACACCCTATGGATTAAATAGAGTTGTGACACTCTCCTGGTTTCACTCATAGAAACTCTGGGAATAAATTGTAGTATATCCTTCCACTGAGAGTCCGATATTGATCCTACATCTGCCTCCCATTTCTCTATGAACGTGGCTGGGTGTAGTTGCAGAAGGGAGTCTAAGAACCCCCTATATATAAGGGAGATAAACCCCCTGGTGCCTCTCAGCGACCCAATAAGATTCACCAAATTATCTGATTACACCACTATTTGTGATATTTTAAGTTGTCGAGTAATGGCGTGCCACAACTGTAGGTATTGAAAAAATAATGGATTGACTAAAAGGGAATTCCTTCCAGAGCTCCTCAAAAGTCTTGAGTATGCCACCAACAAACAGCTGCGACACAAACCATATCCCAACACGTCTCCACTGGCCAAATCCCCTCAAGTGCAGCAAATCCACCAACCTGGGATCAAACCAAATCGACATATAACGCGAGAACTCAGTTATGCCCCTCCAGTGTCAAACTCTTTGCCAAACTTTATCTAACATGGCAATCGTCGGAAATCGTCTGGGACTAACTTGGAACCTACCAGCTTCCAGACTAGCAAGCAGTGGGCTCTTTCCCACTATAAACTCAAGAATCTTCCCGCTCAATGTAGATTGTATGGGATCATCCCAACCCACCATATGCTGACACTGAGATGCCACATAGTAAACCTACGGGTTCGGGACCGCCAGACTTCCCCTCCACTTTTGCCCTCTGTAAACGCTCTAACTTAATGTGTGCCCTGCTACCCCCCAAATTAAATCCCAAAAAAGGGAATTAATCCAGTAGAATTTATTTTGTGCCAGTTAGACCAGGGTATTTTGGAGTACATAAAGAAGCTGGGGCGTAAGGATCATTTTAGCTAGATTAGCTCTACCCACCACCGACAGGAACAGCTTCTTCCATGCTCCGATCTTTTGCTGAAATCTATTAATAAGAGGAGTCAGATTGAGCCACTCATAATCCTCTAATTTAGCCAAAACCACAATGCCCAGGTATTTAAATTCACTAACCATTAACCAAAAGGATCCCAGGGTCCAACATCAGGGGAGAAGCCACAACCAAGGGAAGCAACACGGACTTATCCCAGTAAGTAAGTATTTCAGGTCATTCCTGAAATAGAGCCAAATTTTCCAATGGTTGTCATGGCCGATCTCAGGGAGTCTCGCGGGTCAGCCAGAAACAGCAACAGATCGTCCACATGTAAGGCCACTTTTTCCACACGGCAGCCATATTGGAAACCCTGAATGTCCTCGGTACCCTGAAGCTTTTCAGCCAATGGCTCCATGGTAATTGCAAACAGCATGGGGGATAAGGGGGTCCCCTGCCTCGTCCCTCTATGTAAGGAGAAGCACCCCGATAAAAGGTCATTTACCTGTATTTTAGCACTGGGGATGCATATAGCAGTCGTACCCAACTAATAAACTGATCTCCAAATCCCATGGTTCTCATAACCGCCCACAGGTACCTCTATTCCACGCTATCAAAGGCCTTGGCGACATCTAGGGAAACTATCACCCTCTGTTCCACATTATCCGCCCTTGCCTGCATATTCAGAAATAATCGCCGGAGGTTAATTGCTGTGGATTTATTGGGCATGAACCCTGTTTGATCTTGGTGTATTAGGGATTCAATGACCTTATTAAGTCGGTTAGCCAGCATTTTAGCCAATAGCTTGACATCAGTGGTCAACAGTGAAATTGGACGATATGAGGCTGGATCCGTCAGATCTTTACCCTGTTTCGGCAATACAACAATTATGGCTTCCCGCATGGAACGCGGCAACTCCCCCCTGCCAAACTAGCAGTGTAGACCTCCATCATAGTGGGAAGTAACATCTCTTTATATTTATTGTAGACTTCCCAAAAGGATGCCATCCCCCTGGGGCCTTGTCGTTAGGCATAGAGGCCAGAGCGGCTTCAAGTACTTCCATGTCAAAAGGTTCTTCGAGAAGTGTTTGCTCTGCTGATGAGAGTCGGGGAAGCACACCCACTAAGAAATCACAAAGTTCATCTTCTGTTGGTTGCACTTGGGACTTATACAAATCCGAGTAGAATCCCTTCATAACCTCCAAAATGGCCCCACTACACGTGTGCTCACACCCATCTTTCCCCTTTAATTTAGGGACATAAGCAGATTCCCTTTGGTCTGCCACTACCCTGGACAGAAGATGGCCCGCCCTCTCCCCTTCCTTAAAGAATTTCATCATACAGAACATTCTTTTCCGTTCCACAGTTTTCATGGTCAAATCACACACCTCCCTCTTTGCTATTCTCAAACATTCCTGGGCCTCAGGGGATTACTCCTCTATTAGTGCCTCCTCAGCTCCCTCCAACGCTCTGATCAGTTCTTGGTCTCTCCTGCCCGTTTCAGCTTTAATTTGCGATATTTCTTTATACATAATCCTCTTAAATAGGCCTTCATGGCTTCCCAGCACCAAGGCCGTTCCCATATTAATTTAAAAAAATTCTATCAGCTCAGTCCCCACATGACCGTCTAGATCTATCAACTGGAGCCATAACGGATTTAACCTCAAAGGCGTCTCCTGGAAAGCTCAGAGCTTGGCCCCTGAAGCTCCACACACATACAGTTAGGGCCAGAAATATTTGGACAGTGACACAAGTTTTGTTATTTTAGCTGTTTACAAAAACATGTTCAGAAATACAATTATATATATAATATGGGCTGAAAGTGCACACTCCCAGCTGCAATATGAGAGTTTCCACATCCAAATCGGAGAAAGGGTTTAGGAATTATAGCTCTGTAATGCATAGCCTCCTCTTTTTCAAGGGACCAAAAGTAATTGAACAATGGACTCTAAGGGCTGCAATTAACCCTGAAGGCGTCTCCCTCGTTAACCTGTAATCAATGAAGTAGTTAAAAGGTCAGGGGTGGATTCCAGGTGTGTGGTTTTGCATTTGGAAGCTGTTGCTGTGACCAGACAACATGCGGTCAAAGGAACTCTCAATTGAGGTGAAGCAGAACATCCTGAGGCTGAAAAAAAGAAAAAATCCATCAGAGAGATAGCAGACATGCTTGGAGTAGCAAAATCAACAGTTGGGTACATTCTGAGAAAAAAGGAATTGACTGGTGAGCTTGGGAACTCTAAAAGGCCTGGGCGTCCACGGATGACAACAGTGGTGGATGATCGCCGCATACTTTATTTGGTGAAGAAGAACCCGTTCACAACATCAACTGAAGTCCAGAACACTCTCAGTGAAGTAGGTGTATCTGTCTCTAAGTCAACAGTAAAGAGAAGACTCCATGACAGTAAATACAAAGGGTTCACATCTAGATGCAAACCATTCATCAATTCCAAAAATAGACAGGCCAGAGTTAAATTTGCTGAAAAACACCTCAAGAAGCCAGCTCAGTTCTGGAAAAGTATTCTATGGACAGATGAGACAAAGATCAACCTGTACCAGAATGATGGAAGAAAAAAGTTTGGAGAAGAAAGGGAACGGCACATGATCCAAGGCACACCACATCCTCTGTAAAACATGGTGGAGGCAATGTGATGGCATGGGCATGCATGGCTTTCAATGGCACTGGGTCACTTGTGTTTATTGATGACATAACAGCAGACAAGAGTAGCCGGATGAATTCTGAAGTGTACCGGGATATACTTTCAGCCCAGATTCAGCCAAATGCTGCAAAGTTGATTGGACGGCGCTCATAGTACAGATGGACAATGACCCCAAGCATACAGCCAAAGTTACCCAGGAGTTCATGAGTGCAAAAAAGTGGAACATTCTGCAATGGCCAAGTCAATCACCAGATCTTAACCCAATTGAGCATGCATTTCACTTGCTCAAATCCAGACTTAAGACGGAAAGACCCACAAACAAGCAAGACCTGAAGGCTGCGGCTGTAAAGGCCTGGCAAAGCATTAAGAAGGAGGAAACCCAGCGTTTGGTGATGTCCATGGGTTCCAGACTTAAGGCAGTGATTGCCTCCAAAGGATTCGCAACAAAATATTGAAAATAAAAATATTTTGTTTGGGTTATGTTTATTTGTCCAATTACTTTTGACCTCCTAAAATGTGGAGTGTTTGTAAAGAAATGTGTACAATTCCTACATTTTCAATCAGATATTTTTGTTCAACCCTTCAAATTAAACGTTACAATCTGCACTTGAATTCTGTTGTAGAGGTTTCATTTCAAATCCAATGTGGTGGCATGCAGAGCCCAACTCGCGAAAATTGTGTCACTGTCCAAATATTTCTGGCCCTAACTGTAGGTGAGTGATCTGACAGGGTTCTAGCCAAGTAAGTTACCTCGCTAACCAGGCTTAACATTAGTCTATTCCCCAGGGCCAGGTCAATCCTGGACAATGAGGCAATGGTAGTCAAGAACAGGAGTATTTATAAACTCCCGAGTGGTGGGTTCTCCAGATATCAAACACACAATTTCTTTTAAAACCGCACCAAAAGGGGTGCAATTATCACCCGGTTTCAACACCTCCTGCCTACCTCTGTCCCAGTGAGCAGGGATATTGTTAAAATCACCTATTATCAAAAAAGGAACCCCCGGGAAATCACCAACTACCTCCAAGACTTCATGAAGCAGTTTCCCACAATACGGCGGAGGAATATATATTGACAACTGTAACATCAATATACTAGACAGGCTACAGAACAAGTGTACGAAGCATCCCAGCGGATCTATAATCACTTTATGCTGTTCAAAAGGAATACCTGAGCGAACAAGAACACTGACCCCCCCTTGAGTACGAAGAGTAAATTGCGTAATACCCTGCCTGTAGCCAGCTCTTTTTAAGGAGGTGTGTTCTAGCCTCTATCAAGTGGGTTTCTTGTAAACATAATACAGAGGGCTTGACATCATGCAAGAAAGTAAACACTGCCTGCCTTTTAACACCGGATGCCAACCCCCTGACGTTCCAGCTCACAATCATTATTTTATCCGCCATTACCCCTCTGCTCTTAATACAATGCCCCCCACTTCCACAGTTGTGAACTTGTGATGATACTTCCAACAGATCTTGTGTGACACAAAAAATAAAACAACATTCCCCCCACCCTCTCTCTAGTATTACCCCAACATTACCCAACTCAAGCATTCCATCTCCTCCAGGTGTTACAGAGGAGAGGGCGTACTTTACCCGATTCAGACTATTCACTTCACCGAACCAGACCCGCTTTACTCCCCAGGCTCTGGGAGTAGCATATAACCAGTGATTCCAGCCAAACAGTACTCAACCGTTAACCATAAAATAATCAAATCTAGCTTATGTTACATGTATTCAACATGTCCAGAACATAGAAAGTAGAAAAAAAATCTTCCAAGGCAAGGAGGGACCATATCCCCAGAAAGAGAAAAAAGACCTTCCCTCAAAGTAAAAAGAGAGAAAGGAGGGGAGAAAAAAATAAGCATGGGATCCCGTCCAAGTAAAGGACAGGGCAACTAAGTCAGCCAGCGGAGTCCTTGGAGCTCGCCTTGCGGAGACGTGTCTCATTGCTATCCATCCATTTAAGAGCCTCCTTAGCATGTGTGAAAAAATGGACGATGTCTTCATCCAACACTCTCAGTTTAGCCGGTGTGGGTAGCGCCCCAGGGAACCCGCTTGGCATGGGGAAAATGACATCAGCGACTACATTTCAACGGAACATAACCAGCGTATTTATTGTTTTTCTGTCATAAACCGCTTTCATAACAAAACATAACACCGTATTTACATTTTCATATGACATAACTTCTACATTAGTACATCCCTTGAGATTACATTACATTACAGGACATTCACATGAGAATCAACAGGACCATATCATGACTTATGGTGGGTTTACACGTCACGATATCGTTCCGATATCGTATACAACGGCGCGGGAGCGCGCATTTTGTGGCCGGTTTTCCCTGAATCGCATCGGCGGTTTAGACGTTGCGATATCGGGATACAACGTCCCTACGATGTGTACGCCCCCGACCCAGGAACGACCATTTAACATGGGAGTGAATGGGTGACGTTGCAGTACACATCGGAGTTGGGCTGTCACACGGGACGATCCGGCTCCAACCGGCATCCGATATCGGGCGGTTGAATAGCACACTCATTCGACCCCCGATATCGGTTTCCTATTGTTCTTGCATCGCGTTGTACGTTGACACCGTACAACGCACGAACGATATCGGGTCCAACGCACGAACCACGTGACTTTTGGTCGGAGTTGGACGCCGATATCGCAACGTGTAAACCCACCATTATTGTCGGTCCCAATGGCGGTTACCTCCGCCTAACACCCTGACAGGGATCATTCCCCATCCTATTGCACACGAGTCATCACACATGGCACTTTTTCATGAACCATTATGACTCACACATGACACAGCATTCATGGCATTTTTACATAAACCAATATGCTACATACTCAGGGCCCACAATAGTAACAGGAACCCTGTCACTCAGTACACACAAGACCACCACGGATCCACCGGGATCCGGGACACTGAACATCTGGATCAACGGGACCATATCATGACTCACTCAGTCAGTCCCAAAGTCGGCTGTGACCGCCTGGCCCTTGAGCCGTACTCGTTCTCTCACACCGCACATCTGACTGCCTGGCCCTTGAGCCGTCCTCAGTCCTCATCACTCCGCACATCTGACCGCCTGGCTCTTGAGCCATCCTCGGTCCTGGACACTGGCTGGCATGCACGCATCTTTGAGCCACCGGCATGGAGCTGGCAGGCTCCCTTCACTTCCCCCACCTGGGACGTATCACTTCCAGCATATCCTCACATGGCAGTGGTCTGGACTGCTCTGATTCCCATTGTCCTCTCCTCACTCAGACACCTGGTAGGTTCTTATCCAGGCTGCCTCACAACACAGCTGCAACACAGTGAGTCAATCAGCACATCTCACACACACACAGACCTGAGATGTGATTAACCCCCTGTGCACCATTCAGGTTTAGCCCAGCAAAGCACTCATACCCACAGTTCAGCCACTCATTAGGCTCATGAATCTTGCAGATCTTCAGCACTCACAGTCAGCTGTTTTACTCAGCTCATGAAAATTCTTCAGCTGTTAACCCACTGTACACCGGACAGGTTTCACACAGCACACAACCACACACACACACACACAGGAAAACCGGCCCATGTGAACAGAGACCTGCACTGATAACCCATGTGATGCACCAGGCCAGGGGCCACATCACCACACCGGATACAGCATCAAATAAGAAACACCCAGCGCTCTCAACCTCTTCTTGATGTTGACAAACTTAGCCCTCTGTTTTTAACCTCAATAGAGAATTCCGGTATATAGAGATCCTGGAACCATTATCTTCAGGTCCGAGTGATCCTTAAGGCCCTGTTACACGTAGCGACGCACCAGAGATCCTGACAACGATCCGACCTGGCCGGGATCGCTGGTGCGTCGCTACATGTTGCTGGTGAGATGCCATACAGGCAGACTTACCAGCGACGACCCAGCGATGCGCCAACACCCGACGGTCGTTGGGATCTGTCAGGTTCTCGGCCACAGAATGGGGATCACTGGTCGTTGCCAGTGTCACACACAGTGATCCAGCATGCCCAGCGGGAGATCGTCGATCAAAAAATGGTCGGGGCTATTCATTAACGATCAGCGATCTCCCAGCGGGGGGCCGATCGCTGCTAAGTGTGACACATAGCAATATTGCTGGCGAGGTCGCTGCTATGTTACAAAACCTGTGACGTTGCGGCGATCTCGTTAGTTATATCGCTATGTGTAACGGGGCCTATAGAGTAGCGAAGGATAGCATCCCTGCCCTGATAGTGCAGGACCTTAACAAGCACTTGTCTTGGAGGGCGGCCAGGGGGAGGGGGAATGTAGGGACACAATGAGCTCTCTCCACAGCTATAAACAGAACAAATTATTTGAGCCAATGGTACATTTTTTAGTAGCCACTGTTCAAAGAACTCGGTGGGAGCAGAGCCCTCAGTCTTTTCGGGCACCCCAATGAGCCATACATTATTACGTCATGACCTGTTCTCTAGGTCGTCAGTCTTTGCCTGCACAGCTAAAATTGCAGTGACCATATGTTTATGTTGCTTATCAGACTTTGCAATAGAGTCTTCCACAGTACTGATACATTTCTCAGCCTCCCCCATCCTCTCCTTGGTGACATGCATGGAGTGCTGTAGTTTAGACATACTGGCTTGCAGGACCCAAAGCTGTGCAGCCACATTAGTGATAGTAGCGTGAGAGTGCAGCACCAATTTGAACAAGTCTTTTAATGTAGGTTCCTCTGGGACCGGACTCCCACCTATTGTAGCTTGCTGGTCTCTAGCTCGGCTCCACTCCCCCTCATGCAGTCCCCCTGCGTGTCCTCCCAGCTCCCGCCATCACTCTCCTCTCCCTCCTCCTCCCCCGGCCCCTCTGCACACCTTGCGGGCTTCCTCTGGGCCCCACTTGCAACTGCTGGGCTCCAGGTGTCCTCCCCCAGCCTAGCAAAGCTTTGCAGGTTAGACACTGCATCAGCTCTCCTGGGGTTTCCCCTGTGTTCCTCCGGACCTGCTGCCAGTGCTTCCTCCCCACCGACGCCATCTTGATTTTTCTTCTCTAGCTCCCCGCCATCTTCTTAGTGCTTTTTCTCCCCGCCATCAAAGCGTGCGCCCCTGATCTTCGGTGCTCATTATCAGGGTAAGCTTCTGCAACCAAAGGATGGTATTTGGCCACTATGTAAAGGCTGCAATCTGTAATTTGGCCATATACTGAGCGGGAGCTCCTGCAACAACCGTCTGCTCACATCCCTCTCAGACCACGCCCCCATCCATATTAACTTTAAGCTCGTTGGTTTGTTGAAAATTTGCATAGATGCTGATCTTTGTCCAATTTTGACCATTATTAGAGAACAGTCTCTATTAGTACATCGAGTAATGGGCTCTCCTGATGAAGTCCAGTTCCATCAATCACATACTTTAAAGGGAACCAACCACCCCAAATGACCCACCGGACTGTTAATATGTGTCCCTACACCCAGCACACACATTTGGGGCAATCGTTTTTGCTAAAAAAAACTGTTTAGTAGAAGCTAAGATATAGCTTTATAAGTTTAAAAAATGTTCCCGACTGGGTGTTACCTAGCTTGTCCTCCTGCAGTGTTCATGTGCCTGTCAGCCTCCTCTCCCCTCCTCCCTTCAGTAAAGCCCTGCCCTTTCAGCCTCTCAGGTTTGCCTTCTGTTATCATAAACAATGAGACTCCGTGCAGCAGCCTGTGACGAGGCTGAAAGGGCAGGGCTTTACTGAAGGGAGGGGGGGAGAGGAGGCTGACAGGCACATGAACACTGCAGGAGGACAAGCTAGGTAACACCCAGTCGGCAACATTTTTTAAACTTCATAAAGCTATATCTTAGCTTCTACTAAACAGTTTTTTTTAGCAAAAACGATTGCCCAAATGTGTGTGCTGGATGTAGGGACACATATTAACAGTCTGGGGGGGCCATTTGGGGTGGTTGGTTCCCTTTAAGGCCTCCTGTAATATGTTTGACATCTGGAATGGCCTGAGATGGTGATAGAGCTCTATGGAAATAGATCCGAGTTCACAGTGATGGCAATTTAAGGCTGAGGATCTGATCTGTGCAGAGTAGCCCTGTTGTTTATTTGGATCTAAAGTCTGGTAGGTATAAAGGTTGGGGGTAGGGGGGAAAGAGGGTCCTTTCTTGTTTAGTGTGGGTGGCCCCTTTAAATATTACTATTCCCTTTCACAAAATAAGAGCTGTATGCAGGGTATGGTCCCTGCAGTTCAGGGCTCTCCTGTTCTAGGCTCCTCTATCTCCTGTTACCCTAATCCGGGATCTGAGCTGTTGGTCTCCGTACAGTTCCTCCACTCTCCTCCTACCTTGCCCCTTTGTGTGTTAAACTTAACTATGCCACTGGATCAGAGACTTCCTAACCAGCATTGTTATTCTTTGATGCTGCCAGTGTTCCCAGCCGCCCCTGCAGCTTTACGGCTCTGTGCTGAGGTGAAGGCATCATGGGAGTGTTGCATTTCAGGTCAGTTCCAGAGAGGCCCTTATAGAGAGGCTACAGGCTAGACGGAGGGTGAAGCAGCTCAGCGTTGGCAGGGAAGGGAGAGGAGACGATCCTCTTACCACCTATCTAGATTGCGTTCCCCAGCTGCAGATCAGGTGTCTGTGTACTCTCCAGGCAGGTCCTGGAGACAGATGTTGGCAGCGTCCTCCGGGTCAGACAGTAGTGAGCCTGTTGCTAGGAACAGCGTGCGGCAGGGTTCTTCGGTGCTGTCAGGCCTCAGGCCAGTCAGCAGGGCTCAGATGGGGCCCAGATCTGGGTTGGGTCTCCCGGTCCAGAAGTCCATCCAAGAGAAGGCAGAATCCCTCCACAGAGGTCCTCCGTGTGTCCTAATGACAGTTGAGCAGGCTGGGGTGGGCAGGAGTGCTGTAGATGGGCTGGATGGCTTAGTTTTAGAAGCCCCAGGAGCTCCTTGTCACACATCCTGCACCACTGGCGGCCATTTTGAGATCCCAGAGGATCAGAGATTAACCGACCTTCTGCTAGTCCAGATGATTCACCAATAAAAATTATGAAAAAAAATGTAAACGAAATCCAGGGCTGTTGAGCAACTACAGTAGAATCCTCCATTATACAAGAATGGGACAACATTTCTCTTCAAAACTTCCAGCAATTGGTCTCCTCACGTCTCAGATATTTACAGGAGGAAGGATGAATGCTACACAATGGTAGACATGGCTCTGACCCAATGTGTTTCAGATTTGTTGCTGCTGTCAATTTATAAATGAGTTACTTTTTAAAATAAAATAGAAGAGTAACATTTATCTTTTGATATCTGTTCTATGTTCTGTTGTGAATAAAATATAGCTTCCCTTGATTGTTCCACACGCCATTTAGCAATATCAGGAATTTATTATACTTCAGAATTCCAGGTCTGGTTTACACGGCCATGATATAGTTGGCTGCATTTTAGATTCCATGTTATGGCCAGTAGCTGAATTATGAACATAAACTTACTGTAGCTCACCATTGTGTCTATTTTCTTTATTTAGCAATGAAAGTTGCACCTTAAGGCTATGTTCACACAGGGCAGTTTTCTTTATTTGCTGTGTTTCTACCATTGAAAAAGAGAGAGACAGAGTGAGAGAGGGACAGAGGAGATAGAGGGGCAGAGAGAGATAGAGATATCAGCTGGCATTGAGAACTATGTGTAAAAACGCAGCAAACTCTCTGTAAACCCGCAGGTCAAAAACACAATACAACATGGATGGAAAATGCTAGAATCTTCCTGCCAATGAATTTGTTGATAGACATAATTTCCTCCGTTTTTACTGCAGAAAAACTGCAACAAAAACTGTGTGAACATAGCTTTAGAGACTTGGACTCTAGTGCCACCTATTGGAAGTAGTAATTCAATATCGACCCTTTAACAAACCTTGTCACATGACTTTGGACAAAAGACAAATCAGAAGCTCTAATTATCAATTATTATTTTTAATTTTGATACATACATCTCTTACATTAGCCCCCAAATCTATCTCCTCTGGCCGGGAAAGACTCACCCCGGCTAATTAAAAATGTTAGGGATAATAAGCACAAGGGAAATCGAGAAGTACTGCAGGCATGTGTGGCGCCCCTGCGTCCAGGAGGCCACAAAGGGAACTGCAGCCAGGCAGGTAGGACATTGTTAAACACTAACACCCTCACAGCCCACACAACACACGTGTCAGAGAGGTTACATCCAGCCCTGAGATTAGAAACTATATGAGATCGGAGGGGTGGTGGATCAGAGGAGTGGGTTGGGCACACCAGAAGGTCAGGTGACTGACAGTATATAGAGAGGGGGAGGAGTGAAGGAGTTCAGTAGGCCACAGTAGGCTGAACTGTAAAGACCAAGAGTAAGCCATGGTGCTGAGATGAAAAGACCCAAGAGCAGGCCAGAGAACAGCAGGAAGTTGAGCTAAAGCTGAGCAGGAGAGAGCCACACGTCCTGCGAGTGCAAGGCCGAGGAGTGCAGACCCGTACTGAGCCAGTGCGAGCCAGATGGGGGGAAAGCCCGTCCGACGCTGAAGCCACCAGGAGTGTGAGAGAGCCGAGAGGGACGGTGTAACCCGGGGCCCTAGACACACAGCTAAAGCAACCAACTGCAGGCGGAGTAGCCCTCCATATACAGAAAGGAACAGAGAGAGAAGGAGCCTGGTATCCTAGTGCTGAGGATTACTGGAGGCTGGGCTAAAGTAGAGTGTCGGCTCTAAAGGGGACCGTAGTTCACCCGGCATCCCCAGACAATACGACGAGGGGTCTGAGTTTCAGATTGGGATCCCTAACCCAAAGGACAGGCAGCTCAGTGACGTACTAGGACTCACAGAAGCCCGAGTCACCGCCATACTGTCCAGTGTCGCACAACATAGAGAAAGAGAATGCAACGGCCCGGAAAGGGACACTAACAGACTGTGTGAGGGGTCACAGGGAGAGAGGCCTGGCTGCAGAGCACAAGAGAACCCGGAGAGGGAGAATGTACTCGAGTGTCAAGAACTGTGTACCAACTGCAAATGACTTGTAAACTGCTTGAAGGAAACAACGATTAAAGCTTTGGAAAACTCTGAATTGCCTCTCTTGTCAGTCCCTATCTGCAGACCATTCCTCCCTACAGATCCAGCCTGTCAGCACCAGCCAGGAGGAGAGATCCCTGCAGCCTGCAAGTAAGTGTGTTACAACCTGCACCAGAGACTTAACCCTTACTGCCCCGGGGGATACAGTTCTCCCCACTGGAACTATACCATCCCCACTGCCATTCCATCACCCCCGGAGGTTCTGCAGCAGCGGTGGCCCCATCACTGGCCGCACCAAGTGGGTGGCGTCACCCGTGACAATCCCCTTGTAAATAATTCCCCTTTATTTGCCGAGCCAGGGACACGGCCGGACCAAGCCACCTGTGACATCCCCAGTACCGTCCGGTACCGAGTACCCCAGTCCCGTGGGGCCCGACAACCTGGCGTCACGTACAGGATCTACCCGGTCCAAAAGAATTGGACCTTGTGTGCCTAAATCCTGTGTTCTGGACTTTTCCCGCCAAATCTGACCCTAATGGCAGCCATAAGGGACTAGCGCCATGTGAAGAGGAGGCGTTCCTAAGACTCCCATCGTGGGCCGGCCCGGTCCAAGGCGCGAAGAGAAGGTCCCGCCCTGGCTCTCCTTAACTCCGGGAGAGCCAGCTGTCACTCTCAAAGAAGAGCCGCCGCCCCTAGACCCTCCTACCAAGAAGCTGGCGCGAATCGAGAAGAAGGAAATAGTCATCAGGAGGGGGCGGAGCGAGCAACCGGAAGAGAAGCAGTCGCCGTTCAGAGACACGAGGACGGAAGCGGAGGACGCCGAGACGAGAGCTGCATGTGAGAGACCGCCTGTGATCCCGGATGGCCCACAAGACGACCCAGTGGAGGAACCCGGCCAGGGAAAGACCAGTTGTGATCACGCAGAGATGGCTGAAGGCGGCAAGGAGCGTCCCTACGTCCTAGACACCCGGAGGGGTGTATTGCGGCTGCTGCCCCCAAGGATGACACGGGCCCAGGAAGAGAACCGGACCCGGATCCAGATCGATATAGACCACCATCAGGGCTATGAGGCCCAGGCTAAGCGACCCGGCTGGGTCAGAGAACCCCGCGAGCAGGCGGACAGCGAGGCCGAGGGCCGTACAGCAATATTAGTGGATGTGACTACCCCGCCAGCTATGTTGAATAAGACCTGGAAGGAAGTTGACCCGCTCGGAGCTTTGCCGGAGGGATTCCTGAGACTACCGCAACCGCTGATACCACCACCGACAACCACCGAGGTGAGAGGGGAGCAGCTCCGCTGCTGGTGGGAGCGGGATAGAGACTGTGAAGATCTCATGGGCTTCATAGGAGAGCCCGGTGGCAAAGTAGGCCCCGCAGAAGTAATTACCCAGGAAGAGTACATCCGGAGATGCGTTAGAAAGTGGGAGAAGGAGGAGGTTGAGAGGCTAGCGCAGAAACAAGAGATGGTAGCCCGCGCTAAGGAGGCCAAGAATGCAGCCCGCCGAGATCGCGAAATCCAGCAGTCCCCACGGCATGAGGGCCAAATCGTTAAAGTTGTAGAGGAAAAGGGCTATGCCTTCGCCCGCGAACCCAGTAGCAAGGTACGATATCTTTATTAACAAGAGGGAAGTGGAAGAGCAGCTCCCGCCAGATCATCCCGACAGGCAAGTCGAAATAGGGGAGTGGGTGTCATACCACATTGCCCAAGGCGAGCGTGGCCTGTTCGGCCTCCAAGTTAAAAGACTTTGTCTAACCGCTGAGGAGAAAGATGAAGCCTCAACTGCTGAGTACTATGAGGTACGAGATGACTTTTGAGGAGCCAAGCTACACTGACGTGGCTGTGAACACGGATCCCGTGGTAATCCTTCAAGCTCCAGTATCAAAGAAAGACGCCATCACACAGACACCAGAGAGTTATCTGCTGATCGACGCCTTGCAGCACCTGGAGGTATTCCACAAGAGAAAATCAGCACCGCAGACGCTACCCTGGAAACAAGCGAAGAAGGAATGAACACGGGTCCTTGAACAAAAGATGAAGACACTGTAAGTGTGAATGTACATTGTTCCTTATTGCTCCCCTACCTTACCTGAATGAATGCTAGCATTCCCCTGTTTGTCTTATATGTTTTATTTGAACATTTGCACCATGAACAATGAAGTGGTACGAACTCCCTCTTGTAAATAGTTGAGCACCTTAGTGTGCTCCCCTTTGGTTTTAAGACCAGTTGCACATGAGAATTAATGCATGAGACTTTGCATTTTTGAATCCAGAACTTTGACTGTTTGAAGCTGCTTTTTGAGAATTTTTGCACTTTTTGAAAGAACTTTTATACTTTTGATACAAAGTAATGCTTTTATAATGTGTATTTTACAGAAAAAGGGTAATGACGAGTATATATACCCATGCACTTGTTTTATAGTTAACGCAACGTTACAAGAATCGTGCCTCCCAGAAGGGAAGAAACCAAGAATACTTAATGTTTACTGTTATATAAAAATGAAAATGTTTTCAGGGTAATCAATGTCGAGTCGCGCGAGGACGCGCTGTTTAACTCCGGGAGAATGTGGCGCCCCTGCGTCCAGGAGGCCACAAAGGGAACTGCAGCCAGGCAGGTAGGACATTGTTAAACACTAACACCCTCACAGCCCACACAACCCAAGTGTCAGAGAGGTTACATCCATGAGATTAGAAACTATATGAGATCGGAGGGGTGGTGGATCAGAGGAGTGGGTTGGGCACACCAGAAGGTCAGGTGACTGACAGTATATAGAGAGGGGGAGGAGTGAAGGAGTTCAGTAGGCTACAGTAGGCTGAACTGTAAAGACCAAGAGTAAGCCATTGTGCTGAGATGAAAAGACCCAAGAGCAGGCCAGAGAACAGCAGGAAGTTGAGCTAAAGCTGAGCAGGAGAGAGCCACACGTCCTGCGAGTGCAAGGCCGAGGAGTGCAGACCCGTACTGAGCCAGTGCGAGCCAGATGGGGGGGAAAGACCGTCCGACGCTGAAGCCACCAGGAGTGTGAGAGAGCCGAGAGGGACGGTGTAACCCGGGGCCCTAGACACACAGCTAAAGCAACCAACTGCAGGCGGAGTAGCCCTCCATATACAGAAAGGAACAGAGAGAGAAGGAGCCTGGTATCCTAGTGCTGAGGATTACTGGAGGCTGGGCTAAAGTAGAGTATCGGCTCTAAAGGGGACCGTAGTTCACCCGGCATCCCCAGACAATACGACGAGGGGTCTGAGTTTCAGATTGGGATCCCTAACCCAAAGGACAGGCAGCTCAGTGACGTACTAGGACTCACAGAAGCCCGAGTCACCGCCATACTGTCCAGTGTCGCACAACATAGAGAAAGAGAATGCAACGGCCCGGAAAGGGACACTAACAGACTGTGTGAGGGGTCACAGGGAGAGAGGCCTGGCTGCAGAGCACAAGAGAACCCGGAGAGGGAGAATGTACTCGTGTGTCAAGAACTGTGTACCAACTGCAAATGACTTGCAAACTGCTTGAAGGAAACAACGAGTAAAGCTTTGGAAAACTCTGAATTGCCTCTCTTGTCAGTCCCTATCTGCAGACCATTCCTCCCTACAGATCCAGCCTGTCAGCACCAGCCAGGAGGAGAGATCCCTGCAGCCTGCAAGTAAGTGTGTTACAACCTGCACCAGAGACTTAACCCTTACTGCCCCGGGGGATACAGTTCTCCCCACTGGAACTATACCATCCCCGCTGCCATTCCATCACTCCCGGAGGTTCTGCAGCAGCGGCGGCCCCATCACTGGCCGCACCAAGTGGGTGGCGTCACCCGTGACAATCCCCTTGTAAATAATTCCCCTTTATTTGCCGAGCCAGGGACACGGTCCGGACCAAGCCACCTGTGACATCCCCAGTACCGTCCGGTCCGGTACCGAGTACCCCAGTCCCGTGGGGCCCGACACATGGAGAGGGTTAACTATCCACCACAAGGAGATCTTTTTATGGAAGGAAGCAAGATGCATCATAGATATTAGAGCGCAGTGAGTGCTTGGATTAAATGATAAAATTACCTGTCTGTGTTTTTATTAATTCTATAGGTATAGTCTTATGTATTTGTATTTAAATTGTGTTTTTGTATTAAATGATGAGGACGATGTGTCAATTGGATCAGATGTCATGTGATGTCAGGACTTGTTGAAGTGCTATTGCACGTGAAACGGTCGGTTGTCCAGTCATTACCCTCATCCTGGCACCTGCAATGTACTGTGCAATGTCCGCATCTGACTGTACCTGCCTGAAAATGTTTTACCTCTCAAAAAGAATCAGTAATGATCCCTTGCTGTAATTGTGGCACCCCAGGGTCCAAGAGCCACAGTGTCATTATCGCCCCTGGGTGGTAGTGCCACACTTGAGAGCAACAGCGGTATCCACACCAGACAGAAACCGCACACAACACCTTTCTGCCTCCAGGCCTGAAGGGGGAGATCTAAACCCGGGTTCAGGGTAAGCTCGCCTATAAATTCTGGTCTGGGGTGGAGTTAGTTAGTTCAGTTCCTAGGAGGACTGAGGAAGATATCCTGTGGACCGAAGCAGTGTTATGCTCGTCCCAGGATAACCAAGCCTAGCGTGAGGGACCTAAGGCAGGGGTCTGAAGGAGTGAAGGAGAGCCTGGGGAGTGGAGCGGTGTCATGCTCAACCCAGAGAAGCGCCACAGAAACGGACACCGGAGTCTGAGGCTGTGCAGGGCCTAATGACCCGGCAGCCAATACTGGAAGGTGGGGAATTCCAAGTTCCCCAGCTACACTGTGTCCAGAGTCAAAGCAACGTAAAGAGCCCAGGAACAGCAGCCTGAGACGAGGGGCTAGAGAAGGACTTAAGCTGCCTGCCATACCGGCATCAAGCAAGAGAGAGAGAGAGGGCCAGCAGCTCAGCTTAAGCAGCAGCAGGGCCCACTACAAGGCGCAGCAAGGAGGCCTCAGAACCTGTTGGGTGAGGAAAACCCCGAGTTTCTCTCAGGTGCACTGACTCAGCATAACAACACTTGTCGGGATTCCCGTTGCACCAGTAAAAGGACTGAGGAACCAACAAGCCGTGAGTCTGTCTCTTTGCGTCCGCCATCCTGCACCCTACACTCTTATCACATACACTGCCCTGGGGATCTGCTCCGCCCCAGCTTCTCATTCATCGTCCCCAGAGGTTCTGCAGCAGCGGTGGCCACTAGTAGCCACAAACCACAGGTGGCGTCATGACTAACTTTTCCTTTCATCACTGCCTTTCCTATCAAGCCAAGAACTCCCTTAACAACTGAACCCAAGGTCAAAGGATCCTGGTATCGAGTATCCCATAGCCCTAGGGCGACACATAATGTCTATATGCTCTTTTTTACTTCGTCCCCTGCACAGGAGATGTAGTATTATCAGACCATGTCCCTGTATGGTCAGACACAGCCATTACACAGTACATAGCAGGGACACATATATAAGATTATCTCAGCACAGGAGAGGTGGTATGATCAGACCATGTCCTTGTATGGTCAGACACGGCCATTACACAGTACATAGCAGGGGCACATATATAAGATTATTTTAACACAGGAGATGTGGTATGATCAGACTATATTCCTGTACAGTCAGACACATTCAGTACACAGTACATAGCAGGGGCACATATATAAGATTATCTCAGCACAGGATATGTTTTTTTAACACATCCAATGTTCACGGGACAGCCCCTTTAATTAAGAGCCCTTTTGGTAAAACACTGACTTTTTTCTACCTAAGGATGCTGAGCTCTGGATCTGCTGCCTCACCTGCTATGCTTTAGGACTATATGGTTTCTCTGTTCTAGTACAAAGCAGTTGCATGTGAAGATGAAATAGTGAAGTTTTCCCCATGTCATTGGATATTGAAACCCAGCTCATTGGAGCATTAGACATTACATTAAAAGTACACCGTGCCTATTGCTGCTGCTCGGGATGATGTGCAGTTAATCCCTACTGCCTTTGTCCTTTGTAACCTCCATCAGCCACTGGCGCATCAAGCTTTCTTTATGTCTAAATCCCCAAGTGTCTAATTTCACCCAGGAGCTTAGAGGCGATTTCTTACCTGTGACCTAAAGGAAAGGAGCTCTACACTTTTATTAAAAGGGTTTTCGGAATTGGTTGTTAGTCAAATTGAAGTGGGCTTATTGTCAATGAACAGTCAGATCACATATAGGGTTTTACGCCTGTTATATTAGTTTTAGCTTCTAAATTATTATTTTTTCAATGTTCAGCAGCAATAAGAAAGCCACCTTAAAGGGATTATCTGAAAGCATCACTAAACAACTAAGCCAATGTTACAGCCCGTCTAAAAAGTCCCAAAATGCATCAGTATAAATACAAAGTCATACAGGCTAGATGAATATAACACTATAATATTTTTGTTAAAAAGATTTGTCATATTAATAGTGAAAAAATGTATGGTATATATTTGGCAAACAACAATATAGTATTAAAATTATTGCAAAATACATTTCAGAAAGTAAGAGAAAATGGAGACAAAGGCTACTTGGCCAGTGAAAGCGCACAATAGACAATAGCTACAGTCATTAAGTAGTTAAAAGGGACTTTTCACCAAAGTTTTCATATTGACGTGAAGACACAATAATAGTGAGTGAACTAAACTGTTTTTTTAATTCACCTCTTAGCAATCAAGGCATTTGGTCCACAGCAAGTTGTCATTGTATTCAATTGAGTGTTATCAGACAGTTTTCACTAGAGGTGTGTGAGGCACCGCCGGCATGGTCCCCATGGCCGGGGCGCATCACATGCAGGATCAGGGTATGATTCTGTTCACACTGGCCGGTTTTCCTGTGATAATGCTGTGTGAACCAACTTGGAACACAAGGTTTAATGTGACTAGTGAGTGGCTCATGAGATCGAGGAAGCCCTGAGGAAAGGAATGTAATGAGTGATGGCTGACAGCCCAGGTGGGTGTGTCAGGTGGGTGTGTCCGGAGGATTAGCAGCCCAGCTGGATGAGTCAGTGTGGGTGTGGCAGGCACGATAAGAGCCTGCCAGCTGAGTGTCTGAGAACTTCTGCTGAGAGATTCATTCTGAGACCAGAACTCATGCTGAGAGGTTCATTACCAGCCAGAGAGCCGAGCAGAGCCAGTCTGTGTGAGGGACTGGGAATGAGAGTCCAGACCACCATAAGGAACCATGGTGAAGAGAGCATGCTAGCTCTATACCGGTAGCCAGGACCGGGGTCGTTATAGCACCTGGTGTGGGGAAGCCATGGCTGACCTGGCGGACGCTGGACTGGCCGTGGGGTGAAACACGTCCCGGAAGGAGCCCGTGGGGAGGCTTGGCCAACCCGTTACCCAGGTAGCGAGACCCGGATCCGTGCCCGGTAAGACAGCAGTTCCCGTGTAACGGAGTGAGCTGTGTGTGTGTGATTAATGCCGGGCGGGCATAACCGCCATTGGGTAGTCGGTAAAGGACCCGTAGACGTATGTAAGGGCCTAGGTAACAGTGCCCTGAATGATAGACGATGGCCAATGTGTAACAGCCACATATAATGTTGTGGGGGAGAGTGACCCAGCCAGTATGGATGATGCATTGGAGGCGATCCGTCCCTGTGGGACGAGAGGGAGGCTTGCCCTGCTGCTTGCAGAGGGTACCTGTCCCTCAACCACAGCCTCTAATGGTGTGGGTGAGCCTGTGGCCAGACACAGGGGTAATAGGGCTCCTAGTAGGTAACAGATGAGTTTCCCGGGTACTAAGGTTTGCCAATCCCTGTAATGGACCCAGAAGAGCCACAGTCCATGGATGTTTATAGGATGGGCTGTGAGCGTGTGGAAGGATGCGTGTAATCCATGGACGTTTGTATGATGGATCACATGTGATATGTAAGGTCCCGGTCAGGCAGGAATTCTGACTACGGGTTAATGGTATATCATCATGCTGGGTGACTGAAGCCAGGCAGCAGGTACCGCCATTGGGACCCACAGGGCCTGTTGAGGCGTATGTAACGAAGGTCAGAAGCAGGGGTTAAAAGGGCTCCTAGAGTGGGGAAACTGTGGTTGAACCAGGTGGGTGCTGACCTGGACGAGGGGTGAAACATGTCCAGGAAGGAGCCCCTTGGCGAGGCATGGCGTACCCGTGACTCAGGTTGCTCAATCCCTGCTATGAACCCTGAGGGGGTCATCTTTGTAATGTAACTTCTGTATTGATGTAAAGTGTAAGTAGGCCGAAGGCCGTAGCTACCACGGGGGCAGTTGTTAGAGCTCCAAAGGGGAGAGAGGTGGTTACAGGTCCCGGGTTACTGTAAATGGATATGTGTATATTTGATGTACTGTATTATGTAAAGTAATGTATTATGTGACGTGTTTGTGTTAAATGTTACATGTACTAACCCGGCTATTGATGTTGGTGAGAAATAAACGGGTAGACATTTGAAAAATTATACACATGTGTTGGCGTCATTACACAGCAAGCGAGTCCCCCGACTCGCTATCTTTACAGGTGTTTACTTTTTCCCCTCTGTATGATACTGACCAATTAAAAGCAGGCAGCAACACACAGGAGAAATAGACCATTCCTGCACTGTAGCTTAGAGCAGGCTTCTCAATCTGTATGATATATAATGTCAGACAGCCAGATCTCCTGATCTAACCTCTTAGGCTCCTTTCACATCAGCGGTATTGCAATTTCACGGTAGATCAGACAGATGTCGCTGCATCTGCTGGATCTGCCGCATAACGGCCGACTTGCGGCACCGATCTGGCAAGCTCCATTCATTCTTTATGGGGCCTGCGGACGGGTGCGGCAAGTGCGGTATTGCCGAATCTGGCACTTGCAGCGCCGCAAAAAAAAAAAAACAGCTGCTAGTATCGTTTTTATTTTTTTTTTTTTGCGCGGCCGTAAGTGCCGTATTCGGAATGCCGCACCTGACCGCAAGCTCCAAAGAGAATGTGATGTGAAAGGAGCCTTACATGAGTCAGTGTGGGGGAGGGGCAGTGCAGCTGAGTTGAACTGTGTCACATTAGAAATATTTTCATTTCTACTCTTCTTACCTCCTCTGCAGCACTTTGCTCTTGCAACATGCATTTTTCTAAATTCATTTTTCTAAATGCTTACAATTAAACATGGTGGTGACAGTGTCCTTATGTGCATGTATGAGTGCTGCTTATGTCAGGGAGCTACATTTCATGGAGGGGATAATGAATTCACAGATGTACAGCTCTATATTGAAAGAGAAGAAGCTGCCATCACTCCTTGCCCTGTAAAGGAAATATTAATAACAATATTAATAACAAGTTGCTGCTCCTGACCAAATCAATATAGACCAAGCACCGGCATTGAAAAGTATGACACCAGACACAGTGAGTCAGATGTACACCCTTCCTTGGTCAGACCCAAGCTCCAAGTGTCTGTTTATTATAAGACATTAGCTTTTTACTCAAAAAGGGGCTCGGTCAGCCCTACTCAGATGTATTCATTGGTCCATGGGCAATAAGGGGCTCGGTCAGCCCTACTCAGATGTATTCATTGGTCCATGGTCAATAAGGGGCTCGGTCAGTCCATGGGCGGATCCATGAGGTCATCAAGGGGTGTGGTCTTGATCGAGTATGTTATTCTGTAATTGGTTCGTCTTGCCTGACCTCCAGCTTCGGTGATTGGTCCGTCTTCTTTGGACTCCATCTTGCTCTCAGCACATGGTGTGATGTGGCAGGAAATGGCAGCCATGTTTAAATCACAACTTATACAATGTAAAATAATACACTCTATATATCATTTCTCCCATGCCCTTATGTCTTAGGCTTAATGAAGTATTTTGATCTTAAGGCTCTCCTTAACAGTCCCCCCTAAATACTTTATTAACCAATCCCTACCAGAGCCTGTCACATCTGCCCAATGTGCCTTCAACTCTGCCCGCTAGCTGAGAATTGATAACCATTAAAACCCCCCTTGGTACAGACTTACACAACAAACAATGATAGCTGCAATAATTTAAGATGACAAGGATAACAAAGCCTATCTAATCCAGCCATCTCTGCCATCTCTTCATTTACAGAAAGTATTGGCCCCGGGGATCTTCTACACCTGATTGTAGAGAGTTCAGTTTCTGTACGGCTGCTGTAACTCCCGGTGGGACCTGTATTGTCTGGAATATTCGTACAATTTTACAAACGCCTCATTATTTTGCTAATAACATGTCCAGGTCCATTCTATTTTGGAGCACCATTATCGATGTAGGGCCTGGTTGGTCTGCTAAACCTTGAAGGTCTTCTGTAGTATAATTGACAAATCTCTGTTATTCATAGATGTAATTGATCTAAACTGTATTCTTACTTATGGCCATTAGGGTGAGATAAAGGATTCAAAAACCTACTTTAACTTGATCTCTGGATTCAAATATATGCGATATGAACCATTCCTATGAACAGTTGTTATGAACAATTCTTGGTATATCAGGAGGTATATAGGATCGCGCTATCCGCGTCCTCGGGACTTTCCTACCTGCTTCACCTCAGTTCCCTACCTGGATACCCAGAATTGTATCACAACACTCATGGATGGACATTTCCGTCTCAGGGCCATATTCTACCACCAGAGATTATTTGGTAACATTTTCCCTTTACACATTAACCCGATTACCTCAAAAATAACATAAAATGAATAAAATGACGTAAAATTGCGCTTTTACGGCTACATATACAAGTTATTAGAGTAATGTCAGTTATACTCATTGTTATCTACCCTTGAACTAATGGTTTGCTCCGGGAAGTGAATGTTTCTCCCTTACTGAGTCCACTGAGTCCTCATTTATATCATGTTCCTGTAACCATTTTGCCTTAGTTTGGATTTTCCATATGTATATCAGACATAATGTGGAGTTATAAGGTCATGTATGTGACAGTGTATCACGGTGTATGTCAGTGACTATCATTATCGGAGTTCATCATCTGCTGGTGGGGAGTCTCCAACAGTTGCCGCGTCCTTTTCCCTCAGTCTCCACTGAAGTTGCTGTAATTCAGAGACGCTGGATCGGCCATCTAATCTCGGCTCATGGCTCTTACTCGCATCTTTTCAGGATCACCCGGTCTCCTGACATGAGACCATGCGCTCCTGAATCTGATTTAGGATCTGGAATTGAAGAACATGTTTCTTTATCACACCATCTAAACAATTATTTAAGGCTTGGACATCGCTGGTGATTTCATCTGTGGGAAATAAAACACAAATTCTGAAGAACATTGCCTGTAATTCTCCTTACTTGAAGATGGCAACGCAGTGTTTAACCCTTTCTTAACTGGATACTCATCTCACTGATGCTGTTACTGCAGCAGCTATCTATTGACCTGTAGTTCTAAACCCCCCTAGGTGAGAGGCTCATCGGGTCCCATTCATTTAATATCAGACTAAACTTTATTACACACTTACTTTATAGAAATTACAACCCTGTTCAAGGTGTTGGATCGAGAATTATCTTATTTTTAACTTATTTACTGAGGAGGAAAATTAAACAAAAACAAACATTTCATCTATGTCTTGCCCGTCTTCTCTACCCTGCACCTTTAGTGTTAATCACCCATTCCTATTGTCCACTGTCTTATGCATGATACGTATTGTAGAAAGCTGCTGACTCCCAGATACTGTGAAACACCCTTAATGACCTCCACTATAACACACGCAGCTTTACCTCATCAGAAGCCTCATTGTTACATACCACCTTCATCGGGAGTTTCTCAGAAGTAACGTAGTTTCTGCACCGAATCCTGAAAAGAGATTACCGCAACAGGCACACCCGCATACACCTAATGTGCAGCTGTATTTATCATCTATCTGCAATCACTGTAATGGTAGAGTGGACGAGGGGTGCATTCGTGGTTCTGCGGGGTCACTACAGATTCTCTTCCATTATATCAGTCACACATCAACCAAGGCTGGGTGTACCTGGCCACCTGGGTACTGAACCCTGGTGCCACCCAAACCTTGTCCACTAAAACACAGGTAGCAGTTAATGACAAATGAGTCAGTTCTTGGGTTACCTGAGCCATCATTGAGAAGAGAGTCGTGGCAGAGAACGCTTACCGCCTGGTGTCTACAGACCTTCCTCAGCTGCTCCCTGCGTGTTGCACTCCTTTCCATTCGATCACCTGTTTCTGTGGGAGTAAGAACATCAGGAGTGACAGGGGCCCCTGGTGTCAGGGTCTGCCCTGGTGTCAGGGTCTGCACTGGTGTCAGGGTCTGCCCTGGTGCCCGGGTCTGAGACTCTCGACTCTAGGCCTCTTCACAGCTTCTGGCAGCTGCACCTGTGCAGGCATTACCTCTGGCTCAATGAGCGCCAGCTCAGGTGTGAGCTGTACCTGGACTCTGCCAGGCTTATCTGAACACAGGAGAGCCTCCATACAGGCTCATACACTCTCTGCGGTCTCTGTGGGTCTTTATGTGACTCTAGGAAAGATCTGCAGATCATCTTACCCTTTGCCAGCTACCCATTCCAGTGATTGCAGATCCCCATCTACCTCTCATGGCGGTATGTCAAGAGGGAGTGGTTTTGCTTTATTACCTCCTGTTGTATAATCACAGCTCATCCAGTGGTAGAATCCACGAACATCTGTAAAATAACTCAAGATCTGCATTAGTAATGAGCTCATGTGGGACATGTTCATACATATTTGCTATGTCCTCTATTTAAGACAAAAATATAAAGAAAAGACTTAGATATAAAGACGTAAATAAATTATTAAAACTTTAAAAACAACTTTAAAACAGGCACTAACTTTCCATCTCTTTCCCCCCTTTTTGGGTAAATATGATTTTATTAAAGTTTTTCATAAATCACAATATAAACACAGAAATCCAGATAACAATATTGTTGGTATACAGAAAGAGAGGGACAAGAATTGCATTCGTCTGTAGAGCCAAGTATCACAGTAAGACATCTTCAAATAATAACTAGACGTATTTTTCTCTTCCCTCTCTGTTCTAATAACACAGTGAGATATTCTCCCTCCGTCGCTACGGGAGAGATTGTCGGTACCAGGTGTGGAGTATCTTATCCTGGTTATTTTCCGACCATTTATTTATTCGGCTAACCATATATTGGCACTCGTCCAGGGGGTAGAAAGGTGAAGAAGAAAGAGGAATGATGAGAGTCAGAAGAAAGAAGTAAGGAAAGAAGACTGTAGGGGAGAATGAAGAAAATGGAGTTTCGACCCTAAGGGTACAGCCCGCCACGTAGCCCCCCGAGGTAACTCCAGGGGAAAGTGAGGCACCGCATTCCAGGATATTCAGATAAAGAAGTCTCCAAAGTTAGGGGCATTTTTGAACAGGACCCATTCAGTCCAGGTAGTTACATATGTATGTTGGGTCTGGGAAAAGTCCGCTGACAGTTCCTCGTATCTACGTATCTTTTCCACTTCTAAGTACCATTCTGAAATGGAGGGGGGTTCTCGTTCCTTCCAATGGCGGGGGATTACGCTGCGAGCTGCGGCTATGCAAAATCGGAGAACATCTTTCCTCTGCACCTTCCAAGTGCCAGGGAGCAGAGACAGAAGGGCCATGTCTGGATTGCCTACCAGGGTTTTCCTCGTTACCATATTATAGTTACGAAATACCCTGACCCAGAAGTCCTGAATCAATGGGCAGCTCCACCATATATGTAACATCGTACCCCTCTCTTTTTCGCATCTCCAGCACATTGGTGAGGTGTCTGGAGAGAATCTATGTATCTTATCCGGGGTAAGGTACCACCTGTATCGCAACTTCAGGCTTTTTTCCATGGCATCACATGAACCTGCTGTTTTGCGGGCCATGAGAAAGCTCCTTTCCCATTCCAGATCGGGTATTGTCCGTCCCAATTCCTCCTCCCATGCCTTCCGGTATCCCGTATTTATCTCGCTTATGGATCTAGACAATGTCTTATGGATTGTCGAAATCCCTTTCAATGGAGCCCCATCAGCCACGAAAATTTCTTCCATCTCGGATAGTACCATTGTCGGGGTCTTTGGAATTACAAGAGATCTCGTAAAGGACCTCAATTGTAGATATTCCCACCATTTGAGTTTGATTTGTGGAGTGGCTGATTGGAGTATCTCAAAGGAAGGGAGCTCGCCCCTTGTCAAGACCTGTCCTAATCTAATGTCGTCTGTTTCGGTCCAACCCAGAATAGTCTTATTAGCCATCCCTGGGGAAAGGCCGGGTTGTGAAAAATTGGGGTCAAAGGGCTATCATATTGGGTTTCTTTCAATTCTCTCCTCGCAATCTGCCAAGCTTTAAGTGTTTCAGATGTGAAGTTAGGCAAAGGACCCATTGATTGCAAAGCCTCACGCGAAAGCCATTGCAAGCTGCGGAGGGGAACTGAGGTGCCCTCCTGCTCCACCTGTACCCACTGCTTGGAGTCTGATTTAAAGTGCCAATCTATAAGGCGGACCATGATGGCTGCCAAACAGTATCTGCGGATATCTGGAAGCCCCGTCCCTCCTTGCTCCTTAGGGGCTACCAGAGTCCTCATGTTGACCCTTGCTCTTTTGCCATTCCAGATGAAGCGTAAAATCGCTGACCTGATGGTGTGAAAAAATGCTCTGTCAGGCCACACCGGGACTGCCTGAAAAATATAAAGGAATCTCGGAAGAATGTCCATTCCCACGACATGGATCCTTCCCAACCATGACAACCTCAGGGGCCTGTATTTCTCCAGTAGAGTCCCTACTTTATGTAGCATGACTTGATGGTTCAACTGGAAGAGTTTGGATAAGTCGGCCGGGAGACTGACACCCAAATACACCAGGTAGTCCTTCTTCCACCGGAAGGGAAAATCCCGAGCAACCGCGGCAGCCTCAGCTGCTGGCAGAGAGATGTTCAGCGCCTCTGTCTTTGAGTAGTTGACTTTGAAATTGCTTAGTCCACCAAAAATCTCGAATTCCCGCAACAAGGAGGGGAAGGTCACTAGAGGCTGAGCAACATAAACTAGGACATCATCTGCGAAAAGCGCAGTTTTGTGATGAACATCTCCTACCACCAGCCCGTGGATGTCGCGACCGTCTCTTATGACCTTTGCCAGGTGTTCCATCACAATCACATACAGGAGGGGGGAGAGGGGGCATCCCTGTCTCGTACCATTTTTCACATGAAATGCTCCTGATAGGCCTCCGTTTATGCGGACCCTGGCCGAGGGACACGAGTAAAGGGAGGAAATCCCATTCATGAACCTGGTGCCCAATCCAACATGAATCAGGGCCTCTTTTAGGAACCCCCAGTGGACTCTGTCGAAGGCCTTTTCTGCGTCGATGGAAAGCAGACATAGAGGGGACTTCCACATTCTAGCCTTCTCAATGAGCATACAGGATCTAAGAATGTTGTCCCGCGCCTCTCGGCCTTTCACAAAGCCCACTTGGTCGAGGTGAATGATGGACGGAAGTCTCGAGGATAGTCTATCCGCCAAGAGTTTTGCAAACAACTTCACGTCCACATTGATGAGCGAGATAGGTCGGTAACTTGCCGCCTCACAAAGGTCTTTGTTTGGCTTAGGCAACACACATATGTGCGCCTCTAGGGCCTGTGGGGGGAAAACATCCCCTCCCTGAACAGCTTTAAAGGAGGAGAGCATGTGAGGCAGCAAGTCGCCGAGCAACGTTTTGTAAAAAATGGACGTGAAACCGTCTGGACCCGGGCTTTTAGAGGTCGAGGTGTTTTTAACCACCTCAGTGAGTTCTTCCATCGATATATCCCCCTCTAGGAGCTCCTTATCCTCGTCTGACAGAGAAGGGATCCCCACCCTCCCTATGTATGATCGTATTTTGTTTGTCAAGGCTACTGGATCCATGTCATCAAACTTCCCCCGTATGTTATACAGGTCTGTGTAAAAGTCCTGGAACACCTTCGAGATCTCATCTGATTTATGTACCAATTTCCCCAAGGGATTTTTGATCGATGGTATGTATGTGGGACCAGATCTAGGGTGTAACAACCTGGCTAGGGGTCGCCCGCATACGTTCGTCTTTTTATAGAAAAAGCCCCTGGTCCTTTCTGAGAGTTGTACGAACTTAGCATCTAAGAGAGTACGCAAGTCCCCCCTTGCCTTGGTCAATTCAACTAGTATTCTCCCCTCCTGTGAGGTCTTATGGTCAGATTCCAGGCGACCAATCTTGTGAAGCAAGTTGTTAATTTGTTCGGACCTTTGCTTTTTTAATCTGGTACCGTGTCTAATTAGAGTGCCACGGAGAACGCACTTCAGGGCCTCCCATTGCAGTGGAGGAGGCGTGGTGTCCTGAGCATGTGTCTGGGTGAAAGTTGCAATATCTGCTTTTAAGTCAGCCAGGCAGTTGACGTCCCTCAAAAGTTGACTATTTAATCTCCAGGTCCACTCTCTTTTGGTCATCCCCGGGATCTCCACGGACAAAAAGACGGGACCATGGTCTGACAAAACAATATTGCCTATGGTAGCGTCAGGAGTCCAAGAGAGAACCCCGTGGCTGACCAAGAATAAATCTATCCTGCTGTAGGATTGGTGTACCCCTGAAAAATAAGAGTAATCTCTACCGGTAGGGTTGAGAATCCTCCACACGTCCACCAGCTGCAACTTACGTAGGAGGTCCCGAAGTGCCTTCAGTCTCCTGGGTGGAACCGCCCTTCTGCCCGACGTGGAGTCTATGGCTGGATCAAAAACAAAATTGAAATCGCCGCCTATTATTACCTGGCCCTCGGCAAATTCAGCCAATCTCAGCAGCAATGCTCTGCACACCCTCGTCTGCTCCCTGTTAGGGAGGTACCAATTCACCAAGGTCACAACTTTATCAGCTATCTTTAATTTGAGGAAGATATATCGTCCTCCCGAGTCAACTTTGGAATCCAGCAGCGTATAGGGCAGTCCCCGGTGGAAGGCAACCGACACCCCTTAGTTCTAGCTTCGGGGTTGGTGCTGTGGGTCCAATCCGTGTAATGCTTCTCACTGATGAAGGGTACATGCCCCTCTTTAAAGTGTGTTTCCTGGAGGAATAACACATGGACTCCTTTCTTATGCATATCGTGTATGACCTGTCGCCTTTTCTGTGGCGTGTTAAATCCCCTAACATTCAGGGAACCAATTTTCAAAGATCCCATTGTCCCTCCTTCTCAGAGGCTGTCCCTACACCCAAATACCAGCTACAGCGTCAGCCTCCCCTACAGGAAAAAAAGTAGAAGAAAGATGGAAGGGAAGAAGCAAGAGAAGAGAGGGAGAGACCCCGGACGAAGTGAATATTTTTACAGAATTATGGGGTATAAACGTAACGTAAAATGTCGTATTCAAAGAGAGAACACGATGTCCCCGTGGGGAGCTACCTTTCCTGGTGGGATAGAGTAGGTGTTTCAAACCCACTATGAAGATCAGTATCAGGGGTTGTAGAGTTAAATACAATATATACGAATGCAACCCAGTAGATGAGATAAAGCCCCCCCAACCCCCACCCAAGAACTTAATAATAAACACATCTGCATATCACCAGCCTAAAATAAAGAAGCGTATTTAAAGTAAAAACCTGAAAACCACTTGTGTGTTCGACAATAACATTCTTGCTGCCCAACTGTCAGAAAAATGCATAGTAATATGAAGAGAAAAACAAGTTTCCTAAAGGTTAAAGAGTAAGCATGAGCCCTCTAAAAGGGGTTATTGGGTTGGTATGCGTTGTGAGGAGGGATAGGTGGGGAAGAATGGGTGAGTGGAAAAAGAGGTTGGGGGGGGGAGAGGTGAGGATCTAGAGGGTGAGGAAAGAAGGCATAGGGGAGCATACCAAGCCCTTATCATAACTTGTTATTGTCCTCCTCATTAGAGAGAGCTCCCTTCTGCAACCAAAATACAGAGGAAGATCACAATAGCATTATAGTTCTCAGTTATTCAGCCAATCCCAATATTTACTAGAGGGCGAACAATAGAGGAAAAAAAAACCATCTCAAAAAAGGAAAGACAAATCACAAAGTCACCCATCTTCTTCCTGATCATCCTCGCTGGGCCTCCTTCGTCTGCGATTCCTGTTTCTGGCGTTTCGTCTACGTCGGGTCGCTCGCCCATGTTGAACAGCTGAGGAAAACGAATAATCAGGTGCTGTTGATGGCCAATCTGGGAACTGGAGACCGGGATCCTGTAGGTCCAGGGTCTGAAGAAATCCCTGGAGTTCCCTAGGGAGGGTCAGGTACGCTGATGTATTTCCCTGTCGTACTTGGAGACGGAATGGGTATCCCCATGAGTATGGCAGATCGAATTGCCTAAGAAAGTCCAAAAGGGGTCTCAAGGCCCTCCGTTTTTGGAGGGTTCTCCTGGACAAATCCGCCATCAATTGGATACTGTGGCCTTGAAATGTGATCTCCTCGCACTTCCTTGCTTTATTCATAATATCATCCTTAATCCGGTATTTATGCAGGCGACATATAACGTCACGAGGGGGCGCCCCTTCTGTTGGAGGTGGGCCAAGGGACCTATGAGCCCTATCAAATTCTATAATCGTGTCTGATGGGGTCTTTCTGACAGAATTAAACAGGCTCTGCAGCGTCTTTCCCAATTCGTTTGGAGCAACCAATTCAGGGAGCCCCCTGACTCTTATGTTCTGTCTCCTCTCACGATTTTCAATATCTTCTAGTGAGTCTAGGAAGACCTCTTGTTGGGTGCGTTGGAATATCACTGTGTCCTCCAGTTTCTTAATCCGATCAGTCAATACATCGACTCTGGCATCTGACTGAGTCACTCTGTCAGAGACCCCCTGGACCTCTCCCCTGAGTTCAGTGGTTGTAGCTCTGATGGATGCCTCCAATTTGACTACAAAGTCTGCCAGTTCCTCTCTTGTGGGAATATTAAGGATGCGTGCTTTGAACATATCCCACTCGTCTCCCCTCAGAGTAGCTGCATCTTGGGGGGCCTCTTTATGACCCATAAGCTGGTCTGTCTGATGTCCAGAAATGGAGCCCCTTTGATTAGAGAGGAACCTGGTGTCACCCAAGTGTGCAGAGGGGTTCATTGCTGAAGGGAGCTGCTGCCAAGCCTGTGCCCCTGAGTAATATGGCCACCCTTGGTATTGCAGTCCAGGCACAACATTGTATACAGGTGTTACGGTGCTGTGTGTCATCCCTGGGCTAGGGGAATGAATAAACTGTGTCAGTTGCTCATCTGCCCTGTTTCCCCCGTTCGCCCGGTTCTCTAGCATCTCCTGGCTGGCTACTAAGATCGCTGTCTCCCCCGTATTTCCAGCCACTGGAGCAGATCTGAGGGCCTCCGGGGGTCCCCCCCTTGAAGCCCCACAAGCCAGGCTTTCCGGGATTCCCGCCACCGTCTCCCGATGCTCCTTACCAGTCCCTTCAGTGTGAGTGGGATCGGGGCGTACCGCTGGTGCTGCTGGGCTGTCGGGCGCTTGCATGTTCCTTCCCGCGTCTGGCGCCATTGTCTCGTGCTGGGGAGCGGGATCCGCCATCTTAAGTTCAGCAGTGTCCGGGGGAGGCCCAGAATAACTCCTCAGATACCGGGTTATCTGTGTGTGATTCGGCCTTGGAGGAGCTGAGGTCGCAGCTCGGCGTGTGCTCTTTCTCCTGAACGACATGTGGCGGTTCACATCCAGGCTGGTGAGCTGATCTTGGGTGTAAACGGAGCTAAGGGGAGAGAGCTCACTGTCTAGTGACCTTCTCCCTCCATGGCCAGGACACGCCTTTCCCCCCTTTTTGAATCCAATATCCAAAGCATATCTGGATTCAAAAAACTATGTTGTTAGCTGAATTTCATATTTGGCGCCTGAAAAGATCATGAAAAGGTCCCACTCCCTAGAGTATACATAACTATGAATACAATAAGACTGTGTGCACATGATGAACATTACATGTGGGGTGTAAATTTTCTGCATCAAATCTGCATCTTCTGGCAAAAAGAAAACACAAAATCTGTGAAGTCTCAGCAACTTCACTGGTGTCAGAATAAATGTGAAGATGTGTGACAAATTATACAGCAAAATGCACCTCACTATGTGCACAAAGCCCAAATAATATGTGATGTGTAACTTTAGTCCTGTGGGCTCGTCACCCCCCTCCAGGTACAGATCTCTGGCTGCTGGATTGAGAATATATCAGTGCAGAGACATGGAATAGAAATGCAAATCACCTGGAATTGATTTGCTAATTAGGTAAACCCAGCACACTGTTTGTTCCAGTATCTACAGTATCATGAATACAAATCTACATTCATGTGAAAAAGGTGTCTTGGGGTTGAAGCAGTAAAAATGAAAAACTATTGATAATTACTTTTACCAATACCCTAAAATGAGACTATAAAAATAAAATAAAACATGAACTGGGAAAAATTAGATGTTAAAATGTAGAGGAAAAGATACAATGAAGCATGTGGCCTAGGCATTTTAGGGGGTGGGGTGGTGCCTCTCTGTGGGACTGGCCTGGTTTGCAATCAAGTCTCCTCCCCCCCCATTCAGACAGTATCTACAGGTCATTCACACTTCCTGTTGAAAAGAGAGAGGTCATGGAAATTTCTCTCCTTGGAGCCATAATGATGAATCTCCACATTTTTCCCTTGGATTATCTGTGCACCGTTGGCATTTATTATTATTATTTTTTTTTTATTTTTTTTTTTTTCATCTCATCCTTTCTCTAAGGTAAGTTATTTGGTCTCCCATGCCAATCATATATATATTTATTTATTTCCCAAGTAATACTTCATTAATATATGCATTCACATCTTTTACCTTTCCCATTTAGCAATTGCTTATAGCTTTCAGCACATGGTTATATCTGACCAGCACACTGGACTTCTCTGAACAAGGGAACCTATATGTGCCTTATTTGTATTATTTATTTTTAATTACCAGTATATTCATGTAATCATTCAATCTCTCTGCATTAGCCCATCACATGTCTCTATGTGGGAAGGGGTTGAGGTGGCTACCTCTTCTTTTGTGTGTGAAACCAGCAGAGTATATTCAAAACTGGTTAGACAACTTTTAGTCCTTACACATCACTTCCTGTCTAAGCCTATTGTCCAAACATTCCTTCATTTCTTTGTCTCTAACCATGTGGCCTTCACTCGGCGGCCATCTTTGCATGGACACAAGTATATTCCCAGATTCTCAATCTGAGGCAATCCTAACCCATCTTTCCCACACATTCTCTTATACTCCAGCATTTCTGTCTTAACACTATTTAAACTCTCATTTCTCTGCTGTCTTACATTTGTTTTAGAATATCTGCTATTTACTTACATATTTTCATTTATGCTTGACAAGTCTCTCATACTTGCCATATGCTAGCATCTTTTAAGGGCACAAAAACCAAGCACTAGTTACCACAAGGCCCATTTACCAGAGCACATAGCATTACAAAATGGCTGACATCAGAGAGCCCATGTCAGTCATCAAAATGGCTGACATCAGAGAGCCCATGCCAACAAACTGGCTGCAAGAGGTATAGCCTCCCACAAAATGGCCGCCCCCAGAGGAGGTCTGAGAAGCACCAACAAGATGGCCGCCAACAAAAGAAACATGTGCTCCACCAACAAATTGGCCCCCCAACAAAGAAACATGTGTTCCAGCATATGGTGATGGGAATTCACATTGTACATTTCTATAATACACATAACTTAAACTCTTGTCTTTCTTTTTCCTTTCCTCTTCTATCCAATTTTCTCTATACAAACTTTGAGAAACTCTCTCCCATGCTCTGGCAGTATATAACAATCCATTATCTTCCAAAACACCTTGTCTCCTCTTTTAAGACTGAATTCCACTCCAGGAGTTGCAATCTTCCTCCTTCTACCATCTCACACAACTTCATAAGCTATTTGCATCATTTAACATAACTTTTCCCTTAATTTACACAGATCTACCTTGCCATCTGAATTAGGCTTAGGGCCTATGCGACACAACTGCATTAACTTCTCCATCTCTCTCTATATAAAGTAGACACAAATCAAAACACTTAAGACTGGGGAGATGACAAACCTGGCACAAGACCTTCACAGCCGTCTACACTTCCTATCTGTCCCTGTCTGACTTCCACGTTCTGTAGACTACTATCAGGGCTTGTACTGAGTCAAGTTACTCTAAGTTAAATGCCCTATGGGAGTCAAGTTACTCTACCTTTCTCTCCAGAACTAAAAATCAGGCTATGTACTGAGTCAAGTTACTCTAAGTTACATGCCCCTATGGGAGTCAAGTTACTCGACCTATTGCAGCACAGGTGACCACTTTGATCTATCTCATCTCCAGACACTGCTCAAAAACCCTCTTTCCTACCAGTCATCTCCCCTAAAACAACAAATAGCAGGCAGCAGCAACTTAGCATGACGGTTCTTCCGCAATTAAATGGCCAACAGCGGAGAATACCCCATCTGCCGTCTTCAGAGACCCTAAAAAGACCGGACGCGGTCAGGCAATCTGCACAGGGTACCCCGAAAAACAGGTAAAGTCAACAGATTATAATAAAATCAGCAGACTTACCGTTTTTGTTAGGGAGGTGATCAGTCTCCTGGGGTACTCAGTGCGTCCTGCCGTCTCCTTCACCGGTCATTCAAGGTTTGGGGATTCTCCTATACTGCTGCCCCACGTTGGGCGCCAAATTGTAAAGGAAATATTAATAACAATATTAATAACAAGTTGCTGCTCCTGACCAAATCAATATAGACCAAGCACCGGCATTGAAAAGTATGACACCAGACACAGTGAGTCAGATGTACACCCTTCCTTGGTCAGACCCAAGCTCCAAGTGTCTGTTTATTATAAGACATTAGCTTTTTACTCAAAAAGGGGCTCGGTCAGCCCTACTCAGATGTATTCATTGGTCCATGGGCAATAAGGGGCTCGGTCAGCCCTACTCAGATGTATTCATTGGTCCATGGTCAATAAGGGGCTCGGTCAGTCCATGGGCGGATCCATGAGGTCATCAAGGGGTGTGGTCTTGATCGAGTATGTTATTCTGTAATTGGTTCGTCTTGCCTGACCTCCAGCTTCGGTGATTGGTCCGTCTTCTTTGGACTCCATCTTGCTCTCAGCACATGGTGTGATGTGGCAGGAAATGGCAGCCATGTTTAAATCACAACTTATACAATGTAAAATAATACACTCTATATATCATTTCTCCCATGCCCTTATGTCTTAGGCTTAATGAAGTATTTTGATCTTAAGGCTCTCCTTAACAGCCCTTAGTAGATAAGCACTTTTCCAACTTAACAATTATAAAAAACACATATTTAAGGTCACTGTTGCATTTCAAAAGAAGAACAAAGTGAAAGTGATTCAGTGGCCAAGTGTCTCCTGATCTGGAACCAATTGAACACCTATGGGAAATTCTGAAGAGACAAGTTGTGCGTCACGCTCCATCCAGTTTATCAGTATTGCATTCCTCTCTGTGGTGGTGCATTGTGGGAAGGAGCTCATTATCCTCATGGATTGAAATACAGAGGTCTAGTGATGGGCAGTTCAGCTCTTTTTGGTGATCTGGCTCCCTTGGCTCCGCTCACCACAAAGAGCTGGTTCTTTTGAATTGTAAATGGATCACTATTAAAAATGGGTTCACTCCAGCATAATTTTACGCTCATTGAGAGACATTTAGTGTATCTCACTGGGGTGCCGGCTCCCATCGTTACCATCAGGGAGCTCTTTGTCTCAAATGACCCATTGCTACAGAGAACATTCACCATTTTATCCCAGTTCATGATAGCATCGCTGGCAAGGAGGCTTATATAGTACCTGTTTCCAGCCATCAGATAAGCAGGGGTCAGAGTCCAGAGTTAGTCAGCTGCATTTATAAGGCTCATAAACTGAGTTAGCACATGTTGTTTTAACACAATACATTCATTTGTCATGTGTATTTCTGTGTTGCCTTTATATATGTGCTGATCGTTTGTTATTTCTTGCTTCTAGTTTTGTTAAGGAGAGCCTTAAGATCAAAATACTTCATTAAGCCTAAGACATAAGGGCATGGGAGAAATGATATATATAGTGTATTATTTTACATTGTATAAGTTGTGATTTAAACATGGCTGCCATTTCCTGCCACATCACACCATGTGCTGAGAGCAAGATGGAGTCCAAAGAAGACTGACCAATCACCGAAGCTGGAGGTCAGGCAAGACGAACCAATCACAGAATAACATACTCGATCAAGACCACACCCCTTGATGACCTCATGGATCCGCCCATGGACGGACCGAGCCCCTTATTGACCATGGACCAATGAATACATCTGAGTAGGGCTGACCGAGCCCCTTATTGCCCATGGACCAATGAATACATCTGAGTAGGGCTGACCGAGCCCCTTTTTGAGTAAAAAGCTAATGTCTTATAATAAACAGACACTGGGAGCTTGGGTCTGACCAAGGAAGGGTGTACATCTGACTCACTGTGTCTGGTGTTTACTACTTTTCAATGCCGGCGCTTGGTCTATATTGATTTGGTCAGGAGCAGCAACTTGTTATTAATATTGTTATTAATATTACCTTTACAATTTGGCGCCCAACGTGGGGCAACAGTATTGGAGAATCCCCAAACCTTGAATGACCGGTGAAGGAGACGGCAGGACGCACTGAGTACCCCGAGCCAGGAGACTGATCACCTCCCTAACAAAAACGGTAAGTCTGCTGATTTTATTATAATCTGTTGACTTTACCTGTTTTTCGGGGTACCCTGTGCAGATTGCCTGACCGCGTCCGGTCTTTTAGGGTCTCTGAAGACGGCAGATGGGGTAATCTCCGCTGTTTGGCCATTTAATTGCGGAAGAACCGTCATGCTAAGTTGCTGCGGCCTGTTATATGTGTGGAGGGGAGATGACTGGTAGGAAAGAGGGTTTTTGAGCAGTGTCTGGAGATGGGATAGATCAAAGTGGTCACCTGTGCTGCAATAGGTCGAGTAACTGGACTCCCATAGGGGCATGTAACTTAGAGTAACTTGACTCAGTTCATAGCCTGATAATATATGATTTTTGGTTCTGGAGAGAATAGGTCGAGTAACTGGACTCCCATAGGGGCATGTTACTTAGAGTAACTTGACTCAGTACATGCCCTGATAGTAGTCTACAGAACACGGAAATCAGACAGGGACAGATAGGAAGGGTAGACGGCTGTGAAGGTCTTGTGCCAGGTTTGTCATCTCCCCAGTCTTAAGTGTTTGTTTTGTGTCTATTCTATATAGAGAAAGATGGAGAAGTTAATGCTGTTGTGTCGCATAGGCCCTAAGCCTAATTCAGATGGCAAGATAGATCTGTGTACATTACTGGTGACTCGTGAAGGGAAAAGTTATGTTAAATGATGCACATAGCTTATGAAGTTGTGTGGAATGGCAGAAGTGCAGTGAAGATTGGGTTAAAAGAGAGACAAGGTGTTTTGGAAGGTAATGGATTGTTATATACTGCTAGGGGCATGGGAAAGAGTTTCTTACAGTTTGTATAGAGAAAATTGGATATTAGAGGAAAGGAAAAAGAAAGACAAAAGTTTAAGTTATGTGTATTATAGAACTGTACAATGTGAATTCCCACCACCATAAGCTGGAGCACATGTTTTTTTGTTGGGGGGCCAATTTGTTGGTGGAGCACATGTTTCTTTTGTTGGCGGCCATCTTGTTGGTGCTTCTCAGACCTCCTCTGGGGGCTACCATTTTGTGGGAGGCATGTGCTCTCTGATGTCAGCCATTTTGTAATGCTATGTGCTCTGGTAAATGGGCCTTGTGGTAACTAGTGCTTGGTTTTTGTGCCCTTAAAAGATGCTAGCATATGGCAAGTATGAGAGACTTGTCAAGCATAAATGAAAATATGTAAGTAAATAGCAGATATTCTAAAACAAATGTAAGACAGCAGAGAAATGAGAGTTTAAATAGTGTTAAGACAGAAATGCAGGAGTATAAGAGAATGTGTGGGAAAGATGGGTTAGGATTGCCTCAGATTGAGAATCTGGGAATATACTTGTGTCCATGCAAAGATGGCCGCCGAGTGAAGGCCACATGGTTAGAGACAAAGAAATGAAGGAATGTTTGGACAATAGACTTAGACAGGAAGTGATGTGTAAGGACTAAAAGTTGTCTAACCAGTTTTGAATATACTCTGCTGGTTTCACACACAAAAGAAGAGGTAGCCACCTCAACCCCTTCCCACATAGAGACATGTGATGGGCTAATGCAGAGAGATTGAATGATTACATGAATATACTGGTAATTAAAAATAGAATAAAATAAGGCACATATAAGTTCCTTTGTTCAGAGAAGTCCAGTGTGCTGGTCAGATATAACCATGTGCTGAAAGCTATAAGAAATTGCTACATGGGAAGGTAAAAGATGTGAATGCATATATTAATGAAGTATTAATTGGGATTAAATAAATAAATATAGATATAATTGGCATGGGAGACCAAATAACATACCTCAGAGAAAAGATGAGATGAAAAAAAATAAAATAAAAAAAAATAATAATAATAAATGCCAACGGTGCACAGATAATCCAAGGGAAAAATGTGGAGATTCATCATTATGGCTCCAAGGAGAGAAATTTCCATGACCTCTCTCTTTTGAACAGGAAGTGTGAATGACCTGTAGATACTGTCTGAATGGGGGGGGAGGAGACTTGATTGCAAACCAGGCCAGTCCCACAGAGAGGCACCACCCCACCCCCTAAAATGCCTAGGCCACATGCTTCATTGTATCTTTTCCTCTACATTTTAACATCTAATTTTTCCCAGTTCATGTTTTATTTTATTTTTTATAGTCTCACTTTAGGGTATTGGTACAAGTAATTGGTAAAAGTAATTATCAATAGTTTTTCATTTTTATTGCTTCAACCCCAAGACACCTTTTTCACATGAATGTAGATTTATTCATGATACTGTAGATACTGGAACAAACAGTGTGCTGGGTTTACCTAATTAGCAAATCAATTCCAGGTGATTTGCATTTCTATTCCATGTCTCTGCACTGATATATTTTTAATCCTGCAGCCAGAGCCCTGTACCTGGAGGGGGGTGGACGAGCCCACAGGACTAAAGTTACACATAACATAATATGTGGGCTTTGTGCACATAGTGAGGTGCTTTTTGCTGTATAATTTGTCACACATCTTCACATTTATTCTGACACCAGTGAAGTTGCTGAGACTTCAGAAGTGTTCTGCACGTTATCTCATTTTTTATTGTTCTTTCAGATTTCGTGTGTTTTCTTTTTGCCGGGAAATTCAGATTTGATGCAGAAAATTTACACCCCACATGTAATGTTCATCATGTGCACATCGCCTTATTGTATTCATAGTTATGTATACTCTATGGAGTGGGACCTTTTCATGATCTTTTCAGGCTCCAAATATGAAATTCAGCTAACAACATAGTTTTTTGAATCCAGATATGCTTTGGATATTGGATTCAAAAAGGGGGGAAAGAGATGGAAAGTTAGTGCCTGTTTTAAAGTTGTTTTTAAAGTTTTAATAATTTATTTACGTCTTTATATCTAAGTCTTTTCTTTATATATTTTTGTCTTAAATAGAGGACAGAGCAAATATGTATGAACATGTCCCACATGAGCTCATTACTAATGCAGATCTTGAGTTATTTTACAGATGTTCGTGGATTCTACACTGGATGTGCTGTGATTATACAACAGGAGGTAATAAACCAAAACCACTCCCTCTTCACATATCGCCATGAGAGGTAGATGGGGATCTGCAATCACTGGAGTGGGTAGCTTGCAAAGGGTAAGATGGCCAAATGTGTATATAGACTGCAGATCTTTCCTAGAGTCACATAAAGACCCACAGAGACCGCACAGAGTGTATGAGCCTGTATGGAGGCTCTCCTGTTATCAGATGAGCCTGGCAGAGTCCAGGTACAGCTCACACCTGAGCTGGCGCTCATTGAGCCAGAGGTAATGCTCGCACAGGTGCAGCTGCCAGAAGCTGTGAAGAGGCCTAGAGTCGAGAGTCTCAGACCCTGACACCAGTGCAGACCCTGACACCAGTGCAGACCCTGACACCAGGGCAGACCCGGGCACCAGGGGCCCCTGTCACTCCTGATGTTCTTATTCCCACAGAAACAGGTGATCGAATGGAAAGGAGTGCAACACGCAGGGAGCAGCTGAGGAAGGTCTGTAGACACCAGGCGGTAAGCGTTCTCTGCCACGACTCTCTTCTCAATGATGGCTCAGGTAACCCAAGAACTGACTCATTTGTCATTAACTGCTACCTGTGTTTTAGTGGACAAGGTTTGGGTGGCACCAGGGTTCAGTACCCAGGTGGCCAGGTACACCCAGCCTTGGTTGATGTGTGACTGATATAATGGAAGAGAATCTGTAGTGACCCCGCAGAACCACGAATGCACTCCTCGTCCACTCTACCATTACAGTGATTGCAGATAGATGATAAAGACAGCTGCACATTAGGTGTATGCGGGTGTGCCTGTTGCGGTAATCTCTTTTCAGGATCCGGTGCAGAAACTACGTTACTTCTGAGAAACTCCCGATGAAGGTGGTATGTAGAAATGAGGCTCCTGATGAGGTAAAGCTGCATATGTTATAGTGGAGGTCATTAAGGGTATTTCACAGTATCTGGAAGTCAGCAGCTTTCTGCAATACGTATCATGCATAAGACAGTGGACAATATGGATGGGAGATTAACATTAAAGGTGCAAGGTAGAGGAGACGGGCAAGACATAGATGAAATGTTTGTTTTTGTTTAATTTTCCTCCTCAGTAAATAAGTTAAAATAAGATAATTCTCGATCCAACACCTTGAACAGGATTGTAATTTCTATAAAGTAAGTGTGTAATAAAGTTTAGTCTGATATTAAATAAATGGGACCGGATGAGCCTCTCACCTAGGGGGGTTAAGAACTACAGGTCAATAGATAGCTGCTGCAGTAACAGCATCAGTGAGATGAGTATCCAGTTAAGAAAGGGTTAAACACTGCGTTGCTATCTTCAAGTAAGGAGAATTACAGGCAATGTTCTTCAGAATTTGTGTTTTATTTCCCACAGATGAAATCACCAGCGATGTCCAAGCCTTAAATAATTGTTTAAATAGTGTGATAAAGAGATGTGTTCTTCAATTCCAGATCCTAAATCAGTTTCAGGAGCGCATGGTCTCATGTCAGGGGACCGGGTGGATGCGAGTAAGAGCCGTGAGCCGAGATTAGATGGCCGATCCAGCTACCCTGAATTACAGCAACTTCAGTGGAGACTGAGGGAAAAGGACGCGGCAACTGTTGGAGACTCCCCACCAGCAGATGATGAACTCCGATAATAATAGTCACTGACATACACCACATAGTGATGCACTGTCACATACATGACCTTATAACTCCACATTATGTCTGATATACATATGGAAAATCCAAACTAAGGCAAAATGGTTACAGGAACATGATATAAATGAGGACTCAGTGAGGGAGAAACATTCACGTTCCTGAGCAAACCATTAGTTCAAGGGTAGATAACACTGAGTATAACTGACATTACTCTAATAACTTGTATATGTAGCCATAAAAGCGCAATTTTACGTCATTTTATTCATTTTATGTTATTTTTGAGGTAATCGGGTTAAATGTGTAAAGGGAAAATGTTACCAAATAATCTCTGGTGGTAGAATATGGCCCTGAGACGGAAATGTCCATCCATGAGTGTTGTGATACAATTCTGGGTATCCAGGTAGGGAACTGAGGTGAAGCAGGTAGGAAAGTCCCGAGGACGCGGATAGCGCGATCCTATATCCACCTGATATACCAAGAATTGTTCATAACAACTGTTCATAAGAATTGTTCATAACAACTGTTCATGAGAGTTGTTCATAACATCTGTTCATAGGAATGGTTCATATCGCATGTATTTGAATCCAGAGATCAAGTTAAGGTAGGTTTTGAATCCTTTATCTCACCCCTAATGGCCATAAGTAAGAATATAGTCCAGATAAATTACATCTATGAATAACAGAGATTCGTCAATTATACTACAGAAGACCTTCAAGGTTTAGCAGACCAACTAGGCCCTACATCAATAATGGTGCTTCAAAATAGAATAGACCTGGGCATGGTATTAGCAAAATACTGAGGCGTTTGTAAAATTGTACGAATATTCCAGATAATACAGGTCCCACCGGGAGGTTACAGCAGCCGTACAGAAACTGAACTCTCTACAATCAGGTGTAGAAGATCCCTGGGACCAATACTTTCTGTAAATGAAGAGATGGCTGGATTAGATAGGCTTTGTTATCCTTGTCATCTTAAATTATTGCAGCTATCATTGTTTGTTGTGTAGGTCTGTACCAAGGGGGGTTTTAATGGTTATCAATTCTCAGCTGGCGGGCAGAGTTGAAGGCACATTGGGCAGATGTGATAGGCTCTGGTAGGGATTGGTTAATAAAGTATTTAGGGGGGACTGTTAAGGAGAGCCTTAAGATCAAAATACTTCATTAAGCCTAAGACATAAGGGCATGGGAGAAATGATATATATAGTGTATTATTTTACATTGTATAAGTTGTGATTTAAACATGGCTGCCATTTCCTGCCACATCACACCATGTGCTGAGAGCAAGATGGAGTCCAAAGAAGACTGACCAATCACCGAAGCTGGAGGTCAGGCAAGACGAACCAATCACAGAATAACATACTCGATCAAGACCACACCCCTTGATGACCTCATGGATCCGCCCATGGACGGACCGAGCCCCTTATTGACCATGGACCAATGAATACATCTGAGTAGGGCTGACCGAGCCCCTTATTGCCCATGGACCAATGAATACATCTGAGTAGGGCTGACCGAGCCCCTTTTTGAGTAAAAAGCTAATGTCTTATAATAAACAGACACTGGGAGCTTGGGTCTGACCAAGGAAGGGTGTACATCTGACTCACTGTGTCTGGTGTTTACTACTTTTCAATGCCGGCGCTTGGTCTATATTGATTTGGTCAGGAGCAGCAACTTGTTATTAATATTGTTATTAATATTACCTTTACAGTTTCACTGAATATATTTACTAAATGTTCAATAAACTACCTAGACTTCAGGATATGGTCTTCTCTTTGGGCTTCAGTAGATCAGTTTAGCTGCCTTTCAAACTATGCACAAATCACAGGGTACCATGCAGCAAGGACAGAACAATCACCATATTGTTCATTCCATGCCTAGAAGACAGAGTTGTCCTTAAAAATCATGGAGGTCATTAAAAATACTAGATGTAGTAGTCTTTGATGTGAGGTGTATTCATTCTGCATCAACTAAATTGAGTAAAACTGAAGATTTTGTAATGAAAGTTACCTTACTTTCTTGATATGGGTTAAAATATTCTATGAATATTGAATGCATATTCTTGTCAACATATTTTAAATTATTATTGTATTCAGTCAGATATTAATTAAAAACTTACTTCTTATTTTTTGAAAAAGGTGTGCTCATTTATGCAGAGCATAAAGCATGTACAGCACATAACCACTAAGATCAGTGATTGTCTGCAACATTCATGCAATTTCTCTACAGCACAGAACACAACATCCAAAGACCGGAAAGCACATCCCCACTATGGCTGGTTTATCATCCAGCGCTACTCATCTCTGAAAATCTCTTTTAAACCTAGAGAATGTGTCTTGCAGATAGTACACAGCCATTTTCATAGGAAAACATGGTAATCATATCCCATTTGTGAAGGACTGATGGTGGGTTTACACACACCAATCATTGTATCCAATCTCTGAACCAATCTCTGGTTGCAGTGAAATCATGGACACATAGTTCCATTTTGTGGCTGTGTACAACATGGAGCAATCTGTCCATGATTTCACTGCAACCAGAGATTGGTTCAGAGATTGGATACAATGATTGGTGTGTGTAAACCCACCATGAGCCTTAAGGCTGGTTTCACACTTCAGTTTTTCCCTGATCAGGTTCGATCAGGTTTGTGTGCCAAAACCAGGAGTGTCTCCAAAATTCAGAACAGGTGTCAATCTTTCAATTATAGTTTTTCTCTGCAAGTTAGGCCGGCTTCACACTGCGACGTGATCCGGTCCGGGGCTGTCCGGGATGACCCAGACAGCCGCGGACTGGATCAGCACACAGGACTGGGGGGCTATTACACCCTCCAGTCCGGTGTGCAGCGCACGCAGTTCCCGCTGCTGATAAGTCAGGACCGCGGGCGCCGCGGTCCTGACCTGTCAGCGTCTGCAGCTTTGTGCGCTGCACACCGGACCAGAAGGCATATTAGCCCTCCAGTCCTGTGTGCTGATCCAGTCCGCGGCTGTCTGGGTCATCCCGGACAGCCCCGGAGCGGATCACGTCGCAGTGTGAAGCCAGCCTTACTCTCCTGGTTTTGGCAAACAAACCTAATCAAATCTGATAAGGGAAAAAACTGCAGTGTGAAACCAGCCTAAGAAAGCATGTACCCTAATACCTTTGACAGTGACTCAGCCCTCAAACCTAATAATAATAATTTGCTTCCGTTTGTCATGTTACTCTTGATTTTGCTGGGGAATTTTCCAGTGGCGTGGTAACAGGTTATGTATATTACCTTTCTCAACAAGGGTGCAACTGCTAATGACTAAATGATCACTTTTCACATGTTGTAAAATACCTTTTAGGCTGGAAACACACTCGCCTACTTACATGTGAGTCTCTCAGATGAGACTCGGATGAGACTGGAGCAGTGACCCTGAACAGCCTCTCCCTCTCTGGACGGGAGTGTCAGCTGCTTGTGTTTTTGTGCAGCATCACACTCCCGTCCAGAGAGGGAGAGGCCGTTCAGGGTCACTGATCAGAGTCTCATCTGAGTCTCGTCCAAGAGACTCGCATGTAAGTAGGAGAGTGTGTTTCCAGCCTTCAGAATCACTGGTAATGCAATATAAAGAAGTGTGAATTATCACTTGTACTAGATGAAGAGATACATCTTCAGTTAATAAGATGTTATGCACACAGAATGGGTGAGACTCTCAAAAGCTCAATAGGACCAACAGAAACTGGCACTCAGCTCATGCAACCCACACTGTGGCCAGGATGATTCAGAACCTGGCTAGGCAATTGCTCCAGTGTTTCTGAAAAACATAGTTTGAAGATGTTTCTCATCGCTCCAACCTAGTTCATTGACAATTGTGTTTACATAGGTTGAGGCCTGTCAATCATATGGAAAGCAGGGTAGGGATGTCATCGGTCTAGTCAGAGTTACAAACAAAATTTTCTCTAAAACAATTATACAACCAGATTCTGATTCATCCTCATTGCAAGCTGCCCTGGTGGAAGGAGCTCTCTGTGAACTGACTGGTGCTAAGTTGTCTGCTGGCTAAGAGTTTGGGTCCAGCCGTGAAGTTGCTTTTATCCTTTGGAGTTTCCCTGCTTTATATTCCCTTCGTGTTGTGTTAGTTCATTGGTGGAACTAGTGCTCCCGCCGACCAGCTCCCTAGTGAGGAATAAGAGCAGGGGCCAGCAAAGGACTAGGTACTCTGCTCAGAATACAGGTGAAAGAACCCATATACTGATGGCAGGGAGATCAGGGTCATCTGCAGGTGAGTGCAGGAGGTGTCCTTTCCCCCACTCCCAACATGGCCCACCATTGTTATTGTGTACCCAGTGTTCCCTTGTGTGTCGTGTTGTGCACTGGACAACTGGGGGGTAAGTGCGCCACAGTCCCATGGTATTTTTGGACACACGCTTGTCCGTGCGTGACAGTCGAGCTGTTAGTGTACCTGAAATGAAGACTAGAACTGTTAGGCTACCATACTGTTTCCTAACACAGACCATGATCCTTTGAGTGGAACCGGTGTCACATTCCCTACCGAGAACATCTTCATTACATTTCCCACATGCTCACCAGACTTATCACTGAGGAGGATAGACCTGTATTGCAGCCTGCATTGTCGTCTTGCTCTGCACCATGATTGCCTTTGAGAGTGGTGGTTCGAGGTCAATGGAACAGCTGCCGTTGGACGTCTGGCTCGTAGCCGAATGTAATGCAAATGCTTTCTGATGGTTTTGTATAGACCAGGGGTCTCAAACTCCAGGCCTCGAGGGCCGCACACAGTCCAGGTTTTCAGGATATCCATAGCATTTGACAGTTAGTAATCAAATGACCAACTGTCAAATTCCAAGGAAATCCTGAAAACCTGCACTGTGTGCGGCCCTCGAGGCCTGGAGTTTGAGACCCTGGTATAGACACTGTCATCTTAGGCTTGTCTCGCATCAAGCACATCTGGGATGTTATTAGTTAGCAATTGCTATTGCAATTTCAATGTTGAGAAGTGTATAAATCTGTAATTGAAGGGTTTGAGTCCTAAATAGAAGCTTTTTAAGCTAATTTCAAAATTACAGACTTCACCAATGTTATCTTCTTACCTCAATATATGAAGATTATTTTTCCAACTGGATTCTCTAAAGGGCTGTAAGTCTTTCTTTATTAGGTCTATGACCATGATTTATCAAAATAATGTTGCCAGAGTTCTGATATAAATTGCTTGGAAACGTTGTTAAATGTTGGTGCAACTCAGAGTAGCACAAACTTTCTTTTGTTTCTGCCAAAATAAGAGGAGCGGAGACTGAACAGAGAAGCCGGAAGGGGCTGCGACAACCTCAGGTCATTTAGTTCATGACAAGCTAGAAGACAGAGTTGTCCTTAAAAATTATGGAGGGCATTCAAAATACTAGATGGAGTAGTCTTTGATGTGAGGCGATCACAACACTAAAAAAAAATCTAACTCCAGTCAGGGGTGTAGTGGTTCATACTGGTCTACACCTTAAGGCTATTTTCACTACTTTTGAAGCCTCAGATGCAGTGCTGAAACGACCATGGTGACAGAGCCTTAAGCCCCCGTCACATGGGGCGATATCGCCGCCTATTACATAGGCGACGTAGGGGCGTGGCCTATCGGCTGCGTCATCGCCCCTATGTCGCCTCATGTAAAGCAGTGCTGTGAAACCAGGCGGCCAGTCTGGGGTGATGTGCACGCATCGCCCCATGTAACCGGCCGCCGGCGACCTGTCAGGCGTAGGGAGCCATAGGCTCCCATTGTCCTACATCTCCGCTGGGGTTTTGAGACACCCCGGCGGCGATGCCGCCTGTCAGCTCGCCGGCGCGGAGCTGGAGATGTCGACCCGTGTAAATGGGGGACGGCGACGCTGGCGGGGCGCCAAAAACATGCGCACACCCGCCAGTCGCCGCCGACATCCCCAGCCCCGTCGCCAGGTGTGACGGGGCCTTTACATTTGCAGAACAATCTATTGTTTCATACCATTCAACCAAATATTTTACTCATTTTAGGATTAGTCATTTGTCAGATGACTGCTCAATACAGGACACTTATATCACACATGAAACGATATAAATAATAATTTTGCAAACATTTTTTTAACGTATATTCTTGTGTAAAATAATATATCCACATATAAAATATTCTGTTAATCCGATATCAACATCCACATTCTTCATTAGAGAGAGGTCTGTAGTAGACTGAACTGAAGCATCATAATCAGCATTTATTAAAAAAAAATGTATTTAATCCATAAATAAACGCTGCAAGAGTGGTGCATTTTAATTAGAAATAAAAAGCAATTGGAAGGTGTAAATTGATTCCTGATATTTTGTAGAAATAAATCAGCTTTCAGTGTATTGGTGTCTATAACAAAGAGCTGCCATATGAGTTCTCTTCTGTTTCTTCCTTATTGTTTTATTTTTCAAATATTCGTGGAAATGTAAATTACAGCAAAATATGGTCACACTATATAAATAAAAAGTAATAAAAATATGGATCATCACCGTCTTCTGTAAATCCAACATCATCTAAGGTAAACCTCATGTTCATCCTCATACAGGCTTAATAAGGCATCCTGTCTTTCATCAGTGTCTGGGAGATCTTTCCAGAGCAGAATGTGCTTTCCTGGCAAACATAAGCAAACCAGAAGTGAACATTCATCAGAACAGTCTTAAAACTCATTAACTAAAAGTATATGTAAAATTCACTTCACGTGCTAAAACAGAACATGGATGACATTTTCCAGCATTTTTTTTCAAAGATTTTACTTAGGAGTTATGAACACTGATATTTTACAGCTGTGGGAGCCCAGGATCATATTATCTATGAGACCTGGTAAATAAAAAATAAAATATAAAAGGATCACTCTTACCCACAATGTTCCACCTCCCTACATTTCCAATCTACCCCCCCCCCCACCATTGCTTTCTGCTCTTGTAATATTCTAAGACTAAGATTCTTCATAATCCAAACCTCCAACTAAAGAGTCTAAAGGCCCCGTCACACACTACGATATCATTAACGATATTGTTGAAACGTCACAGGTTTTCAGTCATTCTAACAACGCTGTAACGACGTCATTCAGTGTGACACGTACAAATGATCGACGATAATCGGGCAGATCGTTCATCAGAGGTTTGTGAACCGGACCTTAAAGGGATCCGGTCACCCCCAAAACACCTCAAAACCTAATAAAAGCTGTCCCTAGAGCATAGTAACACTTACCCTACACTACTTTTAGCTCCTAAATGTAGCAAGTGACATTGAAGAAAAATGTTATTATAGTACCTCATTATGGATGATAATGAGTGACTATGCTATTCATAGTCACCCTGGCAGGCGCTCCCTCTTAATGTTATCACGCCTCCATAGGCGTGAGCTTGTAATCATATTAAAATGCGCACCTCCCCGCCGCTCTGTGGTGTCTCTGCCGGCCTGTAGTGGGGCTGGGTGACGCGATTCGCGTCATTTCCGGCGCCAGGTGACGTATTTACACCCGCGCCGCTGTTGGCTTCAAGATCCGCAGTGCGCGTTTTGAAGCTAACAGAGCGGCGCGAGTGTATACGTCACCCGGCGCCGGAAATGACGCGAATCATGTCACCCAGCCCCACTACAGGCCGGCAGAGACACCACAGAGCGGCGGGGAGGCGCGAGTTTTAATATGATTACAAGATCACGCCTATGGAGGCGTGATAACATGAAGAGGGAGCGCCTGCCAGGGTGACTATGAATAGCATAGTCACTCATTATCATCCATAATGAGGTACTATAATAACATTTTCCTTCAATGTCACTTGCTGCATTTAGGAGCTAAAAGTAGTGTAGGGTAAGTGTTACTATGCTCTAGGGACAGCTTTTAATAGGTTTTGAGGTGTTTTGGGGGTGACAGGATCCCTTTAAACCAAACGATGAGCGTTCGTCCAACCTGCAGCATGGGTGTGTGTGACACCTCGATAACGATGTCGCTTAATGACCTCTCCTATTGAGAAGTGAAGGACATAGGCGAGCTAACGACCAAAAGTATCCTTTGATTGTCGCGGAATCGTTGCTGCGTCGTTAACGACATCTATACGTGTGACATTTCACTAGCGACCATTGAACGTCGTTCAAGCGATCTAGGTGAAGTCGGATCGTTAATCGAATCTTTCAACCATTGAAGCGTGAGACGGGGCCTTAAGACTTTTCCCGTGCTGCACCAGCTCTCTGGTATGTACTACCCCATTCAAACATGTTAAATCCTATTGGCAAGAGATCTTTTTAGGCAGGCCTGTCACATTACAAGATCTGACTTTCCCTCAATTCCTTTCCTGCATATTGCCACATAGCTCAGTCACTTCTTTTATCAATCACCTCTAAACATTCAGGAAATAGGAATCCACATTTGTACTTACACAGATAGTAGCAAGTGATCACCTCAAACAGCTTTACAAGTATAACCTTATTATTATTATTTTATTTTTTTTTAAAGATAGTCTGACCATATAATGTAAGCACTTTTTACATCATGTGTCTCCCCTACTTCCTTAGGCTGGTTTCACATCGCAGTTTTTTTCCTGATCAGGTTCGATCAGGTTTGTGTGTCAAAACCAGGAGTGTCTCCAAAACTCAGAACAGGTGTCGATATTTCAATTATAGTTTTTCTTTGCAAGTTCCTCTCCTGGTTTTGACATACAAACGTGATCGAACCTGATCAGAGAAAAAACTGCAGTGTGAAACCTGATTGTAAGCAGGGCCCTCATACCTCTTGTTTGATTTGGTGAATATTTAGTTATTCTATAATGTCTGATATTATTTGGACATGTAACCTCTGAATTGTAAATTGGCGTAAAATGTTTCAAAATTAATGAAGCCCCTATAGGTGTCACGCTTGGACTAAGGGGCATGTCCAGCTACCGTGCGTATATATAGGACAAGTCTGGCTCAAACCGCTAGCGTAGGTGCCCAGGGAAGAAGGAATAACTATATATAAAGCTTAACCTGGCACTCTACTTAAAAAAGCAAGAGAGGGTTGATCCTTTTGGTGTTTTTTATTTGTGGAGTTTGTGAAAGTTCATCAATCATCAAACGTTTCGGCTCATGCAAGAGCCTTCATCAAGTGATTCTTGTATGCAGTAGTGGGAGTGTTACTCCACTTTTTAGCTCAGTTAGATGGGTGTATGTTGCCCATGGAGGCCTCTGTTTAATAGGGAATGCAGTCCGAGATCCAAATTAGTGGATACACAGACGTGGTCTGGCTGAGCGTATGGGGGTCCATACATCAAGGTCCATCACATGGTTAGCAGAAAGGCAGTTTATGGCTCCTGTCCTTGTGTTGAAGTTTTGTGCATCATGCAGTCATGCTAGAGGGCTGATGGCAGGAGCCATAAACTGCCTTCCTGCCATCAGCCCTCTAGCATGACTGCATGATGCACAAAACTTCAACACAAGGACAGGAGCCATAAACTGCCTTTCTGCTAACCATGTGATGGACCTTGATGTATGGACCCCCATACGCTCAGCCAGACCACGTCTGTGTATCCACTAATTTGGATCTCGGACTGCATTCCCTATTAAACAGAGGCCTCCATGGGCAACATACACCCATCTAACTGAGCTAAAAAGTGGAGTAACACTCCCACTACTGCATACAAGAATCACTTGATGAAGGCTCTTGCATGAGCCGAAACGTTTGATGATTGATGAACTTTCACAAACTCCACAAATAAAAAACACCAAAAGGATCAACCCTCTCTTGCTTTTTTAAGTAGAGTGCCAGGTTAAGCTTTATATACAGCTACCGTGCGTGACAATGACGCATGGATCAACGATGTCCGGTGCACAACACAAATTAACTGACAAGGAGACACCAGGGGGGACAAATACAGTGGAGGGCCCTGCTGATAAGGAACGGGGAAGATGTGACCTCCTGCTCTCACCTGCGGTTATGCTATGATCTCCTTACTGTCCTTATACGAGTTCTTTCAATTCATCACCGAACAGGAGACGAAGGCAATCGCTGGCCCTGATGTTAGCCCTTAATAGGGAATGGCCGGTGGGAGTGCTAATCCCAACCACTGCACTAAAGACGACAAGACGGAGGGGGAGAAAGACAGGGAAACAACACAGCAACTTCACGCCTGCTGCCTTGCTCCTTTGCAGCAGATGGCTTAGCAGTAGTCAGCTCTCCAGAAAACCTCCTTCACCATAGTAAATTTGGCTAGGAAATGTTCAATAACCAGCAAAGCATGTTGGAACCATTTGACCATATAAAGGGGATGGGAGTAATCACAAAGTATCCTCACCTGGTGAGGAAACTAAGGAGTCTGCTAGCAGTAAAAAACTGACATTAACTCCTGAACTGCCAAAGGAAAGAAACACATTTAAAATGCAGTCTCAATAAAGGAATGAGACAGAGGTCCCAAACCAGTCGAAAGTCTCCAAGGTAAGAGAGACCATCGTGACAGTACCCCCCCCTTCCTTTAACGAAGGGTGTCTGGACCCTCAGTAGTGGAGAAGGCAGGATAACACCTACGGAAAGAACGCCCAACCTACCAGTGTCTATTTCTGTAACCCCCTATCCCTCAAGGATACCACCTGTGCAGCGAAGAAAGATGTAGTAACCGTCGGCTCTGGAGACACAACACATCTCCGGAGCCATGACCTGTGAAACACATTACGTGTACCAAGTACTAAGGGTAGCTCCAGCCAGACGGCCGAAGGGTTAACAATGTCTGTCACCCGATAAGGACCGACAAACCCAAAGCCCCCAAAGAACACTTTTACTTGATTGCAGCAGTGGGCACCCATACACAGTCATTCAAACGCAGGTCTGGGCCTGCACATTTATTACCAAGCATGTGTATTTTTGGAACGTGAACATCCCCTTGAAGGACCAACAACTGTGGTGTAACCCTGAAACCTGCAACTCCAACCCTCAGAAAGGAGAACTTCCGTAGGGATAACCACCCCCTCTCTACCACCTGGGGGAAAACAGAAGTCTAGAAAGAACCTGGCAGAGGGAGAAATCGTGCGTCTTCTCTCCGGATGCACTTTAAGTAAATTAACTGGAAGAGAGGGAAGTACAGAGGAAAATGTACACGCCCAGGTTGCCTTCCTCAAAATGACCTGGGAAGGGTGGCTCTTCAGATAGTGTATTGGTAGTGTACACCTCTGACTTAGACTTAGGAACCGTACATTCAGGAGCTGGGTCCCCAGTATGGACAACTTCTCTCACGGAACTCTGGAGGAGAGACTGAGGCCTAGCTATATCCTGAAGAGTAGGAATGGTATCTCTGGAAACACGGGGGTCAGTGGGTGCTCTCGTCTGCTAGCCCAGCCACCTTTAGAAAGACAGCCTGGACCAGGGCTCATCCCCAAACTGAATGCCAAGCTCCTTAACCGTAGGTGGAACACTACTCAGACAACACAGGGTGAGGGAACCACAATATTAAGGTTTTATTGGATCCCCAAACAGTTAACAGCATATAACACATAACCAGCAAAACACAAACTAACAGGCAACAGAGTCTCACACTTCCGCTGGTTCACCAGGGTTTAGAACATAGCACACCAAAGTCTGTAACCAGGTGACAGGATTGTCCCAACCTGGATTGCGTCCTTATGCAGTCTTTGTTATCTGCCTGTATCAAGTCCAGTGCACCTCTAGCCGGGACCGAAATCCCTAGACTGAGGTCACTAGACAGAATCTAACTCTCCCTGGTTAATCAACAGGTCTCCTTATATACCCTCAGACCTCATTGCAGGATATTGAGGACTTCACGGTTGGTGGAATAAAACTGTCTTCTCATTGGTTGGATCTCAAGCTGTCTGGACAGGGTTCATTTGAATTATGTTTGCAGAGAAGGGTCATGGAGGGTTTAGTATAGACATTTCGTATAACACCCTGACCACAAACAATGGTGGCTGAAGTAGTTTACATAGTATCAGCAATACCCATACTAATACAAATGAATTTTAGAGGATTAAGTCATCTCAGCTTCCTAAGACAAAGAGTTGAGATGATTACATTACACATGGTCAACATCACCAGTCGTCTACAAGACTCTAGGAACAATTAGTTGGTTATCTCAAGGTAGATAATTACATTACACATGTTAAACACTGTCAGTCATCTACAAGACTTGTATTTACAATGAGTTGCTTTTCACAAGGTAGATAATTACATTACCCACTTCAAATACTACAGGCTCCTAGAAATCTTTTGTAACCCATGAGTGGCATATTACAAGTTTGCAAACCAAAAAACAATATTGTCTGGATAAATAAGAAATCCTCCTACATTATATATTAAAGGGGTCCATTTCATCACATACCTCCCCCTTCTTATTTAGCCAGACAGGACAGTCAGATGTGATAAGTCTCTGGTCATCCTTCTCCTCTGGGCGGCATTGTCTTTTTTAATGGTGAAGTCAGCAATCGAGGCTTCCATCTATACACCTCCCCCAGATTACCTCCTCCAGGATGGGCAGACATATTGTGGACAAGCACTAAAATGAGATTCAGGAGTTTGGCTCCCATAAACGTCTTGCTATCAATTCCCCCCCCCCAGTCAATGGCCACAGTCTGTTCAGGCTTACTCACTGTTGATGGCTTAGAGGAGAATGATGGGGGCTGTGAACATGGATTATCCTCTGAAGGTGTGGTAGCAAGATCCACATCAGGGTGCTGCTTGGCTTCTTGGATGTGGGGGATGGCTGTGACAAAGTGGCTGGATAGTCCTTGTCCTGGGTCAGGACGCAAACCAACAGATGTGGGGGTGCCATCCATGAGCCCCAATTCATCCTCCTCAAAGTTAGCCCCTGAAACAACAGGTGTGGGAAGGCTGTCCACAAATCCTACATCAACCTCTTCCTGGTCAGTTCCCAAAGCAACAGGGATAGGGACATTTTCCATAAACTCCAACTTGTCCTCTCCCTGCTCAGGCAGGGTGTTGACTGGATCAGTTTCTCGAAGTCCTGGGGCTTGGAACCGGTGTCTTTCCAGATTGTCACTGGATCCATGATGTGGCACACAGTTTAATTCCTTTAAGTCTCAATCTCAGCGGGGTCCCCAATATTTTCCGCATCCTTCTAAGCATGCCAATGGACCAATTTCTGGATTAAATCCGACCGTGTGTCAGTGTCCCTGAATTTCATTTCTTGGAACTGACATGCCACCTGTAGTTGCAGTTTCTTATAGCAGCTGTACTTCCACTCCAGTCCTCATCCCATGGCTGAGCTGGTGGGGTTGGACATGGCAGTGTCCGAAACCTGAATGCCTCACCTATGGCCTGCTGGGTATGCTTGTATGCCTCTCTGGTTGAGCCCTTGGACGGTGTCCACGAACACCAGTCCCTTGCAGCACTCTGGATAAACCAGGCTGAGTAGTATCCCTCTGCTACCACCAATTGTGGAGACATGGGGGTCAGTGGGTGTTCTCGTCCGCTGACCCAGCCACCTTTAGCAAGACAGCCTGGACCAGGGCTCACCCCCAAACTGAACGCCCGAGCTCCTAACCATGGGTGGAACACTACTCAAACAACACAGGGTGAGGGAACCACAATATTAAGGCTTTATTGGATCCCCAAACAGTTAACAGCATATAACACATAATCAGAAAAACACACAATGTAACAGGCAACAGAGTCTCACCCTTCCGCTGGCTCACCAGGCTTTAGAATACAGCACAGCCAAGTCTGTAGCCAGGTGACTGGATCGTCCCAACCTGGGTTGCATCCTTATGCAGTTTTTGTTATACCAGCCGAATGCCTAGGCCTCGGGTTATGGCAGGCTAATCGGGTCCGTAGATCCTAGAATAGCTGCCTGTATCAAGTCCAGTGCACCTCTAGCCGGGACCGAAATCCCCAGACTGAGGTCACTAGACAGAATCTAACTCTCCCTGGTTAATCAACAGGTCTCCTTATATACCCTCAGCCCTCATTGCAGGATATTGGGGACTTCACAATTGGTGAAATAAAACTGTCTTCTCATTGGCTGGATCTCAAGCTGTCTGGACAAGGTTCACTTAAATGATGTTTGCAAAGAAGGGTCATGAAGGGTTTAGTATAGACATTTAGTATAACACCCTGACAACAAACAATGGTGGCTGAAGTAATTTACATAGTATCCTGCAATACCTATACTAATACAAAGGAATTTTAGAGGATTAAGTCCTCTGAGCTTTCTAAGACAAAGAGTTGAGATGATTACATTACACTATGGTCAACATCACCAGTCATCTACAAGACACTAGGAACAATCAGTTGGCCATCTCAAGGTAAATAATTACATTACACACGTTAAACGCTGCCAGTCATCTACATGCACCAGTATATATATGACCCTCTAGCTCTTTAAAAGATATCAGTTGATCCATTTATAACCCCTAGTGCTGCTGCGGCAGTGAAGTGCATTAGGCTGTAACGATACCTCATGTTGTACTCCCTACCTAAGCGGCATCCTCATCTGCCTGATTGACAGGTCAGTGGCTGTCCCCAGAATAAATGACCTGTCAAAATCAGCCAGGAGACGGTACAGAGCTGGGACCCTGTTAGGCTACCTTTACATTACGATTTTTAGGAAGCCGATGCTGTCCGATATAAATCGGACAGCATCGGTCCCTTCTGATGCCTGGAATCGGATGCCAAATAGGCACCCGATTCCAGCATAAAATCGGCGTCTCCGGGCTGAAAAAAAGAAAAAAAAAAAAGTTTATTCTCACCTCCCCCGAGCCCCCGCCGTCTCCCGCCATCTTCTTTGAGGCTCCCGGTGGCTCCCGCAGGCTCCCGGTGTCAGCAGAGGTCTTCCTCTGCTGTTCAGGACCTGCGGTGATGTCACAGTCACGTGACCGCGGGTTCACCATGGTAACCCGAAGTCACATGACTGTGACATCACCGCAGGTCCTATACAGCAGGGAAGACCTCTGCAGCGACCGGGAGCCTGCGGGAGCCACCGGGAGCCTCAAAGAAGATGGCGGAGACGGCGGGGGCTCGGGGGGGAGGTGAGAATAAACTTTTTTTTTTTTAACCCCTGCGCTCCCAGTTGAGCAGTTTTACTGTACTGAGCATGCTCAGTACAGTAAAATAGGGTCCGAGGAGACATCAGATGTTTCCTCGGACCTGCTCCATAGGGCCCCATGTTATAGGGATCGGGTCAGATCGGATGTGCACTAAATGCCATCCGATTTGGTCCGATCCGAATCTGTCAGATTTTATTTTCAGTGCAAAAATCGGAGCAAGCTCCGATTTTTGCACCGATAATAAAATCGGACAGAATCGGATCGGACCAAATCGGATGGCATTTAGTGCACATCCGATTTGGTCCGATGCCCATAGGGCTGCATGGGGCCAAATTCGGATCCGATGCTGTCCGATTTTGATCGGACAGCATTGGATCTGAAAAATCCGTGATGTGAAAGCAGCCTTAGGGCATCACAATGCAATTCGAGATACAACTTTAAAACATGATTTCTCACTGCCACTCAATGCTTATCTTTTAAAGGGCTACACAGTAATATTAATGGTTTGGGGGTGTGTGGGGGGAGGGTGAGGGCCAAGTTACTGACAGTTTCCCTTTAAGGTAAAAAATATGATTATATCATATCAATGTTACAAATCAATCTATTTTAAAATACAGAGCAAGAAGTGAATAAAAAATAAAAATAACATTTAGTTATAAATACTGCGCTGTGTATGCAGTAATAAGTCTTCAGTCCATTAGGTGGCACTGTTTTCTAGTGAAAGCAAACAATGCACCTGAAATTCTGAATATCTGTGCAAATTACTAATAATGACAATATAACAAAACTATTTCATTGTGCCCCATAAAAGGGTAATCTGTCCCAAAGTGTTCAGATACAGGCATGATTTTACTATGTATTTTATTCTATACAGCATTATATTGTATACAGTAGTTCATTAATATTCCCTGCTCTCCTCTTCTTGTCGATATAGTCATAAGTCATTCTGTCAACTTGCCAGCGTTTTACCAGCGCTGCAGTAAGGTCCATATCCAATCAGTGAATCCTATACATTGCGGAGTGCTTCTTGGTGTATAGGTCAATAAGGCAATAAGGTATGACAAAAGAGTAGGCCCCTTTCTACAGTCAAAAGAACCATAATAGCAATATAAACAGTTAAATATAGAAGGGCATTGTATGATGTTGACTTAATCCTTGTTTCTCTGCACAGATTTCAATTAAATCTGCCAAATAGTGTCCTGGGGAATGCTAAACATGTGTAACTTGGCAGTGCTCCCCTGCACTGATCACAGGCGGGTACTGCTTTATCATCAGTAAACACCTGGGAAAGGAACATCATATGTAGAACACAATGGCGTCTTCAGCAGCCAGCTTAATGAGCCAGAATAATATAGGAGACTGGCATTAAGAAGCGGCTCACTGTGACATAATCGAAACGTGCAGGAGTTTGTGCATTACAATGCAATAATGAATAAGTCTTACACGAGGCTCAAGGGAAAAAAGAAAAGTTTGGTGCCAGGAAAGTCAGTAAAACAAACAAAAAAACTTCTTTGCTGAAGAATACACCCATTTACTTCTGAGGTTGGCTGAATGTCAGAATGTTTTGATGGGTAGGATGCAACATTTTCTTGAGCAAAGCATAAAGCATATTAGCCACTTGGCCAGCTCTTGTGATTTTAGATATCTGAAGTCAATTGTCAATCAAATAAAATACTGAAGTATACGTGTATATATACACACACATACAAAGAAAATATTATATATATACATATATACATGGTATATATATGTATGATTATACAGGGTGGGCCATTTATATGGATGATGCACCTAAATAAAATGGGAATGGTTGGTGATGTCAACTTCCTGTTTATGGCAATTAGCATGCCCGGACTGATAGGGGGAAGGGGCGGGAGTTTTCCCCAGGGCCGTCCGACTAGTGTGGTGCGGGGGCCGCCTGCTCCTCTTTAAATCTAATTGCTGCCGAGCGGCCACGGCGGCTTCAATGAATAAACCACAAAAAGAATTGTCCTAAAACCAAATTGGATATAATTCCACACCAAACATAAAAAAGGGGTGGACAAAAGTATTGGCATGTTAGAAAAATCATGTGATGCTTCTCTGTGTGTAACTAACAGCACCTGTAACTTACCTGTGGCACCTAACAGGTGTGGCAATAACTAAATCACACTTGCAGCCAGTTGACATGGATTAAAGTTGACTCAACCTCTGTCCTGTGACCTTGAGTGTAACACATTGAGCATGGAGAAAAGAAAGAAACCAAAGAACTGTCTGAGGACTTGAGAAACCAAATTGTGAGGAAGCATGAGCAATCCCAAGGCTACAAGTCCATCTCCAAAGACCTGAATGTTCCTGTGTCTTCCGTGTGCAGTGTCATCAAGAAGTATAAAGCCCATGGCACTGTGGCCAACCTCCCTAGATGTGGACGGAAAAGAAAAATTGACGAGAGATTTCAACGCAAGATACTGCATAATGTAGGGTCCAGTGTGAGAAAGCTGGGTCTCCCTCAGAGGTCAGGGGTCTTCCAGCAGGACAATGACCCAAAACACACTTCAAAAAGCACTAGAAAATGGTTTGAAGAAAGCCCTGGAGACTTCTAAGGTGGCCAGTAATGAGTCCAGACCTGAATCCCATAGAACACCTGTGGAGAGATCTAAAAATGACAGTTTGGAGAAGGCACCCTTCAAATATCAGGGACCTGGAGCAGTTTTCCAAAGAAGAATGGTCTAAAATTCCAGCAGAGCATTGTAAGAAACTCATTGATGGTTACCGTGCGGGTTGATCGCAGTTATTTTTTGGCTAAAGGTTGTGCAACCCAGTATTAGCTGAGGGTGCACAATACTTTTGTCTGGCCCATTTTTGGAGTTTTGTGTGAAATGATCAATGTTTTGCTTTTCTCTTTTCTTTTGTTTTTTCATTGAAGACATAAATAAATAATATAAGAATTTTGATCGCAATCAATTTTCAGGAAGAACTATTTATCTGACAGAATGCAGGGTATTATCAAATTTTGGCCACACGGTATTAACATGTACGTACGCCTTCTCTTACTGTATACTGCTGTAAGTCCAGCACTGTACTCTTTTCATATAACTGCACGCTGCACTTCCTCTTCTCCTGTATACTGTTTAATCCTATACTATTATTCTGTACATTACACTGTCCTTATACTTTATCCTTCCATATCTGTATATGTTGTAATCTATATCAATTCTGTAAATACACTGCACGTCCTTCTTTCTGGGTGTATCTCGTATCTGTATTTTAGATTACATGATAGGATTTGATTCTCCTGCACTTATTAATGTGTCAATTGATTATCACATTATTGGAATCATCACTTCTCTCGTAAGCGACTTTTCTCTCCTTATTAATGGTGACCGCGGACCATAATCCGTAATTAGCTTCAAGGTACTTCGTGAATGAAGCTTTGGTTGATATTCCCTCGATCACCTATCATTGGCTTTCAGATACTACTTTGAAAGTGATAGGCCATGACACATAAAAGAATTCACTGTCGGAGTGATGGATCATAGTATGTATGTTGGTGGGTTATTTTACCTGGCCTGTACTTTCTCCATGCTGCCATTAGTATTGGGAGGGGGAAGCCTTCATATTGTAGTTGTTATATCACATGCTACGTACATTTGTCCCTTTTCCTTATAAAAGGATTGGATCTGGCTCTGATATTATTCTTAGTTCACGGGAAGCAACTGGTCAATGAAAATCTGTTAACTGGGTAACCTAGCAAAGCTGAGAGAATGCTTTATTTTACATGCTTATTTTAACTTTTGCAGTGTCTGTAATAAAGTCAATTCTCTCACTGACTTTTTCAATGTATATTTATATACATGACAACATACAAAAAAAACCAAATGAAATCAGTATATTAAATAGCAACTAAATAATGCTATGAAATTCAATGGTAATGCATCTTCTCTGGTATGCTCTGTGTGAATGCACGTTAGTTGGTTATTTAGATATATCTAATGCTTCAATCAGCTTTTCTTAATATGTGAGAATCCGCAGATTTTATATCTGCTAATATACTTGCACTACCAGCCGATTCGCTGTCCGCATTATTTCTATGGGGTTGGATTGCTGCAAGTAGTATTACCGTCGTTCCCACTTGCGGCCTGTATAATGGTGTGGCCGTCTTTTTTTTTGCTGTATAAACTGTGAACCAGCAATACGCACTTCCGCCTGCACTGGCCTTAACCAATCATATGGGCTTGCTGCATGTATTAGCCAATTGCGGCACAGTTAGCCAATTTGGCAAATTGTAACTGGGTGTCATTCTGCCGTATTTAAAAAAAAAACCCTGTCGTGAAAGTGCCTAAATCGTTGACTTTGCACAGTAGTGAAGTTGGGAATGAAGGGGGGATAAAACTGTAAAATTGATATTAGGCAAGAGCATAAGTCCATAGTAAGATGGGTAAAATGCAGGACTGTACTTACATGTACTTTATCACTCACTGTATCACTTCTCCTGTCCTGTATACTGGGTGTAATCCTCAGTATCTGTATTATTCTGTATATATACACTGCACAGTACCACATCTTCTGTCCTGTATACTGGGTGTAATCCTCAGTATTTGTATTATTCTGTATATATAACACTGCTCAGTACCACTTCTCCTGCCCTGTATAATGGGTGTAATTCTCAGTATCTGTATTATTCTGTATATATACACTGCTCAGTACCACTTCTCCTGTCCTGTATACTGGGTGTAATCCTCAGTATCTGTATTATTCTGTATATATACACTGCACAGTACCACTTCTCCTGCCCCGTATAATGGGTGTAATTCTCAGTATCTGTATTATTCTGTGTATATATACTTTGCACAGTACCACTTCTCCTGTCCTGTTGTCAGAAAGGTGGTATTGGACTTTGATTTTCAGCATTTAACGGTTGTTCAAATTGATTATCACCAATATGGAAGTCATCACTTCTCTTCTGTATAGGTGATTATTTTCTCTTCACTGTGTATCTCACCGCTGGGACCCCACAATCCTGAGAAACGTGGCTTTAAAGAGTAACATGTGAATGGAGCTGTGGTTGATTATTCCCTCTGCTGCACCATTCACATGAGGCTCTTCAGATATCTCCTTTGAGAAAGTGATGAGGTCATGACAACATAAAAGCAAATTTCACTGATCAGGCCTGATGGGTGACATAGTATGTGGGCTGCTGGGGCTTTGTTTTCCAGGTGCTTTTTGGTCCTAGTCCGGCCCTGCACATTAGTATATGGGAGGGGGAAGGCTTTTCCAGATGCGTGGTGACCATGGTGACCATTTTGAAGTCAGCCATTTTGGATCCTATAAAAGGGATATGGTCTGGCTCGATCACAGTTAGGTGCTCAGGGGGAAGAAAACTGGTCAAGAAAATAACGTTAACCCCGGCACACTATCAAAAAAGACTGAAGAAGAATGCTTTATTTTCAGGTTTTTTTAATTTTGCAGTGAATGTGAAGAAAATCAAACGTTTTTCGGCTCAACATGAGCCTTTTTCAATGTATGATTCTATATAATGAACAACATACAGAAAAAAAACAAATGAAAATCATATATTAAAAGACAACAAAAAAAAGCACTAACCATTCAATGGGTATGCTTTCAGTGGTGCGCTCGTGTGAGATGGAACGTTGGGTGTGTTAAATTAAAGAGTACGTCTAAGGCCCCTTTCACATCAGCGGTTTTTTCAAAATGTGACAGATCCGGCAGATTTACCGCATCTGCCACATTCTGCTGCCTAACGGCCCGCACTTGCGGCGTCCGCCATTCATTATCTATGGGGCTTGCGGCAGGTGCGGCAAGTGAGGTATTACCGTGGTTCCGGCACTTGCGGCAGCAAAAAAAAACGCTGCTGGCCGCGATTTTTTTTTGCGACCTCAACTGTTGGAACCATGGAAATTTACCGCACTTGCCGCACCTGCCGCAAGCCCCATAGACAATGCATGGGGCTTGCCGCAAGTGTGCTGCAATTGCGGCTGTTAGGCGGCAGATGTAGCAAATATGGTAAATCTGCCGGTTCTGCCGCATTTAAAGAAAAAAACCCGCTGACGTGAAAGTGGCCTAAATCGTGAGATTTGGCAACAGTGAGTGAGAGTTGGGAAAAGAATGGGGGAAAAAAATTGAAAAAGTAGGAGTAGGGTAAGGAGCAGTAAGACATAGAGGAAAAGGGAGGGAAAAGGAGGGACATTACCTGACATTTAAAGGGAACCAACCACCCCAAATGACCCCCCCGGACTATTAATATCGTTCCCTACACCCAGCACATACATGTGCTGCAAGGTTTTTTGCTAAAAAAACTGTTTTTTAAAAGTTAAGATAATGCTTTATAAAGTTTATAACGAAGGGACGGGTGGGCGTTACTTAGCTGGGGCTAAAGCCGAGTTGCAGCTGCCAGTCATCCTCCTCTCTCCCCTCGCAGCATTGAAGTCCAGCCCTTTCTTGTCGTCACAGCCTGGTGCACGGGATGTCATGCCCGTGCACACGTCATCAGCTACAGCCGGGTCGCGAGCACACGCTCTGACTTCCACAGCTGAGCGCACGACAAGAAAGGGCTGGACTTCAATGCTGCGAGGGGAGAGAGGAGGATGACTGGCAGCTGCAACTCGGCTTTACCCCCAGCTAAGTAACGCCCACTCGTCCTTCGTTATTATCTATTATATAATCACGAATGGGTTTTTTGCCCCTTTTGAGTCCGCTCACGCTGCGAGTCAATGTCGTCATGTGGATACGACCGAAGCGTTGGCCGCGCAGCGGCCATTGCGAGCAGTTCTAAGGCGACTCGCTATGCCCGCGCAGCGGGCATGGCGAGTCGCCTTAGCAGCGCGAAGCATTGGCCGCGAAGCGGCCATTGCGAGTCAGAGACTCGCTCTGCTAGAATCCCGATGCATCTGCATCGGGCACCCAGCTAGTAATCTTATAAAGCATTATCTTAACTTTTAAAAAACAGTTTTTTTAGCAAAAAACCTTGCAGCACATGTATGTGCTGGGTGTAGGGAACGATATTAATAGTTCGGGGGGGTCATTTGGGGTGGTTGGTTCCCTTTAACCCTTCTCTCCCTTGACATCATTTACCATAGGTGCATACAGCATCTGTACCATAGAGCCCACTGACACTGTGTACTAGAATTTCTACATAACAGAAGGTACTTGTCTCGGGCTAGGGTCACACTTGGACGATTCTAAGTTTTCCTGCGTTGTTTGCAGAAAACTTAGAATCTTTTCCTCAGTACGCAGCCTTCATGCTGGCTGCATAGCAGTGAACGCGGCCTCTAGCATCCCGCTGTGTTGCCTGGATACCAGCTACACAGCGGGCTGCGGGGGAGTACAATTTGCACCACGCACAGGGGAACGCATCATGATGTGTTCCCCTGTGCGTGGTGCAAATCGCACTCCCCCGCAGCCCGCTGTGTAGCTGCTATCCAGTGAACACAGCGGGTTGCTAGGGGCCGCGTTCACCGCTATGCAGCCAGCGTGAAACTTAGAAACGCAGGAAACTTAGAATCGTCCAAGTGTGACCCTAGTCTAAGACTATCAATCTTTATAACGACAGTTAGGGTCCTTTCACATCAGCGGTTTTCGCTGATCGCGGCAGTTGCGGTGAAAAAACCGCAACTGCCGTGATTACCGCATAACGGCTGCACTTGCGGTTTACTTTCGGCAAGCCCCATACAATGTCTATGGGGGCTTGCGGCAGATGCGGCAAGTGCAGTATCGGCACTTGCGGCAGGTGCGGCCGCGAAAAAAACGCGGTCAGCCGCCTTTTTTTTCGCTGTAACACCTGCCGCAAGTGCCGAAACCGCACCTGCCGCACACTTACCGCAAGCCCCATAGACATTGTATGGTGCATGGCTGCAAGTGAACTGCAAGTGCAGCCGTTATGCGGTAATCGCGGCAGTTGCGTTTTTTTCACCGCAACTGCCGCGATCGGCAAAAACCGCTGATGTGAAAGCAGCCTTAGTTGTTTCTTTCTTTCTTCTATTCCTCAGTCAAACCCAGGCAGGAGATAAAAAGAATCACTCTGCTCTCTGACTAACTTATACACAGTATCACACCATAGGACCCACCTTTGCTATGACCATTTAGGTTTTCTTGTTATAAACTCCATATGTAACACCACGTGATAATATACCAGTACCAATATATATACTGAACTATACCCTTGTCCTGCAGCTTATCCAGTATACTGAATATACGTTTGAGAACCCAAGCCAGGCTCCATATTATTTTCCAGCATAACACCCATGACCAGTATGTTCAGATAACACCAAATCGAATCCCTGGGCATTATGTGTTTCATTCATATCCCTCCTCACCCCCCTTTTTTCAGAAGTCCAGATGCGATTTACCTTGGGGATACCTATAACTAACCCATACCTATCCCACACAACGAAGGGACTCTTAGAAGGTAAACTACACACAGATTTTTTCTGTTACTACCTGAACCACTGCCTCATTTATACTACTCCTTTTCTTCTCTTCGCTTTTCCCTCCCTTTTCCTCTATTTCTTACTGCTCCTTACCCTACTTCTATTTTTTCTAATTTTCCCCCCTTCTTTTCCCAACTCTCACCCACAGTTGCCAAATTTTATTATTATTATTATTTATTTATATAGCGCCATTAGGTTCCATGGCGCTTTACATGAGGATGAGGGAGACAAGAACAAGTACACTAAATCTAGGCGATCAGGACGTACAGGTACAGGAGGGGCAGGGACCCTGTCCACGAGGGCTCACAGTCTATGAGGGGTGGGTTAGGATACAGTAGGATGGGGGAATGTCAGGTATGGGGCGTTCGCCTGGGTCTCATGGCAGGTTGTAGGCTTGACGGAACAAGTGAGTCTTCAGGTGACACTTGAAGCTACTCAGGGTAGGAGAGTGTCTGACGTGTTCGGGTAGGGAGTTCCAGAGTAAGGCAGATGCCCGGGAGAGGTCCTGGACTCGGTTGTGCGAAGAGGTGATGAGGGGGGAGCAGAGGAGGAGTTCTTGGGAGGAGCGGAGGTTGCGTGAGGGTAGGTATCGGGAGACCAGGTCGGAGATGTATGGTGGGGCCAGGTTGTGTATGGCTTTGTACGCCATGGTTAGTGTTTTGAATTGGGATCTCTTGGAGACGGGGAGCCAGTGAAGGGCTTGGCAGAGGGGGGAGACAGGGGAGTAGCGGGAGGACATATAGATGAGTCGGGCAGTGGAGTTGAGGATAGACTGGAGAGGTGTGAGGGAGTTAGCCGGGAGGCCATTGAGAAGGAGGTTGCAGTAGTCAAGGCGGGAGATGATAAGAGCATGGATGAGTGTTTTAGCGGTGTCGTAGGTGAGGAAGGAGCGGATCCGTGAGATGTTCTTGAGCTGGAGCCGGAGGGATGTGGTGAGGGCCTCGATGTGGGGTTTGAAGGATAGGGAGGAGTCAAGGATTACCCGAGGCACTTGGCTTGGGGGACTGGGGAGAGGGCGCAGTCGTTGACGCAGATGGATAGGTTGGGAGGTGGGGTGGAATTTCTTGGGGGGAAGACTATGAATTCAGTTTTGTCCATGTTGAGTTTAAGGAAGCGAGCAGAGAAGAAGGATGAGATGGCGGAAAGGCATTGAGGGATTTTCGAGAGTAGGGAGGTGATGTCAGGGCCGGACAGGTAGATTTGGGTGTCGTCAGCGTAGAGGTGGTACTGGAGGCCATGGGACTCGATGAGTTGCCCTAGGCCGAGAGTGTAAATGGAGAAAAGTAGGGGTCCCAGGACCGAACCTTGGGGGACTCCGACAGAAAGGGGGTAGGGTGAGGAGGAGGTGTGGGAGTGGGAGACGCTGAAGGTCCGGTCCGCTAGGTATGAGGAGAACCAGGAGAGGGCAAGGTGGGTGATGCCAAGGGATTCCAGGATCTGGAGAAGAAGGGAGTGGTCAACCGTGTCGAAGGCGGCAGACAGGTCAAGGAGTAGCAGGATGGAGTAGTGGTGTTTGTTCTTGGCGGTCAGTAGGTCGTTGGTGACTTTGGTCAGGGCTGTTTCGGTGGAATGGAGAGGTCGGAAGCCGGACTGTAGGCGGTCAAAGTGGGAGCACGAGGAGGTGAGAGGACAGTTCGGAGTGGACGTGTTGTTCAAGTAGCTTAGAGGCGAATGGGAGAAGAGATATGGGGCGATAGTTAGAGACAGAGGTAGGGTCAAGTTAGTTTTTTTTTAGGATGGGCGTGATTAGGGCGTGTTTGAAGACGAGGGGAAGGTACCAGTGCTAAGTGAAAGGTTAAAGAGGTGGGTGAGGGCTGGGATGAAAATGGAGGTGTGGTTGGGAATGAGGTGGGATGGGAGCGGGTCGTGGGCGCTGGTGGTGAGGTGTGATTTTGAGAGGAGGGAGGAGAGTTGGTCTTCAGTTATGGGGGGGAAGTGGCTGATGGAGGAGGAGGGCAGTGTAGGTGGGAAGGGGAGGTGTGGGGGTAGTGGACCGAAGCTGCTTCTGATCTTGTCGATCTTCTCCTTGAAGAAGGTCGCAAAGTCTTTAGCAGAGATGAGGGGAGAAGGGGGAGGAGCAGGTGGGCAAAGTAAGGAGTTGAAAGTTTTGAAGAGCTGTTTGGGGTTGCGGGACAGAGAGGTTATAAGGGATGAGAAGAACACTTGCTTGGCGGTAGCGAGTGCCGTCTTGAAGTCAGTGATGGATTGCTTGAACAGAGCAAAGTGCTCGGGGGTGTGAGACTTTTTCCATCTCCTCTCGGCGACTCTGGACGCCCGTCTCAGGTTTTTAGTGAGGGTGGTGTGCCAGGGTTGCCTGTTAATGCGTGGAGCATGGAGAGTGAGGGGGGCGGCTAGGTCGAGAGCGTTCGTTATGGTGGTGTTGTATAGGGTGGTGGCAGTGTCAATGTCGTCAGCGCAGGGTAGGTCGGTGAGAGGGAGGAGAGATTCAGAGAATAAAGGAAGATCAAGATCTTTTAGGTTACGGCGAGGGTGATCAAGTTTGGGTCTGATGTTGGTGGGGTTGCGAGAGCTAGTGGTGGTGAGGTTGCGAGGGTTGGCGGTGGGTCGCGGGATGAAGGTTGTTGTGGGGATGTTGTGGGGGGGGGGCCAGGATTGGGGGAGATGTCATCGGCAAGGAGAAGGAGTAGGCCGAGGGTTAGCAGGTGGGAGTATGAGAGCTTGAGAGGCGGGCGTGCTTGTTTGGTGATTGAGGATTGAAAGTGAATGAAAAGGTCGGTGAAGTGGGTGAGGTGGTTCGGCAGGATGGAGGGTGAGAGCAGTATTTTGTTGCTGGGAGGAGGGATAAGTGGGGGTAGTAGGAAGTGGAGAAGGATGGGAGTGAGAGTGAGGAGTAGCGGGAACATTGCATACGGAGAACAGGGAGTGAGTGTGGCAGCAGGGGTCAGAAGCAGAGTGGGGAAAGTTGTGGTAGTGGGTGAATGGTCATCAGTGGGGAGCGGTCACGGGATGAGGTGATGACCAGGGGATGAGATGCAAGGTGGGGGGTCGGATGGGGAAGTTGGGGGATCAGTCGAGGCGGTCGGGGGTTGACAGAGGCGATTGCTGGGTTGGCTGATGGAGCAGCTGTGGGACAGGTGAGGCATCTAGGGGTCAGTCCGGGGTGGGATGCCACCAAGGTATGAGCTACAGTCCAGGGGAGATGTGGATGGGGATGAGATCTAGCAGTCATGGACAGGATGGTGGAGCCGAGGACAAGGTGATAAAGCCAGTATGGGGAAATAGTAGTCAAGAGGAGGTCAGATGGCTGGGGAGGAAGGGTGGACTGATGACTAGTTCCTTACTTGTGGAAGGGATTGCAGGAGTTAATATGAGATGAAGTAGTAAGGGTGGTAGAGATTAGAATGGAAACATTGTGGGGGATTTATATTTCTTTACCTGACAGTCTTTTCCAGTCCATTTCTAGTCTATTTCTAAGTATTGTACTTAGAAAATGTACTTGGAAAGATGTAGTTTGAAAGATGCATGGATCAGACTTATGCTTCAGAATATTTCTGTAGCTGAATAGGTTTCAGGTGTTGATTACTAGTTGGGTGTGGATGGAGTGACTAGATGATGGGGGTTACACAGAGGTAATAAAACATGGGAAGGGGCTGGAGAACTAACTCTAGGTCATGCAACACTGATCATGAGGAATGGTAAAAAGCAGACACATGAAAGGTAAGAAATATCAACATATATAGATATTACAAGCACAGTATCTAAGCAGTGAGATTTGCAAAGCTGGAGAGATGGGTGGAAGTTCACAGAGCGTACCTAACACACATTATAAGCACAGTATCTAAGCAGTGAGATTTGCAAAGCTGGAGAGATGGGTGGAAGTTCACAGAGCGTACCTAAACACATTATAAGCACAGTATCTAAGCAGTGAGATTTGCAAAGCTGGAGAGATGGGTGGAAGTTCACAGAGCGTACCTGTGGGAAGAGGAAACAGTCCAATTAGATGATGATGATCATGAGGTTGATGATTCAGCAGATACAAATAGTGATGAATGGAATAATATGTCATAGATGTCTAGTCTATTTCTAAGTATTGTACTTAGAAAATGTACTTTGAAAGATGTAGTTTGAAAGATACATGGATCAGACTTAAGTCTAGATCAGACTTATGCTTCAGAATATATCTGTAGCTGAATAGGTTTCAGGTGTTGATTACTAGTTGGGTGTGGATGGATTTCACAATTTAGACGTACTCTTTAATTTAACATGCCCAATGTTCCATCTCACACGAGCGCACCACTGAAAGCATACCCATTGCAGTGCTTCTTTTTTGTTGTCTTTTAATATATGATTTTCATTTGTTTTTTTTTCTGTATGTTTTTCATTGTATAGAATCATTCATTGACAAAGGCTCGTATTGAGCCGAAACGTTTGATTTTCTTCACATACCACTGCAAAATAATAAAACCTGAAAAGGAAGCATTCTTCTCCATTATTTTTTGATAGTGTGCCGGGGTCATTTTGGATCCAACTTTATTTTTTTCAATGGAAGAAGATCATGTAACACATCAAACTTATTGAGAATGTCATAAGATAAGCAATGGTGCGCTTGGTTTTAATGTACCTTTATTCTTTCATGAGTTATTTACAAGTGTATGACTACTTATAAAATGTGTTCAAAGTGCTGCCCATTGTGTTGGATTGTCAATGCAACCCTCTTCTCCCACTCTTGACACAATCGATAGCAACAACACAGAAGAAATGCTAGCACAGGCTTCCAGTATCCATTTGATGTGGCCAGGGCTAGAGGGGTACTCGGACACCGGGACTGATGGTAGCTTGGGCGGGGAGATCACAGATGGTCGGGATCCCGGTTCCGTGCCCTGGTGATCATTTGATTATATGGTGGGGTAGAAGGGAGTATTTACAGGGGATTGTGACGCCACCTGTAGTTCCCGGTAAAATGGTACTGGCGCTGAAAGCCGGCCGATTAGGTGATGGTGGGTGCAGCAGCTCCCTACAGGTGGAGCCATTACCTCAGGGCAGCAGTTAAGAACTGTGGATGAGGGGAGTTGTGGTAGGTGTTGGTGTTGCAGTTCTTACCGCTCTGCTAAGCTGCTGATGGTGATGAGCCCTCGGGCACCGCAATAAGGATAACTGAGTCCAATTCAACTTTACTTCCCTTTAATGGGTACCGGCGGATGGTGATGGTATACGGTACAGTCTGGTTTACCGGGGGTCTGTCACCAGTTCCAGGTTTCCCGTTATGGAGTCTCTAAATGTTCTTCCTTCTATGGCTTTCTGGGTTAAACTTATTCTTCTTAACTTCTACCACCCTCGCAGAGCTCTCCCGCCAGTCCCTTGATCTCCCACGGTGGGGCACGGGTGTCCTTTACCAGATTTAAGAGGAGACCCGTCACTCCCCTGACGTTGGTACTCGGGCCGTTACCCCTGTGATCTTGGATCTAATGTGGTCCTGAGGGGTGAGGTACCTTGTGGTGCTGTCAGCTATCCCTTTAGTGATGGGCCGACAGCTCGTCCGTCTGCAGCCAGAGATGAACGTCTGACTACTATGGCTACCCGCACTGTCAATGCTTCCCCAATGCGACCAGCTGGCTCCAACCAGTCCTGGCTCGTTGCCCTCTTTCCTGGTTTCCCCCTTGAAGGTTGGGGTTCCTCACAGCAGAGTTGCTGTCAAGCTAGTCCTCTCTGACTGCCTTCCCAGCACTAACTGTCTAAACTGAATCTTTCCCTCCCACTACTCTATCCTAGGCTCCACCCCCACCCTTTTGGGACCTACTAAATTACAAGGCCCCCTATTATAAGTGGTGTGGTCCTAGGTGGGTGTAAAAACAGACTCCATAAGGTGAACCTTGAACTGGCAACTTTACAGGGTTAATATATTATTAAAGTGCAATACTACCCTGTAGCACCTAGTCACAGGGACGCCACACATTGTTTCAGATGCTGCACATATGGTATCTTCACAGCATAGGCAATTCACTTCAGATGAGTGATGAGTGACACTAACCCACAGTGGATAGATCCCTCCAAGACTGTTGGAACACAAAAATTGATGGTATGGTGTGATATATGGGGTACAAAGATAGTGGGGCCATTCTTCATCAATGGAAACCTCAATGCCACTTGATATCTGAATCATGTAGCAATTTCAGATATCGAGCGGCAGTGACGAAGAGAAACGCTCTGACGACAGCCGGCAGGAGGCCCTGATCTGGAAATTCTTTTTATGCTCAACTCCCTGCCTGCCGAGCGGTAGACTGATCAGCCGACAGAGCCTGGCTGCAGTTCACTGGGGGTGGGGGTAGGGGGAGATGTCCGACCTGGAAGTAGAAGAATCAGCGGCAGCCCCGGACCAAGCCGCTGTAGCCCCAAACGCTGCCGCAGCCGCCGTACCGGTGGTAGCACCAATTGTGCCGTTCTCAAAGCCATATATTCCAGGAGCGACATGGTTACCGCAGTATTCAGGGAAATCGGACATCCTGAACGACATTAGGGAGAGACTGAAAAGTTTGTTTGAAGTATATTCAATGACTGATAGCCAGAAATTGGCCATGTTAACAGGACAGTTGACTGGTGCAGCCTGAAGGGAGGTAAAGGCTTGGATGAACGCTGACAAAAGAACTGTTAAACAAATCTTAGCCAGGTTGAAAGAAGCCTTTGACACCCGTACTGCAGCAGAGATTAAAATGTGGTATTATGGGTGCAAATCCTATATGCAGGTTTGTATACAGGACTATGCATTAAATCTCCAAGAGGCACTGAGAGCCATGAAGCAGGCAGACCCCGACAGTGCACGAGATGAAAACAAGCTGTTGACCGAGCAGTTTATTGAGGGTCTCCAGTGTCATGTCCACCGAACACAGCTACGTATATTGGCCCTGCAAAACCCTGACCTGAACTTTGTACAATTTAAAAACCGGGCCATACGAATGCTGCGAGAACCAACTACCGGCAGCACAGCGACGGGCTCTAACATACTACCTGGAGGTGGCGCCCTCTTCCCTGGCCAATGTGGGGGCCAGTGCACAGACTCTCGAAACTGTTACTCCTGAGGCCTTACAATTGCAGATGCAGCATCTGACCATGGGTATGGCTGAACTAACCAAGGCTGTACAGTCCATGCAGAGGCCCAAATAAACAGAGAAGATACAGTTGGCCTCCAGCCCTGATTACGTCCCATGGCTACGCCAGAGAAGGTATCCATCGAACAGACAAGCCAGCGATCGCTATGATGCTACCGGACAACCCAACTGCCGCAACTGCAACGAAGCTGGCCACATCACAAGGTTTTGTACTTTAAATGAGAAACCCCTGGTGCAGCGGGCCACCTCCCAGGAATGAGCCAACCTGGCCCACAGAACTGGCGCGACAGGTATGTGGGAGGATGGCCGGTCCTGCCTGTCTTACTGGATGACATCCCAATGAACGCTTTACTGGACACCGGTTCACAGGTGACAACGATGCCATATATCCTTTACAACGGTACTGGGCCGACTCTGACCACACCCGTCGCCCGATGATAGTTTTACCATATACGCCAGCAATGGTCAACCTCTACCGCAAGTGGGGTTCAAGGAGGTGACCATTAAGGTGGGGCGTGCAGAACTAACCGCACAAGGAATGATTGTTGATGTTGACCGGCAAGAATGCAACCCAATGATTACTCTAGACACTAATGTAATTAAGAATTGTCTAGGAGAGATTATTGTTTTGTTACAAGAGGTTGCCGAAACTACCAACACTGGGCAGTACATTGTCCGGCAGAAAGAGATAAAGGCCCAGATTCAGAGGCAGCAGGTGGAGCTGTCTGGTGGAGAAGTCGGCAATGCAAAAGTAAGTGACTCGGTCCCCATTACAATACCCCCAAAAAGTGAAATGTTAATCTGGTGTAGGGCAGCAATAGGTCTTAGGGGTCAAGACTACCAAGCCCTGGTGGAGCCCGTGTAATCAGATAGTAAGCCCACTGTCCTAAGAGCCAGAGGGGTAGTTGATGTCCACAAAGAGAGGGTACCAATACGTATTTTGAACTGTGAAGAAGAAGAGGTCAAACTGCCTCGCTATGCTACCATTGCTAAGATGTTCACTGTCAATAACAACACCATCACGGCAGTGGAACTTTTGAATCTGTCAGACCAGGCGGAGGACAACGGCTCCGAGGGGCAACTGGAGGACTGGTGTCAGAAGCTACACATACAAGGAAAAAATAGTTACTAGCTAGGAGCGCTGGGGAACATAAATAAGGAAATACCACGTGTTAATTCCATAATTTATTTCCTTATTTGTGTTCTCCAACACTCCTAGCTAGTAACTATTATTTCCTTGTTCTTGTACAACCACAACCCCTGGGGGTGTGATGTTACTGGAGCTGCGGGGAGGCACGGATAAGCTTAACCAAGCAGCCCTGGAGTAATAGGACCTGCGGTGACATCAGACCCAGTGACTGGTGACGGGTGAGTTACATGACCGCGATCCGTACAATCTAAATAGGTCAGGAGCGGAAGAGGGATTAGGAAGCCGGCGTGAGCAGGATCAAAGTGGAGCCGGTGCCCGGAGGACTCTTGAGTCAAACGCTACACTGAGGTAGTTTGAGGCGCACAACCTTTAAGGCCCCGACATAGCCGCCAACTACGTAGGCGACGTAGGGGCGCGGCCTATCGGCGGCGACATCACCCCTTCGTCGCTTCATGTAAAGGGGTGATGTCGGAGCTGCCGGGAGGTCGCCTGGTTTCAGAGCAGTGCTCTGAAACCAGGCGACTGATCTGGGGCGATGCGCACACATTGCCCCATGTAACCAACTGCCGGCGACCTGTCAGGCGATGGGAGCCATAGGCACCCATTGTCCTGCATCGCCGCTGGGGTTTTCGGACACCCCGGCGGCGATGCCGCCTGTCAGCTCGCCAGCGCGACGCTGGAGATGTCGCCCCATGTAAATGGGGGACGGCGACGCTGGCGGGGCGCTAAAAACGTACGTGCACCCACCAGTCGCCGCCGACATCTCCAGCCTTGTCGCCAGGTGTGACGGGGCATTTACAGGTGATAGAGGCAACCTCTCTTTCAGTCCAAAACACATAAGCTTGTGATCCACTTCACGGATCCCCACTTATCACAAGACCTAGCCACTAAATCCTAGCCACTAAGTCAGTGTCCAAAATCAGGAAAGGACGTAATTAGAAAATTCTATCTTCTGACCAATAGTTTGGTCAGTCGACCATTGCACTTATGCAGAGTGCAGTTTTGCCTTGATTATAAATGGAAGGCATTACTAGTTTAGGACACCAGCCTCCAATCACTAAACACCCCCTTACTCTTGGAGGGCAGTGACCACTGACTGTCCTGCACAATGAATAGGATTAATCCTGCAACAAAATAAGAACAATGTTGCACCACCCACAGATCAATGGCATGTGCAAGAAGATGAATCAGGTGGTGATAGACCTGTTGAAGACACTGCCACTGTAAGAAAGAAGTATGTGGCCAAAGCAGTTGCCAGATTTAGTTGACTTGTACAATAATAGGCCTGTGAATTCCACCACCTTTACTCCTGCCTACCTCATGAGGGCAAGACCTGGCAAGCTGCCAATAGACTTAGATACGGGAGTCCTGACACTTAAAACAAACCCACCAGAAGCAGATTGGGATACAGAATGTCAACAAAGGTAACATCAAGTGCAAGAGTGCATTGAGAGAAACCTGTCTCAAGCAAGAGAAAGCCTATAACAAACACACACCTGCAGTTCCCTTAACACCTGGAGAACAAGTCCTCAAGTGGAAAAGACGAACAAATAAACTGGATGACCAGTGGGAGACAGGACCATACACCTTATTGCCTTCAAATTTTGACAATGGCAAAGTCTGCTTAATCAGTAAAGATGGAGGAGAGACCTCAGCGGCAGTTTCAAGAGATAATCTAAAAATATGCCCTGAACAATTGAGAAGCAGAAAAGATGTCCAAGACAGACCTCAACCTCAAGAAGAAAAAGAAGAGATGATTCATACAGTTCTTGGAGACTTTCCCAATATGTGGACCCAAAAAAATGGAACAATCGTAGTGCCTGTATTGACTTTTCCCCAACATGTCGTACCTGAACCAGTTGAGACTCCAGAACCACTTGAAGAACCACGAGCTCAAGCAACAGTCGCCACACCTGCAGTGGAACAAGAGAGTTGACCCCCTGCCAACGGTGAATCTGTCAGTCACATAGTGACTCTAAGAAGTCGCAGAAACCTGCATAGCATTGCCTGTGAGACATAGGCCCACCGGCAGTTGGAAACTTGTGGATTCCCAACAGACACATTAGACCAGGCTAGGTCATCAGTAGAAACACCTGTGCTGTGAACATCTCAGCGCAGTACCCAAAGTCAAATTCCTGTTAGATACCAAGACTAGGGTGTAAATAAGGTTAAAATGTAAATATATTTTGTTTTCATACAACTATGTAAATAAGCAACCACCAAGCGTACGGTGCCTACAAGACTAACTGTATGAACTTTTGCATATTATTGAACACTAGCTGTGAGCCCGATGCAAATGCATCGGGATTCTAGAACGTGCATACATTTGCTTATAATAGTTATAGCTGGTCTGAGTACTTTTTTGGGGGGGTCCAATACTTTTGGGGGGAGGGTCCAATACTTTTTTGGGGGGGTGCAATACTTTTTGGGGGGGGTCTAATACTTTTTAGGGGGGGTCCAATACTTTTTTGGGGGGGGTCCAATACTTTTTTGGGGGGGTCCAATACTTTTTTTGGGGGGTCCAATACTTTTTTGGGGGGTCCAATACTTTTTTTGGGGGTCCAATACTTTTTTTGGGGGGTCCAATACTTTTGGGGGGGTCCAATACTTTTTTTGGGGGTTCCAATACTTTTTTTGGGGGGTCAAATACTTTGGAGGGGGGTCCAATACTTTTTTTGGGGGGTCCAAAACTTTTTTTGGGGGGTCCAATACTTTTTGGGGGGGGGGGGGTCCAATACTTTTTTTGGGGGTCCAATACTTTTTTTGGGGGGTCCAATACTTTTTTTGGGGTGTCCAATACTTTTGGGGGGGGTTCCAATACTTTTTTTGGGGGGTCCAATACTTTTTTTGGGGGGTCCAATACTTTTGGGGGGGGGGTCCAATACTTTTTTTGGGGGGTCCAATACTTTTTTTGGGGGGTCCTATACTTTTGGGGGGGGGGGGCAATACTTTTTTTGGGGGGTCCAATACTTTTGGGGGGGGTCCAATACTTTTTTTGGGGGTTCCAATACTTTTGGGGGGGGAGGTCCAATACTTTTTTGTGGGGGTCCAATACTTTTTTTGGGGGGTCCAATACTTTTTTGGGGGGGTCCAATACTTTTTTGGGGGGTCCAATACTTTTTTTGGGGGGTCCAATACTTTTGGGGGGGTCCAATACTTTTTTTGGGGGTTCCAATACTTTTTTTGGGGGGTCAAATACTTTGGAGGGGGGGGTCCAATACTTTTTTTGGGGGGTCCAAAACTTTTTTTGGGGGGTCCAATACTTTTGGGGGGGGGGGGTCCAATACTTTTTTTGGGGGTCCAATACTTTTTTTGGGGGGTCCAATACTTTTTTTGGGGTGTCCAATACTTTTGGGGGGGGGGTTCCAATACTTTTTTTGGGGGGTCCAATACTTTTTTGGGGGGTCCAATACTTTTGGGGGGGGGGGTCCAATACTTTTTTTGGGGGGTCCAATACTTTTTTTGGGGGGTCCTATACTTTTGGGGGGGGGGGCCAATACTTTTTTTGGGGGGTCCAATACTTTTGGGGGGGTCCAATACTTTTTTTGGGGGTTCCAATACTTTTGGGGGGGGAGGTCCAATACTTTTTTGGGGGGGTCCAATACTTTTTTTGGGGGGTCCAATACTTTTTTAGGGGGGTCCAATACTTTTTTTGGGGGGTCCAATACTTTTGGGGGGGGTCCAATACTTTTTTTGGGGGGTCCAATACTTTTTTTGGGGGGTCCAATACTTTTGGGGGGGGGGGGTCCAATACTTTTTTTGGGGGGTCCAATACTTTTTTTGGGGGGTCCTATACTTTTGGGGGGGGGGCCAATACTTTTTTTGGGGGGTCCAATACTTTTGGGGGGGGTCCAATACTTTTTTTGGGGGTTCCAATACTTTTGGGGGGGGAGGTCCAATACTTTTTTGGGGGGGTCCAATACTTTTTTTGGGGGGTCCAATACTTTTTTGGGGGGTCCAATACTTTTTGGGGGGTCCAATACTTTTTTTGGGGGGTCCAATACTTTTTTTGGGGGGTCCAATACTTTTTTAGGGGGGTCCAATACTTTTTTTGGGGGGTCCAATACTTTTGGGGGGGGTCCAATACTTTTTTTGGGGGGTCCAATACTTTTTTTGGGGGGTCCAATACTTTGGGGGGGGGGTCCAATACTTTTTTTTGGGGGTCCAATACTTTTTTTGGGGGGTCCAATACTTTTGGGGGGGGTTCCAATACTTTTTTTGGGGGGTCCAATACTTTTTTTGTGGGGTCCAATACTTTTGGGGGGAGGTCCAATACTTTTTTGGGGGGGTCCAATACTTTTGGGGGGGTCCAATACTTTTTTTGGGGGGTCCAATACTTTTTTTGGGGGGTCCAATACTTTTGGGGGGGGGGTCCAATACTTTTTTTGGGGGGTCCAATACTTTTTTTGGGGGGTCCAATACTTTTGGGGGGGGGTCCAATACTTTTTTTGGGGGGTCCAATACTTTTGGGGGGGGGGTCCAATACTTTTTTGGGGGGGTCCAATACTTTTTTGGGGGGGTCCAATACTTTTTTTGGGGGGTCCAATACTTTTTTTGGGGGGTCCAATACTTTTGGGGGGGGGGGGGTGGTCCAATACTTTTTTTGGGGGGTCCAATACTTATATTTTAATTAGTTAATGTAATTAATATCTTAATTTAATATTATATATTTTTTTTGTTATTATTATTTTTTATTTTATTATTTATTTATATTTTTTTTTTTACTATTTTTATTATTATTAAATTTATTTATTATTTGTTATTTTAAGTGAATTGGAAGCGGGCATTGCGAGTCGCTGGCCGAAAATAGAACCAGAGGCTCGGCCACAAAGTTAGCGATTTCCCGCTGAGGCTAGCGACTCGCTACCTGAGCGGGAAATCGCTAGCTTTGTGGCCGAGCCTCTGGTTCTATTTTCGGCCAGCGACTCGCAATGGCCGCTTCGCGGCCATTGCTCGCACAGCTAACGACTCGCATTGGCCGCTACGCGGCCAATGCTTCGCCGTGGTGACATCACAATAGTGACATAGCCACGGCGATTTCGGGGGCCGACACGAAAATGCCTACGGCAATTATATAGTAGATTTACTTTAAACATGGACCAATAGACCACAGGACTGGTTGTGGTAATGACAATTTTGTAAAAAGTTAATCATTAGCCAACGGTGAAAGGACATAGCTCCGCAGTGACTGTGTTTTCAAATTTCATTGTTTTTTGTAATTTTTCATTTTTAAGACTCTGTACACTTTTCTACTGTTATGTCTAAAAATGTTTCCCCAGTCAAGGAGCACTGAATTTCACTAGGGGGGAATGTGGCACCCCAGAGTCCGGTTGCCACAACGGCATTGCTTCCCTCGGGGGGTGATGTCATGCTCGGAGGCAAGAAGGGGTATCCACACCAGGTAAGCCACAGCATGCAACACTTTTCCTGACTCCAGACCTGAAGGGGGAGCTCTGAACGCAGGTTTAGGGGAGCTCCCCTATAAGTTCAAGCCATCCCCAGTATAAAGCAGGAGGCCACACAGAGCCAGTCCCAGTATATAGCAGCAGGCCACACATAGTCCTCAATATACAGTACAGACCAAACGTTTGGACATACCTTCTCATTCAAAGAGTTTTCTGTATTTTCATGACTATGAAAACAGTAAATTCACACTGAAGGCATCAAAACTATGAATTAACACATGTGGAATAATATACTTAAAAAAGTGTGAAACAACTGAAAATATGTCTTATACTCAAGTTCTTCAAAGTAGCCACCTTTTGCTTTGATTACTGCTTTGCACACTCTTGGCATTCTCTTGATGAGCTTCAAGAGGTAGTCACCGGAAATGGTTTTTACTTTACAGGTGTGCCCTGTCAGGTTTAACAAGTGGGATTTCTTGTCTTATAAATGGGGTTGGGACCATCAGTTGTGTTGTGCAGACGTCTGGTGGATACTGAATAGACTGTTAGAATTTGTATTATGGCAAGAAAAAAACAGCTAAGTAAAGAAAAACGAGTGGCCATCATTACTTTAAGAAATGAAGGTCAGACAGTCCGAAAAATTGGGAAAACTTTGAAAGTGTCCCCAAGTGCAGTTGCAAAAAACCATCAAGCGCTACAAAGAAACTGGCTCACATGAGGACTGCTCCAGGAAAGGAAGACCAAGAGTCACTTCTGCTTCACAGGTTAACAGCAGCTCAGATTAGATACCAGGTCAATGCCACACAGAGTTCTAGCAGCACACACAGCTCTAAGGCTGGCTTCACATTAGCGTTTGTGTCTGCATGCTGATGGCATGCAGACACAAACGCTGTCAAAAGCAGGGACACTTTGATGTGTCCGCAGCGGATAATGTCCGCCTGCGGACACATCACTAGGGAGCCCGGCAGCCAATCGGCGCTGTCCGGGGGCGGGCCGGGGGCGGAGATCAGCGCCGGAGATCTCCGCCCCCCCGGCCGCCGGTAAGCTTCGGGACATGTCGGCGGGGAGAACAGCTGATGTGAGAGCTGTTTGAATCTTCCCGCGCCGACACTGAGAGGAGATGTCGGCGCGGGAAGATTCAAACAGCTCTCAGATCAGCTGTTCTCCCCGCCGACATCGCTAGGAGATTACAGGCGGCGGGGAGAAGGAGGACAGCAGAGCCTCAGCTGATCTCCCGGTGGCCGTCGGTGAGCTCCTGTGACATCACCGGCGGCCACCGGGAGATTTTTCAATGGGTCCGCAGCGTTCTCCTGCGGTGTCATGCAGAGGACACTGCGGACCCATTGAAGACAATGCATTTTTTGTACGCTTGGGGACGCTTGCTGATTGTCCAAGGTCCCCAAACGCACAAAAAAACCCAACTGGCTGCGTCCGGGTGCGGATGCTGGACACCGGAAGCAGCAGATATCGTCCGCATCCGCACCCGAACGCAGCAAACGCAGGCACCATGCGTTCCTATGTTAAACATAGGAACGCAGTGCGCATGCGTTTGACTGCGTATGGGAACGCAGCAATACGCTGCCTTCCCATACGCAAATGTGAAGCCAGCCTAAGGCTGGCTTCACACTTGCAGATGCATCTGCAGCGTTTTGCAGATGCATCTGCAAGTATCAGCATGCAGACCGCGGCCGTGGTGTGAATGCTCTCATTCATTCCTATATGTGAGCCGTAAGCAGGCGTATGCCTGCTTACAGATCACACTCTCCCGCCCGCACTATGGACGCGAGATGTTGCGTCCATAGTGCGGGCGGGAGAGTGTGATCTGTCAGCAGGCATACGCCTGCTTACGGCTCACATATAGGAATGAATGAGAGCATTCAGACCGCGGTGCGCCCTATTATAAACATAGGGGCCGCGGTCTGCATGCTGATACTTGCAGATGCATCTGCAAAACGCTGCAGATGCATCTGCAAGTGTGAAGGCAGCCTAAAACAACTGTTAAGTGGAGACTTTGTGCAGCAGGCCTTCATAGTAAAATAGCTGCTAGGAAACCACTGCTAATGACAGGCAACAAGCAGAAGAGACCTGTTTGGGCTAAACAACACAAGGAATGGACACTAGACCAGTGGAAAGCTGTGCTTTGGTCTGATGAGTCCAAATTTGAGATCTTTGGTTCCAACCACCTTGTCTTTATGCGACGCAGAAAAGGTGAACGGATGGACTTTACATGCCTGGTTCCCACCGTGAAGCATGGAGGAGGAAGTGTGATGGTGTGGGGGTGCTTTGCTGGTGACACTGTGGGGGATTTATTCAAAATTGAAGGCATACTGAACCAGCATGGTTACCACAGCATGTTGCAGCGGCATGCTATTCCATCCGGATTGCGTTTAGTTGGACCATCATTTATTTTTCAACAGGACAATGACCCCAAACACACCTCCAGGCTGTGTAAGGGCTATTTGAACAAGAGGTAGAGTGATGGGGTGCTACGCCAGATGACCTGGCCTCCACAGTCACCAGACCTGAACCCAATCGAGATGGTTTAGGGTGAGCTGGACCGCAGAGTGAAGTCGAAAGGGCCAACAATTGCTAAGCATCTCTGGGAACTCCTTCAAGACTGTTGGAAGACCATTTCCAGTGACTACCTCTTGAAGCTCATCAAGAGTGTGCAAAGCAGTAATCAAAGCAAAAGGTGGCTTCTTTGAAGAACCTAGAATATAAGACATATTTTCAGTTGTTTCACACTTTTTTGTTAAGTATATAATTCCATGTGTGTTAATTCATAGTTTTGATGCCTTCAGTGTGAATCTACAATTTTCATAGTCATGAAGCAGTGTCCAAACTTTTAGTCTGTACTGTATGGCAGGAGGCCACACACAGCCCCCAGAATTACAGTAGGAGGACACACAGTCCCTAATATTACAGCAGGAGGCCACACACAGCCCTCAGTATATAGCAGAAGGTCGCACACAGTCCCCAGTATCCTCAGGAGGTCACACACAGCCCCTGAATCACAGGAGGCCGTACACATCTCCTAGTATACAGCAGGAGGCTACACACAGCCCACAGTCTTACAGCAGGAGGCAACACACAACCCCTAATATTAGAGCAGGTGGCCACACACATTCCCGGTATACAGCAGTAGGCCACACACAGTCTCTGGTATTAGAATAGAAGGCCTCACGTATCCTCTCTGTTACACCAGGAGCTCACACATAGCCCCTGCATTACAACTGGTTCCCACACATAGCCCCTGTATTACACTAGGAGCCCACACATAACCCCTGTATTATACTTACAGCCTGTGCCTCACATAGCATCTGTGTTAGAGCCTGTGCTCCACACAGCCCCTGTATTACAGCTTGTTCCCACATGTAGGCCCTGAGTTACACCAGGAGCCCACACATAGTTCCTCTATTACACTTGCAACCTGTGTATCTCAGCACAGAGAAGCAAGACTTTGTTAACTCATTATATTTTGTTATAGCTAAGAACAGTTAGTTATTATCCTGGACAACACCGGGGACTACTACAGCCAGTTTATTATATATGTTAAGAGTCAGAGTTGGTCCATTTTATACCGCCTCCATCAAAATGGGCACTGACTCTACACTTACATACACAGCTCTGCTACATACATAGTAACACTTACATACACAGCGTTGCGCCACGCACAGTTACACTTCCAGTTGAAACCAGACGTTTATATACACACTACTAGCTGTGAGCCCGATGCAAATGCATCGGGTGTCTAGAATATTTTAAAATTTTTTTAAAGATTTTCGCGGCCGCACTTGCCGCAAGTCCCCCTATACTTTCTATGGAGATTACCGCTACCGCGCCGCAAGTGTAACCGCATCTGACGCGTTTGCCGCATAACCGTTACCCTTGCGGCGCGGTTGCGGTAATCCCCATAGAAAGTATAGGGGGACTTGCGGCAGGTGCGGCAAATGCGGTTTTGCACTTGCGGCAGGTGCGGCCGCGAAAAAAACCGCGTCTGACTGCGTTTTTTTTCGCGGCCGCACTTGCCGCAAGTGCAAAACCGCACTTGCCGCACCTGCCGCAAGTCCCCCTATACTTTCTATGGGGATTACCGCAACCGCGCCGCAAGTGTAACCGCATCTGCCGCGTTTGCCGCATAACCGTTACACTTGCGGCGCGGTTACGGTAATCCCCATAGAAAGTATAGGGGGACTTGCGGCAGGTGCGGTGGCTCAGGCAGCGACTCGCAATGGCCTCGCGGCCATTGCTCGCGCTACATGAGCGGTAAATCGCTAACTTGGCCAGCGACTCGCAATGGCCTCGCGGCCATTGCTCGCGCTACATGAGCGGTAAATCGCTAACTTTGTGGCCGAGCCTCTGGTTCGATTTTCGGCCAGCGACTCGCAATGGCCGCTTCGCGGCCATTGCTCGCACGTGGTGACGTCACAGAGTGACAAAGCCACGGTCTTTTGCGGGGTCCGACACGGAAGTGCCTACGGCAATTATATAGTAGATATAAAAGGACACATATGCATCTTTTTCTCATCTGACATGAAATCAGAATAAATCTTTCCCAATTTAAGTCAATTAGGATTACCATATTTATATTAATATTTGCCAAATGGCAGAATGAAAGAGATCATGTGATCAGTCAGATGACCTAAAAGGTCCAGGCATTACTTATGTGAAAGGTCCGTTCAGCTACTGGAAGCTTCCTCTCCTGCTCTGCTCCAATCTTATAGATCAGTGTGCAGCAGGAGAAGAGAAGAAAGTTCTCTATGGTCTGAGAGGACATGGTGTCAGCCCTCCATCACAGGAAGTTGCTCCGGTCTATAACAAGCAGGAGATTGTCTTGTTAAAAAGGTGTCTTACAGACCGAAAATATTGTTTATCTCTGGAACCGTGCAGCACCCTTAAAAAGAATAACAAAATAAACCTCCATACTCAGGGGAGATGCAGGAATGAGATCAGAGCAAAAATTGGACAATTTAGACCGGATTATAAATCATATTTTAAGCAGAATATTGAATAAGAACAATATTCATGAAAGTGAAAAAAGCAGCATCCAGTTATAGTAAGGTATAGTTTTATACTCACCAGATTCATCCATTCTGTTTATGCTGACTACAAAATGACTATGAAACATCCATAGGTGTCCATTATGAGAAGACAGAAGACAAGGTCGACATGGAGACACCACATTATAGCCAATCTCATTACCACTGCAATTATAAAAACATACATGTATGTTAGTCTACATATATTATTAGCGAATGACCACACAGTGAAAAACCCTTCCTTTCCAATAGTTACCATGTGAGACAGGCTATATTCTTCAGTTTACATCTGCATGCCTCAAAGTAATAGCAGCATCCCACAAAGTTCACACAACTGGGGAAGAGAAAGCACATTACCTTATAATAAATTCAGGGACAGGAATATTTCCAAATATTGGTCTGCTATGTAATTCATTTAAAAGGAATCTGCCAAACTATGAATGTGGACATGCAATTTCTAGAATGCTTAAGAAAGTCCTACTTGTATACCTCATCAGATGCCTTTTCAGCGGGCCCCAGGGCCTGGGGATACTCGGTAAGCAGGCCGGTCATTTCAGCGGTAGGTCAAGGTGGCTGTGAATTGGCTCCATGGCCCTGGGCATGCAGTAAAAGAGGGAATATTTATAGGGAAAGTTTGTGACGCCACCTGTGGTACTCGGCCAGGGATGGCCGACGCTGCAGGATATGATCACTGGGGCAGATGGCAGTGCAGCCAGGATGGTAAAGCTCTCCACCGGTGGAGCTGGGCCCCAGGGATGGTGTGAACAGTCTATGGTGATGAAGGCTGCAGGGAGAGGAAAAAGGAGGCAAACACAGTTTGTGCAGTTCATTACCTTTACTTGATAATCAGTCAAGTTTACCCAGCCGGGTGCTGTGCTCCTCCAAAGTGCAGCCGGGTTAGTTCCCAGATGATTAGGGTCACTCTGCCAAGACACCATTTATAGCCTTTCCTGGTTGCTCTTCCCTGCGCTGTATACTCTACTTCCTTCCCAGTGCCTTAAAGGGCAAGGTCCCAGGCTGATGGCTGCAGCCCTTGTCGGCATGTCCCCTTACCCTAGTTCTAGCCACTGTCCAGGCGATTATCCACGGTTGGTAGCCACAGCTTTTGCAGAAATGATGGCCTCCAGTTTTCTTGGCTGAGGCCTGCAGATCTCCCACCACATCGGGGCCGGTCCCCTCAGGAAAGCCGTCCCTCTGCCCAACACGGGTCGGGCCAGATTCAAGGCACATGGGTGGATTCCCCACTCAAGTGTTCCCTAGGATGCTCTCCATCCTGCGTCATTCTCCATGCTCTCTTCTTCTAATTCCCCTAGCTAACCCCTCCTGCAGCCAGGAGATGGGACCCTCCCTCAAAAGGGTCTGCAGAAACCCCCCAGCCTGGATTCAAGATGATGTTGTGTGCAATTCTGACCCCTCTCACCTGGGAACAGCAACACCACACCTGTGGAGTAGGTGCAGCATCACTGTGGCGGCCAGTTCGCAGGGGCAGCACATTCCCCCTTGGCAAAGCACAACACGTCTGCGGACTGCAAAACAGGTACAAGATGTTAAGAACCTACAAAATGTTTCATGTGCACATAACAATAACATCAACATTCTTCCCTTTTATGGGAGACCCATCTCTTCGAATGTTGCATATAAAATACAAAAATACAAAAGTATAAAAATACCAAAAATGCAACAATATTAAAACTTTCAACATAATTCTGCAAGAGCCCCTAGCCAGGGCGTTTCATCACAGGATTCAAAAGCACCAGGTGGGTACCACCTCAACTCACCGCAAACTTCATCCCTGGGTGTAGCTACAGGGCACAGAGACCATTCAATGGACCAATCTCTTCGGCCATGCCAAATGGTTATTTAGTGGTCAAGTTACGTTCCAAGGTGCATAGTGCTTTTGTCTTAGTACACCCTGCTATGCTGGGTTAATAACAACAAGGAGCACGTTAAAGGTAACCTGTCAGGTCGTTTTTGCCCTCCCAGTTATCATTGTCTATCCCTGCAGCTTCATAATACTAGTCTAATCATCCCTGTCTGAGCTCATAGTGTAATGTGAAAGGTCAAAAAAAAGCATTTATACACTAACATTTCCTTTCCTGTCATGTAAATGAGGCACAGTCTACATCTTGGAAACTGTAGTCTATCTGGCAGGTTAATAGTTAACGTTTCAGCTGAATGTCAGAACATGCTAGTGATACGGCCAGGGGCAGGGGAACTCGGTCACGGGTCTGCTGAATAGGGAGTCACGGATGGACGGGATCCCGGTGCCGTGCCCTGGTGATCAACTGGGTTAGATGTAGATGATGAGTGAGGGATAAAGGGATTATTCACAGGGGATCGTGACGCCACCTGTAGTTCCCGGTAATATGGTACCGGCGCTGCCAGCCTGCCGCTGAGGTGATGGTTGGGGCAGCAAAGTGTGGTACAGCTCCCCACAGGTGGAGCTTTACCTCAGGGCAGCAATGAAGGAAGATGGTGAGGGAGGGCAGTAATGAAGATGGTGCTGCAGTTCTTACCCCTCTGCTGAGCTGTTGATGATGCTGAGCCCTTCGGGCTGCGGCGGGAAGAATAACGGAAACCAGTTCAAGTTTCACTCCACTTTACTGGGTACCGGCTGATGGCATAAAGAAGACACGGTACAGTTTGGTTTACAGGGTGGATGTTGCCAGCTCAGGGTCCCCCTTATGGAGTCCCTAGATGTTCTCTGTCTTTGTCTTTCAGGGTTTCCTTCCTTCCTTCTCAGTCTTTCCCACCCTTGCAGAGCTCTCCCGCCAGTCCTGCAGTCTGTATCTAGTAGGCTCAACTGGACCTGTACCGGTGCAGACGGGAACAGCAGGAAGGCACAATTTTCCCGCCCACCACCGGGATTCAGTCTTCCACCTCCTGAGCGTGAGGTGCCCTGTGGTGCTGTCAACAACCCGGTCCCTATGGGCCTGCAGCTCGTCGGTTTGCGGTCAGGGCTAAACTCCTGGCCGCCTTGGCCTTCCGTGTTGCCGGTGCTCCCTCAACGTGACCAGCTGGCTCCTACCAGTCCTGGCCCGTTGCCTTCTGTCCTGAGCCCCCACTTAGAGATGGGGCTCCCTCCTGTTGGCAGTGCTGTCAGGCCTGTCCTTCCTGACTGCCTTCCCAGCAGTAACTAACTGTCAACTGTCACTCTCTTCTGCATCTACCCTAGGCTCCACCCCTTTTGGGACCTACCAAAGTACTCGTCCCCCTATTCTAGTGGTCTATTCCTAGGTGTGTGCACTTTCAGACTCCACAGGTTTAACCCTGAACTAGCAACTTACAAAGGATATCACATTTTGTTGTCATACTGTAATACCTCCCTGTGGCGCCCAGCCTCAGGGGCGCCACACTGGGAGGCCTGATGTGATGTCACAATCACGTGACTATAATAGGCGGAGCTCAGTCCCCATAGCACAATATGAGTTTGCTCAATTAGCTCCGCCCACTATTGTCACATGATCGGGACATCACATCCTTTTGACATGCAAGTTAATGGTGAGTTAACTATTAACCTGCAGATAGTCTACCTCTTCCAAGTTGTAGACTGACTGGCTCATTCACATAAGAAAATGTAAGTGTATAAATGCTTTTTTTTCCACCTTTACCATTACACTATGAGCTCAGACAGGGATGATTAGAATAGCATTATAAATCTACAGGTACAGACAGTGATAGCTGGGGGGCATAAACTAGCTGACAGGTTCACTTTAAGAAGTGTGAACTATTTACAGATGAAGTCCTGATCACATCATTGTCCCGTAATCAAATTGTCCATTTTCAAAAACTTTCAAACAACTGCCTAGCCAGCTAACTTGAAACATTCTATACACAGGTTATTACCTAGCCAGGTTATTCTATATATTAACTATCTACATTACTCTAAGCTATGTACATGGTAAGGAGGACCCTTCAGTTCTGCTTTTTCACACCTTAATCCTCATTATTTGCTAGGCTGGTAGTACTGCCAGCAGCGGACATCACCAGGATCTGGGGGCATCCAACCATCACTGTGTAACTGTTGCGAGTAGATGCAACCATGGGCATGTTCAACGTAGCATCAACTGTTACTTGTGTGACCTGGTGACCATCACGGATCTTGTCTACCTTCTGAGCTGGCAATCTCCGTGGTACTATAGAGGTGAACTTGCCCAAGGCACAGGCAGTGCAGTCCAATGACATGCAGCTTGCCCCTGCATGGGGTCCTGGGGTTAGCTTGATTACCTGGTTGGCAAACCACCCCTTGTTGACCTTCAACATTTCATACTCCACAAAGTCACCCTCATACAAGGTACGCTCTATTCTCTTACCTCCTCAGGGAAGACATCCTTGTGGGACAAGAAAATGTCTTTAGGGTACCCTTCATCTCTGATGAAGCCAAAGCCTCTCCTGTTGTTAAATTGGATCACTGTTCCTGTTCTCCTGGGTAAGTCACAGCGGTCACCTGACTCTTGGCTTCCACTCTGGCAACCTCATCCCTGGCCCGGGACTCTGCTTCTTCCGGGACTTCCCAGGCAGGGGTGGGTACTGTAACAGGGCACTAAGGTCGCCCTTTGCACTGTTGCTGCAGGATAGGGCAAATCACCCCAGCCGGATCCCTCCAGCTCCTCTCTGGGCCACTAGAAGTTTCCACTTTCACAATCATTATGTTATCCACCGGTTATCTTTGGTGGGAGCTGAGGGCCAAGATTGTGCCACAACCAGGGTGGTAGTAACAGATTGGGTGGGCACCCAACACACGGGGACAGACTGCAGTTCTATGTCTACCAATGTGGTTTAGTCCGGGCAGACCTCCGCTGCCGACGCATGGTCCTGTCCCACAGCCCGAGGGGGAGTCTGAAGCTCCATCATTTTGGCATCTGGGGGGACTCAGCTTCGGCACCTCTCCTCGCTTCTCCCCATTCCTCCATCAGCCTGTTCTCTAGGTCCATAAATGCAGCATGGCTACGGACGGGGGCAAAGGCCGAGGGGTGGCAATCTGATTTCGCAGTCTCTCCTCTACAGCTGCCGTGTGGACGCCATGCATCCACCCAAACATTACCCTGCACAGACATCCAGAGACGGCAGCTTCCACACATAGCAAAGGGCCAATCTCCCTTCGGCCGAAGTCCCAGCTATCCTGGCCACCCATCGAACAGTGGTCACCCCTGTTCAGGAGTCATCTCCACCTCCGGGGCAGTGGGGCTCGCGCCATCATATCAGACGCCTTTCTCCATGAGCTGTTCTTCTTCGCTCCTGCCTTGACCTCCGTCGGTCTGGTCTTGGCTTCTTTGTGTCACATCCAGGGGTGGACCCTCTGAGTCTACAGACAGGCCCCCTTGGCTCACTCTCAATACAGGGGGGTGCATTCCTTTTCGTGCTCTGTGCTGACCCATCCATGATTGGAGGCTGCGGCACGCCTCTCGGCCAGTACATGGCATCATGGCGCAGTGGTCGCCATTGCACCCACTTCTCAAATACAGTTCATACACAGTTCGTTTTACACAGTTCTCAGGCGCACGGGACCCGGAGTTAGCAGGGGGGTCTGAAACCTGTTTGTGACGCCAAAATGTAGTGGGCCCCAGGAACAGAGGGTACTCGGTAATCGGGACAGTTGTTTCGGTGGGAGGTCATGGCGGCTGTGACCTAGCCATGGGCATGGCATGGGCATGCAGTAAAAGGGGGAATATTTATAGGGGAAAGTTTGTTACGCCACCTGTGGTACTCGGCCAGGAATGGCCGACGCTGCAGGATATGACCGCTGGGGCAGATGGTAGTGCTGCCGGGATGGTAAGCTCCCCACAGGTGGAGCTGGGCCCCAGAGATGGTGTAAACAGTCTACGGTGATGAAGGCCACAGGATGGGAAAGAAGGAGGGAAACACAGTTCGTGCAGTTCATTACCTTTACTTGATGATCAGTCAAGTTCACCCAGCTGGGTGTTGTGCTCCTCCAAAGTGCAGCCAGGTTAGTTCCCAGATGATTAGGGTCACTCTGTCAAAACATCATTCATAGCCTTTCCTAGTTGCTCTTCCCTGCGCAGTATACTCTACATCCTTCCCAGTACTTTTGTGTACAGGGTCCCAGGCTGATGGCTGCGGGCCTTGTCGGGCAACTGCGTTGGCACGTCCCCTTACCTTAGTTCTAGCCACTGTCCCGGCGATTAGCCACTGTTAGTAGCCACTGCTCTTGCAGAAACGATGGCCTCCAATTTTCCTGGCTGAGGCCTGCAGCACTCCCACCAAATCGTGGTCGGTCCCCTCAGGCAACTCGTCCCCTGCCCAACTCGGGTCCAGCCAGATTCAAGGCACACGGGTGGATTCTCCACTGTTCCCTAGCATGCTCTCCATCCTGCATCCACTCTCCACGCTCTCTTCTTCTAATTCCCCTAGCTAACCCCTCCTCCAGCCAGGAGATGGAGCCCTTCCTCAACAGGGTCTGCCCAAACCCGCCAGCCTGGATTCAAGATGGGGTTGCGTGCAATTCTGTGTCTCAGATTTGTGAGCCCTCTCACCTGTGAACAGGTACACCACACCTGTGGAGCATGTGCAGCATCACTGTGGCGACTAGTCCGCAGGAGCGTGACACCTTTCTGTGGATAAATCATCTTTTATCACTTTATATAAATGACCTCTTTCTGGCTATGGGGTGGATGTTGCCTGGAAGAGGACTCTGCCTCCAGAGCTTAATATAAATAGAAGGAGGTGTTATCAGTTGATGAGTGATGGTCGCTCTCTGCTCTCCTTCCTGATCTTCCTACAGGGTTCTGGGTGATTATAACTGACACATCTGCAGTTTCCATCTCATGTGCAGACAGGGATGTCACATTTTTGCAAACAGAAGAGCTGGAAAAAAAAATGTTTCCAAGAAGTCAAATTTCACTTCTGTTCTGTGCCAGTTACTTGTATCACACTGGTAACTCCCCTTCTATTTAAAATAGGCTCTGGAGGTGGAGTTATCTTCCAGGCAACATCCACCCCATAGCCTGGAACAGATCATTCATATAAAGTACTTTTTTTTTTTAGCATTCTATAACCTGCATACCCATATCAATAGTTTAGAAAGGTCAAATATGTTGACAGATTCCCTTTAATAGCAACAACTGCATATTCAAACGATTTTTCTGTGTGTCATTTACAAGTCTTTCAAGGAATCCATCATTTTGGAAATGTTGTGCAAAACTATAGGCAGCATGCTATAGAGCAGGAGGAGCTGAGCAGGTTGATATACGGTATATGTTTGTGGGAAAAGATTCAGTGTAACCTGTATTTTATTCATTTTAATCTCTGCTCTTTCTATGCATATCAGACAAATGGGTGGTCCTAACCAGTGATTGACAGCCATGGTTGTATTAACACTAATACAGGGGTGGTGATCAATCACTGATTCGCACCACCCTCTTGAATGCTCACAGCAGAAATTAAAACAACTAAAATACAGGTTACAGTGAATCTTTTCCCACAAACCTATATATCAATCTGTTGATCTCCTCCTACTTTATAACGTAATAGATTGGAGAGTATTTTTAAGTTGACAGGTCCCCTTTAACTTCTGGCTAATGCATCAATCCGTACGAATTGCATATGAAACATGTTAAGGCTACTTTACATACACAGATATCTGTGTCCAACTTCTGAAGAACTTACTGGTTGCAGTGAAATCATGGACACATAGTTCCATTTGTATACAGCCACAAAATGGAGCAATGTGTCCATGATTTCACTGCAACCAGAGATCTGTTCAGAAGTTGGACACAGAAGCTGGTGTGTGTAAAGCGGCCCTTAGACTTATAAAACTTAATATAAAAATGATATGAATCCAAGAATCAGCAGAGCACATTAAAAGCATATAAAGAAATGATTCATGGTACATACAAGTACAGACATGCCACTAAGGCTATGTTCAGTTGCACTACACCGAGCAGAAAATATAAACCCAATGCAACGATGCACTAACAAACCCTGTAAAAGAAAAGTAATTAAACATCAAAAAAATCACGCTTCTTCGTGTACATCCAGATTACCTGCCATTTGCCTGGATGAATATGATAAACTGAAATGTATAAATCAAATGAAAAGTAAATGGGAAAACTCCTCTGTGCGTTCATCTGTGTAGGGGCCTAACGTAGACTTTTAATAACCAGATGTAATGTAAACGCGTAATAATTACCAACCAATCAAATCAAAGTTGTTACCTACTTAAAGCTATTCCCATCTCACATCAATTAATAAATGGTTACAATAAATGCGAGTACCTTACCAGAAATTACATATAGGGACACTTATCATGGTATGGATGTAAAGGAAAGTTCCTGTTCTATTCCTTATAGCAGAGGTCCCCAACTCCAGTCCTCAAGGCCCACCAACAGTGCATATTTTCAGGATTGCCTTGGTATTGCACAGGTATCCAATCCTTCCTGCATGTCATCTGTCCTATGTGCATTACATCTCTGATTTGCATTCACTCCCTTCATATGTCTGTAAAGGCCCTGTTACATGGTAAGATATCGTGAACGATATCGCACAAATGTCACGGTTTTGGAGTCGTTGAAACAACATCGTTAGGACATCGTTTCATGTAAGACCGCGATACAATTACGATAAATCGTTGGATCGTTGATCGCAGATTTGAGAACATGTTCTCAAATCAAACGATCCTCGATCAGCCAATCTGCTGCATCGTTGTGTGTGACACCGTGATAACGATGTCGTTAACGATTTCGCCTATTCACAGCAATGAGCAAGTATTGTTCGCTGGGTTGATCGAACGATAGCTGCTCGCTACATCGTTGGTGCGTCGTCCACGATATCTATACGTGTGACATCTCACCAGCGATGTCAAAAAGATGTCCTAACGACTATGCGCCATGAGCTCGCTAGCGATCTCATTCCAACATTGCAGCGTGTAACGGTACCTTTATGGTATGTCATATTCCCCTATCTGCTGTGTATTTTACAAATACCCAAATTCTTTTCATCCTGCTGTGTCTTTGCCTCCTGCTGTTTCACCCCCAAATGTGTATATTACCAGCAATCTGTTAATTATCCCCTGGTGTGTTGTGTCCTGTCTCCCTCCTCTGACCCATCCCTTCTACTTACCTGGTATAGTGGTATAGCAGTTTGCCTGCGAAACGGCTGTAGGATCCTTCCCACAGCAGCTCCGGACTCCCTTATAGGCAGGTAACTGATTCATGCACTATACTTGCACTTTTCTCTGGCCCTTTGATATACTCTAGACTATATATCTTACTGTTTCCCTAGGGAAAGCTACTATACTTGGGTGACCTTTGGGATATGTGCAATAAAGAGAATTTTGTTTACGTACCGTAAATTCTTTTTTCTTTAGTCATCAATGGGAGACCCAGACAATGGGGTTTAGGGCTCTGCCCTCCGGAGGTCACACTAGGTACTACAAGTTTGTAGACACCGCCTCCTCCGCTTATAAACCCCTACCGCAGGGAACATCCTCAGTTTGGTCCATAAGCTGCGAGGAGAAATAAACCACACCCGAAACATCGGGAAGAATGCCGTGCACAGACGGTTCAACAACCCGGCAAACACTGTCTCAACAGAGAACAGAACAAGTGCAAAATATGCAACGGAACAACTGGGTGGGTGCTGGGTCTCCCATTGATGACTAAAGAAAAAAGAATTTACGGTACGTAAACAAAATTCTCTTTTTTCTGGTCGTCATAATGGGAGACCCAGACAATGGGGTTGTCCTAAAGCAATACCCCAGGGCGGGAAGAGTTCCTCAACAAGACGGACAACATATGGTTCCCTTTTAAAGGTGGGCAACCGCCGCCTGGAGAACCCGCCTGCCCAAACTCGCATCCGCAGAGGCATGGGCATGCACCATATAGTGCTTAGAAAATGTGTGCAGGCTGGACCAAGTGGCCGCCTGACACACCTGTAGAGCAGACGCTCGATGTCGCAAAGCCCAGGAGGCACCGACAGCTCTAGTAGAGTGAGCCTTCAATCCCACCGGGAGAGGCAAACCAGAGGATCGGTAAGCCTCCTGAATGGGAGTTTTAATCCATCTGGCCAAGGTCGACTTTGACGCCGCGGCCCCCTTACAGCGACCCGTCGTGAGAACAAATAAAGAATCCGAATTCCTGAAGGAAGCGGTCCTGGACACATAAATGCGTACAGCTCTCACGAGATCCAGAGTATGGAGGTCGCGTTCAAACTGATGAACGGGAGCGGGGCAAAATGAAGGGAGAACAATCTCCTGGTTCAGGTGAAAAGTTGAAACCACCTTCGGCAAGAATTCTGGCCGTGGGCGCAACACCACCTTGTCTTGGTGAACCACCAGAAAGGGTGACTTGCACGAAAGTGCAGCCAATTCTGAGACCCTCCTCAAAGACGTAATTGCCACCAGAAAAACCACCTTCTGGGACAGACGCAAGAGAGAGATATCTCTCAGCGGCTCAAACGGCGGCTTCTGTAACGCCACTAGGACTCTGTTAAGGTCCCAAGGGTCCAGAGGTCTCCTGTAGGGCGGAACCATCCGCGACACCCCTTGGAGAAAATGACGCACCTTCGGGAGGAGTGCCAATCGCCTGTCAAACAGCACCGAGAGTGCTGACACTTGACCTTTCAAAGAGCCAAGGGATAATCCCAACTCCAGACCCGACTGTAGGAAGGCCAACAACGTCGGGATGGAGAGGGGCCACGGAGAGCGTCCACCGGAGGCACACCAGGTAAAAAAGATTTTCCACGTTCTGTGGTATATCTTCCTGGAAGCTGGCCTCCTAGCCCGATTCATAGTAGCAACCACTGTAGGGGAGAAACCCCTAGACGTCAGCAGCCAGGCCTCAAGAGCCACGCAGTCAACTTGAGGGCCCTGGAATTGCGGTGGAAGAATGGGCCTTGCGCGAGTAAGTCTGCGCGTTCTGGAAGAGCCCATCTGTGTCCGCCTGACAGGTGCCACAGGTCCGGATACCAGGACCTCCTGGGCCAATCTGGAGCCACTATGATGGCTATCCTGCACTCCGACCTGATCTTCCACAGCACCTTGGGAATCAGAGCCAGAGGCGGGAACACATACGGCAGATGGAATCCGGACCAGGTCAAGATTAGGGCGTCCGCTCCCAGAGACTGGGGGTCCCACGACCTCGCCATGTATTGCGGCACCTGATGATTCAGCCGTGAGGCCATCAGGTCCACGTCCGGCGTGCCCCATCTGCTGCAGATTTCTCTGAAGACGTCCGGATGAAGAGACCACTCTCCGGCGTCCATCCCCTGTCGGCTCAGATAGTCGGCCTCCCAGTTTTCGACCCCTGGGATGTGAACTGCGGAGATCAGGCAGTTGTTGTCCTCCGCCCAGGATAGGATGCGGTGAACTTCGGCCAGAGCCTCCGCACTCCTGATTCCTCCTTGATGATTTATGTAGGCGACGGCCGTCGCATTGTCGGACTGAACCCGAATGGGTTGTCCTGAGAGGAATCTCTGAAAAGCCAGGAGTGCCAGGTTATACCGCCTTGATCTCCAGCACATTGATCTGCAACGCCGACTCCGACTGAGTCCACAGGCCTTGGGCCCTGTGGTGTGAGAACACCGCCCCCCAGCCCTTCAGACTGGCGTCGGTGGTCACCACTAACCAAGACGGTTTTATGAAGGACCGGCCCCGAGACAAGTGATGCGGTTGTAGCCACCACTGCAGGGAATCTCTGGTCGGTTGGGAAAGGGTCACCAGCCGATTCAGTGAGATCGTCCTCTTGTCCCATCTGCGGAGAATCTCCAGCTGGAGAGGACGGAGGCGAAATTGTGCAAAAGGCACCGCCTCTATTGCCGCCACCATGCGTCCCACCAGTTTCATCAACACCCGTAGGGATGATTGCGGTGACAGGAGGACTGCTTGCACTCCTGACTGGATCGCCATCTGTTTGGGTCGCGGCAGAGACACCAGGGCCGAGGCCGTGTTGAAGTCCATGCCCAAATATGTCAGAGGCTGGGTCGGAACTAGCGTTGACTTCTGAATGTTGAGGAGCCAACCGAACTGTTCCAGAGACCGCATGGTCACATCCAGGCTCTCTTGACAGAGGTGTTTCCGATGGCCCCCTGACCAGCAGGTCGTCTAAATAGGGGATGACGGCATGGCCCTGCGCGTGCAGGAGAGCCATCATGGAAGCCATCACTTTTGTGAACACCCGCGGTGCCGAGGCCAACCCGAACGGCAGCGCCACAAATTGGAAGTGTTCTTCCCCACTGCAAATCTCAACCAGCGCTGATGAGCCGGAGCAATGGGCACGTGAAGGTAAGCGTCTCGGATATCTATGGACGCCAGGAAATCCCCCTGTGACACCGCTGCGATCACGGAACGCAGGGATTCCATACGGAACTTCCGAACCAACACGTGACGGTTGAACAACTTCAGGTCCAGAACAGGGCGGAAGGATCCGTCCTTCTTCGGGACGATAAAGAGGTTGGAGTAAAAACCCCTGAACCTCTCTTCGGAAGGCACCGGAACTACCACTCCGTCCCTGCGGAGACCCTCCAACACCTGGTAAATAGCCTGAGACTTTTCTGGTGATGGGGCCGACCGATGGAATCGGTGGATAGGTTTTGACGTCAGCTCTATCCTGTAACCTCGCGAGACCACGTCTCGAACCCACTGATCTTGAATGTGAAGTAGCCACTTGTCCTGAAAGCGAGACAAGCGGCCCCCCACCTGTGGGGAGGCAGGAAGGCAGAGCGAGTCATGTAGAGGCGGGTTTGGGGGTGGCAGCCGCTGCCCCCGCCGGCTTCTTTGGACGACTCTTAGAGCGCCACTGAGAAGCGGGCTTGCCCCCTCGGTCCGTACGAGCGGACGATGCTGATGACTGCGAGCTGGAGCGAAAGGACCACTGTTTTGGGTTCCTTTTCACAGTATACCGTGGCTTAGGCTTATTCTGCGGTATCTTAGACTCAGCAGAATCCTTTATTAGCTTGTCCAGCTCAGTGCCAAACAGCCTGTCACCAGCAAAGGGAAGATTCTGTAAAATCTTCTTAGATGTGGCATCTGAGTCCCAGAGACGCAGCCACAACAGTCTGCGAATCGCAATAGCATTGGCCGAAGCCACAGCTGAGCGAGTGGCAGTTTCCAGAGTCGCCGTTCTGGCGTAGTCCGCATAGGCTCTTGCCCTTTCGGTAAGTGCCATGACCTCTGGACTGGACCTTGCCAGGTCAGTGATACCATCCAAGCAGGTAGTAATTGCTTGTAAGGTCCAAACCGTGGCAAAATTAGGGGCAAATGAAGCCCCCACAGCCTCATAGGAAGACTTGGCGAGTTGCTCGACCTGTCTATCAGTCGCATCCTTCAACGAGGAGCTATCAGAGGCAGAGAATAGAGAGCGTGCAGCAATCCTGGTCATGGAAGCGTCCACCTTTGGGGACTGCGACCACTCCTGAAGCACCTCCTGGGGGAAGGGGAAGCGATTGTCCTTAGGTTTTCGGACATAACGCCGCCCAGGGTGTAACCTGGGGGCTCTAATCACCCTTCCAAAGTTAGTATGGTCCATAAAGGAACCACTTGGTCTAGCCTCCGGCCGCAGCCATTGATAGACCTCCTTCGGGTGTACAGTCACCTCCTCAGGGGGAGTCACAAGACGTAAGGTCTCGTTGATAGAGGATACCAAATCCTCCACCCCGTCTGGTGGTTCAGACGCAGATACAGACCCGAAAGTCGAACCCCCATCATCTTCCTCACCATCAGAGGAACGCTCCTCCTCAGAGAGAGCCTGGAGCTCGGGTGACTCCTCACGACGAGCTCGCTTAAGGGGTCTCACAGCAGAAGAAGGAGACACCGCGGGGTAACTGGAAGGAGTAGCTGGGCTGTTCAGCCTCCTATTAAGCGCCTCCAGGGATTGCGACATGGAGGACAGCTGGGACAACAGAGATTCATTGATCTTATTCTGAGTTTCCCAGGGCCCTGGAATCACTTGAACCTCAGGGTACCGCACCGGAGCTGCTGACTCAGCAGTGGCAGTCCGGGCCTCTGGGCGTCCGCAGTTATTGCAGGACCCCTCCACCAGTGTACCATTGCATATAGCACAAGTAACTGTGGTCTCTGCCGCCTTAGCAGCACGCTTCCCAACTGAGGACATCGCCACAGTAGGGGTAAATAAGCCAATCGCAGACAAAAAAACGGGAATCCCGGTGGCTTACCGACCGCAACACAGCGGTAGGAGGAAGCGGTGTGTGTGTGACCTCCGCGATAGGTTCCGGTCTCCCCTGAAGTGCAGCCGCACGCTTCAGACAGCTCCCAGCCGGGAAGTGATGGGGAAAGATGGCCGCCGACAGAGAAACTGTGGGCGGCGGCCGAGAACACGCGGGAAACACACACACATGCCCATCGGTGACGTCACCGCACGGGCAGCTTCCCATCCTCCAGGCAGCCGCAGCATGAAGGCGCCGGAGCCCGCAGCGCGGGAAATAGTGTGAAATACACCACACACAGACTGACTGTACAAACACACATACGCAGTCTAGAGCCTCAGCCCCTGTGACACACAGGGCGGTCAGCCAGGGTGACCCCAGCACGGGGTACACCTCCAGATCCGCGGACCCGAGGGTAACGCGCGGTCTGAGTGTCAGGACACATAAAGTGACCGACACTACCCCCAGGCACACAGGAGACACAGAGTGCCTCAGTGCCTGTCCGGTCTGTAAGCACCATTTAGGGAGGCCTCGAACGGGGGTTCAGCACCAGTCCAGAGTGTAAGCACCATTTAGGGAGGCCTCGGACTGGGCTGGCTCCAGTCCGGTCTGTAAGCACCATTTAGGGAGGCCTCGGACGGAGCGGAGCTGTGCAAGGCTCCCATCTCCCACTCTCCAGAGCCCCCCAGAGAGGGATGGAGAGGAGCGTGACAGCGTACCGGGAGAACACCAAGTGTCCAGGCCCTAGGCCCTCCGGTACCTCCACCAGCGTGTGCCACTAAGGGTGAGCGGGGAGGCTGTCACAGGTCCCGATTAGGACCCTATTACCTTGTCTTCAGACGCCATCACGTAAGTTGTGAGAATGCAGTGAAGTGCAAGCAAAGCGTGATCCTCCGAGCACACTAAGGTTAAAACTGAGGATGTTCCCTGCGGTAGGGGTTTATAAGCGGAGGAGGCGGTGTCTACAAACTTGTAGTACCTAGTGTGACCTCCGGAGGGCAGAGCCCTAAACCCCATTGTCTGGGTCTCCCATTATGACGACCAGAAAATTCATGTGCTAGTACTACTACTTTCAGCCTAATTAACTATGTGAATATCCGGGGCTGTGCAATTGTTTTGTCCCCCTCTTGGTGTTTTCCTGTTGTGTGTCCAGATCTATTATATAATCACGAATGGGTTTTTTGCCCCTTTTGAGTCCGCTCACGCTGCGAGTCAGTGTCGTCATGTGGATACGCCCGAAGCATTGGCCGCGCAGCGGCCATTGCGAGCAGTTCTAAGGCGACTCGCTATGCCCGCGCAGCGGGCATGGTGAGTCGCCTTAGCAGCGCGAAGCATTGGCCGCGAAGCGGCCATTGCGAGTCAGAGACTCGCTCTTCTAGAATCCCGATGCATGTGCATCGGGCACCCAGCTAGTATTTAATAAATACATATATGCGTTGAAATCCTCGTTTTCTTTGGTTTTATCTGCTTGCAATACGAGGATGCTCGTTTCCCCATTGAATATCATGGGAGTAGACATTCATTGTTGAGTGATGGGTATTATTATATTGATTATTTCTGTGTTTTTCACAGTGGTGGCCATCAACTAACATGGACTTCAGGTCACGTGACCGTGCGTGGCTGACAGAGATTAAGGACACTTTGAAGGAGACTAACATTGCTGTGGGTGAGGGTGTTGACCACACCTCTCAGGAGAAAATTCTCAAATATAAAAATCTTTTAAAGAAAAGGCAGAGGGTTTGGTGGAACCACACCTTCCTGGATATGTATTTACAAAAGGGCCTCATCCCTAGGGGTCTATGGGTGCAGGTCTTCCCTTCCTTTCCCATCGTTGACGAGCAGTTTAAGAGTGATTGGGAACAACTTGCTGATACGTGTTCCAATGGGTTTCTGCTGTTACTGTTTGAACACAGTGAGGGTGTTTTAAAACATTTGGAGTCAGAAATGGAAATCCTGCAAAAGCAGATATCCGAAGAACTATCTGTTGAAGCCCTAAAAAAACTGGAGGATGACATCAGTTCCCAGGTTAAAAAATGGGACAAGGAGACAAAGGATATAAAATACAAAAAATTTCAGAGGGATCTAAATGATTTAAAGCTCAATAGAGTATACAAGTGGAAAACGACGGGTGGGGGCAAACCCAAGACACCTGCTCCAGATGGGGGCGGATCAGCCCCACCATCTAGAACTCCCTCTGTGGTATCTCTTGTCTCCTCTGAAGGATCCCAATCTGAGACCGGGGGGAACGATGGCATCAATACGAGGGCTAAGAACAAACAAAACCATAAGAAGGCTCCAGCTGGCTCCAAACAATCAAAAAAAACCCTTGAGGTAATTAATCTATCAGAACATGTTCTGACATTACCACAACGGGAGGTCCTCCTCAGGGGTTTGAATTTTGCACCTACTGATGTGTTCAATTTCTTCACAGCTATAAAGGACCTCAACCTATTTTCTAGAAAATTGCTGCTGAAGAGGTTTCACAGCAGAGGCACGTTGGTCACACAGCCACCCAACACACAGGAAAGAGAGACACTGGAGGCCCTGAATGATCTTGCCGAAGATAATACCGGAATTGCTGAAGGTATGTTCCCTCCCGGCATATGTCCAAGGTCAAAAAAATTTCCCCCCTTGTCGGTATGCCCTGCTATCGAGATATTCACCAAACTCGTGGCAGAGGATTTCAAAACTATAAAAACAAAAACGCAGATTTGATAACCTGACACCCCAACATCGACAAGCATTAAAAGAGATACAAGCTTGGACGATGTGATTATAAAGGCTGCCGACAAGGGGGGGTAATGTAGTGATATGGACATGTGAGGGATAAGAGAGGGAGGCGTATCGACAGCTACGAGATAGAACTACCTATGCTCGCCTCGAGTCTAGTCCCCTGGCCAGGTTCATGACTGAGTTACAAACCATCCTGGAAAGGGCCCTTGAGGAAGGTATTATTACTAAAAAAAATCTTTGATGGCTTATTTAATATTAATTCTAAAATTCTTACTTTTTACCTCCTCCCCAAGATCCACAAAGACCCCGTGAGCCCTCCTGGGCGTCCTATAGTGTCCGGCATAGACGGCATGAGTGAACCGCTATGTAGGTTTATTGATTTCTACCTTAAACCTCTAGTGGGGACCCTGCCGTCTTATGTCCGAGACACTACGGACGTTCTCAGGAGGGTGGATGGGGTCTTTGTGGATCAGGGTACCTTTCTGGTTACAGCGGACATTGAATCCCTGTATACCAGTATTAGACACCAGGATGGTTTGTCAGCGGTCCGCTTTTTCCTGGGAATGACCGACAGGGACCCTGGACTCTGTGAGCTCGTGATGGAGCTGCTCCAATTTGTGTTGACTCACAATTTTTTTGTTTTTAAGGATCGATATTATCTGCAGACCCAGGGCACTGCCATGGGGGCGGCCTGCGCCCCCTCGTACGCCAACCTCTTCCTGGGCTTTTGGGAGAGGGATTTGTTTGGCGGCGAGGGGGTGGGGGCCGTGCTCCATGTGCAGTGCTGGATCAGATATATCGACGATTTATTTTTCTTTTGGACCGGCACGTTGGAGCAGCTGGAGGCATTCATGGGGGAGTTGAACACCAATGAGATCAACATCAAACTGACATACACTTACAGCCAGTCGACAGTTGATTTCCTGGACATCAGACTGAGTGTTGATGACAAGGGTTCATTACAGTCTGATCTTTTCAGGAAGGCGACGGCGGTCAACTCCCTCCTGCATGCCTCCTCTTCCCATGTTCGAGCAACTATAAGAGCTATCCCTGTCGGTCAGTTCCTGAGACCAAGGAGGATTTGCTCTACTGAAAACTCTTTTGAGGAGCGGGCCAGGGAACTTAGAACTAGATTCGAGGAGAGAGGATATAGCAATAGGTCTATCAAAGACGGCTACAATAGGGCCAAAAGTGTCTCCCGTACACAACTGCTGGCCCACGGTGGGTCTGGAAGGTCAGAGAAAAATAAAACGGATGGAGTGGTTAGGTTCATTTCCACGTATAACCAGGACTGGAGAAGGATGAGGTCTATCTTGTCTAAACACTGGGCGGTGCTCCGGTCGGACAGTGTCCTTCGACACTGCCTACCAGAATACCCCCCATGATACCTAGACGGTGTAGGAATCTAAGCGATCTATTGGTACACAGCCACTATGCCCCTAAGGTGCCATTTCTATTTGGATCCAGAGGACCACGAAAGGGTTGCTTCCCCTGCGGCCACTGTGCGGCTTGTGCCAACATAGTGCGGGGACATACATTTGAGTCAGCTGACACCACGAAAAGGTATACGATCAGGGACTACATCTCCTGTAGTACCACCTTTGTGGTCTACTATGCCAGGTGCAGCTGTCCTCGCATTTATGTTGGACTCACATCCCGCGAATTTCGCGTTATAGAGTCAGGGAACACTGCCGCGACATTTGTGACGCAGCAAAGGCTAAGGATGAGGATGTGGCGGGTCTAAAAACGTTACCACGGCACTCTAGGGAGAAACATGGCTGTGACCCTCGGTTCCTCTCTTTTCTGGGGATTGATGCTATTCATGGGGGGATTAGGGGGGGGAGATTTACGGAAAAGACTGGCCCAGTGTGAGACAAAGTGGATCATCACACTTGGCTCTCTAGTACCGGTAGGTCTCAATGAGACAGTGAGCTACACACCATTCCTCTGAGTGCCTATACAAACATGTTTTAATTTGATTTTAACTTCTGTTCTCATATATTTTCCCCATAGATTTGTCTGTCTTCACCCTTACCCATCTCCTGGGATGGATGATCCTGTGCCATGGACTAACGCTGTCACCTGATGCTTATATACCACCTGAACCTATGATCGTCTTTGGGAAAAAACTCTGGCTTTACTCATTTATTGGAAGGGGTTGGACTTTATGGGATATTATGTATTATATACTTGCTTCCCTTCTTTTCTTATTTTTCTCCCTTCTAATCTTTGAGTCTAACCACCACTGACCACAATAGGTTCACAGCCTCACGGTAGACTGCTTTCCTGTATACCGCCGCTGCTATGGTGACGCGTCCCTAGCAAGCGGCGGTCGGCGATTGAGTGCCGGAGCTCCCTGGTTGCCCTGGTAACGCCATGCTCATCCATGCGTGTTTACAGAACACGCTAACCGGATGTGACGCGGGGACGTTCCCAGGCTGCCGGGTTGAAGCTCCGCCCATCGCTCGCGTCACTGTGAGGAAGTCCGGACGGCGTGCACATATAAAAAGGACCCGCCGGCACGGCTCATTACACTCCCCCCGAAGAAGCAGGCAGTTTGCCTGCGAAACGGCTGTAGGGATCCTTCCCACAGCAGCTCCGGACTCCCTTATAGGCAGGTAACTGATTCATGCACTATACTTGCACTTTTCTCTGGCCCTTTGATATACTCTAGACTATATATCTTACTGTTTCCCTAGGGAAAGCTACTATACTTGGGTGACCTTTGGGATATGTGCAATATTCATGTGCTAGTACTACTACTTTCAGCCTAATTAACTATGTGAATATCCGGGGCTGTGCAATTGTTTTGTCCCCCTCTTGGTGTTTTCCTGTTGTGTGTCCAGATATTTAATAAATACATATATGCATTGAAATCCTCGTTTTCTTTGGTTTTATCTGCTTGCAATACGAGGATGCTCGTTTCCCCATTGAATATCATGGGAGTAGACATTCATTGTTGAGTGATGGGTATTATTATATTACCTGGTATAGTGTCTGCAGACCCTCATAAATTAGCAAGGATAAGCCTGTGTGCGATTTCACAAAGTAGGATTTCAATAAGTGGGCTGCAGAGATATTCCAGAGGAAACCAGAAGGTACCAGCGATACCTGTCGACTGTCTCTAATACTTTACCACTAACACTTTAGCATGCTTACCTATGCTCTAACAGTAATTATTCCACTAATCCTTACCCTCTTCCACTACCCCCAAACTCCATCACTCCCAACACAAATATTTATTTCCCCATCCCTCTTACCTCCCCACCTCAGCTTCTAAGCTGACCTGCTCCTTAATCTCACACCGCTCCTGCTGAAACACAAAACAAGCCGCCCACTCACATTCTCCCACTTGTTGCTCTCTCTTTGCTGCTGCTATCCGCTGGCTCCAAATCCAGGTCCTCCACCGCTAACATTTCCCACTATTCCTCCCTCCTATTACCACACACCTGCAAGAAACAGTTGCAATCTTTCAAATTGAGGAGCGGGGGGGGGGTTACGGTGCTGGCGGCCGTTCGTTTATTAGTGGAGCGGCTCTCCTACCTGCTGAGCCGCGCTGTGTGCATTCTTGGGAGCCAGAGTACAGAGGAGAGGAGGGGCGGGATCAGGCAAGGGAAGCAGGAAGCTTCCTGCTTCCCTTGCATGACCCTCCTCTCCTCTGACATCGGATTACGGGGGTCAGCTGGGGGCCCCCCTGCAGGCTTGTGGGGCCCCTAGCCGGTCGGGGCCCTGGTGCAGCTGAACCAGCTGCACCACGGTAGGTCCACCCCTGTTTCAAATATAAAACCCTGACCCCCTTTCAACCGCCTCCTTTCTCTGGAGTGCTCTGGAATGCCAATTCCATCTGTAATAAACTCCTCTTCATTCATGACATCTTTACCTCTCGCAGACTATCCTTCCTGGGTCTCACCGAAACATGAACTCTAAATTGGACGAAGTGCCGCTCGACCTGCGCTGCTGCCAAAGACCACCAGAAAGTCGGGATATCTGATAAAGATCTGTAGTTACTGATCCCCACACAGCAGCCACTTCACGGATTGGAAGCTGTACCACTTCACGGATTGGAAACATGGTTGACACCCTCTGACATGGCCTCCCCTGCTGCACTGTTACGGCAGCCTTCACTTCTCCACCATGTTTGTTGCCAGTGCGAGGTGTGTGGGTGGAGTGGGTCTTCTCCTTTCTAGCAACTGCACCTTCAATCCAGTTCCTCCCCCCCCTCTCTTATCCTCTCATCTTTTGAAGCACACTCAGTCCTTATCTACTCTCCTTCCAACCTCCAAGTGGCTGCCAATTATTGACCCCCAGGCCCCACCACTGCCTTCATAGAGCAATTCTCCATCTGGCTTTTTCACTTTCTGACTTCAACATCCCCATTAACACCCACCAGCCAGCAGCCTCCAAACTCCTGTCACTCGCTTCATCCTTTGGCCTCACTCAATGGTCCTCCACAACTACCCACACAGATGGACATACACTAGATCTCATCTTCATCTGCCTCTGCTCCCTAACTAACCCCAGAACCTCCACTCTCCTCTCACTGACCACCATCTACTTACTTTCTCATCCTTGTCCTCTTCATCTGCCCCACCATGTCCATCAACTCCCACACCCTCGCAGAAACCTCACACATCTTGAAGCTCACACACTCTCCAACGCCATTTTACCACTATCATCCATATCCTCACTCCACGACACAGATAATGCCACAGCTTTCTACAACTCTACACTCACATCAGCTATTGATGCAGTTGCCCCTCTTGTTCATGGCAGAACACGACAAATCAGAAGACAACCCTGGCACACAGACACCACTAAAAATCTGCGTCGGGCGTCTAGGGTTGCTGAGCGGCGCTGGAAGAAAACTCATTCACAAGAAGACTACACAGCATTCAAACAAGCACTTCTAACATTCAAGTCAGCACTCACCACCACTAAACAGAATTACTTCCTTACCCTCATATCCTCTTTGTCTCACAACCTCAGGCAGTTATTTAACACGTTTAACTCCCTCCTTCGCCCCCCACTGCCCCCTCCTACTTCTTGTATTTCTGCAGAAGACTTTGCAACACACTTCAACAGCAACATTGATCAGATCAGACAAGTCTTTGCTACCCAATCACCACAACCCCTATGTATACCAGACCACTTCCTTCCCCCACTAACCCTCCTTTCCCCTTAATCACTGAAGAACTCGCACACCTCCTCTCCAGATCACACCTCACTACCTGTGCACTTGACCCCATCCCATCTCACTTCCTCCCCAACCTCACCACCACACTCATCCCAGCCCTAACCCACCTCTTCAACCTATCGTTAACTTCTGGTACCTTTCCTTCTGCTTTCAAACACGCAACAATTACACCTATCTTACAGAAACCATCCCTCGACCCCACCTCTACATCCAGCTACCGGCCCATATTCCTTCTCCCGTTCGCCTGCAAACATCTTGAAAAGCATGTGCACACTGTAATCTCATCCCACCTCTCATCTAACTCCCTCTTTGACAACCTTCAATCTGGCTTCCGCTCCCACCACTCCACTGAAACTGCCCTGACCAAAACTACTAATGATTTACTCACGGCCAAAGCTAACAGACAGTTCTCCATCCTCCTCCTTCTTGACCTGTCCTCTGCATTTGACACAGTCGACCACTGCCTCCTATTACAGATCCTCTCTTCTATTGGTATCACTGACCTTGCCCTCTCCTGGTTCTCCTCCTACCTTTCCAACTGCACATTTAGTGTCTACCACTCCCACTTAACGTCCTCGTCCTATCCCCTCTCTGTTGGGGTCCCTCAAGGCTCTGTCCTGGGGCCCCTCCTTTTTTCCATCTATACCCTTGGCCTGGGACAACTCATAAAGTCCCATGGCTTCCAGTACCATCTGTACGCTGACGACACTCGGATCTCTCTCTCTGGCCCTCGGCTGTCCAGAATCCCACAGTGTCTATCAGCCATATCCTCTTTCTCCTGTCGCTTCCTAAAACTCAATGTAGACAAAATTGAACTCATCATCTTTCTTCCATCGCATACACCATCCTTACCTGAGCTATCTATCACAATAAATGACATTACATTTTGCCCTGCACCTGACGTCCGCTGCCTCGGAGTAACCCTTGACTCTGCCCTGTCCTTCAAACCGCATATCCAAGCCCTTGCCACCTCCTGCCGCCTCCAACTCCAAAATATTTCCAGAATCTGTCCCTTCCTCAACCCTCAATCTACTAAACTACTAGTGCATGCCCTCATCATCTCCCGTATCGACTACTGCAATTTCCTCCTCTGTGGCTTTCCTGCCAACACTGTTGCATCTCTCCAATCGGTCCTTAACACTGCTGCCTGACTAATCCACCTCTCTCTTCGCTATCCTCCACTTCTCCCCTCTGAAAATCACTCCATTGGCTCACCAGCGTATCCAATTCAAACTCCTAACATTGACTTACAAAGCCGTCCACAATCTGTCCCCCCCCATATATCTCTGAACTAATTTCCCGATATCATCCAACTCGTAACCTCTGATCTTCCTAATACCTCCTCCTTTCCTCCACACTTGTACGTTCCACATCTAACCGCCTACAAAGACTTCACCCGAGCATCTCCCATCTTCTGGAACTTTGCACCCCAAAACGTCTGACTGTCCCTACACTCGGAACCTTCAAGCGGAACCTGAAAACCCATCTCTTCAGAACAGCTTACAACCTGCAATGACCACGATGCCACCTCACCACCACTGGACCCGGCGCTCTACCACCATTGGACCTGGCGCTCCACCACCATTGGACCCGGTGCTCCACCTCCACCAGAGCAGACCAAACCTACTGTCTCTCCCCGCTGCCCTGTAGAATGTAAGCCTGCAAGGGCAGGGCCCTTTCTCCCCTCTGTATCAGTCCGTCACTGTTAGTTTGCTTGTTGTATTTTTAACTTGTTTGTATGTAACCCTTTCTCATGTACAGCACCATGGAATCAATGGTACTCCTATAAATAAATAATAATAATATTGCACAGGTGATAATTTACTTACCTGCACTGGTGGTGATTCCAACCCCTGTGTAATGCTTAGGAAATGCTGAAAACATGCACTGTTGGTGGGCCTTGAGGACAGGAGTTGGGGACCTCTGCTTTATAGCATATCTGTCCGTATTATTCCATGAAACTACATATATCTTTTCTAGATTTACAGGAGGTTAAATCCTGGTAGTTGGTTCCCTTTAATGTGGCTCAGTAAGGCCAAGTGCACACATTGAGTATTTGGTGAGTTTTTTTTTAAAAATTTAATTAAAGATTAACACCGCACCCCAATTGTTAGGGCCACGTCACACACACAGATATCGGTGTCCAACTTCTGAACAGATCTCTGGTTGCAGTGAAATCATGGACACATAGTTACATTTGTACACAGCCACCAAATGGAGCAATGTGTCCATGATTTCACTGCAATCAGTAAGTTGTTCAGAAGTTGGACAGATAAGTTGGTGTGTAAAGTGGCCCTTAGAGCTGTTGGTAGTTGTTCATTCATTACATTCTAACATCATTCTGTGTACTAGAATGGTATATTTTTTATATTTGAATGAGCATATGTAAAATATATAAAAAAATATGTAAAAAATAAAATTGTAATGGTGATTTTAAAATATACCTGGCAATATTTATAAAAATGATATACCGTATATACTAGAGTATAAGCCGAGTTTTTCAGCACAAAAATTATGCTGAAAAGTGCCCCTCTCGGCTTATACTTGAGTCAGTGACGGCTCAGTGTGGAGGGCGGTGTCCGGGGGCTGGAGGAGGTAGGGGGGAGGCTGCAATAGGAGCGGGCGGTCACGTGCTCATTATGCAATATGCACTGCATCCCCCTGTCCATCAGGGGGATATTACATTGCACCATGTCAGCGTTCCCCCCCAGTGGTATATACAGGCCCCCCCTTGCTGCCGCACACCTGTAAAAAAATAGCTCATTCATACTTATCCCCCTCGCTCTTTCACCGCGCATCCTCCGGTCTTCTTCCTGCTTGTACCCGGCGGGCGCAGCAGCAATGACGTCATTGCTTCTGCGCCGGTCACTTGACACTGGGTACAAGCAGCAAGGAGACCGGAGGACGCGCGGTGAAAAAGCGATGGGGATAAGTATGAATGAGCTATTCTTTTACAGGTGTGCGTCAGCAAGGGGGACCTGTATATACCACTGGGGGAGCCTGTATATACCACTGGGGGAGCCTGTATATACCCCTGGGGGAGCCTGTATATACCACTGGGGGAGCCTGTATATACCACTGGGGGAGCCTGTATATACCACTGGGGGGGCCTGTATATACCACTGGGGGAGCCTGTATATACCACTGGGGGAGCCTGTATATACCACTGGGGGAGCCTGTATATACCACTGGGGGAGCCTGTATATACCACTGGGGGAGCCTGTATATACCATTGGGGGGCCTGTATATACCACTGGGGGGGCCTGTATATACCACTGGGGGGGCCTGTATATACCACTGGGGGAGTCCTGTATATACCACTGGGGGAGTCCTGTATATACCACTGGGGGAGCCTGTATATACCACTGGGGGAGCCCGTATATACCACTGGGGGAGCCCGTATATACCACTGGGGGGGCCCGTATATACCACTGGGGGGGCCTGTATATACCACTGGGGAGGCCTGTATATACCACTGGGGGGGGCCTGTATATACCACTGATGGAGGGGCCTTTATATACCACTGATGGAGGGGCCTGTATATACCACTGATGGGGGCTGTATATACCACTGATGGGGGGCCTGTATTTACCACTGAGGGGGGGCCTGTATATACCACTGAGGGGGGCCGTATATACCACTGATAGGGGCTGTAACCTCTGATGGGGGGCCTGTATATACCACTAATGGGGGCCTGTATATACTACTGAGGGGGGACCTGTATATACCACTGAGCAGGGGCCGTATATACCACTGAGCAGGGGCTGTATATACCACTGATGGGGGGCCTGTATATACCACTAATAGGGGCCTGTATATACCACTGAGGGGTGACCTGTATATACCACTGAGCAGGGGCCGTATATACCACTGAGCCGGGGCTGTATATACCACTGAAGGGGGCCTGTATATACCACTGAGGGGGGCTGTAACCTCTGATAGGGGGCCTGTATATACCACTGATGGAGGGGCCTGTATATACCCCTGGGGGGGCCTGTATATACCACTGGGGGGGCCTGTATATATCACTGGGGGGGGGCCTGTATAAAACCACTGGGGGGCCTGTATATACCACTGGGGGGGGCCTGTATATACCACTGGGGGGGCCTGTATATACCACTGAAGGGGGCCTGTATATACCACTGAAGGGGGCCTGTATATACCACTGAAGGGGGCCTGTATATATCACTGGGGGGCCTGTATATACCACTAGGGGGCCTGTATATACCACTTAAGGGGGCCTGTATATACCACTAATGGGGGCCTGAATATACCACTAATGGGGGCTGTAACCTCTGATGGGGGGCCTGTATATACCACTAATGGGGGCCTGTATATACCACTAAGGGGGGCTGTAACCTCTGATGGGGGGCCTGTATATACCACTGATGGAGGGGCCTGTATATACCACTGATGAGGGGCCTGTATATACCACTGATGAGGGGCCTGTATATACCACTGATGAGGGGCCTGTATATAGCACTGGGGGGGCCTGTATATATCACTGGGGGGGCCTGTATAAACCACTGGGGGGGCCTGTATAAACCACTGAAGGGGGCCTGTATATACCACTGGGGGGGCCTGTATATACCACTGGGGGGGCCTGTATATACTACTGAAGGGGGCCTTTATATACCACTAATGGGGGCCTGTATATACCACTGAGGGGGGCTGTAACCTCTGATAGGGGGCCTGTATATACCACTGAAGAGGACCTGTATATACCACTGAAGGGGGCCTGTACATACCACTAATGGGGGCCTGTATATACCACTGAAGGGGGCCTGTATATACCACTGAAGGGGGCCTGTATATACCACTGGGGGGCCTGTATATACCACTTAAGGGGGCCTGTATATACCACTAATGGGGGCCTGAATATACTACTAATGGGGGCTGTAACCTCTGATGGGGGGCCTGTATATACCACTAATGGGGGCCTGTATATACCACTGAGGGGGGCTGTAACCTCTGATGGGGGGCCTGTATATACCACTGATGGAGGGGCCTGTATATACCACTGATGAGGGGCCTGTATATACCCCTGGGGGGCCTGTATATACCACTGGGGGGGCCTGTATATATCACTGGGGGGGCCTGTATAAACCACTGGGGGGGCCTGTATAAACCACTGAAGGGGGCCTGTATATACCACTGGGGGGGCCTGTATATACCACTGGGGGGGCCTGTATATACCACTGAAGGGGGCCTGTATATACCACTAATGGGGGCCTGTATATACACTGAGGGGGGCTGTAACCTCTGATAGGGGGCCTGTATATACCACTGGGGGGCCTGTATATACCACTTAAGGGGGCCTGTATATACCACTAATGGGGGCCTGAATATACTACTAATGGGGGCTGTAACCTCTGATGGGGGGCCTGTATATACCACTAATGGGGGCCTGTATATACCACTGAGAGGGGCTGTAACCTCTGATGGGGGGCCTGTATATACCACTGATGGAGGGGCCTGTATATCCACTGATGAGGGGCCTGTATATACCACTGATGGGGGCTGTATATACCACTGATGGGGGCCCTGTATATATCACTGATGGGGGGCCTGTATATACCACTGAGGGGGGGCCTGTATATACTACTGATGGAGGGGCCTGTATATACCACTGATGAGGGGCCTGTATATACCACTGATGGGGGCTGTATATACCACTGATGGGGGCCCTGTATATATCACTGATGGGGGGGCCTGTATATACCACTGAGGGGGGGCCTGTATATACTACTGATGGGGGGGCTTTTATATACTACTGATGGGGGGGCCTGTATATACCACTGAGGGGGCCTGTATATATCACTGATGGGGGGGCCTGTATATATCACTGATGGGGGGCCTGTATATACCACTGAGGGGGGCCCTATATACCACTGATGCAGGGTTGCAACCTCTGATGGGGGGCCTATATATACCACTAATGGGGGGCCTGTATATACCACTGAGGGGGGCCCTATATACCACTGATGGGGGCTGAAATCTCTGATGGGGGGCCTATATATACCACTAATGGGGGGCCTGTATATACCACTGAGCAGGGGCCGTATATACCACTGATGGGGGCTGTAACCTCTGATGGGGGGCCTGTATATACCACTAATGGGGGGCCTGTATATACCACTGAGGGGGGGCCTGTATATACCACTGATGGGGGGCTGTATTCCACTGATGGGGGTTGTAACCTCTGATGGGGGGAACTGTATACAAGTGATGGAGGTCCTATATACCAGTGATGGAGGTCCTATATACCAGTGATAGGGGTCCTATATACCAGTGGTGATGGAGGATTATATACCGGTTATGGGGGGCCATTTATCATGATGAAAGGGGCTGTATACCGTGATGAGAGTCTGCTTCATTTCCCCCCCTAGGCTTATACTCGAGTCAATAAGTTTCCCTAGTTTTGGAGGGTAAAATTAGGGGCCTCAGCTTATACTCGGGTTGGCTTATACTCGAGTATATACGGTAGTAATGATCATAAAAATACATAGTGATTGTTAGTCTATTTATAAAAATTCATAAAATATGACAATTATCGGATATATCATTTTTACAGAGATGAGATCTTACAATCCAATAATGAATGAGTATTTTTTCCAGTATTGGTAAAAAAGGCTGGCCATTAATCAATACACAAAAAGTTCAAAATCCCTTTTCTTTTTTTAAAGGGAAAAAAAAATGGCTACCTGAGAACCCTGGTATTACATTTCGGAGGGGTGTAATAATTAAGAACATTATTGTTTTTAGATGTGGATAAAAAAAAATGTCATTGCTGCAATATCATTAGTCAAACAAAAATTGATTACATCAAGCAGCACAGGAGCGACAATAAACATAAACCAGCACCTTACTTGTGAGAGCGACCACGTTATCACGTGATCACTTGTGCCTGTGGTCTTCAATACGTAGGCCGCACTACAGACAGTGCGGCCGCGTATGAATGGCTACAGGCACAATACTGAAAAGGTTTTCTAAAACACAGTCTGTCTAGACACCTTTAAGTTAAACATCACAAAAAAAATTGACATAAAAGCAACTCCTGTTGAATAAATATCACAGAACGATACAAATAGGATCCAGAAATTAAACAGAAAAGAGTCTTAGGCCAGCTTCACACAACAGTTTTGTGGTTTCATATTCTGTCCGGTTTAAACCGGACAGAACCTGATCCTGTTTTGGCCACGTGTCCCTATGGTGCCGGATTGGTCTTATCTGGCCTCCAGTTTTGTGCTTTTCTGGCTGGATCCGGTTGTGTTCGTTCTTTGGCCCGGACACAAAATTGGAGTCTGCATCATTTTTTGTGTCCTGTGCAAAAAAACAACAAAACCAGATCCTCCCGGGTCCAGGGCAATCGTCCTGGATACGGCAAAAAATTGGACCAGTTCCCGGAAGCCATTTAGTGATCAGCGCCGCCTCTGAAATGCTGCCGTGCTCATTCAGCACCATGGACAGCAGCAGCATTTCAGAGCCACCTCTGAACAATCAGCACCATGGAGAGCTCCACTGCTCACACGGGTTTGAACGTTCAGCAACATGGATAGCTGCACAGAATGCGGTAATCTCAGCACCGCGGGCAGCTCCCCTGAACACTCAGGTTGAAATTACAGCACCGCGGACAGCAGCAGCAACGAGCAGAAACGAATCCTGTTAAAAACAGGATCAGTTTCTGCTTGTCCGATGCTGTTAGGTTCTGTCCGGTGCAACCTGAAAACCCTATATCCAGACTGTCTCAACGATATAGTGGAAAATGTGTGAAGAAAGAAAGAAAAAAAGTTTAAAAAAAATAAATAAAAAATAAACATTTTTTTTGGTATATTGATTAATGCACCAATACTGAAAAAATACTCATTCATTGGATTGTAAGAGGTCATCTCTGTAAAAATGATATCTCTGATAATTGGCATATTTTATGAATTTTTATAACTAGACTAACAATCACTATGTATTTTTATGATCAATACTATGACATTTTTATAACCACTGCCAGGTATATATTAATCCCGACCATGTATTTTAAAAATCAACATTACATTTTTATTTTTTAAATATTTTTTTTTTATATATTTTACATATGCTCATTCAAATATAAAAAATATACAATTCTAGTGCACAGAATGGTGTTAGAATGTACAGTAATGCTGAACAACCACCAACAGCTCTAAGATAATTGGGTTGGGGTGCGGTGTTAATCTTAATTTTAAAATTAAAAAAAATAAAAAACATGACGTCTTCTTTTTAAGTCGTTACAAGTGCATATTTTACCTGATGAAGGCCGTTGCTGGCAGAAATGCATTGTTTGTTCTTAGTAAAGTGTCCGAATAAATTTGATATTGAGAAAAATATCTCATCTCTAACCATCCTTACCCTCCGGAAGCAATGAAAAAGGGAAATCTTCTCTTCACCACAATATTCATGACTCGCCCTCAGGGCCATGGGGCTGGTTCGGTCTCTCGGGGGATGCACGGGGGCAGAGACCTGGCTCCTTGGCCCTACGGAGTCACTAAAAATGCAGGGAAAATGATTTAAGGTACCTTTACACGCCGCGACGGCAGGCTGGATACATCCCGCTACTTCACGTGCACGAGCACGCTCAAACGGTTACAAACGGTCAACGCACCCTCTTTACACGCAGCCACAAGGTGCGCTACGCCACGCTACATCTATAGCTAGCTACATCGCCGGGTGTCTCAAGTAGCCAGCTGTAGCTCATTTACACACCGCTATAACCAGCTACTATGGGCGGACCTGGTGCAGCAGGGCCAGCACATAGGCGTGCCACAATTGTGGATTACGAGCCGTCCGTACGCTGATAGGACGAAGCAATAACATCCTGATTGGGCAGGCATCGCAGGAGGCTGTTTAATACATGACGCTCGAGCGATTGTGTAGTGTGACTCGTCAGCTCCTTAAATATGCCTCCCTATGCAGCGACTACCAATCGTCATGCAGCAGCTTCCACCAATGATCACACATGGGGCGCAGTAACACGGAGCCAGGGTCACGCCTTAGCTACATTGCAGGCTGTCCCGAGTTCCCTTCCGGTGCTTCTTTACACGCCGATACAGCTCGCTACAATCGGCGATGTAGCCATCAGTTTTCGAGCAGAGCTAGGAAACAGATGTATCTGTTGCCGGCTGTATCGTCACGTCTTCAGACGCCGCTACGACGGGCTACATTGGCGCTACAAGCTACATTTGTAGCCTGTAGCGGGATGTATCCAGCCTGCCGTCGCGGCGTGTAAAGGGCCCTATAGGGATAAAGGCTCATGACGTTACCCACGGTGTTCGGCTATTTAGGCCAACGCTGCAAGACGGAACCACTGGGGATGATGGATGGGCAGCTAGGGTGGTATCGCTCCCCACGAGTGGAACGTGTCCCCAGGGCAACCGGGAAAGTCTATTGCATTGGAAGGCCGTTGAGAAGCAGGACGGAGGGCACAAAGTAACAGACAGACTGATGGTTGTTGTTTCCTCAGGTCCTTTACTGGTGATGCAGGAACAAGCCGGGACACTGTCAAATGATGGTGCTGGAGTTCGTGCAACCTGGAAGCAAGTCAGAGTTCTCCTCACCTGCAAGTTCTGAGGCCTCCCTGCTGCGCTCCTTCAGTGGGTGTCTGCTGCTGCCTAAGGCTGAGCTGCAGCCCTCTCTCTCTCTTCCGGCGTTGTGCCGGTATGGCAGTCAGCTTGAGACTTTCTCCAGCCTCACTTCTCTGGTGGCTGCTACTAGACTCTTTATGCTGCTTTGCCTGCAGACACGGAGTGGCTGGGAGACCTGGAATCTCCCACCCTCCAGTATTGGATGCCGGGTCGTTAGGCCCTGTACAGCCTCGGACTCTGGTGTCCGGTTCTGATGCTCTGCGCTGGGGTGAGCTCGACACTGCTCCACTCCCCAGGCTCTCCTCGACTTCCTCAGACCGTCGCTTACGGGTCCCTCAAGCTAGGTTTCTGCTACCCTGGGACGAGCTTAGCACTGCTCAATTCCACAGGATGTCTTCCTCAGTACTGCTTCGTACTGAACTAACTCCGCCCCAGACAAGAATTTATAGGGGAGCTGCCCTGAATCTGGGTTTAGAGCTCCCCTTCAGCCCTGGAGGTAGAAAAGGTGTTGTGTGCTTTGGCTTACCTGGTGTTGATACCCTTCTTTGCTTCCAGGTATGACACTACCCCAAGGGAGGCAATGACATTGTGGCATCCAGACTCTGGGGTGCCACATTCACATGCAAGCCTTATACCAAGGCTGACCTAGCTCCCACATTTGTGCTGCAGCCAGGAGGATTGCAAAGAGCTGATCCACTATACAGATCTTTTGAGTGAAGATACAAGACATCTAAAGGGTGAGTGCAAAAAACAAAATTTGTTGCAACAGATGCATATATTCCTATACACTTACACTCTGTGCCCCTTGTCTCCCATTTTATCCCTCTTTATAGCTCTGTGGAGTCTACCAGGTATTGGTGAGGATACAGTAGGTGAGGAAAAAGGACCCTGCCCCCGAGGGCTCACAATCTACAAGGGATGGGTGAGGATACAGTAGGTGACAGTAGAAGACACTGCCCGAGGGCTCACAGTCTACAAGGGATGGGTGAGGATACAGTAGGTGAGGATAAAGGACTTTGCCCATGAGGGCTTAGTCTACAAGGGCTGGGTGAGGGTACAGTAGGTGAGGAGAGAGTACCCTGCCTGCAAGGTCTCACAGTCTACACGGAATGGGTGAGGGTACAGTAGGTAAGAGGAGAGTATCCTGCCCACGGGGGCTCTCAGTCTACAAGGGATGGGTGAGCAGGGCTGTGGAGTCGGAGTCGGAGTCGTGGAGTCGGAGTCGGAGCTAGTTTTGGCCGGAGTCGGAGTCGGTAGAAATGTACCGACTCCGACTCCAGCTTTAAAAAAATGTATTAATATTTCATAATTGAACTTTCATATTAATTTTATAAATGTTACTCAAATATTTATGTTCTATCAAACTATGAACAACAGTGATAAGCAGTTCTGCTGGAGATAGAGACATTTCTTACTTCTTGTGTGTCACTGTTCTCCACTGCCCTTATCTATTCTTATACTTGGTTAACTTCATGCTGCCCCAACCCCCCTACTTACAATGTATGAAACTGAAAGTGAAAATGTGTTGCAAATTCTTAGTAGTAACTTGGCTCCTCCTCGTCTAGACTAGATCATACTAGCCAGTGTGCATCTTCCAAGCATCTCACAGCTGCCTGCTACTCAGAAGAAAAGGAAGACTGTAAGAAGTATTATCCACAAACTTTGCATCAGTTAACTGTGAGTACATGAGGAATAATAACAGTATTACTGACCAGTATATCAGTTGTACGACCTGGCAATAATTTTGTACAATTGTTTTTAGGAAAAACAATTGTCATTTGGATTGTGAATGCAGAATTAAAAACCTGAGAATGTCAAAGAAGCATCACATTAAATCAGCTGTATTTGAACATTTCACCATCACTCAAGATAGAAAACATTATGTCTGTCAGTGTATGACAAATGATCCAGACGAAAACAAAAGCTGTGAAGCGAAGATAAGTGCATTTTCAGGCAAAGATAAAAATGCTCCTACCAGAGCTTCTAATCTAAAGAGACATTTACAGCGCTTCCATCCAGAAGTACTGAAAGCAGTGGATGAGAAAGACTGCATCCAAACCAAAGAACCAGTGCCCAGCTCTTCCGGTCAAGCAAAGGAGCAGAGAACTTTGCAGCCATCAGTTGCAAGATATTTTGTCAGTGACAAAGTTACTGTGACAATGACAGTAGATACATTTAAAAAACAGATCATAGAGCTTGTTGTAAAGGATAGTGTGCTTATTTCATTATTTTCACGACCAGCTTTTATGTGTTTGAATGGAGAAATGGCCCGCAAGCTTGGTGTTTCTCTGGAGAGAGAGAGTATTAGAAAATTAGTAATCGAAGAAGCTTTTAAACAAAAGGAAGAACTTAAAAAAACTCTCAAGGGACGCTTTGTGTTTCTTAAAATGGATGCCTGCACAAGTCACAGAGTGAACTATTTTGCCATCAATGTCCGGTTTGTTTGTGACAAAAATGAAATAATTACCAAAACATTGGCAGTAAAAGACACCAAAGCTCATCACACCAGTGAGTTTCTCCAGGCCTTGGTGGAAAAGGTTCTGCAAGACTATGAATTAAAAAAGAGCAAGTTCTTTCTGTCGTAACTGACAATGCTTCAAATATGATAAGTACTATTAAGCTAATGAATGAGAGTAATGATGGTGACCAGCAGCTAGAAGAACATTCTGGGTCCACGGACACAGAAATGTTTGAAATAGAGGAACACAGTATAACTGAGGAGCAAACTGAAGTTGCTTCAGATGAACTGCTACATGATAGTTTAGATAATCTTGTTGAAACTGTGTCAATGCGATCTTTCATTCATCACATGCGCTGTGTTGTGCATACGCTACAGCTGGCTATAAGAGACAGTCTGCAAGAAGGACATGCTGCTGCACTGATTGGCAAGGTGAGAAAATTGGCTACTGTTGCCAGAACCCCTAAAGTTGACTCAATTTTGAAGAGACGTGCTGGAAAAGGGGCAATTATTGATCAAGCCACACGATGGGGCAGTACTTACTTAATGATTCAGCGCTTGGTTGAACTGAAAACCTTTCTTGTAGACATGGCTAACCCTCAACTGACGCTAAATGAAAGTCAGTGGAATCAGGTGACTGAGCTGGAAAAATTGCTAGAGCACCCATTTACAGTGACTAAAAAATTACAAGCAGAGGACTTAACTCCAGGTATTTTCTTAAAGGAGTGGAGGAACCTGATGCTTTGCCTGTCCCAAAGAGGAGGGTTAATTGCAAGTGGCATTGCTACATCAATGAAACGGAGAGAGGAGCTACTATTACAAAATAACATTCTTTTGGCAGCTGTTTATGTAGACCCAATGCATCGGATTCTTCTAGATGATCAACAGCTGAGTAAAGGAAAAGAAGCTCTGTTTGAAATAGCAGTAAGGATGAAAGGATTGCAAAACAGTCAGGAGGAACAAGAAGAATTTGATCGTCCTGCCACATCTTCACCCTCATCATCAACTGATGAAGAATTTAATATCGAAAAATATTTGGATCACAAGGACCGTGCAAAGCGTTCCCGCATGGAAGAGTCATCCCCATCAAAGAACACAGCCAGTACATTTCAGCAGAATTTTTCATGTGCACTAAAAGAGATCGAGAAATTTGATCGTTCATCAAAAATAACAGTGCAACAAGCGATTCCCCTGTATCCTGACATTGTCAGAGATGTTGCCCGAGTGGTTACTGCTTTGCCACCAACCCAAGTTAGTGTAGAGAGGTTGTTCTCTGCTCTCAAAATAATTAGATCAGACTTGAGGGCATCCATGAAGGAGGATCTGACAGAGGCTATACTTTTTCTGAGGACAAATGTATAGATTTCTTATTAACAGAATAACAGGGTTTATTGAAATTTACTTACAGTTTTGAAAAGTTTATAAAAGTTATTTGGTATATTCTAATTGTATCTAATAAATATAGTGTTTGCTCTAAGTGGTCTGATTATTTATATGATGGTGAGAAACTGAATAAGCTCCATGTTAATATTTTACAACAGTAAATTTATTGTTACGAAGTGGCCATTTATGAAGGAGTCGGAGTCGGAGTCGCAACTGTGTCTTACCGACTCCACAGCCCTGTGGGTGAGGATACAAGCAAAAGACTCATTGGATAGTTTTGCATTACTGTAACATAACTTTACCGCCTTTCAAAATGTGGCCATGGGCAACCTTGAGAGTGATACAGAAAAAATAACTTTTTTGCAATGGAAGGTTTGTCATTCGTGATCTTGTTTTCTACATAGGAAAGATTGAGGTGGCATTGCTGTAAATGTACCACAGCTTGCAGGTGACCATTCTGCTGTAGTCTAAAAGTCAAGTCAGGATAAAAACATAACTGCTGTTTATAGAAAACATTAATTGTACATTACATACTGAGAAAACTTTTTTTAAGAGCAGACAAACATTGCCTTCGTTATGAGGCAGACATATAATTATTTCAGATTTACGCTGCATTTACCACAGCTGGAGTAAACTAGTCATTATAGGGGTATTTTTTCTTGTACAGAATGCATGAAGTCGTTGCTGTGTGCACTTACTCAGTGGGAGGGATATCTGTGGAAAACATCTCCTGGTCGGATCCTGCCAGCAGCTCTGCCTTCATTCCACGTGTGCTCAGCACCTGCTTACAGAACCTGCACTGCAAGATGAAGACTTGCTTTTCCTTAAAGATGGACGCCACGAAGGACATGATGCTGCAAGTGGAAGAATGCTTTATTAACATATACATTAATCACCTGACATAATAAATAATGTAAAAGCAGTAAACTCCCCAGGCTCCAGTATATTTGGCTGAGTTTATAAAAGGAGCTCTGGGTGCTGTGAAAATGGCCTTGTATTTGGATTCCATAGAGTTGATCATTATACCATCACTAGATGGTGGCCCGATTCTACGGTAACACATCGGGTATTCTAGAATATAAACATAACACAGTAACATAGTTTTTAAGGTTGAAGGAAGACTTTAAGTCCATCTAGTTCAACCCCTAGCCTAACATGTTGATACAGAGGAAGGCATAAAAAAAACCATGTGGCAACACTAAGCTCCACTTTGGGGAAAAATTCCTTCCTGACTCCAGATACGGCAATCAGACTAATTCCCTGGATCAACGCCCTATCAAAGGATCAAGTATATATAACTGGTAATATTATAGTTTTCAAGAAAGGCATCCAGGCCCTTCTTAAATGTTAGTAGTGACTCACTCATTACAACAGCATGTGGCAGAGAGTTCCATAGTCTCACTGCTCTTACAGTAAAGAATCCGCGTCTGTGATTATGATTAAACCTTCTTTCCTCCAGACGTAGAGGATGCCCCCTTGTCCCAGTCTCAGGCCTAAGAGTAAAGAGATCATTAGAAAGGTCTCTGTACTGTCCCCTCATATATTTATACATTATTATAAGATCACCCCTAAGCCTTCGTTTTTGCAAGCTAAATAACCCCAAGCTTAATAACCTGTCTTGGTATTGCAGACCCCTTAGTCCTCTAATGACTTTTGTCGCTTTTCTCTGCACCTGCTCTAGTTTAGATTTGTCTTTCTTATACACCGGAGACCAGAATTGTACACAGTATTCTAAGTGTGGTCACACTAGTGACTTGTATAGAGGTAAAATTATGTTCTCCTCATGAGCATCTATGCCTCTTTTAATGCATCCCATTATTTTATTTGCCTTTGCAACAGTTGCCTGACACTGGCCACTAAATGTGAGTTTGTCATCTACCCATACACCCAGGTCTTTTTCAGTGGTAGTTTTGCCCAGTGTTTTACAATTAAGAACATAATTATACATTTTATTTCCTCTGCCCAAGTGCATGACCTTACATTTATCCCCATTTGCCATTTATCAGCCCAAGCTTCTAGTTTACATAAATCCTCCTGTAATATAAAGTTGTCCTCTTCTGTATTGATTACCCTGCAGAGTTTAGTGTCATCTGTAAATATTGAGATTCTACTCTTATGCCCCCTACAAGGTCATTAATAAATATATTAAAAAGAAGCGGGCTCAACACTGACCCCTGTGGTACCCCACTGTTAACTGTGACCCATTCTGAGTGTGTTCCATTAATGACCACCCTTTGTTTCCTATCGCTAAGCCAGTTCTTAACCCACTTACACATATTTTCCCCTATCCCCATTGCTCTCATTTTATGTATCAACCTTTTGTGTGGCACTGTATCAAAAGCTTTTGAAAAGTCCATATACACCACGTCCCTGCATTTCTTTGGTCCAGTCCAGAACTTACTTTTTCATAGAAGCTTATCAGATTAGTTTCTAGTATATAGAAATAAGGATTGCACGGGGAAGGCGGTGAGGGCCGAATAGGGAGGGACTTTGAGGACGGAGCGGCGGGGAAAGGACGGTGTGGCAGGGGGGAGGAGGATGGAGGGACACAGGTAGGGGGAGGACAGAGTGGCGGGGGGAGGACGGAGCGGCAGGGGTGAGGAGGATGGATGACGGAGGAGGTAGTGGCAGGGTGGGAGAGGACGGAGCGACAGAGGGAGGACGGAGCACAGAGTGGAGGGGGAGGAGGACGGAGGATGAAGCAGCGGGGTGGGGGAGGATGGAGCAGCACAGGCAGGGGAAGGACGGAGGATGGAGTGGCGGAGGTGAGGAGTACAAAGGAATGAGGAGGAAGCGGTTGGGTGGGGGAGGATGGAGCGGCACAGGCAGGGGGAGGACGGAGTGACATGGGGGAGGACGAAGCACATAGCGGCGGGGGAGAGGAGGATGGAGGACGAAGCGGCGGGGTGGGAGAGGCCGGAGCAGCACAGGCAGGGAGAGGACGGAGAATGGAGTGGCGGAGGGGGAGGAGGACAAAGGAAGGAGAAGGAAGCGGTGGGGTGGGGGAGGACGGAGTACAGAGCGTGGGGGGAGGAGGACAGAGGACGAAGCGGCGGGGTGGAGGAGGACAAAGCTGCACAGGCAGGCGGAGGACGGAGGATGGAGTGGCGGAGGGGAGGAGGACAAAGGAAGTAGGAGGAAGGGGTGGGGGAGGATGGAGCGGCACAGGCAGGGGGAGGATGGAGCACAGAGCGGCGGGGGAGAGGAGGATGGAGGACGAAGCGGTGGTTTGGGAGACGCCAATGCAGCACAGGCAGGGGGAGGACGGAGGATGGAGTGGTGGAGGAGGAGGAGGACAAAGGAAGAAGGAGGAAGCGGTGGGGAGAATGGAGCGGCACAGGCAGGGGGAGGACATAGCACAGAGCGGCGGGGGGGAGGAGGACAGAGGACGAAGCGGCGGGGTGGGGGAGGACGGAGCAGCACAGGCAGGGGGAGGATGGAGTGGCGGAGGACAAAGGAAGAAGGAGGAAGCGGTGGGGGAGGATGCAGCGGCACAGGCAGGGGGAGGACGGAGCACAGAGCGGCGGGGGAGAGGAGGATGGAGGACAAAGCAGCGGGGTGGGGAAGGCCGGAGCAGCACAAGCAGGGGAGGATGGAGTGGCGGAGGGGAGGAGGCAAAGGAAGGAGGATGAAGCGGTGGGGTGGGGGAGGATGGAGTGGCACAGGCAGGGGGAGTACAAAGCGACAGGGGGAGGACGGAGCACAGAGCGGCAGGGGGTAGGAGGACAGAGGACGAAGCAGCGGGGTGGGGGAGGATGGAGCAGCACAGGCAGGGGGAGGACGGAGTGGCGGAGCGGAGGACAAAGGAAGGAGGTGGAAGTGGTAGGGTGGGGGAGGATGGAGTGGCACAGGCAGGGGGAGGACGGAGCACAGAGCGGCGGGGGAGAGGAGGATGGAGGACGAAGCGGCGGAGTGGGGGAGGCCGGAGCAGCACAGGCAGGGGGAGGACGGAGCACAGAGCGGCGGGGGAGAGGAGGATGGAGGACGAAGCGGCGGAGTGGGGAAGGCTGGAGCAGCACAAGCAGGGGGAGGATGGAGTGGGGGAGGGGAGGAGGACAAAGGAAGGAGGATGAAGCGGTGGGGTGGGGGAGGCTGTAGCAGCACAGGCAGGGGGAGGACAGAGCGGCAGGGGGAGGATGGAGCAAAGAGCGGCGGGGGAGAGGAGGATGGAGGATGAAGCGGCGGGGTGGGGGAGGCCGGAGCAGCACAGGCAGGGGGAGGACGGAGGATGGAGTGGGGGAGGGGAGGAGGACAAAGGAAGGAGGAGGAAGCGGTGAGGTGGGGGAGGATGGAGCAGAACACGCAGGGGGAGTACGGAGCACAGAGCAGGGGGGAGGAGGACGGAGGATGAGGTGGCGGGTGGGGGAGGACTGAGCAGCACAGGCAGGGGGGGGACGGAAAACGAAGCGGTGGGGTGGGGGAGGACGGAAAGGCACAGGCAGGGGGAGGACGGAGGACGAAGTAGCGGGGTGGGGGAGGATGGAGCAGCACAGGCAGGGGGAGGACGGAAGACGAAGCTGCGGGGTGGGGGAGGACGGAGCGGCACGGGGTGGGGGAGGACGGAGGATGGAGTGGAGGAGGGCAAAGGAAGGAGGAGGAAGCGGTGGGGTGGGGGAAGGACGGAGCAGCACAGGCAGGGGGAGGACAAAGCACAGAGCGACAGGGGGGGGGAGGAGGGACGACAGAGTGGCGGGGTTGGGGAAGGACGGAGCAGCACAGGCAGGGGAGGACGGAGCACAGAGCGGCGGGGGGGGGGGGATGGAGGACGAAGCGGTGGGGGGGAGGAAGGAGCAGACTCACACCCACACACGGAATCACACCTAGACACATACTCACACACACATACATACACATACACACACAGACACACAGACTCACACCCACACACACAGCCAGACACAGACACACACACAGGGGCTCTCACCTCTCCGTCCCCTGGCTATCCCAGTGCTGGCCCTCATGCTGGCGTTGTCCTGCAGAGTAGGTGTGGAGGAGGCGGGCACAGAGGCGGCGGTGTGCAGGATGATACTGGGTGTCATGTGCTGCTGCCACCCAGCTGCACTGACAGGAGGCGGACAACCGGGATCATCGTATGGCCGTACAGTCTGTGACAGGAGAGTGTGGAGGAGCCGCATGATGCGCGCTCCCTGCACCCTGGGAGCACCGACCCTGGCAGCCCCCGGTCCCCGGTTTCAGTGGGCAGCTTGTGGCGGGGGTTAGTAACAGGAAGCTGCGGTGAGGCTGTGTCGAGAGACCGCTGCGCCGCGTTGCGGCCACCGTCGGGCAGACCTGTGTATCCCGGCGACAGCGGCACAATAGCGCCGCTGTCACCGGGCTGCAAATTGGCGCGAAATTAGAACTTTGAATTCGCATGTCTATTTGCATAGTCTGCGCTTATGAGCGGCCTCTGTCTGGCGCGTGATTTCTGTGACCGACAGACGCCTTAGGGTATGTGCCCACATAGTGGTTTAGTGACATTCAAACCGTCAGTAAACCGGTGGAAATTTGCAGGAGCCTAGAGTTCTGAGCTCTGAAGTCTCCAGCTGTTTTCCCAGCGGTTTTTTCAGCGTGTGCACAGCGTTTTTCAGTCGGTTTTCCCAGCGGTTTTAAAAGCGGTTTTCTATGGAGGATTTTGTTCATGGAAACGATCAAAAACCACAGAGAAGAATTGACATGTTGTATGCTCCTAAACCGCTAGGAAACCGCTCAACCTCTGGTAGATCCGCTCACATAAACCCACTATGTGTGCACAGCGTTTTCTAAATTACATAGGGTTACTTGTAAGTCCTAACGCTGCTTAGGATTTACATAAATTTAAATAAAACCTATGCTAAACCGCCGGTGGTTTTCGCTGCTAAACCGACGTTAAACCACTATGTGGGCACATACCCTTAGACAATTATATAGTAGATATGGTATGTGCACTTGACGTCTTTGGGTTTCACCTGGATCCGTCCTGTAAAAGGGCTAGAAAATTGCCAGCTAAAAGTGGTGGCACAATGAGCTGACCGAACATTCTTCTGACGACATCGGCTCAGAAACAACCATTAATATTATATTCAATTAAAAAAAGTAATGAAAAAAAGCAATGAAAAAAATTACGCTTCAGGAAAAAAAAACACCTAAAAGTTGCAGTGCACTAATAGTACTGGATAAATGTTGATCAAAACAGAGACTTTATCATGAAGATAACCATCTTGACTTTCTTCTGATTAGGTAATGTGTGGGATGTGTTTGCACATAGAGGAATCTGTTAACACATGGTGTATCTCCATTGTTACTATTTAGTGTACAAATAAATGCTCTATTTAATATCAGGCAAGAAAACCTTTAAAGCTGGGGTCAGAATAGGGTATGGCATCCAATGCAATATGCTACTGATACCCTGCTCAGGCTCTGCTGCGAGTGTGAGTTGAGTGTATGTTACTGTAATCCGATCCTCCTATCGGATCACCAGTACAGGAGATACATGGCATATATGGCACTGCACTCGGATGTGTGCTGAGTGCAGTGGACTGTTTCACTCGCACCCATAGACTTGTTTGGGTGCGAGTGAGCAAAGACTCGCAGACAGCCGCAGCATGCTGCAATTTTTCCTGAGATTTTTCAAACTCGCAGATCTGAGCTGCCTGATTATCTTGGGCTTGAGTGCAATATGAGATTTGCTCGCAGTCGTGCGAGTTACACGCCAGTGTGACTCTGGCCTTATAAGGATTGTACAAACATTCTGACAGATTTTTACGACAAGTACACAATCTGCTATTATGATATTGTCTTCAACTGGATTTCAGATTTAAAAAAGGGCTGTCTGTTACTTGGACAACCCCTGCTCAGTCCCAAGTAAAATAACACCTCTACTGACCTCTGGTGCCAGCGCTGCTCCAGCCATGTTCGCACTGGCACTCCCAGGGATCGCATGACATTGTTATGTCACATGATCCCTGCAGCCAATCACTTGCCCCTCCCTCAGACTTATCAGATATCCAGAGGAAGTGAAAGCTGCATCTGCTCTCTCACTTCCTCTTGATGTCAGTTCGTCTGTAGGAGAGGAGAGTGAAGCCAGTGCTGAAGCAGATGGCGACCACCTGGGCCTGGAGCTTTACCCTACTGCATAGTTTGTATGGCGCGTTACAATGCCCACTCTGTACTTTGAGGCACAACCCCCCGAAAGTCCCCAATCTGTGGTAACTGAAAAGAACCACAGGACAAAATGTGTAACTCTGGCCACAGTCACAAGAGGGTGGAGTGGCACCTGACCAGAGTCAGCAGACAGTCACAAAGTCAGGGTGATGGAATGAAGTTGTGGTCAGAAGATAGACCAGAATCAGAGCCAAAGGATGAACAGAAACAAAGTTAAGAGACTTAACTCTGATTCATATCCAGAGCAAAAGTGAAGCCAGATGGCAGAAACAGCCAGGACCAAGAAATGGAGCAGATCCTAAACAATCAGAATCATGCAGAAACCGTGCCAAAGTCAGGGCAGGGTTATTCTCGCAATATCGATCAAAGCTCAGTGGCTTAAAATCGTAAAGTAAACAAAACTGCCCACTGTTCTGGATATCGCCCTCTGAAAACCCACAGCATTGACTTTGGACCACCTGGCTGCCCATTCATCCTGTAGTTCTTTTATGACAACAAGTCGCACATGCTCAGTAGATAGCAGCTATTCTTCAATAGTGGGTATCCTCTTCTCGCTCTGCAATGTGACACATGCATGAACTGCTTTGGTAAAATAAAATCTGCCTTCTGATTGCTTTGGGCAACAAAGGTTTTGGAATATGTCTGAAAAATGCAGAATTATGGGATAGAGGATTAGAAACCTTTACACGGGGTGACAGGGTCAGAGAAGAAATACATTTGATATAACATTAAAAACTATGCACAGCTCCCTGTCTCCTGATCTGATCAGCTGACGTGTATCTAACAGGATCAGACCAGCAATCTGATCGGCACTGCTAACCCTTCAGATTGCATTGTTAATCCTGACAGCAAGACATAAAGCACCGCGGCAGGGTATGCGCAAACCTCGGCAGCCCGTGATGCGATCACGGGGCCTCAATGCTTTGCCATGTAATAAACTATATAGTCTAGCTCAACCACCGGTTGGGTGCTCGAGGGAAATTTGTATCCAATATAGAAAAAATTATATCCCTGGCACACTCAAAAAGGAGAAACTTGAGAGGTGGTATCTTTTTCTGTGTTTTTTATTTGCATTTGTGAAGACAATCAATCAACGTGTCGACCCTACATTGGGTCTTCTTCAGGATGAGTCTATTAGAAAGCATTTACAAAAACCAAAATCAAACAAATAATAAAGCATTTTTCTTTTTCGGTGGTCTAAGCATGTGGAGTGAGTGGCGCGTCGTGTGTAGAAAGGCCCGATCACACATAACGACGCACCAGCGATCCCGATAACGATGTGCAGAGATCGCTGGTGCGTAGTTTTTCACATTGCTGGTAAGATGTCAAACAGGTATCTCACCAGCAATGTGAAAAACAACGCACCAGCGATCCAGAATTATACTGAGGTCGTTGGGAATTTTCACTCCATAGCGTAGCATTGAGATCGTTGGTCATTGTCCCTGTCAAACGCAACGATGTAGTGCTCCCAGCGGGAGTGCAACGACGTAGAAATGACCCAAAGCAGTGTGTAACGAGCAATGATCTCACAGCAGGGGCCAGATCGTTGGTGCGTGTCACACAGAACGACATCGCTATTGGAATCGCTGTTGCGTCACGAAATCTGTGATGCAACAGCGATCTCGTTATGTGTGACAGAGCCTTTAATGAGGTATCGGGTGAGTGTGATGGGAATCCCCTTAGGTTGTGAGTGTTTTGTGATGTGGTTATTACCATGTGAAGGTGGGATGCATAGGTAACCTGGGGTGTGAGGTGTCAAGGATGGAAGAATGTGGTAGGAGAAAAAAGGAAGAGAAAAGAGTGGTGAAAGGAGAAATTTTAAATAGAGAGCGAGAAGGATATAATAGCTTATAAAATAAAATAAAATGTTGTTGGCTTGGTACTAGTGATGGTCCAGTCTATGGGATAGTGACATAAGGAACCATAGTCAATACCTTCTATAGGTCCTGTGCTGATTCAGGACTTAGGCACGTGTGCCCGCAGTGGAATACCTCTTGGATGCCTATACATGGAGAGGCATGTGGGCTTAGGAAGCTAAAGCTACACAGATATTGTGTAGGGAACGAAGCCACTGTCATTAGATACACATTTAGTGAGTATATCAATTAAAAATTGTAGGACATACAGAAAAATTGTGGCTGGTGAACTACAGTTAGGGCCGGAAATATTTGGACAGTGACACAAGTTTTGTTATTTTAGCTGTTTACAAAAACATGTTCAGAAATACAATTATATATATAATATGGGCTGAAAGTGCACACTCCCAGCTGCAATATGAGAGTTTCCACATCCAAATCAGAGAAAGGGTTTAGGAATTATAGCTCTGTAATGCATAGCCTCCTCTTTTTCAAGGGACCAAAAGTAATTGGACAATGGACTCTAAGGGCTGCAATTAACTCTGAAGGCGTCTCCCTTATTAACCTGTGATCAATGAAGTAGTTAAAAGGTCAGGGGTGGATTCCAGGTGTGTGGTTTTGCATTTGGAAGCTGTTGCTGTGACCAGACAACATGCGGTCAAAGGAACTCTCAATTGAGGTGAAGCAGAACATCCTGAGGCTGAAAAAAAAGAAAAAATCCATCAGAGAGATAGCAGGCATGCTGGGAGTAGCAAAATCAACAGTTGGGTACATTCTGAGAAAAAAGGAATTGACTGGTGAGCTTGGGAACTCTAAAAGGCCTGGGCGTCCACGGATGACAACAGTGGTGGATGATCGCCGCATACTTTATTTGGTGAAGAAGAACCCGTTCACAACATCAACTGAAGTCCATAACACTCTCAGTGAAGTAGGTGTATCTGTCTCTAAGTCAACAGTAAAGAGAAGACTCCATGACAGTAAATACAAAGGGTTCACATCTAGATGCAAACCATTCATCAATTCCCAAAATAGACAGGCCAGAGTTAAATTTGCTGAAAAACACCTCAAGAAGCCAGCTCAGTTCTGGAAAAGTATTCTATGGACAGATGAGACAAAGATCAACCTGTACCAGAATGATGGAAAGAAAAAAGTTTGGAGAAGTAAGGGAACGGCACATGATCCAAGGCACACCACATCCTCTGTAAAACATGGTGGAGGCAACGTGATGGCATGGGCATGCATGGCTTTCAATGGCACTGGGTCACTTGTGTTTATTGATGACATAACAGCAGACAAGAGTAGCCGGATGAATTCTGAAGTGTACCGGGATATACTTTCAGCCCAGATTCAGCCAAATGATGCAAAGTTGATTGGACGGCGCTTCATAGTACAGATGGACAATGACCCCAAGCATACAGCCAAAGCTACCCAGGAGTTCATTAGCGCAAAAAAGTGGAACATTCTGCAATGGCCAAGTCAATCACCAGATCTTAACCCAATTGAGCATGAATTTCACTTGCTCAAATCCAGACTTAAGACGGAAAGACCCAAAACAAGCAAGACCTGAAGGCTGCGGCTGTAAAGGCCTGGCAAAGCATTAAGAAGGAGGAAACCCAGCGTTTGGTGATGTCCATGGGTTCCAGACTTAAGGCAGTGATTGCCTCCAAAGGATTCCCAACAAAATATTGAAAATAAAAATATTTTGTTTGGGTTATGTTTATTTGTCCAATTACTTTTGACCTCCTAAAATGTGGAGTGTTTGTAAAGAAATGTGTACAATTCCTACATTTTCTATCAGATATTTTTGTTCAACCCTTCATATTAAACGTTACAATCTGCACTTGAATTCTGTTGTAGAGGTTTCATTTCAAATCCAATGTGGTGGCATGCAGAGCCCAACTCGCGAAAATTGTGTCACTGTCCAAATATTTCTGGCTCTAACTGTATATCTGTTACAGTTAAAGTACCAGATAATTGTCAGGTTACCTTTCCCTTTACTTCTATATGAATATATGAATCGGGATCTCATTGTGGACTATAAGTATAGAGAATGAAGTGGCTTAAATACCTGTTTGGTTTGCCACCAAAGTTACATGTGATTGGTAGAAAGATTACTTGTAGTCCAGGGTGTCTACTTATTGGTCTGTCAGGTGTGAGGTAGCGCCTGGGGAATCCGTTTGCATAACGACACCAAAACACGTGCTTATAAGTTTGCAAATGTCTACCCGTTTATTGCTCTTATATAAATCATAACCTTGGCAGTACATTAAACATTTGAACATAAGCACGTCACATAATACATTACATTACACAGTACATTACATATATTATGAACACATATTGCACATATACGACTACAGTTACCCGGGACCTGTAACCACCTCTCCTTCCAACCTTGGAGCACTAACAACAGCTCCCGTGGTGGTCACGGCTACCGGCCTGTCTCAACGTTACACATACATTTATAAGACATATTTAACCACATATACATCAACGGGCCCTGTGGGTCCAATGGCGGTACCAGCCGCCTGGCTTTATTTCCCCAGCTCTACACTACCCCAGAATACAGGCACCAGCCTGACCGGGTTCTTACACACTGCATGTGATCCATCATATAAACATTCATGGATCACACACGTCCTTCCACACGCACACAGCCCATCATATAAACATCCATGAACTGTGGCACCTCTGGGTTCAGAGCAGAGATTGAGCAACCTGAGTCACGGGTCCACCATGCATTCCCAAGGGCTACCTTCCTGGACGTATCTCGCCACACGTCCAGACCGGCGTCCACCTGGTACAACCACGGTTTCCCCACTCTAGGAGCCCTTCTAACCCCTGCTTCTGACCACCGGTACATACACTTCAACGGATCCCTTCACTGACTGTTTTAGTCAGACCCAATGGCGGCTATGCTCGCCTGGCACAATTCATACATCTGCCTCCCGTAGGGCTACATACACTCGCTGGGTCTTTTAAGTCATAGAATACACATACACTTCAACGGTTCCCTTCACTGACTGTTTAGTCGGACCGAATGGCGGCTATGCCCGCCTGGCACACTTTACACACAGGGTACACAGTTCACTCTCGCATACGGGAACTGCCTTCTTACCGGGCACGGATCCGGGTCTCGCTACCTGGGTCACGGGTAGACCAAGCATCCCCAAGGGCTCCTTTCCGGACGTATCTCGCCACACGTCCTGATCAGCGTCCACCTGGTTCAGCCATGGCTTCCCCACTCCAGGAGCTGCAACGACCCCGGTCCTGGCCACTGGTATGGAGCAAGCACGCTCCCCTCATATCCACACAAAACATAGCTCTGGACTGCTCTGCTCTCAGCGTCCCTCAGTCTGAGGCTTAATCAATCTCTCACACAGACTGAATCTCTCTGGTGCTCTCTGGCTGATGATCTAGATCAGGGGTCTCAAACTCGGCTGGGTTGGTGGGCCGCACATAGCAAAAAAATTATATCGGGGGGCCGCATCCCTTGTAGGACTAAGTGATATTTTTAGTAATAGCAGAAATTTTTGCTCAATGTAGTAAAGTACAAATCCTGATCCTCTTCTTGTAGTAATGTCTGGTCCCAATATTGTAGTAATGTTCCCATCCTGGTCCTCTTCATGTAGTAATGTTCCCATCCTGGTCCTCATCATGTAGTAATGTCCCTATCCTGATCCTCTTTTGTAGTGATGTCCCCGATTCTGATCTTTTCTACTGATGTCCCCCATTCTGATCCCCTTTTCTAGTGATGTCCCCATCCTGATCCCATCCTTTAGTGATGTAATCCATCCTGATCCCCTTTTCTAGTCATGCCACCATCCTGATCCCCTTTTGTAGCGATGTCCCCCATCCTGATCGCCTTTTCTAGTGATTACCCCCATCCTGATCCCATTTTGTTATGATGTCCCCCCATCCTGATCCCCTTTTGTAGCGATGTCCCCCATTCTGATTCCCTTTTCTAGTGATGTCCCCCATACTGATGCCCTTTAGTAGTGATTTCTCCCATCCCGATCCCCTTTTGTTGTGATGTCCCCCATCCCGATACCCTTAAGTAGTGATGTTCCCTATCCCGATCCTCTTTAGTAGCGATGTCGCTCATTCTGGTCCCCTTTTGTAGTAATGTCCTCCATTCTGATCCCCTTTTCTAGTGATGTTCCCCTTCCTGATCCCCTTTTGCAGTAGTGATGTCCCCATCCCGATTCCCTTTTGCAGTATTGTCCCCCATACAGGTCCCCTTTAGTAGTAATGTTCCCTATCCCCTTTAGTAGTGATGTCACTCATCCTGGACCCCTGTGGTAGTGATGTCCCCCATCCTGATCTACTCTTATAGTGATGCCCCCCCATTCTGGTTCACACACGTTCACATTCACAGACACACACATTCACACACACATTCATAGACACACACATTCACAGACACACACATATTCACACACATTCTCACACACACACCCTTTCGTATACTAACATCCACACACACACACACACTTTTGTATAACACACACACACACACACACACACACACACTCTCAGACTTTTCTCACTTTAATGATGCATCGCTCCAGTGCAGGGGGCCTCCGCGGTCCCCGCTGTGCTGACTTTCGGCCTCCGCTGTGCTATGACTTCCTCCAGCCACCACTCAGACAAGCTCTGTTGCTCAGCAAGATCAATAGAATCTGCCAGCCAGAGACCCGCAGGTGACGTCATATGCCGTCAGCTGTGGGCCTCTCATTGGCTGGTGGCTTGCATTGATCTTGCTCAGCGGCAGAGCTTGTTGGTGCCAAGCCGGAAGTCATAACACCATGGGCACTGCAGTGGCCCACTGCACTGGGGTGATGCATCATTAAGTTGCCCAAGGTGCCGCGGGCCGCATAGTGAAGCCCCAGGGGCCGCATGCGGCCCTCGGGCCGCGTGTTTGAGACCCCTTCAATCAGCTGGCAGGCTCTTTATCGTGCCTGCCACGCCCACACGGATACATCCCCCTTCCCCGTCTTGGCATGGGTACATGGTCAATCACTTGGAATCTGAGTTGACTAACACTGTGTTTTTTCTCTATAAAATGGGCTGGTGTTCTGACACCTGATTTTCGATTTATACTTGCTTATGTGGTCCCGGATATGCTGGGTGGTTTCACCAACATATCCGAGACCGCATGGGCATTTTATCAAGTAGATTACGAACGTCGAATCACAAGTGTAAAACCCGTTGATGTTAAAGCATTTGTCCAACCAAGGGTGTGTGAAGGTTTCCCCTTTTGTGACATTGGTGCATTGTGCACAGCCCAAGCAGGGAAATGTACCGTATATACTCGCGTATGAGCCGAGTTTTTCAGCCCAAAAATTGGGCTGAATAGTACCCCCCTCGGCTTATACGCGAGTCAATACGGCAGCCCCGGTAATCCAGGGCCCCCCCAGCCTTGCTCCGGTAACCTGTAAAGTAAAATATACTTATCACTGTCCCGCTGCCGTCCGCGCCCGCATCTGATGACATCCCGATCCTCCATCTTCATGCGTCTTCTTCCGGCTTCCTCTGTTCGTCGCAGGCAATGACGTCATTGCCGGCGCCGAACACAGGAAGTCGGAAGAAGACGCATGAAGATGGAGGATCGGGATGTCGGCAGATGCGGGCGCGGACGGCAGCGGGACAGTGATAAGTATATTTTACTTTACAGGTTACCGGAGAAAGGCTGGGGGGCCCTGGATTACTGGGGCTGCTGTATACTACCGCTGGGGCTGCTATATACTACCACTGAGGCTGCTGGGGCTGCTGTATACTACCACTGGGCTGCTGGGGCTGCTATATACTACCACTGGGGCTGCTGGGGATGCTATATACTACCACTGGGGCTGCTGTATACTACCACTGGGGCTGCTATATACTACCACTGGGGCTGCTGGGGATGCTATATATTACCACTGGGGCTGCTGTATACTACCACTGGGGCTGCTGGGGCTGCTATATACTACCACTGGGGCTGCTATATACTACCACTGGGGCTGCTGGGGATGCTATATACTACCACTGGGGCTGCTATATACTACCACTGGGGCTGCTATGTACTACCACTGGGGCTGCTGTATACTACCACTGGGGCTGCTGTATACTACCACTGGGGAGGCCTGTATACCACTGGGGGGGGCCTGTATACCACACTGCTGGGGGCTGTTTACCTGTGCTGGGGTCCACCCTCGGCTTATACACAAGTCAATAGGTTTTTCCAGATTTTTGAGACAAAAGTAGGGGGGTCGGCTTATACACGGGTCGGCTTATACACGAGTATATATGGTACCTCTGCGAATGGTACTGAGTGTTCTTTGCCTAAGTGTGGGGACTGAGGATCCCACGTTCGCTCGAACCAGTAGCTGTTTTAAGTCCTTTTTAATAGACCATCCTGAAGAAGACCAAATGTAGGGTTGACACGTTGATTGATTGTCTTCCCAAATTCAAATAAAAACCACAGAAAAAGATACCACCTCTCAAGTTTCTAGTTTTGAGTGTGCCAGGGATATCATTTTTTCTATATTCAATGCGTTGCCATGACAGCTCAACATCCTGTGAGGACCCCAAATTCTGTGATGACTCTTCCTGTGGATGCCTGGCGAGCACCTACATCTACAGAAAGTGATCATTTCTCCTTTTCAGAGCAGCATGGCTGTGAAAAGAAGAGGCGACCAGACTATGCAGCGCTGGGGCGCCATAAGGGGCCAAGTAAAATAAAGAAAAAGTAAAAAATAAATAAAAGTTTAAATCACCCCCCTTTTACACCATTGAAAATAGAACTAATTAAAAAAAAACAAAAAAAACCAACAACAACAACAACAACAACAACAACACAAATTTGGTATCGCCGCGTTCGGAAATGCCCAATCTATCATAATATACAATAAATTTATTCTGATCAGTTAATTTGTGTAGCGCAAAAAAAAAAAAGTCAATGACAAAATTAAGATTTTTTTTGGTCGCCACAGCATTGCAATAAATTGCAATAACAGGCGATCAAAAGAGCACATCTACTCACAAATGGTATCATTAGAAACGTCAGCTCAAGGCTAAAGAAATAAGCCGTCACACAGCCCCAGATCCCAAAAAATGAGAACACTACGAGTCACGGAAAATGGCACCAAAAGTGCAATTTCTTTAAAAACGTCTGAATTTTTTTCACCTTTTAGATAACAGTAAGGCTAGGGTCAAGCGGTTTGCAGCGTTTCCCTGTGCGCTCAGAAATAGTGCATATCCAGTCCTTCTGTGTCAGGCAGCCGGCTGTGCAGGGAGACCGGTAACCATAGGGATATATAGGCAGCCTGAACACAGCATTACACCACGTTAACACTATGCGCTCAGGCTGCAGAATGCCAAGTTTTAGACAGAACAGTCAGCCAGAAGGCTGACGCTAGTCTGACCCTAGCCTAACAGCATACATATTTGGTTCTGACCTGAGGCACCATACTGACACATCAGTTTGACCATATAGTGAACATGATGAATAAAAAAACAAACATGTAATTGCATTATTTTTTTTTTGCAATTTCACCGCATTTGGAGCATTTTTTTTCGCTCTTTTCTAGTGCACTATGTTGGTAAAATAAATGATGTCATTCGAAAGTACAACTCGCCCCACACAAAAAAAACCTCATATGTCTATACTGACCGAAAAATAAAAAGTCATGGCTCTTGGAAGAGGAGGAGAAAAAAGTAAAAATGCTAAAAACTGAAAAGGCAAGGTTGTGGAGGGGTTATAAATCTACCTTTGTTCAATCTTGTTGGACTTTGGTGGGCTGCAGCTCCGGGATAATGCCACATGAGTCCAGACTTCCCTTGAGATTTATAAAAAGCTATATATTCAGTTCCTTACCTGGGGGCTATGCAGTATGCAGGTTGTGAAAAAACTCAGAAAATGTAACTGACATTCTTCATATGGGGAAAAAAGGTCACATCTAACCTCTAATTATTGAATTGTTTCCAACTTATTTAAACAGAATCCGTTCTTGTGCTTTGAAGTCTGCACTACTTCTATAAGTACTAATAAGTCAAAGAACCAGAACCACACAAAGTGAGCACTTCCTATACTAAAGGAAACTTCCCTTTTCCAAAACAGGAAAGTGACAGCTGACAATAGCCCAGCAGGTGTCAGGCGGGGACATATGCAGAAGCTTCTTCATACATGATCAGTCTTTACAGTGGTCAGACCACCATATCAATAGCACACACAATACTGATATATTAACCCCTTCACCCCTGAGCCTGCTTTCACCTTCATGACCAGGTCATGTTTTACATTTCTGTCCAGGTCAGTATTGGTGTGGCGCCCCGCAACGAGTGCGTCACAAGAGGGTATTGCAGCCATAAATGCAGCCGCAATATTCTCTGACACAGCAGTGATCTGGTTAACTTAGAAATCCAACCCTGCATGCATCACCTAGAACAGAGGGCCAATCCTAGGTCCTGGTGGGCGGAGTGCTAGGGAGTGTGTAGGAGAACAGACCCTTAGTCAGAGAGAAGGGATCTAGAACTTGACCTGAGCAGTCTAGAACTTGGAGTAGGAGCGGGGGCTCCGCACCCCGTGCAGCCCCCGGGCCATCACCGGTCGGGTGTCAGCACCTGAGGCCTCAACAACCGGGATTGGGCATCATCACCACGGGTTCCCAAAAGACTCCCGTGCCCACAACTCACAGCCGGTTCACTGGTACCGAAGCTGGCAGCAGTTCACCTCTGCTACGCGAACCAGAAGCGTGGAGGAGCAGCTTCACAGGAGCACCCCACCACCAGCCAACTTCCAGTCGTCTAACCAGCGGTGTACCCACTGAGGGATCCAAGGCTCCCCAAAACATCCACAACGTACAACTTGGATAGGGCATTGAAGCAGCCTCCCCGTACCCGATCTGGTATTCCTGGGCGACACTGGCAACCACTTAGTTAGAATGGAGGAACACTGCGGATTTCTAAGGGACACTATCACTGCTGAGTCCACCCGGTCCACTACCCGTAAACTGTATACCATGTACTGCCTGCTGGTTACAGTAAAGACCCGTTACAGAGACTTTCTGTGTCCGTGCTTCCTTATGAACTGTCCGTCCGCACTACAAGGTAACCGCAGCTGCCGCACAACATCTTAAGCAGCTCCAGCCTCCGGGGATCACCGCTCAGCCTGTGGGGAGCGTTTCATCTTGCTGCTGTCCATCCCCCGGAGGTTCCGCAGCGTCGGTAACGATTACCGAAACTACTCATAGGTGGCGTCACGAATAAATTAAACCCCTTTAATCTGTTCCACCAAGATGTCTTCAACCCTTTTGATCTGCACTACACCGGGCCCCACTACCGGCAGGCGCGGTCCACCCGTGACAAAGAGGAAGGAAGCATCGCCTGTCTAAACCGGAGTCCCGGCCACGGTGAGTCATGGGTCTTATTTATTTCTAGTATTTAAAGGGAACCTGTCAGCTCATTTTAGCCCCCAACCCTACCACTACCTGTCCCTGCACCTTCCTAGCTCATATTCCTAACCATCCGTGTCTGAGCTAAAACTACACTATAAAGCTTTAGAAAAACGATTTAATAACTTACATACTCCTATGGTAATGAGGGTTCCAGTATACGGCATAGACTGTGATGGGTCTTCTCCATTCTCCGCATCATTCCTTCTACTCTCGCCCCATTTTGAAATTCCCACCTCCTCCTCATAGTATGACGTGGAGCCGGACATCAGTTCCGGTCCAGTGCATTGTGGGGGCTTATTAGGTGTACGGCCCAGCTTCAATATGCACACTGTGCATGTGCCGTAGCCGGACCGTACAGCCCATACACCCACACACTGCATAGGACAGGAACTGATGTCCGGCTCCGCGTCATACTATGAGGAGGAGGTGGGAATTTCAAAATGGGGCGAGAGTAGAAGGAATGATGATGCACAGCAGAGCGTGCGAAGAGCCTGCGAGGGCGAAAGAAAGGAGATCTGGAGACCGCCCATCTCAGTTTACGCCGTAAACTGGAGCCCTCCTTATCATAGGAATATGTACGTTATTAAATAGTTTTTCTAAATCTTTAGGCTGCGTTCACACACAGCATATTGCTGTGTCTTGTGAGGAGCCTCACAGAATGCAGCGTTCTGTGGGTGAATGCAGCTGCGCTATTCACCAGCGCTTACTCACCTTGCTACACTCTGTCAGTGACCGCCAGTGATCTCTCCTCATCCCAGAGGCCGCAATGAGCGGCGGTGTCTAGGACCCCGCAGCCTGCCATGTGACCGAGTGACATCACTCAGTCACATGGTACAGTCTCGGGTCCTCCAAAGGTCCTACAGCATCGGGATGAGGAGAGATCACCGAGGGAGCACAGCAAGGTGAGTAAAAAGTGCAACGAAAAAACGCCTAATAATTAACATGTGGCTTCTTTTTATGGACCCGCTTTTTAGCCCAAAAGTGGATCCGTAAAAAGTGCAGCGTGTGAATGGAAATAGTGAAATGCATTGACACGGCTGGGACAACTAGCGTCAATGCGTTTCACTGCATTCCACTGCAATAGCGGATGTGCAATTAGCAGATTGATAGCGCAGGATGTGAATGTAGAATTATATTGCAGTTTTAGCTCAGAGAGGGATGGTTAGGCTCAAGGCACACTGTCGTGCATTAAACACGCTCCGTGTTTGATGCACGACAGTGATGAGAGTGCTGTGCATGTTTTGGGTGTGTGCGATGCATGTGGTGAGTGTGGCTGGCTGTATGTATGTGAGTGTGCTGCGATTGTGAGGTGTGAGTGCGTGTGTGGTGTGTGATTGTGATGCTGTCCACGGTCCTGAAGGACTGCGGGCAGCATTTACCGAAATATTCAAACTCAGCGGCTGTCAAAGCCACAGAGTTTGAATGTGCCGGTTTCCCGATACAGTACTCATCTCGCACCGCTGTGTCAACGGTGCAAGATAATTAATAAGCACCCAGCTGTGTTTACCATGTTGGCACCATGTCTCTAGGGAGTGACCAACCTCCCTAGAGACATGGTGCCTAAATTCATTGGTGATTCAGGGGTTAATATACTATACACTGTGTTCCAAATTATTATGCAAATTGGTTTTAAGTGTCATAGGGTTTTATTTTTATTTTTTTCAATGAAACCCATTGATGGTATTGTGTCTCAGGGTTCTTTGGATCATTGAAATCAATCTCGATATCTGTGATAATTAGTTTGGCAGGTGAGCCCAATAAAAGGAAAACTGGGTGTTCCACAATATTACGCAGGCCACAGTTTTCAAGTAACAGGAAAGAAAAAGGATGTCTCTGCTGCCGAAAAGCAACAAATAGTGCAATGCCTTGGACAAGGGATGAAAACATTTGATATTGCACGAAAACTTAAGCGTGATCATGGTAATGTGAAGAGATTTGTGGCTGATTCTGAGCACAGATGTGTTTGTGCAGATAAAGGCAGAATGAGGAAGGTTTCTGCCAGGCAAGTTCATCAGATTAAGAGAGCAGCTGCTAAAAAGGCCTTACAAACCAACAAACAGATATTTGAAGCTGCTGGTGCCTCTGGAGTCCCTCGAACCTCAAGATGTAGGATCCTTCAAAGGGTTGCTGTGGTGCATAAACCTACTATTCGGCCACCCCTAAACAGTACTCACAAGCAGAAACAGTTGCAGTGGGTCCAGATATACATGAAGACTAATTTTCAAACAGTCTTGTTTACTGATGAGTGCCGAGCAACTCTGGATGGTCCAGATGAATAGAGTAGTGGATGGTTGGTGAATGCCACCATGTCCCAACAAGGCTGCGACGTCAGCAAGGAGGTGGAGGAGTCATGTTTTGGGCTGTAATCATTGGGAAACAGCTGGTAGGCCCTTTAAGGTTCCTGAAGGTGTGAAAATGACCTCTGCAACGTATATAGAGTTTCCAACTGAGAACTTTCTTCCATGGTACAAAAAGCAAAAACATGCCTTTAGGAGCAAAATCATCCTCATGCATGTCAATGCACCATCTCATGCTACAAAGAATACCTCTGTGCCATTGGCTGCTACGGGCATAAAAGGAGATAAACTCATGGTGTGGCCACCATGTTCCCCTGACCTCAACCCTATAGAGAACCTTTGGAGTATAATCAAGCAAAATATCTGAGGGTGGGAGGCAGTTCACATCAAAACAGCAGCTCTGGGAGGCTATTCTGACATCATGCAAAGAAATACAAGCAGAAACTCTCCAGAAACTCACAATATCAATGGATGCTAGAATTGTGAAGGTGGTATCAAAGTAGGGTTCCTATGTTAACATGTAACTTGGCCTGTTAGGATGTTTTGGAGTTAAATAGCTTTTTATTTCAGTGAATGTGACCTCCGAATGCTGCAAATTCAACAAATCAGCATTTTCAGTTCTTTCAAACATATCAAATGTTTAGAAACTCTATCGAGCCTAATAATTGGAGCACTGCATATACAGTTTTTTTTTAAATTTTGGAGATTATACTAATTATACTGTTATCATTGGGAGGTTTCTTCAATAAAATTCGATGTATACTCTAACGGGTGATGACTTTTATTACACTGACTGTCATTTGCACTGACCATTTAAGAAAATCAGAAAAAAAGAACATTTGCATAATAATTTGGAACACAGTGTATTTTTGTTAAGCCAGTTTTCTGTAATTCTTGCTGAAAGCTGGCGGCTCCTGGCTGTCAGTGAGTGTATGCTACGCAGTTTGCGTAAGCACATTGCTGGCCAGCGTCCTCAATGAGGAGCTGTCACAGGCACTTATGCAAATTGCGTAGTGAAGGCGCTGCTCTCCATGATGCTGAATATTTCAGCATCACCTCCATAGCCAGCGCACATTGAAACTCTGGAGCGCTGGCCATGGAGGTGATGATGAATTCTTCAGCACCATGGAGAGCGGCGCCTTCACTACACAATTTGGGTAAGTGCCTGGGACAGCTCCTCATTGAGGATGCTGCCCAGCAATGTGCTTACGCAAAATGCGTAGCATACACTCACTGACAGCCAGGAGCCGCCAGCTTTCAGCAAGAATTACAGAAAGCCGGCAAATGCCGGCTAAACAGAAATGTAGCATATTAATCCCTGAATCACCAATGAATTTAGTCACTCCCTAGAGACATGGTGCCAACATAGTAAATACATATTAACCCTTTATTAACCAGATTAAATACAGCTTATGCAGCATCTGTGTGCATATGCCGCACAGATTCTGCATATGCTGTTTAACCCCAAAAAAGACACATAGATGCCCAGCAGCTGGGTGCTTGTTAATAATCTTGCACCACGGTGCAAGATGATTAATTACTGTACCGGGAAAGTGGTATTTTTAAACTTGCCGGCTATGACAGCCAGCGTGTTTAAAGCGATTTACGCAGCACACTCGTGCGAATCTCGCACCGTGTGCTGTATGGGGGCGAGATTTTCTCGCCCCCATAGACTTGCATTGGCCTCACGCCCGTTAGCATGCTGCGACTGCACTCGCTTCTGACTCGTAATGCGAGTTAGGTGCGGGGGACTCGCACCAGTGTGCCCTGCCTGATAGGGCAACACTGGTCCGAGTGCAATGCGAGTATCCCTTGCATTGCACTCGCACGAGTACCTCGCACAGTGTGCCTTCAGCCTTAGGGATGAGCTAGCAAGGTTCAGTGACAGGTAGTGGTAGAATAGGGGGCTAAATTGTGCTGACAGGCTCCCTTTTAAAGCAGTAAACTTGTGAAAGCGCAGTAACTTTCTCTAACCACTGACCAGTGTTTATGATGTAATAATTCTGAAATGTTTCAATGGATTCCAGTGATAAAATTAGGATGATATTTTGGGGGTTTATTTTTCAAAATATAGGAAAATTTAAGACAATATTGTAAATTTCACTATTTTCAAAGTTTGAATTTTTATGCCCTTAAATCAGTTATATCACAAAACAGTTAAAGGGGTTGTCCGGGCTTATTTTTTATTTCATATTTATATCTAGGCTGCAAAATGTTGACAATCTGCAATATACATGTTGTCAACATTTTGCAGGGTTTCCTAGATATAACACATTTACTGATGGCAGAGAGTGTCCAGGGGGTGTGATTGTGCAAGCTGGTCGTTTACACCTACTCTAGCACAATCACACCCCCTCCCCTATACCTAGTATGGCCAGCCACCCCCAGGCCATACATGCCCGCCCCTTGCCCACTAAACACTATGTAATGAAACCACCCCCAGGGCTCCTACAGGCCGCCCCAGCCCCTAAATCACCACCCACCCTCTGCAAAACAGCGGTCCCCAGTGCACTGATACAAGGTGCCGAAACCGCTGCTGTGAAAGCGATTCCGGCACACTGTGTCAGTGCAGCAGGGGACCCGCTGCATATCTGTGCCGCTCACCCGACATTGTCCTGTGCAGCCGGTCCCGGTCCGCCTTGGTCCCGGTCCGCCTTGGTCCCGGTCCGCCCTGGTCCCGGTCCGCCCTGGTCCCGGTCATCTGCAGGCGGGCTCTCCACACTGCAGCCGGGCTCCACACTGCAGCCGTATCTGTGCTGTGTGTGTGGAGCGGTGCCCGGCGCCTGATCTCCCCAGACCTCCAGTACCATAGAGCTGGTGGAGCGGTTTAGAGAGGTTCCGCTCCACAGCCTCTGCTCTATTGTACTGGAGGTCTGGGGAGATCAGGCGCCGGGCACCGCTCCACACACACAGCACAGATACGGCTGCAGTGTGGAGCCCGGCTGCAGTGTGGAGAGCCCGCCTGCAGATGACCGGGACCAGGGCGGACCGGGACCAAGGCGGACCGGGACCAAGGCGGACCGGGACCAAGGCGGACCGGGACCGGCTGCACAGGACAATGTCGGGTGAGCGGCACAGATATGCAGCGGGTCCCCTGCTGCACTGACACAGTGTGCCGGAATCGCTTTCACAGCAGCGGTTTCGGCACCTTGTATCAGTGCACTGGGGACCGCTGTTTTGCAGAGGGTGGGTGGTGATTTAGGGGCTGGGGCGGCCTGTAGGAGCCCTGGGGGTGGTTTCATTACATAGTGTTTAGTGGGCAAGGGGCGGCATGTATGGCCTGGGGGTGGCTGGCCATACTAGGTATAGGGGAGGGGGTGTGATTGTGCTAGAGTAGGTGTAAACGACCAGCTTGCACAATCACACCCCCTGGACACTCTCTGCCATCAGTAAATGTGTTATATCTAGGAAACCCTGCAAAATGTTGACAACATGTATATTGCAGATTGTCAACATTTTGCAGCCTAGATATAAATATGAAATAAAAAATAAGCCCGGACAACCCCTTTAATAAATAGCATTCCCCACACATCTACTTTACATCAGCACAATTTCTGAAACATCAATTTTTTTTGTTAGAAAGTTCGAAGGGTTCAAAGTTTATCAACAATTTCTTATTTTTCCAACAAAATTTACAATGACAAGTGACCACATTTTGGAAATTACACCCCTCTGGGAGCTCATCTAGGAATTATTTTATCTGTGGAAAACACCAATGGCGTAAAAACACCCAGTGAATGTTCCAAATTTAAAAAAATTGCAAATAAGCCCTTGCAGTGACCAGTACATTGTAGTGCCCATACATTGTACCCAGCTTGTGCTCCTGGAGAAACACACCTTGTAAATTACTATTTTTCGCACTATAAGGCGCACCGGATTATAAGGCGCACCCTCAAAAAATGACTTTTAAGCCGTCTTGGTCCATATATAAGGCGCACCGGATTATAAGGCGCACCATATTACTATAAAAAAAATCCCTCTGTAGCCTCCCATCACCCTCGAGCATCGCTGTGTAGCCTCCCATCACCCTCCAGCATCCTTCTGTAGCCTCCCATCACCCTCCAGCATCCCTGTGTAGCCTCCCATCACCCTCCAGCATCCCTGTGTAGCCTCCCATCACCCTCCAGCATCCCTGTGTAGCATCCCATCATCCTCCAGCATCCCTGTGTAGCCTCCCATCACCCTCCAGCATCCCACACAGTCAGACAAACACACACACACATACATACACACACATACACACACACACACTCAGACACACACACACTTACTGTACTGTGTGGCAAGGCACTCACAGCGCTGGAGCCCTCAGCCAATCACAGCGCTGGAGCCCTCAGCCAATCACAGCGCTGGAGCCCTCAGTCAATCAGAGGCTATGGGCTGACGTCAGCTGGCCTCGGATTGGCTCAAGGCTCCTGGGCGGAGCTGTGATTGGCTGATGGGCTCCTGGGCTGTGAGCGCGCCCGATGCAGCGGCGGCACCGGACACGACAGCGGGGACGGCGGCTGGTGATTGCGTCCCCGCACAGTGATGTGAGGCAGGCACCGGCACCAGCATGGATGGCGGGGACGGCGGCTAGTGATCGCGTCCCCGCACAGTGATGTGAGGCAGGCCCCGGCACCAGCATGGATGGCGGGAATGGCGGCTGGTGATCGCGCCCCCGCACAGCGATGCCAGGCGGGCACCGGACAGAGGGGGATGGCGGGGACGGAGGATATTGCGGCACAAAGGTATGCCTTATTTTCTGGGGGTGCTAAATTTTCCTGGAAAAATCCGTATATAAGGCGCACTGCACTATAAGGCGCACCTATGATTTCTGGAAAATCTTAGTCTTTTAGGTGCGCCTTATAGTGCGGAAAATACGGTAAGCGGTCTTCCCTCACTACAACAATACCACACATTTGGACGTTAACTGTGGTTTAGACTATATACTGTAGGGTCAGGCGACGGGGGATATTTGGATTTGAGAGCGTGGGTTTTGCTGGTTTTCTTTTTGGGGGGCGAGAAACCATAGCGCTTTTCCGGAGCCTTTGTGCTACTAGTAATGTGGAAGCCCCCTATATTTCTATCAACAGATGACGGACCTTGGTATGGGCTTGTTTTTTATTTGTTGGGGAGGGGGGGGGTAACTGAGCTGAATTCTATTGGTGGCAAATTGGGAACAGAACATTTTTGATCAGTTCACATTTAACCTGTGCTCTATGTTGATCACTTACATTAGGGTTTCCAGCTACTTCTCCAAAATATGTGACTCTGGTAAAACCCTCGATGGATCTATTCATTAATAAGGCAGCAGAGTTACTCTGGACTCTGTTTGCCCTCTATTCAGTGGTGTCCATCTTTTCAAAGATGCACAAAACTGTGGTTGACCGGCCTATTGTGCACCCCTAAAAAGAAGCATAAAAAGATGGACACCGCAGGTCAGAAGGGAGTTCAAAATGCCTCATTAGGGTGTGCCCACATAGTGGTTTAGTGGCGGTTTAGCATAGGTTTTATTTAAATTTATGTAAATCCTTAGCAGCTTTAGGACTTACAAGTAACCCTATGTAATTTAGAAAACGCTGTGCACACATAGTGGGTTTATGTGAGCGGATCCGCCAGCGGTTGAGCGGTTTACTAGCGGATTAGCAGCATACAACATGTCAATTCTTCTCAGCGGTTTTTGATCGGTTCCATGGACAAAATCCTCCATAGAAAACCGCCGGAAAAACCGACTGTAAAACGCTGTGCACACGCTGAAAAAACCGCTGAGAAACCGCTAGAAAACCGCTGGTGACGTCTGAGCTCAGGAGTCTAGGCTCCTTGAATTTTCCAGCGGTTTACTGACGATTTGAACGTCACTAAACCACTATGTGTGCACACACCCTTACAGTGAATGTTCCATTGGGAATTTTGTGTGAATCACGTTTTTCAGAGATTTAGGGTACCGTCACACATAGCGACGCACCAGCAATCCCGACAACGATACAACCTGTAGGGATCGCTGTTGCTTCACTTTGGGATCGCTGGTGAGATGCCAAACAGTCAGATCTCACCAGCGACTCAGCAACGATCCAGAATGATACAGAGGTCGTTGGAGACCTGTCACTCTCGGGTGTAGTATTGGGATCGTTTTTCATTGTCCCTGTCAAAAACAGCGATGCAGCGTTCACAGCGGGAGCGCAACGACCAAAAAATGACCAACAGCACTTTGTAACAAGCAGCGATCTCACAGCAGAGGCTTGATTGCTGTTAAGTGTCAAACGTAGCGAGATCGCTGGCGAGGTCGCTGTTGCGTCACCAAATCTGTGACGTAGCAGCTATCTCGCTAGTGATCTCGTTTAGTGTGACGGGGGCTTTACACATAAAAATCTTGTAGTAAGTGCTCAGCATAGAGCGCATAATAATCATGAGTCGCGCCTTAGTGCGATCTTTGGAAGGCAGAATAAACAAATCAGCAGCAGTTGAAGAGTTGGCTTTTTTTATTTTTTACACCGTTCCCCTTGCGGTATAAGTGATTAGGCGGCTTTATTCATCATGCCAGTATGATTACAGAGATACAAGTTTTATATACATTTTTTCTCTTTTGGCTACTGTCATACTAAAAACATTTTTTTTTTTATTTTACACATTTTAATGTCTTTTTGCATCACCGAATTTTGAAGGCTATGTATAATTGTTTTTATTTTTCTGCCGACAGAGTCATACGAGGGCTTGTTTTTTGGAGTTTTATTGGTACCATTTTGGGCCGCATAATGTTTTTTTTTATTGATTTCTATTGTGCTTTTTGGGGAAGAATCAAGAAGAATCAGAAATTCAGGAATAATTTTTTTTTTTTACGATGTTTACAGTGATGCCTCAATAAAAAAAAAAAAAGTGTGGGCTTCACCCTACTTTTGATTGCCAGCAAGGGTAAAAACCAGGCAACTGGGGGCTGGTATTCTCAGAGTGGTGAGGCCCATAGTTATTGCCCCCCTCAAGCTATAGAATAGCAGCCCACAGGCACCCCAGAAATTGATGCATTCATTAGAAACGCCAATTCATGGCTTTACCCAGTTATATTACACAAAATAGTTAAAGGAAAACTGTCAGTTCAAAAATCCATATGTAACTGCTATCATTTTTTAATTCCTTTCTCTAAGCTCTCTCTATTGATGTATTTCTTTTATTTATATTTTCCTATCTTCTGTAAACTTCAAATAAATAGATTCTTTTTTTTTCTTCATTATCTATTTACTAATTAAAAAATAAATAATGGGCTCCCCTGTATAAAGTTGTCTGCTTTATCTGTGCTGAGAATCAAAAATACGGTGAAGCCATACGTCAATTTTTTTAAATTATTTATTTTTAGATCCCTATGAAGACAGGTTTATTGCCAATAGCAACCTATCACAGACATCGGCACAATGGGTGAGGGACGCAACGGCCAATCAAAGACGCTGTCACAGAGAGTGGGTGTCGGTGATTGCTTTTTGGAGGCAATGAATGGGATAATCAGGACGTTAATGAGTGGCCTGGAAGTACAAGCACTTGGACACCGGTAGTATGATACTAATGTTAAATCACTGTTTTGCTTTTTTACAGCTTTTCCCCCCAGCCACAATTTTATAACTTTAAAGTCCAGGTTCAGGATTTGGGTTAAATCCCGTCCCAAACCCGGATTAAAGAAAAAAGAAAAAGAAAGGTAAGGTTCCTCTCATGCTCTGTACTCACCACATAGATTAGTGCAGAGCAGGAGGAGTGAGGACAGTTCCCTCTGTGATTGGGGAGGATATGGTGTCAGCATTCTCCTACATCACAGGAAGCTGCCCCTCGACAAGAATATCTATTATATAATCACGAATGGGTTTTTTGCCCCTTTTGAGACCGCTCTCGCTGCGAGTCAGCGTGGTCATGTGGATACGAACGAAGCATTGGCCGCGCAGCGGCCATTGCGAGCAGCTCTAAGGCGACTCGCTATGCCCGCGCAGCGGGCATGGCGAGTCACCTTAGCAGCGCGAAGCATTGGCCGCGAAGCGGCCATTGCGAGTCAGAGACTCGCTCTGCTAGAATCCCGATGCATTGTGCATCGGGCACCCATCTAGTGCACACATATTTTAGCAGAAGTTCTTCTTGTTAAAATATGCATTTTATTAATCTGAAAAATATGGTATGTACAAGAATATAATGTGTGGAATTATAGAAATCACGGGATAGAAATGTTAGTGCTATACAAATATTGAGAGAATGGATACATTTTCAAAACATCTCAATTTATATGCAGTGGTCATGGGGACAGGGTACTCGACTCTCCAGGGGTTACAGTTCTGGGGATGTCACGGTGGCCTTTCCTGGAAGTCGTGGCTGCAATCGGTTCTTGAAAAAGTGGAAATTAAAGGGGGTTTCTGGTCAGCGATGACCAGCGCTGCTTGTAGTAATCCTCAGGGAATATGTGTTAAGGCAGCTAGTTGGAGCACTCTCCTCAGACAGAGTGGGCCCTTGGGGTGCAGTGAAGGTAAGTAGAGAGGATGATGGTGGTTATAGCAGTAGTAGGTGCATGGAGGCGCAGGAAGGAGTAGACAGACACAAAGCTGTTGCAATTCTTACAGGACACCTTTACTGTAGTTCAATGCTGAAATACCCAGCCAGGGTACCGTGTTCACCAAGATTGCAGCCTGGCCAGCTCACAAGTAATCCGGGTCCACTCTGCTGAGACACAGGGAATATGGCCTTTCTTGCTACCCTTTCTTTCTCTAACGTTGTGTTGGAATATGTTTAGTGCAACAACTCCATTTGAGTGTATGTAAGTGTTCTATTGCTAGGTTTGTGTATTGTCTATAGTTAGATAAAGAAAAAAAAACACTCCCAAAGGCTCACACACAGGAAAGACTAGGTGACTGTACACAGTTTCCTGTGTCTGTGCATGAGAGAAGCAGCCTGCTGATGCTGCACAGAGAAACTGAAGATATTCCTGATTCCACAAAGCCTATCATATCTGTACCTGTTTATAGCTAATTAAAGCTCTGTTATGTTGTCAACACGCTTTGAGAGTATCCTGAATATTCCGCTGCCAACATGTTGCTACTCCTTGTCCTCCTAGCGTCTTTGTAGTTAGAAGTCCCAAAGGCAGGTGACTATGGACCCTCCGAGCGACTGCCTTGCAAGTCTTCTTGACCCTATACAGTTTCTTAGCCTTGGGAGAGTAAGATAATGGTAGTCACTGTACATGCAGCCCAGTGACCTCCAGTTTCTCGGCTGGTCCTGAAGATACCCAGACCAAATTGGGGTTGGTACACCTGTGCAGCTAGCTCCTCTGCCTGGCCTGCACAGTTGGTTGCAGATGACCCATGTGTGTCTGTGGCGCCCTGCTAACACAGGTAACCACAGACTCACCTAAAGCACGGATGGGTTTACACAGTGGGTACACAAACACAACCAACACCTTCCACCCCAGCACAGTAGGGGGAGCTCAACTTGCTGCCTTTAGGCAAGAGCCCCTATAAATACTGGTGCTGGGGGCAGAGTTAGACGGAGTGTGCAGATGCTACAAGAGCTGTGAAGATGTTCTGGTGGTCGTTGCCACGCTAGGCCCGAGCCAGTGACCCTGAACAGCCTTCGAAGTAATCCTACAGGGCCCAAAAGTGTGGTCGGAAGGTGAGAAGAGAAGAGAGAACAGAGTGGGAACCGAGGAGCCAGTGTTAGGTTCACTCAAACAGCACACCGGACACCGGAGTCCGAGTCTACTGGAGAGCACCTGGCCCAGTAGAGAATACCGGTCTACTGTGGAGACTTCAGTCTCCTGGGCACCTGCGCAGTCACTAACCAGGGAGCCAGGCACTGCGGAAAGAAGAACAGTGGTAGTCCATCAAGGGTTTCCCGATGACAGCACAGGTGATCAGAGACCAGAGGAGGCCAGCCAAGTTTCACACAGGGCAGGGGCTTGACACACACGGGGAAAGAGAAAAGGAGGCCTTATACCCACTCGCTGTGGAGACTCAGAAGTGCATTCTGAACACCCGGTAGTGACCTGGACGATTACCTAAAACTACACGAGTAAAAGGTAAAGAAACAACCAGTGGTGTGTGTGTCGGTTCCTCACCTGCGCCCCTACCATCCACAGAGTCTGTCCCATTATCTAACAGCCCAGTCAAATCCCTTTTCCATTCCTCATCATCATCACCAAACACCTCAGGGATCCAGCTCTGCCTGTGGGGAGCTTCAACACCTGACTGCTCATCCATCATCCCTGGAGGCCCCACGCAGCGCTGGTGCAGTCACCAGGTACCACAGGTGGCGTCACGATAAACTTATAAACTTTTATTCCCATTCCAACTACCCCTTTTTAGTTGACCACCAGGGCCACAGGTCTGGGCAGGCCACCAGTGACATCCCTACTGCAGCAGAGGGCCCAGATACCCGAGTCCCCATACCTTGGGCTAGTCATGTCCTCCCCCAGCTCCTGACTTCTCCTAGAACACTCTCCTCTCTGTTTGCATCCCATCCATAACCTAACTCATCCCTCCAACCAGCATTTCACTATATAGACAGACACGGCCATTACACAGTACATAGCAGGGACACATATATAAGATTATCTAACGTTAGGAAGGCAATTTTGGTGCTGGATGCGGTAAGGGGTCGGGGACGATGAGTGGTGGGTATCCGGCAATGTTATTGTTGGATACAGAAAAAGGCATTCGACAATGTGAGTTGGACGTGGCTGAACTGTTTAGGACACCATGGGTCTGCAAGGGACTTTTCAAACTTTCCTTAACACCTTATACTCCAACCCATGGGCGAGGGTGTATACCCCAGGGTTCCTGTCGGATGCGTTTGCCCTGGAAAAAGATACCAAACAGGGTTGTCCCTTATCACCACTACTTTTTAACCTGGCTATTGAGCCACTCTCTCGCTTCCTCAATGATGGTGAAGTATTTGTGGGTATTAAAATAGGGGTCTTTATACTCGCTAAACTAGGGTCCACTAATCACAAAGATAGAGAAGAGTTAGAAGGATGCTGTTTTTGCTGGGGTGGTGCCATCTTATCAGGATGATCAGTTTTGCTAGGTTGTTATATCCTCCACAGACTGCCCCACTGCTGTTGCGACACACTGATGTCAAACGAATCAATAGGGCATTCTCTAGGTTTTTGTGGACAGGGAAGAGAGCACAGATATGTATCAGAACGCTAATGCTCCCAAAGGATAGAGGAGGGATAGGATTGCCAGATGTTAAAGTATATAACCTGGCGTGTATTCATGCGTCTTGCTCAAATTTCCCGCAAAATACTAAATCGGCATTAGTTTGTCGAGATACCAAAGTATGTTGGAAGGCGGTTAGAAAAAAACTGAATCTGGCCTGGAGGGTGTCGAGATACTTAAATCTATGAGCTCATGTTGATTTTAAGTTGGGGAGAGAGAACGTCCTCTTTAGGGCTTGGAGGGAAAGCGCAGTAAATACAATTGGAGATTTGCTTTATGGGGAAGAAAGACGATGGTTAACAGGAAGGGAGACCATGGACAAATTCTAACTGACTGACTTTCACCTGCTGCAATTCACTCAACTGAATTTTCATGGCATGCAAAAACTAAGAGATGTTTCCAGGGAATGCAGCAATAATCCATGGATGACTTAGCTGGGACGTTAGGGATACTACTGTTTCGTAAATCTATAAAAAGCTCAGGGATGACATGCTTCCACCAAGACCTGACTGATGGTTCAAAGCATGGTAAAAGCAAATTACTACAGAAGATTTGGAGAAAATCACTATTGGATGGGTCACCCTTAGAAAATATGTCACAGATGAGAGGCGGAGAGACACTCAGTTTCGAATTATACATAGGTCAATTTGTGGATTTCATCTACCATCAAATATACAATTCCCTTAAACATTGTCCAAAATGTGGCACTGAAAAAGCTGACTTATTTCACGGGCTCTGAGTTGTGCAGTGGTTGGGCTGTTTTGGGAGCAGTTACAGACCCTGGTGCATACTAAATGTGGTGGACTGGTCGAGCTAGACCCATTAGTGTGGCTGTTACACTCCGGCAGTGGTGATTCCATGGGCGAAAAAAAAAAAAAAAAAAATCGGCCAGACTATTACATGTTATAGCTATGGTGACTGTGGCACCCCAAGTCATAGTGCCACAGTGTCACCATTGTTAGGTGTCCCCAGAGAGCAGTAAGGGGTATTCAACTCAGGCAACACACAAGCAACACCAACACCTCCCAGACAGAAGGGGGAGCCTGGCTTCAGGTGAGCTACTCTATATATTCTGGTCTGAGGAGCAACAAGTGAAGTGCAGTTCCTGTGAGACTGTAAGAGTAGTTCAGTGCAGTTCCTGTGAGGACTGTGAAGAGTAGTTCAGTGCAGTTCCTGTGAGGACTGTACAGAGTAGTTCAGTGCAGTTCCGTGAGGACCGTGAAGAGGACAGGTTCTGTGCAAACTGAGAACCAGACCTGGGTGTAAACGAGCTGTGACAGGCTCATCGCAAGGTCTGCAGCTGAACACCAGGGCTAAGGCTAGGGTCTGAGGAAATAGAGAAAGAAACCTACCGGGAGGCTGCACCACCCTGTGCTTCCCTTCCGCAAGAGGAACAACGCAAGAAAGGACACCGGAGTCCGAGACTGTGCAGGTTCACACACACCAACAGTCAACACCGGAGAGTGGGGGACTCCAGATTCTCCAGCTACACAGTACCAGGTACACAGCAATGTAAAGAATCCAGTAACACTGACTTCCAAGGGTGGGGTAGAGAAGTGAAAGACTCAAGTTGCCTGTTATGCTGGTAGACGCAGACAGAGACAGGGCCGGCAGCCTAGCTTAAGCAACTGCAGGGGCCGCAACACAAGCGCATTGAGGAGGCCAACACAACCCAGTCGGGTGAGAATTGCCTTAAACTGCTCTCCAGACTCCGTGGACAGCTTATAATATCTGCCTTAAAGGGATCCTGTCACCCCCAAAACGCCTCCTAAGCTATTAAAACATGTCCCTGCATCCTCCCTGCAGGCGTGTTATTATGACGACATGGGCCCGCCTGGGTGACTAAAGAATATAGCCACTGCTCATTATCATCACTAATGAGTAAGTGATATAACGTTTTTCTATACTTTCAATGGATGCATTTATGACCAAAAAGGAGTGTGGGATTACTGATGGGAGGCTGCAGGGACATGTTTTAATAGCTTAGGAGGCGTTTTGGGGTGACAGGATCCCTTTAACCCCAGTAAAGAGACTGAGAAAACGCATATCAGTGAATCTGCCAGTTGATTGCGCCTGTTGCCCTGTGCTCGATAACGGAACCTTATACCTGCAGAGCTGCCGATTACCAGCACTGTGGAGAGCTGCAGCAAAGTAAGTGACTGTGTGAATCACGATCCCTCACAAAGCCCCATCCAATACCACTATCACTCCTGCCCTGGGGACCCTCAGCCATAGCCGAGGAGGGCTTACCATCCACGCTGCCCTAAGTCACCATCTCCAGCAGGAATACGGCAGCGGCGGTTCTACTAACCACATACCCCGGGTGGCGTCACGACAAATCCCCTGTAAATAACCCCTTTTTGGACTGATCTCAGGCCACGGGACCAGGTCACGACTACTGTGATACCCCAGAGAGACAGTACTGGCCTGGTTTCCGAAAACCCCATAGCCTGTGGGCGCATCATGGCAAGGAGACTTATCTTGAGGGAGTGGTTACACAAAAGGCTCCCGGACTTGTCTGAAGTAACACATGAACTAACAACATTACTCACAAGAGGGAGACAACCGTAATAAATACAAATGGACGAATCGTTTCTTTGCAATCTGGAGACCATTTATTGAACGATTACTAACACAAGAGGAAATTAGACAGACAGTACTGCCATTTAAGAATTCTGAGTGGTATGCAACGCAGGACCTACAGGGCACGTTAGGGAAACTGAAACTTTGACATCTTGCTACATGTTGTGAATGTCATTGCATTCATCTGCCCATAACGACTGAGTTGATTGACATTATCTGTCTCGTAGTGGGGTGTGATTAAGAGTTTTCTTGGTGAATATAGACTACTTATATTATTATTAGGTCTATACTGTCAGTAATGGAGTGTTATTGCTTGTTTGTACCAAACATTTTGTCTTTGATTTGAATTTCTTTTTGATGTTGATCGAAAAAAATTAATAAACCTGATATTGGAAAGATAATCTCAGCACAGGAGATGTGGTATGATCTGACCATGTCCCTGTACAGTCAGACATGGCCATTACACAGTACATAGCAGGGACACATATAGATTATCTCAGCACAGAAGATGAGATGTGATCAGACCATGTCCCTGTACGATCAGGCACATCCATTACACAGTACATAGCATGGGCACACATATAAGATTATCTCCGCATAGGAGCTGTGGTATGATCAGACCATGTCCCTTTACAGTCAGACACATCCATTACACAGTACAAAGCAGGGGCACATATATAGATTATCTCAGTACAGGAGATGTGGTATGATCAGACCATGTCCTTTAAGTCAGACACATCATACACAGTACATAGCTGGGACACTATATAAGATTATCTCAGCACAGGAGCTGTGATATGATCAGACCATGTCCCTGTATGGTCAGACACAACCATTACACAGTACATAGCAGGGACACATATATAAGATTATCTCAGCACAGGAGCTGTGTATGATCAGACCATGTCCCTGTATGGTCAGACACGGCATTACACAGTACATAGCAGGGACACATATATAAGATTCTCAGCACAGGAAACAAACCAGGTCTGAACAACTTCTATGCTGCAAACAAAATGACCCTAATGACAGGACAATTTGTCTGGAACCTTTTACAAGTGCGCTCAAACCCCAGCTCTTAAAGGGAACCAACCACCTCAGATCACCCTAATACACAGTTACTACATGTCCCTGCACCCTAAGGATACCTTTCCAGCACTGTTTTTGTGTAAAATCTTGCATTAGTTTAACCGATATAAAGACTTTATAAAGTTACTAGCCTGAAGACTTCTGGGCATATCCCTCCTTCTGTTATACTTCAGGGCTGTGCATTGCATGGCTGCGCTCCCCCTCCCTCCGTGCCTGCTGCCCTGCCCTGATGGGCGTGATCGTTATCTCCTCTGCACAGAGGGAGGGGGAGCACAGCCATGCAATGAATGCACAGCCCTGAAGTACAACAGAAGGAGGGATACGCCCAGATGTCTTCAGGCTAGTAAGTTTATAAACTCTTTATATCAGTTATACGAATGCAAGATTTTACACAAAAACAGTGCTGGAAAGGTATCCTTAGGGTGCAGGGACATGTACTAACTGTGTATTGGGTGATCTGAGGTGGTTGGTTCCCTTTAAAGGGATCCTGTCACCTCCAGAACGCCTCCTAAGCTACCAAAACATGTCCCTGCAGCATCCTATCACTATTCTCACACTCCTTTTGTCTCCTAAAAACATCCTGTGAAAGTGGAGAAAAACGTTTTAATACTCACTCATTAGTGATTATAATTAGCAGGGGCTATATTCTTTAGTCACCAAGGCGGACTATTGTGCAGCTCCAGGATCCACCCTCTCTCTGTCTGAGTGCTCTGCTTGTGCAGACATTGCCCTCCCCCCTCTCTATCACTCACAGAATGCAAATCATTAGTCCTGCCTTCAGCTCCACATCACAGCAGCACAGACAGAGAGAGGGTGGATCATGGAGCCTGCAAAACAACACCCCTGGTGACTAAAGATAAAGAATATAGCCCCTGCTAATTATAATGCCTAATGAGTGAGTATTAAAACGTTTTTAGCAGTGAAGAAAAAAATGCGGCACTCACCGAGCAGGGCTTATTTCTTTTTTATTTCAGAGTCCTCTTTACATGGTTTCTCTGAGATGGGGGAGGGAGTGAGGAGACACACAGGTGACGGATTCCGTTTCGGAGCACCTGCCCCTTCTACGGACCTTGTTGTAAATAGTTTTTCTGCACTTTCACAGGATGCTTTTAGGAGACACAAGGAGTGTGAGATTAGTGATAGGATGCTGCAGGGATGTGTTTTGGTAGCTTAGGGCCCTTTCACATCAGCGTTTTTCGTAATTCGCGGCAGATGCGGTGAAAAAACCGCATCTGCCGCGTTTGCCGCATAACGGTTCCACTTGCGGCACGGTTGCGGTTTTTTCCATAAGAAGTATAGGCGGACTTGCGGCAGATGCGGCAAGTGCGGTATTGCACTTGCGGCAGGTGCGGCAGAGAAAAAACCGCGGCTTACTGCGGTTTTTTTCTCTGCCGCACCTGCCGCAAGTGCAATACCGCACTTGCCGCATCTGCCGCAAGTCCCCCTATACTTCCTATGGAAAAAACCGCAACCGTGCCGCAAGTGGAACCGTTATGCGGCAAACGCGGCAGATGCGGTTTTTTCACCGCATCTGCCGCAAATTTAAAAAAACGCTGATGTGAAAGGGCCCTAATCTATAAACCCTTCCACATAGAGGGCTGGTTCGCACGTCAGTCTTTCTGTACGAGTGCTGTCCGTGTCTCCAGTCGCACAGATTTGTGCCACACTCGGCTCCAGCGCAATAAATGTCAGGAAAGAGTTAATGTACCTTGGCTGAAGCCTCTGACCGGCGCCGCTTCCGCCCTCCGACTGTTTGAATCTCCCGCTCGAGGCCCCGCCCACCGATTGGGCTCTCTCGCTCATGGCCCCGCCCACGTTTGGTCGCTCCTGCCCTCGTCACGTAACCTTTCTATCAACCGCATCCTCGTTCCCCAGCCTCACTCCTTCCCTGTGATAGGCTGCTATGTAAACCACGCCTTCCATTGTAAGCTTTGATTTACCACTGGCTGTTACAGCTGTCAGTCAAAACACAGCGCACACGCCCCTCTCTAGTAAATGACACACCTTTTTTTCAATGACGCTTTTCCACGCCCCTTCACTTTGAAGTACTCACCGATTGGTTACAGCGCATGCTTTCTGGGAACGCCCCTAAGACGCGTTTCATTGGTTGTGGCAGCTGTCTGTCTGCACATTGGCGCTTTGCTATTCGTCCGGTAGAGTAAAATGGGCGGGGCTTGGAGATTCCTGTGGGAATTGTAGTTGCAAAAGGAGATCCCTGTCTGCTCTTTTCATGGACGGGATGTGAGCGAGGATGAGGAGATCGCATCTGGGATCTACGAGATCAATATTAGCTGCAGCCTAGAGGTAACAGGAGACAGCAACATGACTTAGCCTGATCCACTGGAGACAAAGGGGATGCAGGGATTTATTGGGGTGTGTCAGGCTCCCTTGTGCCGCTCATCACATCATGTGTGGGAATGCAGCAGGGGGTGGGGGGCTGACAAGGGAGAACAGTGGAGCACTGCCGATCCTGGAGCTTATACATTACATTCCCATGCTTACAGGCTTGTAGTGGTCACTGATGGAGAACAATAGACATGAGCTGGACAAGCTTATGTGAGACCCCCCCTTAGAAGATACACCCCCCTTAGACGAGATCACACCTCCCCTTAGAGAGATCACCCCCCCTTAGACGAGATCACGCCTCCCCTTAGGAGATACACCCCCCTTAGGAGATACGCTCCTTAGAGATCACGCCTCCCTTAGACGAGATCACGCCTCCCCTTAGACGAGATCACGCCTCCCCTTAGACGAGATCACGCCTCTCCCTTAGACGAGATCACGCCTCCCCTTAGACGAGATCACGCCTCCCCTTAGACGAGATCACGCCTCCCCTTAGACGAGATCACGCCTCCCCTTAGACGAGATCACGCCTCCCCTTAGACGAGATCACGCCTCCCCTTAGACGAGATCACGCCTCCCCTTAGACGAGATCACGCCTCCCCTTAGACGAGATCACGCCTCCCCTTAGACGAGATCACGCCTCCCCTTAGACGAGATCACGCCTCCCCTTAGACGAGATCACGCCTCCCCTTAGACGAGATCACGCCTCCCCTTAGACGAGATCACGCCTCCCCTTAGGCGAGATCACGCCTCCCCTTAGGCGAGATCACCCCCCCCTCCCCTTAGGCGAGATCCCCCCCCCCCTCCCCTTAGGCGAGATCTCCCCCCCCCCCTCCCCTTAGGCGAGATCTCCCCCCCCCCCCCTCCCCTTAGGCGAGATCTCCCCCCCCCCCCCCTTAGGCGAGATCTCCCCCCCCACCCCTCCCCTTAGGCGAGATCTCCCCCCCCCCCCTCCCTTAGGCGAGATCACCCCCCCCCCTCCCCTTAGGCGAGATCACCCCCCCCCCCCTCCCTTAGGCGAGATCACCCCCCCCCCTCCCCTTAGGCGAGATCACCCCCCCCCCCCCCCCCTTAGGCGAGATCACCCCCCCCCCTCCCCTTAGGCGAGATCACCCCCCCTCCCCTTAGCAGATCCCCCCCCCCCCTCCCCTTAGGCGAGATCACCCCCCCCCCCCTCCCTTAGGCGAGATCACCCCCCCCCTAGCGGATCCCCCCCCCCTTAGGCGAGATCACCCCCCCCCCTCCCTTAGGCGAGATCACCCCCCCCCCCCCCTTAGGCGAGATCACCCCCCCTTAGCGATCACCCCCTCCTTAGGCGAGATCACCCCCCCCTCCCCTTAGGCGAGATCACCCCCCCTCCCCTTAGGCGAGATCACCCCCCCCTCCCCTTAGGCGAGATCACCCCCCCCCCTTCCTCCCTTAGGCGAGATCATCCCCCCTCCCCTTAGGCGAGACCATTCCCTTCCTTAGGCGAGAACACTCCACCTCCTCTTAGGCAAGATCACCCCCCTTATACAAGATCACCCACCCTCCTTATGCGAGATCACTCTCCCCCCCCCCCGCCCCCCCCCCCCCCCCCCCCCTTATGCGAGATCACTCTCCCATCCCCCTTAGGCAGGTTCACCTTCCCCCCTATCCCCCTTAGGCAGGTTCACCCCCCCAACCTCCTTAGGCACGATCATCTTCTACTTGCTTAGTTGAGATCACCCCTCTCCTCTTAGGTGAGGTGACTACCCCTCTTAGGCAAGATCCCCCTCTCCTCCCCCCATAGGGGAGATCACCCCCTGCCCTTAAGTGAGATCATCCAGCCCCCCCCCCCTTGGGCTAGATCACCCCCATCACTTAGGTGAGATCCCCCTGCCCTTAGGTCAGATCACAACCCACCGATTAGGTGGATCACCGCCACTTTAGTCGAGATGTTCTCCCCCCCCCCCCTAACAGCCTCAGGCGAGATCCACCTCCCTTAGGCGAGATCACCCATCTACCCCTGTTATGCGAGATCCCATATCTGTGACCCCCTTGAATCCCCTTATGTAAGACCATGGCTCCTGGGGTCACTGCTGCTCCCTGGTTGCTGCTTTGGATCACAGATCTTTGGCGGGCAGTACAGTCCCTGAGAGAGGATTCCAGTAAATTTTGGGAGCAGTAGTGACCCACTTGTTCATCATTGGAGCGCTCAGATACATTATGTGCATCTCTAAAATATTAACCCCTTGTAGACGTATTGCCTTATCTCGGTGACCACCATCAAATAAGTTAATCGATCGGACAAGTTTCAATTTTTGGCTTGATTTCAGGTTGTCACTGGATAATTGTGACCTGAATGATGTGATCTGATTGGTCGTCACTGAATATTAGTGACCTGCATGATGTGATCTGATTGGTCGTCACTGAATATTAGTGACTTGCGTGATGCGATCTGATTGGTCATCACTGAATATTCATGACCTGCATGATGGGATTTGATTGGTCGTCACTGAATATCAGTGACCTGCATGATGTGATCCGATTGGTTGTCACTGAATATTAGTTAATTGCATGATGCGATCTGATTGGTCATCACTGAATATTCGTGACCTGCATGACGTGATCTGATTGGTTGTCACCGAATATTAGTTAATTGCATGATGCGATCTGATTGGTCGTCACTGAATATTTGTGACCTGCATGACGTGATCTGATTGGTCATCACTGAATGTTAGTGACTTGCTTGATGCGATCTGATTGGTCGTCACTGAATATTCATGACCTGCATGACGTGATCTGATTGGTTGTCACTGAATATTAGTGAATTGCGTGATGCGATCTGATTGGTCGTCACTGAATATTCGTGACCTGTATGATATGATCTGATTGGTCGTCACTGAATATTACTAACCTGTATCATGTAATCTGATTGGTCATTACTGAATATTAGTTATGTGTATGGGGCGATCTGATTGGTCGTCACTGAATATTAGTGACCTGTATGAGGCGATCTGATTGGTTGGCACTGAGCATTAGTGACCTGTATGAGGCGATCTGATTGGTCGTCACTGAATATTAGTGACCTGTATGAGGCGATCTGATTGGTTGGCACTGAGTTTAAGTGACCTGTATGAGGCGATCTGATTGGTCGTCACTGAGTATTAGTGACCTGTATGAGGCGATCTGATTGGTTGGCACTGAGTATTAGTGACTTGTATGAGGCGATCTGATTGGTTGGCACTGAGTATTAGTGACCTGTATGAGGCGATCTGATTGGTCGTCACTGAATATTAGTGACCTGTATGACACGATCTGATTGGTCGTCACTAACAACCAGCCATTTAACAGTGAAGGGCGTCAGAATCGTGCCATCACCAATAATGGTTTTCTTAATACACGTCGTCTGTATTTTGTAGTGAAAGTTGGCCATTTACACCCTTAACTAATTGGATGTGCGCTAAGAAATGGTCTGCTTTGTTCCAATGGTGAAATCCAATTTCCTGTGCCATTATCTGGTCCCTGTGAAGGATGGAGGCTTTTCCTTCCTGGCTGACCTTCTCCTCCCCTTTCCTCTTACTTTCTGCCAGCTCTTCTTTTTCTTTTCGGAGCTTGTGATTTTTCTGCTTGTATTGCTTTCCTTGGCTGGCAGTGCCCTGTGTGCCATAGCGTTCCAGGGGTCACCGAGCCGCTTCTGCAGATCTGCCTTCCTGGGTAATTGTGCCAGATCTGACAAAAATAGGAATCTTTCTGTATTGTTCTCTGTGAGCCCAAGGCGGCACCGAGTGTCCTTGTCGTGGTGACATCTTGTGTATGTGGCGGTGCAGATAGTGGTGTCTGATATGTATCCCATGGCTTTGTGTAACCTCTATGGATACACATTGGTAAACAGGTATCACTTGTAATGTAAAGGCTACAGATGTGTATCCTGTCGCTCCTATGTCATAGTAACAGCATTTCCTATTTCACTGTATAATTCCAACTTTAAGAACTTTGTTCCACAATTGACTTTTCCTTCTCTTTTCAATGTATTCCAGCCCAGAAAGCCCCTGTCCACCCTCCTGACTGCCTGTGTGTGTGCGATCATTGGTGGAGGTGAAGAGAACCATGCAGTTGATTTGGGGAAGGACTTAACACTCTGTACTGTTAATGTCTGCAATCAGGAGAGGACTGCAGGAGCCAGGGCTGCTGCTTGGGATTTGGTGCAGGGAATAAGGCCAACACTACTGCATCAAACACCAGCTGCTGCATGTTGTGTGAAGGACCCAGAGCTGCCCTCGTCCGATCCAGCCTCCAGCCCATCACCTCTCCATGGACTGACAGACCAGCGCATTCTGCTCAAACCTCATTGATTGGAGTCTGTAAGACCTGTTCTTCATAGCCCGGATTGTAGCAGCAGCGTCTACGGAGTCCGACAACATGACATCGCCAGCAAAATTCAAAAAGGATAAAGAGATCATTGCGAGTACGACACCCAAGTCAAAGGTATGACGGCCATTGGGATCATTCTGAGTCGGGGTGGATCTGGAGTCTGGGGATGAGTGAAGGAGAAATAAATGTAGGATGGGGAATTTCTGTCTATTATCCCTCTCTTTGGGAGGGCTGGGCTGTGTTAGTCAGCAGGGCCCGAATGGGTCAAGACATTTTTAGGCAATAAGTAATATTTAGGAGCTGTTAACCCTTTCCCTCGTACAAGGCTTAGCATAGGATGATCTGTTTTGCAATCCATCTTGTGACTATGTTGACAGCATTCTGCATAATGCTGGGTGTACAGCCTTTTGTGCTGGAAACTTAACCCCTTTTTATCTGTCATCCAGGATTATGGGTTGGATGATGTGAAGAATATTGTTTCTCGGCTTCAACTATTGTGTATGGAAATCCAAAGAATTATGGACCAAAGTATGCTACTCTTGAATCATATTCCGACTTAATTTTACTACCTAATACGTAAGGTTACCTTGAGGAATAGTCTTGCATCATGAACCAGTGGTACAATGAGTGGTGTTTTGATTGGAGGCTAATGAATGATATGCCGCCATGAATAAATATTGCTCTGTATAAATATGACTACAGAATTGATCATTTATAGTGGCATATGTACAGAATAAGAGCATGTAGTTGACATCACTGTTATACAGACCACAGATACTATAGTGTTATACAGATCCAATGTCACAGTATATACACTTGTACAGTGATAACTCCATCAAGATTGCTGGGATCATGTTGATAAACCCAACCCTAGGCTGCTCTCCATGTGTGGTCATCTCCCATAGACCTCCATGGTGAAGGAATAGATTGGCCTGGTCACCAACTGGTCAGATCTTGACCTCCTTATCTAAGTGTCACCAAATTCCTTGTACTCGGTCATGGGAAGGGGAACAAGGCTTCAATGTGAAGAATCTGATGTCATAATAACTATGCACTCATTGCTTGTATTTGTGGTCATTGCCAGATATTTACTTGGAGGTGCAACATTCTGGTCGTTGTATTCGAGTCCATGATCGAGAAGTTTTATGAGATAGTATTTTTTGGGAAAAGGAAAGTTCTACAGTTTTCTAGTATACGATCTATGCAATTCCAGGGGTTTACAACTTCTCTGCCTGTCTTCATATTCCCTTTGGAGGGTAGAAGGTTGCAATCAGCTGTATCCTTGTGCGTCCATTGCATGACCAAGACAGGACACAGTTTTGATAACGTGTATCCGTGAGCTCATCACACTATCCACTCTGAAATGATTTTAGAACTGGTGAGGAATTAATACAAACCATGTACTGGAAAATTGTACAAGGTTACTTTTGTGTAGTTGTGCATGAGATTCTTATATATTTAGTTGATCAGCGTGTAGATAGCTGCACAATTCGGAATGTGTCATTCTCCTCTAATCTGTAAGGGACTCTCTTTACCCGATACTCCACTAATCTTTGGTGTCTTTGGCTGCATGGATTGCACCAGACTCCAGATGTAAAGCACCACTGCAGGGGTTATTATTCTGTTTTCACAGCTCAAATGGTGCTTTAAATGTAAGTCCCCCATGTCTTATACTCGCCTTCCTGCATTTCCATATATCACCGAGCCCACTCCGGTCCAGCGGCACCATCTTGTGCCTGTAGCTACTGATGGGCCAGAAGCCAGATTTTACCTCACAAGCCCCCAATGCATCTCTGAGGCCATACCGAGGCTTCCATAGAAATGCATTGAAATGTGATCTCCGGTGTGCTCTATGAAACACTGGAGCTTCTGGCAGGTCACAAAACCCTGCAGACTGACTGGATCATCGCTGAAAATGGATGAAGGCAGCAGAAGGTGAGTATAAGGCAGGGGTCAGGGGACTTACATTTAAAGCTCCACTGTAGTGATGAATTAAAAAACAACCTGATGCAGTGGTGCTTTAAGCCATGTTCATAAATTGTAGATTAGCGGTGTGTACTTTCATTGGCAATGTACAGTGTCACACAGGTAAAAGGTTTTTTACCATTCCATTCACACAATGTGGATAAAGGCCGGGTTACACGCTGCAACATTGCTACTGATGTCGCTGCAACGTCACAGGTTTTGTGACGTTGCAGTGACGTCGCTGTGTGTGACATGCCGCAATGACCAGTGGTCAGCTCGCTGATCGTTGCAGAATGGCCATGACCATTTTTCTATCGTTGGTCTGCCGTTGTCATGCATGCATCGGCATGTGTGACAGGGGCAACGACCAGCGACACCCAGTTTGCGCCCTACACCCTGACCGATCCCAGTGACCGTCGGGTGTCGCACATCGCTGGGTGATCACTGGTGAGATCTGCCTGTCTGGCATCTCACCAGTGATCACATACCGATGTTCCAGCGATCCCGTTCCAGTCGGATCGTTGATCAGGTCGCTGGAACATCGGTATGTGTAACCCCAGCTTAACAGTCGCACCACAACGAAAGCTTGGTGTTGGTTTCCAGTCTGCAGCACCCTCATTCTTGTGCAGATTCTCTTTGCAGATTTCACCCTATTCAATGCTTTTTCAATTATTCAATTGTCTAAGGGGAAATCTGTAGCCAAATCTGCAAGTAAAACATGCCAATTTGTCACAAGAGCTATCACCTTTTTCACGACTTGTGAATACGGTCTTAAAGGATAATTTAAATTAAATTAAAAATCTGTCAATGAGGCTCAAAATTGCAAAACACCAATCCTTGCAATATTCTCCATTTATTAATCTACATTTTGGTTCCCAATTTTCCCTTTAAGTGCTATCATGGCTCCCATTGTGGTGATGTATCAAAGGACCGCAGTGGCCAATACCTGGCTGCAGCTGTGACGTACCATCTATACTTCAGCTGTGAATTGGAATCTATGGTCATATTGTTTTTTTCCATTACCCATCCTGTCTGTAAGCTGTAGCTCCTGCTGGTGCTAATTAATCTCCCACTGAAATGTATGTCTGGCAAATGTACATTAGTTTAGCTTGTATTTGGACTAGATGACCACAGCATTCAACCATCTCTGATTAGCTACATAGAAGACACTTGTTTAGTCGGGAATGCCGCACTTTATATGTGCACTTCTCCATCGGTAATATCACTGGCGGCAAGATATATTTCACCGGACGAAGTAGCATTTTGCCTTTTGTCGAATGATTGGCTGATTATCGTGAAGTGTTCCTTGCAGCACTTATTCCAAACAGTCGTCCAGTGTAAATGCATCCTTGGATGTCAGACAGGTGTGGCTGAATTTACACATCACTTGGGCCATTTTTCCTGTATATCTCTATAAAGGTTCACTTTTAAGTGTCATTCACATATCCATTTTTATTGTATGTGCGCTATCCATATCCTATAACAGTCTGGGTCCAAGAATTAAAATAAAATCACTTATTCTACTTTGATCTGATTGGTTGAACCCATGTGCTGTCCATTTATATAGCAAAGATGTGTGAATAACACCTGGGCTGTAATAACAACCTGATGAAAAATCTCTGAAAATTATACATGAAAGCTACAAGTCCTACCCCGTGACTCTTGATGTCAGTAACGTAGACCTGACTTTTCACTTATGTTCTCATATTAACCATATTTATGAATGGTAAAGCTTCCTGGCAGTGATCCTAACCTGCAATACCGGCAGATGAGGACATAGTTGTCATGGAGGCACCTTCTAATTTGGCTCCTGAGAGCTTTGGTGCTGTCCTATGTTAGGTTGTTGTTAATTATGTTGCCGTTGTTTAGAAACAGGTCACTGATGGGTATTACTGATCTAAGCCTTCATCTCTCCGGTCTTACCAGGGACAAACTAGGTTCATAATTACATTCTCATTAATAATCTGATAGTGTTTTTAATATAAGTTTTAAATGGGGACAAAGGAGCTGTCACTAACACACAATATACCTTATAGAATTACTCCTTAGGACGGCTTCACACTGCGGTCCGGTCGGGGCTGTCAGGGATGAACCTGAAAGCCCCGGACTGGATCAGCACACAGAACTGGAGGGCTAATTTGCCCTCCGGTCCGGTGCGCAGCCGCACGCAGCTGCTGCCGCTGATAGGTCGGGACCGCGACTAGCTCGCGAGCCGCGGCCCTGACCTATCAGTGGCGGCAGCTGCGTGTGGCAGCACACCGGACCGAGGGCAAATTAGCCCTCCAGTTCTGTGTGCTGATCCAGTCCGGGGCTTTCAGGTTCATCCCTGACAGCCCCGGACCGCAGTGTGAAGCCACCCTTTGAGGACATCAGTCAGCAGGATTCCATGGTGGATGGAAGGAGACATGAAGTCCCAGATGTGCTCAATTGGATTCAGGTCTGGGAACAGGCAGGCCAGTCCATACCATCAATGTCTTCATCATGCATGAACTGCTGACACACTTCAGCCACATGAGACCTAGCATTGTCATGCATCAGAAGAAACCCAGGGCTTACTGCCCCTGCATATGGTCACACAATGGGTCAGAGGATCTCATGGCAGTCATGGCACCTCTGACTATTACATTGAGGGCTGTACGATCCTCCAAATGAATGCTTCGCCACACCAATACTGACCCACTGTCAAACTAGAAGATGTTGCAGGCAGCAGAACGTTCTCCACAATTTCTCCAGACTATCACACCTGTCACGTGCTTAGTGTGAACCTGTTCTCATTCGTGAAGAGCACAGGGTGCCAATAATGAACCTGCCAATTGCCCTGCATGGTGCTGGGCTGTGAACACAACATCCACTTGAGGACATCAGGCCCTCATACCATCCTCATGGAGTCTGCTTCTGACAGTTTGAGCAGACAAATGGATATTGGTATTGGCCTGATGGAGGTCATTTAGCAGGACTATGGCACTGCTCCTCCTGTTCCTTGCACAAAGTAGGAGGCAGTGGTCGTATTGCTGAGTTGTTGCCCTCCTATGGCCCCCTCCATGTCTCCTGGTGTACTGGCCTATCTCCTGGTATCTGTGCCATGTTCTGGACTCCTTGCTAACAGACACAGCTACTCTTCTTCCCACAGTTCGCATTAATGTGCCATCCTGGAAGAGCTGCACTACCTGAGCAATTTTTGTGGGTTGTAGACACCGCCTCATGCTACCTCTAGGGGTGAGAGTAATGACAAAATGCAAAAGTGACCAAAACAACAGCCAAAAGGGAAGATAACAGAGAAATGATCAGTGGTCATCACCTGCAGAACCAGTCCTTTATAGGGATTGTCTTTCAAATTGCCTATCCTTTGTACCTGTTGTCTGTTCCCTTTTACACAAGAGCAGGATAAATTGATTCACAATCAGTGTTGCCTCATATCTGGACAGGTTGATTTTGTGATTGGCATGAAGTTACACTGTATTGTGTAAGTGTTCCCTTTATTTTTTGACGCAGAAATGTTTGATGTGTCACCATGTAATCCCATCCCTATAGTCATATCAGCCACTTTAATTATATAGTAGTTGGTTCCCTACTCTTAGATTCAGACGTAATACAGATGTAATAACCAATTTCGCTGTGCTTGTTTTTTTTTTTTTTTTTTTTTTCTTTCAGTGTATAACATTTCTTCAGTTTTCCTTTCTTTTTCTGTATATTTTTCCATTTATTGACTCTCAGCGTGATGAAAAACCTCTTAATTCTGTTGCCAAAGTAATGTATAGAAACTGGGTGAGTCCCTCCTGGCAGCAGATGTGCTCGAATAATACTAATACACCCAAATTGGGATGAGCAGAGCCGCACCCATAAGCCTGATCACTGCGCCCCATTCAGGATGACTGGAGGGTGAGGTGCGTGCTGGGGTGTGATAAGAACATTCGCTTTTGGAGGGCTGTCTGTCAACTGTTCTTTTTCTTATGTAGTGAGTGAGATTGCCCCAACCTTTTTGGAAGGTTCATTTCCAGCATATTTTTGTATTGTGTTCCTTCATGTCTATCGCCAACCAAACTCCTATCTTTTCATTATTCTGATATATTCCGTCTTTTCCCCACAGCTGCATAGCTCTTACCACTGAAAGCCTTCGAATTAGGCTGTGATTTATTTTTTTTGGCATCCTGCCTAAATGACTGCATCTATTCATTGCCTGCCCCTTCTCATCCCCCCCCTGTGCTCCTTTTTTTTCAAGCAGTGGTTCCACTGGGATCATTTATAACACAATCACTTGTACAAGATATAATCTCGCTATCTTCCTATAGGCCCATGTGAATCAATGCCATTTTGTGCATAGTTTTTACCATTTTGGTTGAAAAACTTTTGTTGAACTGATGTGATTGGTTTACTGTAACTATATATAGTGATGGCGTTCTGTCATATATGATCATGAAGTCAATTCTACATCTTTGTTTATTAACGTGGTAAAAATCTTAAAGGGAACCAACTACCCCAAATGACCCCCCCGGACTGTTAATATGGGTCCCTATACCCAGCACACACATTTGCTGCAAGCGTTTTTGCTAAAAAAAATTGTTTTGTAGAAGTGAAGAAAGAGCTTTGTAAAGTTTATAACATTAGGACGAGTGGGCGTAACTTAGCTTGTTCTACAGCCGAGATTCATCTGCCAGTCATCTTCCTGTCCCCATCGCTGCAGTAAAGCCCGGCCCTTTTTTCAACGTCTCAGGCTGGTGCACGGGATCTCATGCCTGTGCACACGTCATCAGCTAGAGCCGGGTCACGAGCACACGCTCTGACTTCCTGCGCTCAGCTGTGGAAGTCAGAGCGTGTGCTCGTGACCCGGCTCTAGCTGATGACGTGTGCACAGGCATGAGATCCCGTGCACCAGCCTGAGACGTTGAAAAAAGGGCTGGGCTTTACTGCAGCGATGGGGACAGGAAGATGACTGGCAGATGAATCTCGGCTGTAGAACAAGCTAAGTTACGCCCACTCGTCCTAATGTTATAAACTTTACAAAGCTAATTCTTCACTTCTACAAAACAGTTTTTTTTAGCAAAAATGCCTGCAGCAAATGTGTGTGCTGGGTGTAGGGACCCATATTAACAGTCCGGGGGGTCATTTGGGGTGGTTGGTTCTCTTTAAGTCTACCTTTTGCACGTCCTAAAGAGGTTGTCTCACTTTCAGTCTTCAGGTACGCACTGCTCCTGCCTCCTGGCTTCTTGTATGCCGTGGTGTGGTGCATTCCTGATTGACAATTGTGGCCAACAGCTGCCTGCCCGGTTAATGCATTCTTCAATGCTCTAGTAGAGGCAGCTTAGGGTCTGAATCATTGGAGAAGCACCAGAGCTTTCAATCTGACCAGATTCTGTTGTAGAGCAGCGCTTACAAGCTCTGTGCTCTTTACCTAGAAGCCCAGTTACCTCGCAAATGACAGGTAATTTTGACACCGAGCTCTAAACTGTCGAATTCATATTCCTCCGATCTTGATAATGGAGCTTTTTTTTTAATAACAGATTGTAAAATTGTTTCTTTTTTCCAATTTTACTAGTTTAATAAGGCGAGACAACCCCTTTAAATCTCTAAAAGCTTATGATTGCTCAGGCATTTCACCAAAAGAATCGCAGTGGAGCCTTTCCTACTATGACCAGTCAGACGATGGCAATGCAGTAAAGGCCACTTCACATTCATGGCGGTGGCTCCATTCAATTCAGTGTGTTTTGTACCAGGGCTGTGGAGTCGGTGTCCATTGTGATGGAGTCTGAGCCGGATTCAGGGAAACTGAGGAGGTGGAGTCTGATGTTTGGCTTGCTGATATTACAGCCATGGTTTGTGCCACTTAGAAGTTAAGTGTCCTCATCCTTCCATGTATGACATTGGTTAGAGACTTTATTCTGCAAGACCTAAATATGTAACCACTATTCATCAAGACTGAAGTTTTTGCATGGCAATCTTAAAGAGGATCTCCACACTTACTTTCATAAGTCTGCAGTCACTCTTAAGGGACGGCAGACTTATGACTCCTTACATTGCACGCAATGTGCGCTGTGAGGATTCAACGGTGGAAGCTCGGAATGGCGAGCTTGTGACTGCGAGTATTCGATGTGCCTACTCCCGGCTAGGATCCTAGATGGGTGCGTCCCGGCTCAATACACCTGCATTGTCATGAGGCCATCCCATCTAGTTAGATTCTGGCTGAGAATATCCATATCAGATACTCGCAGACACGTTTCTGCCATTCCCAGCTCTGGCACAGGTGAATCCTCACAGCGCACTTAGCATGCAATGTGAGGATTCACAAGTCTGTAGTCACATAGTGTGACTCCTAGAATAACTGTAGAGTTGTTGGATTAAACTGGACAACCCCTTTAATGTAGAGTGTGAGATAGTAAAGATGGATAGATTTATATACAGATGTGCCCCTCTTACTGAATGTGGTGCATCTGTTAGGTGGCATGTAACAGAGGTACTCGAGTTAGGGTCGAGTATACATTTCTATATTAATTTACACATACACTTAATGTCACACCCCCTCTTCACTAACCGGCCACACATTTAAAAAAAACAAACAAAAACACTTCAACATTGGTAAGAAGTGGCGTAAAAACAAAAACATTGCCAGAATTCCTACCCAGACTCTGAAAAATATTCACCAAGGGGGCAGGATGGAGTGTGAAGAGCCTGATTTATTCAGAGGTTCGTACATCTTAATGTATAAGCCTCGCCACATGTTACTCCAATCGGAGACTATAGAAAAACTTGTAGGGTAATGAACGCTGCCATTTGTCATGAATGTGGTGATCAGAGATCACCATGCCCTGGTGTCACCCAAGCATCTCCCACCTTGCCTTAGTGTCACCCCAGCATCCCCCACCATGTCCTGGTCTGCCCCTAAGCATCAATCACACCTATGTCCTGTGTCTCACCCCCAGCATCTACCACCCATGTCCGGTGAGTCATTCCATATCAATGTGATCCAAATATTAATATTTTTTTTACCTGACGTCTTTAGATTTTTAAAAAAATTTTTTCTATATGAAGTACAACTTTAGTTACCGTAATAACAAATTAAAAGTTTTAAAATTTTTTTCTTCATCAGTTAATTTTTTACAGATTTTTAAAGTTTTAAATAAGCGTGAATTTTGGCCTGGTATGGCTTTACATTTTTTATCATATCTCGGGCTAGAATTAAGATAAAGAGATGGGAAAGGCATCATTTTTCTCAGAACGGTACTGGCTTTCATTTGAGATGTCACAAGACTGTTTTTTTATTTTTTGTTTTGGAAGAATCAAATTCAAAATTTTGATGTAGGGTAAATTGTGAAAAAAAAAGTTTGTTTTAAAATTGTGAAAAAATGCCTGTGTGTTGTGTTCCTTTGGTTATATTTGTACAGAGATTCAACTTGGGACCTATCAAATTTACCGTATATATATATTATTTTTATTTTATGTTTGTGTGAGTTTCCTCTTTTTTTTTTTTTTTTTTTTTTTTTCCTTTTCCAGTATCATGAACTGTTAACTTCTGCTATGGGTGGATTTATATTTATCTTTAAAGAGGACCTGTCACCAAACCAGGCATGGTATCTAATTACAGCACTGGATACAGCATGTCTGCAGCATCCAGGCAAGGGGTCCCCCAGCACTTGAGCCCCTGTACCCCGAGATAATACACTTAGAACTTACATGCTAAGCTTCTAAGGAGGTGGCTAGGGGCTGCAGCCAAGGGTAGATTCACACCCCTGCATGTTTAATCTGCCCACCGCTGCCAATCATTCTCTCCCTCTTCAGCAGCATTTAAACAGAGTTTTTTTTTTTCTTTTCAGAACTTGCGTTTGGCCCTCCCTTAGGGGGCGGGCTACATTAGCCATTTCTGGGAAAGAAAAATAAAAACTGCCCTTGGCTGCAGCCCTAGCACCTCCTTAGTGGCTGTAGCATGTAGTTTTCTAAGTGTATTATCTCGGGGTACAGGGGCTCAAGTGCTGGGGGACCCCTTGTCTGCATGCTGCAGACATGCTGCTCCCGTGCTGTAATTGGATCACCATGCCTGCTTTGGTGACAGGTCCTCTTTAAGCTGCAGGACGATCTTTGAATCAATGTAATTTTTTTCCTTCACCTTCTACTGTGTCACCCTCCAGCTCAAGGGTCTTTTTTTTTTTTTTTTAAGTTTTTTCTAATTTTTTTGCAATAACCTGGATGATGGATTCTTTTTTTTTTTTTCATTGCTTTTTTTTTGCAATGGGCGATGTTAGAAAGTGATTTATTCAAGTACGGTACTCTATTGTTAACTCAGAATATTGATTGTGTTGGAAGTTACAGGTTCTTCACAACGTTCTGCCTGCAGAGTATTTTTCTCTTTTACAAGTTGCTTTCTATAACTGTCACAAATGTTCATGCTGCATTGATTGATGGTTTTATATGAAACATCCAATTTTGTACCAGCCTAAGATTTTTTTTCCTGTTGTTTGTCCAGTTTTTTCAAAAGGATTGTAACAGTATATATTTTATAAAATATTGTTCCTTTAGAAGTAGCAGCCATTGCTGTGTAAGAAAAATACAGTTAATATTAAGTAAGGAAGATGAGTAATAAAAATAAAGATTAACAGTACACTTGGATTATAACTGTGTTACTATAAAGTAAGTATTAAGGCTAGAGCACACACAGCCTTTTCTGTCTGCGGATAAACACTGCGGTTTTGGCAGCATTCTTCTACCGAGTTTTCACTAGTCTCACCCCCAGCATCTCCCACCATGTCCTGGAATCATCCCTAACATCTCCCATTATGCCCTGGTGTCACCACGTCATCCCACATGTCCTGGTGTCACCCAACATTCCACATGCCCTGGTGTCACCACATTCCACATGTCTGGTGTCACCCCACATCTCCCATTAGCCCTGGGTCCTACATCTCACCATGCCCCGGTGTCACCCCAGCATCCCACATGCCTGGTGTCACCACTCCCATTATGCCCTGGTGTCACTCATCTCCCCCATGCCGTGTCCCAGCATCTCACCATGTCTGGTGTCACCCACATCTCCATTATGCCCTGGTGTCACTACATCTCCACGTGCTAGTTCACCCAGCATCTCCCATGTAGTTATAGCTAGGCGAAAAAAATTGTGTAAAATTATCAACATTTTTGTGCATCATCACGTTGTGCGAAAAGTTTGCATCTTTTCAAAGCTTTTTGTGCCAAAATTTTGTCTTAAAAGTTTTTGATGAATTGGGCCATAGTGTTTTGATATAATTAACAGTTCTGAAAATGTCTGTTGGTTTTATCCTGCCAAATTAGTTATCCCTTATTAGAATTAGCGAATCAATTTGCGAGACCCGTACCATTGACAAAATCGTCAGACTGTGGCTATAATAGGAGATGATCTCTGAGAACGCCTACTACCTCCCGCCATCTGCAGTTTATCTTTTGATTAGCCGACGTGGCACAACCTCATCATTACAGTGTAATGTCACAGATTATATGAATTATTAATATATTTACATGGCATTTTTTAAGTTCACTAATTATTGTTACAGGGCAATTGTTACCATCATAATACAAAACCACACAAATGTATTGAAATTGTCTGCAGCCACAATTCCCTCTAGGTATGACAGGACCTTCGTAGTCATACATGGAGTGCAGAGGCACATAGTACTGGTAGGTGTGAACATATGATAAGCACTAACGTCTTTGTTACAAAAGGATCCTGAAGATCCGCAGTCACATTCCAATGTCAGACTTATAAGGCAATGGTGGAAAAAATAACCAGACCAGAAAATACAGATTTACGGTGGTTGCATCTAAGCTGAATTTCTTAGAAGGCTGGAAAGTCTGGAGCTCCTTGACATACTGTGTCTATCAATAGAAGTCCTTTGTACAGTCAGAATCTGCTTATGAAGAACTTCCTTCCAGGAAATGGTTAAGTTTTACTGGGACCTGAAGACTGTTTTACTAGGAATTTTTGTCTTAGTAAAGATATACCGTATACATGAACACCTCCTGAGTGGACATTTCCCCCATACGCAGCAGAGGCCTTAAAGGGGTTGTCCGGGTGTTTTTAATACGGTAATTTATATGTGTATCTAGACTGCAAAATGACCGCCCACCCCCATTGCACACAGCGGTCACTCCTCCTCTGGCACAGTGTACCGAATCTGCAGCTGTGTGAAACAGATGACTGCTAAGTGCACTGAGTTGCGGATTTGGCACACTTTGTGAGAGGAGGACATGAGCGCTGTGGACAAGCAGTGTGTGCGCTCACCTCCTTCCCTGTAGCCACGCTGTCATTGGAGCGTTCTCCTCTCTCCTGCAGCTACCCGCTCTGTGCCATTTGTAATCTGTGAGGGAACCCAGAAACGAACAACAAATTTTACCACAGGGTGAAAGAAGCATTAAGCCTTTCCAGTTGTAAATCCTTAATCTAGTTGTGCATTGCTTAGGCTACTTTCACATTGCGTTATACCACACGTTCAGTGGTCCCAACTGGGCCGACATCCGAACCCCCGGCAAAATGGGCTTTTGACATATGCGCTGACGGGGGCCATTGACTTTAATGACGGAGTCAATGTGTGCCCTATCGAGCACCATTTTCTGGAGTATATGTTTGCTACAGGTGGACACCCGAACACAGTAGACTGCGTCAGACTCTGCACCATTACAGTCAATGGACCTGCCTGTGCATACGCCTGAAGCCCATCTTGAAGGGGGTTCAGACATAAACCCGACGGCAGGGCTGTGGAGTTGTGGAATCAGTCGGTTCCCATTTTGGGTGGAGTCTGAGTCGGATTCAGGGAGTTGGAGGAGTAGGAGTCTGATATGTGGCTTACTGATTTCACAGTCACAGCCATGGTTATGGAGTCGGAGTCAGTGTTTATTTTGGTGGAGTTGGATATTTGGCTTACCGCCTCCACAGCCTTGCCCGATAGGACCACTGAACATGTGATACAAACCAACGTGAAAGCACCTATAGACATTGCACAGACTCCAAAACAGGACATGTCCTCCATTATTGCAGATTGTCTTAATGAGATGAATGTCATTTTAATATCAATTGCATTTGCCCCTTAAAGTATTTGAAAAACTTTTTATTGTGCGCACAAAAATCCTTGAAAACACTAAGTTGGTTTAAAAAAAATAATTGTTGGTAATGCAAAGCTTTTTTTTTACACCATAATTTGATACCCTCCAACCTTGACGGTGTATCTTGATGGGTCGAGTGTCCTTGTCTGTTAGTTAAGTGCCATATTGTCTTCTTATGGCAGTGTATCAGTTTGCGTATGAACCCCTGTTTATCTGCCAAGTAAGGGTTCTGTAGACATAGAGAGAGTTCTAGGCACAAGCTGTCGGGAGCGGGGGCACCATACTGAGGTTATAGGGCACCGACCCCCGTTCACAGGCAGGGTACATCAACCAGGGACAGACAGCCCACTGTTTTTTAGACACTAGGTTGCATTGTCTACACCTAAAGGTGGTCCCGCTACATTGAAAAAGTGTCCATACATCACATTCTTTAGTGTGCACTGTTTCTGGTTTCCAGGGACCGATAGGGGCTATTGTAGGGGTAGCCACTAATGATTGGTGGCGCCATATCGACTATCAGGGTTCTGACCCCTGCAGTAAGGATGGGAGGATAGATGACAGAGCCTACCTCTCCTTTCCTTACTCACTGACTGTGGATCTAGTTTTTAACCATTTTTATGAGTTTGAGGATAAGAAATAAAGTTTGTAAGGTTTTTATAAGGCAAAGAATATTTATACTGTTTTAGCCAGTAGATAGAAAAATATATTGGAATCTGAGAGTCCTCAGTGGTTGATACCATCTTTTCAGTTAGCCATTAAAAGGTAAGTAAAGCAAGCTTTCGGGACACTATGGCCCTTTGTCAGGCTATTAATGACACAAATTCTGAAGACACATACATATATACTTAAACAGGATGAGGGATTTACCGTATATACTCGCGTATAAGCCGAGTTTTTCAGCCCAAAAATTGGGCTGAAAAGTACCCCCCTCGGCTTATACGCGAGTCAGTGCTGTATACCGATGTATACATCGGTACATACCGATGTATACATCGGTATACAGCAGCCCCCGCATCCCCAGTAATGCAGGGCCCCCCCAGGGTCTCTCCGGTCACCTGTAAAGCAAGCTATACTTATCAGTGTCCCGCTCGCACCCGCCGCTGCCGACATCCACGATCCTCCATCTTCATGCGACTCCTCTTCCTGTTTCTGTGCGCGTCGCCGGCAATGACGTCATTCCCGGCGACGCGCACAGGAAAAGGAAGAGGAGTCGCATGAAGATGGAGGATCGTGGATGTCGGCAGCGGCGGGTGCGAGCGGGACACTGATAAGTATAGCTTGCTTTACAGGTGACCGGAGAGACGCTGGGGGGGGCCTGCATTACTGGGGCTGCCTGTATACTACCGCTGGGGCTGCTATATACCTCTGGGGCACTGTATACTACCACTGGGGCTGCTATATACCTCTGGGGCCCTGTATACTACCACTGGGGCTGCTATATACCTCTGGGGCACTGTATACTACCACTGGGGCTGCTATATACCTCTGGGGCCCTGTATACTACCACTGGGGCTGCTATATACCTCTGGGGCACTGTATACTACCACTGGGGCTGCTATATACCTCTGGGGCCCTGTATACTACCACTGGGGCTGCTATATACCTCTGGGGCACTGTATACTACCACTGGGGCTGCTATATACCTCTGGGGCCCTGTATACTACCACTGGGGCTGCTATATACCTCTGGGGCCCTGTATACTACCACTGGGGCTGCTATATACCTCTGGGGCCCTGTATACTACCACTGGGGCTGCTATATACCTCTGGGGCCCTGTATACTACCACTGGGGCTGCTATATACCTCTGGGGCACTGTATACTACCACTGGGGCTGCTATATACCTCTGGGGCCCTGTATACTACCACTGGGGCTGCTATATACCTCTGGGGCACTGTATACTACCACTGGGGCTGCTATATACCTCTGGGGCCCTGTATACTACCACTGGGGCTGCTATATACCTCTGGGGCACTGTATACTACCACTGGGGCTGCTATATACCTCTGGGGCCCTGTATACTACCACTGGGGCTGCTATATACCTCTGGGGCCCTGTATACTACCACTGGGGCTGCTATATACCTCTGGGGCCCTGTATACTACCACTGGGGCTGCTATATACCTCTGGGGCACTGTATACTACCACTGGGGCTGCTATATACCTCTGGGGCCCTGTATACTACCACTGGGGCTGCTATATACCTCTGGGGCACTGTATACTACCACTGGGGCTGCTATATACCTCTGGGGCCCTGTATACTACCACTGGGGCTGCTATATACCTCTGGGGCACTGTATACTACCACTGGGGCTGCTATATACCTCTGGGGCCCTGTATACTACCACTGGGGCTGCTATATACCTCTGGGGCACTGTATACTACCACTGGGGCTGCTATATACCTCTGGGGCCCTGTATACTACCACTGGGGCTGCTATATACCTCTGGGGCACTGTATACTACCACTGGGGCTGCTATATACCTCTGGGGCCCTGTATACTACCACTGGGGCTGCTATATACCTCTGGGGCACTGTATACTACCACTGGGGCTGCTATATACCTCTGGGGCCCTGTATACTACCACTGGGGCTGCTATATACCTCTGGGGCACTGTATACTACCACTGGGGCTGCTATATACCTCTGGGGCCCTGTATACTACCACTGGGGCTGCTATATACCTCTGGGGCCCTGTATACTACCACTGGGGCTGCTATATACCTCTGGGGCCCTGTATACTACCACTGGGGCTGCTATATACCTCTGGGGCACTGTATACTACCACTGGGGCTGCTATATACCTCTGGGGCCCTGTATACTACCACTGGGGCTGCTATATACCTCTGGGGCACTGTATACTACCACTGGGGCTGCTATATACCTCTGGGGCCCTGTATACTACCACTGGGGCTGCTATATACCTCTGGGGCACTGTATACTACCACTGGGGCTGCTATATACCTCTGGGGCACTGTATACTACCACTGGGGCTGCTATATACCTCTGGGGCCCTGTATACTACCACTGGGGCTGCTATATACCTCTGGGGCACTGTATACTACCACTGGGGCTGCTATATACCTCTGGGGCCCTGTATACTACCACTGGGGCTGCTATATACCTCTGGGGCACTGTATACTACCACTGGGGCTGCTATATACCTCTGGGGCCCTGTATACTACCACTGGGGCTGCTATATACCTCTGGGGCACTGTATACTACCACTGGGGCTGCTATATACCTCTGGGGCCCTGTATACTACCACTGGGGCTGCTATATACCTCTGGGGCACTGTATACTACCACTGGGGCTGCTATATACCTCTGGGGCCCTGTATACTACCACTGGGGCTGCTATATACCTCTGGGGCACTGTATACTACCACTGGGGCTGCTATATACCTCTGGGGCACTGTATACTACCACTGGGGCTGTATATACTACCACTGGGGCTGTATATACTACTGGGGCTGCGTGTATACTACCACTGGGGCTGCTGTATCTACCTCTGGGACTGGTGTATACCACACTGCTGGGGGCTGTATACTTGTGCTAGGGTCCACCCTCGGCTTATACACGAGTCAATAGATTTTCCCAGGTTTTGGGGGCAAAAGTAGGGGGTCGGCTTATACACGGGTCGGCTTATACACGAGTATATACGGTATATGTTTTTTTCTTCTTAATGCAAAGCTTTGGTTTTAATGAAGGCGGCTCATAAAGGGAATCTAAAATATAGTTGTATTATCAAGGGATTTTGTCGTGAACTATTTTGTTTTGGTGAGTTGTAAATTGAGGCCAGTGAGCGCTCGGCAGGGAGCGCAGATCGGTCATTGACCTTTAAGGTAATCACCTTTCCCAGATTCCAGGCAGGATATTGCCCCAGGTCTTTAGTTTGTTTCAGTGTACTCTGTAAAGTTCGCAGGGTTGGCAATTTACAAATAATTTTAAAAAACTAAAGTTTTCTGTATGTCTTCGACTTTGATATAATTGTGTAAATTCCTCCATGGATATCTGGAATGCCACTTCTTGCACGGTCATAAACATTCTAAGTACCAGATGTAACGCGAGGCCATTAATTCGCATGTGACCCATCTGATTCTCAAGGGAGGAGAGTTTTTAAAGTCTCATCTATGTGCTGGCAACTTTTATGTTCCTTACAAAACAGGTCAGATCCATCGCAATGCTTCCCGCTGTGAGATTAAATTGGATTCCAGGCCTGTCTCACACATGTGCACTGTATGACAATTGAGAACAGAGCCTTGAGAATTCAATCTTGGGGACTGTATTAATACTTGGGGCTGCATTTTTTTTTTAATGATTTTTATTTGACAAAGATTTGAAAAATTAACAAATTCTCCCTTGATCTCAGCCCAGGTGAATTAGTGTTATTTGCTACAAATCATCAAACCACAGGATTGATTCATCCATCTTTGACCTCACAATAGGTGCAAACAGTGTGATGTTTGCACCTAATTCATGCCTTTGATCCATGTATAAAATATGTAAATCATTTCTAATGACTAGACTTTATATAGGACATTGTTTTCTATTTATTACAAACAAACTTGAAACAATTCTTGGGTGTTTTGTGATAAAACTGATGTGTGGAGATCCCCATCCTCAATCCAAATACCCTAACAAGATGGTAGTACGAGGAGGGATTTCGCCTTAAAGTTCAATGATCTTAGCGAATGGCACTCACTATTGTGACAATTTCTCATTTCATTGCCTGCAGTTTATCAAATCCTTGGCTGAATCCTCTAATTTTAAGAGTAGCCAACCATCTGATACTCAGCAGATGATATCTGGGAGGAGAATGATTAGACATTTAAATTAAAAGACTCAGTCTATTTATTCTCATGGGAATAGTGCCATGGTGAACTGACAGCTGATTACCCCACCCCATCCTATAGCCTCTTGTTCCCTGTACAGAATCCTTATATGCCCCCAAGATGAGCATGCATGTTTATGGGAGATGCCAAAGGAGTCTGGCAGTGACTTGTTCTCGGGCGGATCAGTCATTCAACAGTGATCTTGGTGCAGCCTCCTTTTACTGTCCGGTAGGTTAGGAGGCCCCCATACAAATTAGACTGTCATCCGATCCCAGCTGGTTTGGTCAGTGTTCCACTAATTTGTAGGAGACTTTCCATTTAAACCATTTGTTGGGGAAGTCTGTGCCAAATAACTGATAGTTACTATAATACGTGCAAAATATATTGCAATCTGAGAGTCCTCAGTGGTTGATACCTGTAATGGCTAACTGAAAAGATGGTAAACATAGCAAGCTTTTGGGATACTGTGGCCCCTTCGTCAGGCTGGTAATGACACAAATTCTGAACACACATACATATATACATAAGCAAATGAATGAAGAAAAAAAAAAAAAAAAAAAAGACAGTGTTATATGCTCTGGTGGATATGACCGGTGACGCAAAGCAGAGTAGGGTTAGGGAGGGGTGGAGGAGCAGGGACAGAGAAACCAGATTTCTAAGATAAGCTGAAGTATTTTCAGGTCTCCATGGGTTGCTAACCATTTACCTAATACAATTGGTTCCGCTTATCTTAGAAATCTGGTTTCTCTGTCCCTGCTCCTCCACCCCTCCCTAACCCTACTCTGCTTTGCATCACCTGTCATATCCACCAGAGCATATAACACTGTTTTAATTTTTTTTCTTTTGCTTATGTATATATGTATGTGTCTTCAGAATTTGTGTCATTACCAGCCTGACAAAGGGGCCACAGTGTCCTGAAAGCTTGCTATGTTTACCATCTTTTCAGTTAGCCATTAGAGGTATCAACCACTGAGGACTCTCAGATTGCAATATATTTTTCTATCTACTGGCTAACACGGTATAAATATTCTTTACCTTTACAATACGTGCATGCATTTTTGACGCATAGGATTGCATTATAGCTCCTGCCTCTTTAGACCCCAATTTCCATTAGGCCCCACTTTTAGCATGTCTAAAATGTGATGGAGAAATTGCAGTCTTTATAGCTTATTACCAAATTCCCTGTGTAGCTTGACCCTAAATAAGACCACCTGAGTTACCTTTATTTCAGTGATGGCAAACATCATACCATATATGCCTAAAGGGGCTGTCACACACGTCAATATCGCTTGCAACATCGCTGAAAAGTCACATGTTCAGCGATGTTGCTAGCGATATCGCAAGTGGGTCGTGCTGTGTGACAGCACGATGCAACTGCGATAAATTGCTGGTTGCAGGTTGCCAGGTTTATAAACATGTTCATAAACCTGGCAATCTGCAACCAGCGATTAGGCTGTATCTTGCCGTATGACACCGCAATAGCGATGTTGACGGCGATACAGCCTATACCGCACCATTGCTGTGGAACGCTCGCTGGGTTGATTCCAGCCCAGCAAGCGATGGCTGTGCCCACATTGCAGCGCCATCACCGGCAACATCTGCCTGTGTGACACCAAGGCTGCGATGTCGGAAGTGACCGCGCTCCCACGGCATCACTTCCACATCGCAGCCTTGGTTGCTGTGTGTGACGGCTCCTTAATGTGCAGTCCTGAATGGCCGCTGAAACCCATTGTTATGGAGCACAGAGAAAAATGGCAAATCATTAACCAGCTTGGATAGTTTCTCTCTACATCTGTGTTTCAATATGGGATTGTAAAACCCGAAGTCTCTATTCTCCACAAACTTTGTCATGATATAAATCATACTTTGCCTATATATTTACTTTCCGGTTTGGGCTATTTGTGTATAATGGAGATGGCCTCACTAATCTCATTATAGCATCAGTATTGTGAGAAAGAAATGAACTGTAAGTGGTGATTTGTCTTGATTTATGACACCCATGTGTCTCTGCATCTATTGTATGTGGTATATCGTATGCTCCTATTTGATTATATTTTTTCATCAGTTTTTAATAGGCCTCATTTATAAAGCTTAGTGTGGGCGGAAATATGGAGCGTTTCAATGCAACCAATCACATTCCTCGTATTTCAGTTGCAAAGTTGAGTTAAAAATATAAAAACTAAAATGTGATTAGGAAACATGTCTACTGTAATTTATTACACATATTTGTGTCTATTTCAGTATCTGATGTATGGGTCTGTTCGTAGGGTCTCCTCGCATCGATTTAGACCATGATCTCTCCTTATGTTGGTTGGGACTGGAATATGCGCATTTTCTAGGCTGCCTTCTATTACCATAGTGCTGACTTGCTTTTCTGCACAGTGAAGCAGAATTCTGCTGAATAGTCCTGTGATGAGCTCGTTGGATGTTGTTCTGTATCCTGGCAGGGATCTTACACACCAGCAAAAAGTGCCAAGTGGGAAGAGGTAGAGAGCAGGGTGTGCGGTTACCATGGCGACAGCCCTTAGGTTTCTCCTTGCCTTTGTCCGTGTGACAGCTGCTGACCTTCTGCTGAATAAAAGTCAGAAGGTCAATGACTTCTTCACTGTGGAAGGAGGTTGTGTTGGTGCGGGCACTGTTCTCCAGATGCCCACTGCTGTGAAGGTGACATGTGTAAGGACGTTCTGTGCCCTGTAAAGAGATCCAACAACCACTCTGCAACACACTATTTCTGGGCTTGTGTGGGTCTGCAGTGCGACACACTGCCTCCTTCAGTGGAGAAAGAGTTAAGGAAATCTTGGGCCCTTTGCCCAGCTGCCTGATGAATTAAAGGCTGTGATTAAACAGAAGGCCGCGTGCCCAGGATCCGCCAGGAATGTGCCTTGTGCTAGCAGGATACTTACACACACAATCTTGCCATTGGGCTCTGGGGGTATATCTGTTACCAGGCATCTACTTCATTGATGGCACCTTAACCCTTGTATGTAGATCAGGCAAAGGTTACTTGGAGGGGCCATCTTTATTACAAGGCGGATGACTTTATACATGACACTTCTTATTCTAGAACATTATTGATTGATATGTGGCGGCGCAGAGCTTCAATCAATAATTAAGTACCTCTGCTATGACTTTAGAGCTAGGGTTTCCAAAACAGGTAATGACCAGGGTGCATGGGTTTGGAAATGTTCAGCACTCTGTATGTTCACCCCCTGTATGGCTCCGTATGGGGGCAATCACTCTGTTTCTACACTGATTTAAGCATTTCCACCAGGTAAGATCCCAGCATATACACCAAATAGATTAAAAGAACCCCAAAGTAGACCGCTTTGTAACCGGCCTGTGGGAGGCTGAGAGGTCGCCGACGCCGATATACTTTTTTTTTTTTTCTGTCTGTATGTAATATTGTAGACTGTTCTGTATAAAACCTCAAGTAAAAAAATTTAAAGGGAACTTGTCACCTAGGTTTGGCCTGTCCCTGCAGCTTCCCACTACATCCCTAATCATCCCTGTCTGATCCAAATGTGTACTCCAATCACGGTGAAAAATTATTTCTCCTATGGTGATTATCATGGTGTTGTCCAGATTGTAGACACTGGGGGCATTCTCTCATCCTCCATTACACCTCCCCCCCACCCCGCTCCATCCATCACGCCATGGTGGGCTTGATATCCTACCTCCTATGCACACTTCCCCCATTCCAAAACTGTTTGCTTCTTCCAGGTATAACGCGATGGCCACGTAGTTTCCGGTCAAGCGGATTCTTGTTATCTATGTGGTGTACTGAGTGGCTTCGGTCTGTGCACTGCGCATGCTCTGAAACCCTCAATCTGGAGGCACGCAAATTGAGGGATTGAGAGCATGCGCAGTGTGCACTTTGAAACCACATAGATAACAAGAATGCACATGACCGGAAATGACGTGGCCTCCTCATCATACCCGGAAGAAGTAGACTGATTTGGAATGGGGGAAGCGTGCATGGGAAGCAGGATATCAAGCCCACCGTGACGTGATAGATGGAGCGCGGGGAAGGGGGGGGGCGTGTGATGGAGAAGGAGGATGAGAGAACACCCCCAGTGTCTACAGTCTGGACGAAAGCATGATAATTACCCTAGGACAGTGATGGCGAACTCCAGGCCTCGAGTGCCACGCACAGTCCAGGTTTTCAGGATTTCCATTGTATTTGACAGTTGGCAATCAAATTACCAACTGTCAAACTCTAAGGAAATCCTGAAAACCTGCACTGTGTGCGGCACTCGAGGCCTGGAGTTCGCCATCACTGCCCTAGGAGAATGTTAAGTGATCATATCATTTTTCACAGTAATTAAGAGTACACATTTAGCTCAGACAAGGATGGTTAGACTGGCTTCACACCACGGTGAAATCCGATCCGGGGCTGTCTGGTGTAAGCCGGACAGCCCCGGACTGGATTTTGGCCCCATAGTATCCTATGGAGCCAGATGGAGCCAGATGGCAGCTCTCTGCAATCCAGTTTCCATGTGTCCAGGAGAATCCGGGAGGAATTGGATTTTTCTCCTGGACACAAAATCAGAGCATGCAGTATTTTTGTGTCTGGGGAGAAAAATCTCCTCAAATTGGACCCTCCCGGATTCGGCGCTCCCTAACATGGGAGTCGTTGGGGCCAGATTGCCCCGATCCAGGAGGATTCGGCAATCGGACACCGGCAGCTGCACACTGCTGTAATTTCAGGACCGCGGCTAGCTCCCTGCTAGCCGCGATCTTGAATAATCAGCGACTGCTATTAGCGGCATCCGGCTGCACACCGGACCGGAGGGCAAATATGCCCTCCGGTTCTGTTTGCAAATCCGGTCTGGGGCTGTCAGGTGCGTCCCTGGCAGCCCCCGGATCGGATTTCACCGTGGTGTGAAGCCGGCCTTAGAGATGCAAAAATGTATATAAATGATGGGGTCATTTATATGTAGACTTAGGAAAAAAAAAGTATTGCGGTCGGATTCTCTTCTCCCTGGACTTTATTATCCCCGTGATACTTGGCGTAATTAGATGTACATGAAACTCCGTCATGATTACAGACCTAATCTAAATGACACTCATTCGTGGTAATGGTACAAGTTTTAATGATTTTTCTTTTCAATGTTATTGTATAATCATTCACATTCAGGCGTTGATGATGATTAAAAAAAAAAAAAAAAACTAAAGCCCTGTTCGCATTACATTATGTTTGTTTCTGTTGTATACAAATGGTGTATCGAACATGTATGCTAAATGTTTTTTACATACCGTATATACTCGTGTATAAGCCGAGTTTTTCAGCACAAAAAATGTGCTGAAAATTTCCCCCCCCCCGGCTTATACACGAGTCACTATACGGCTGAGTGTGGGGAGCGCATTGTCCGGGGGCTGTATCAGGCAGGGGGAGGCTGTAATATGAGCGCCCGGTCACGTGGGGCCGCTCATTAGTGCAATGCAATATGCACTGCATCCCCCTGTCCATCAGCGGCAGGGGGAGCTGTGCATATTACATTGCCCTCCCCCAGTAGTATATACAGGCCCCCCCCCCCCGTAGTATATACAGGCCCCCCGCTCCCTCCCCGTAGTATATACAGGCCCCCCGCTCCCTCCCCGTAGTATATACAGGCCCCCCGCTCCCTCCCCGTAGTATATACAGGCCCTCCGCTCCCTCCCCGTAGTATATACAGGCCCTCCGCTCCCTCCCCGTAGTATATACAGGCCCCCCGCACCCTCCCCGTAGTATATACAGGCCCCCCGCACTATATACAGGCCCCCCCGTTTCCCCCCCCCCCCCAGTGGTACACATGCCCCCAGTTGCAGCCGCACACCTGTAAAAGAATCGCTTTCATACTTACCCTCCTCGCTGTTACCCGCGCTCCTCCGTTCCCCTTCCCGCTTCTACCCGGCGGCCGGCGCATCCACAATGACGTCATTGTGCGCGGTCACATGATGCCGGGTAGAAGTGGGAAGGAGACGAGGACGCGCGTTCACAGCGAGGAGGGTAAGTATGAAAGCCTGTATATACCACTAATGGGGAGGCTGCTGTATACCTCTGGGGCTGCTGAATATACTGGGGGGGCTGTAACCTCTGATGGGGGCCTGTATATACCACTAATGGGGAGGCTGCTGTATACCTCTGGGGCTGCTGTATATACTGGGGGGGCTGTAACCTCTGATGGGGGGCCTGTATATACCACTAATGGGGAGGCTGCTGTATACCACTGGGGTTGCTGTATATACTGCTGGGGCCAGTATATAGCACTGGGGAGGCTGCTGTATATACTGCTGGGGCCTGTATATACCACTGGGGAGGCTGCTGTATACCACTGGGGCTGCTGTATATACTGCTGGGGCCTGTATATAGCACTGGGGGGGCTGTAACCTCTGATGGGGGCCTGTATATACCACTAATGGGGAGGCTGCTGTATACCTCTGGGGCTGCTGTATATACTGCTGGGGCCTGTATATAGCACTGGGGAGGCTGCTGTATATACTGCTGCGGCCTGTATATACCACTGGGGAGGCTGCTGTATACCACTGGGGCTGCTGTATATACTGCTGGGGCCTGTATACTACCACTGGGGAGGCTGCTGTATACTACCACTGGGGAGGCTGCTGTATACTACCACTGGGGGGCCTGTATACCACACTGCTGGGGGCTGTATACCTGTGCTGGGGTCCACCCTCGGCTTATACACGAGTCAATGGGTTTTCCCAGGTTTTGGGGGCAAAAGTAGGGGGGTCGGCTTATACACGAGTCGGCTTATACACGAGTATATACGGTATATGGTTGAAATTTTCTCTGTGACCACCTTACACAATAGATAGCTGCAGAAGAGGGCCCCTGTGCAAGAACAGTATATGTGTCCTTTGTAGTCCAATAGCGCATGATAATGCACAATTCCCCTTGCTTTGAAGTAGACGCTGGCCCCCTTACCTCTCTTTTCCCTGTGCAACTACACAGGTTTGGTATGTCTACTCCTGGAAAGTTGGGAGGACCCCTATAAGCATTAGCCCATTGATATAGGTAGGTTTTTTTTCGCCAATGGTGTTACGTTTGTGCACGTTTTTGCAAAATGAATCCTACAAAACAATACCATCTATACTATTACTATAACTCATCTTTTTAAATAAAACGCATTGATACGACCTAAGGCTGTATTTTTCTAATCGTGGCCATCCACGTACAAGCCACTTGGTTCTTGTTTAATAGCCCGTTCAGACTCGTTGACCGCACTGTCTATGCACAGAACCCTTGGTAATAGATCGTTCTGTGCACATAAACTGACATGTTTCTCGGCAGTACTATGTGTTTCTAGGAACCAATGATTTTTCAGCAAAATTAAAAATAATTTCTAACTGCGAAAAAAGACAAACAAAACGGCTGATTGACTGACTTGACTGCCTATTTACACTGGCCGAATATTGGGAAATTAGGGTTCCAATCAACACTCCTTCGTGATAATTGACCAATCTAACTGCTTCCTAAGACTCCTCATAAAAAGACAGGTGGTTTGTTTTGTTTGTTATAATATTTGATCATCTTCCATGAAGTGAGCCATCGTGCAGCTTGTCTTTTTGTACTACCCTCTGTGAGGTGGAACGACTCTCCTGGCCCATTTTCTGACCTGACCTAGTCGCACTTTTTAAGGATGAAAGGAGCGTCCTAGTAAACTCTTCATTCCCCAGATGTTGGGCTGATCCGGCTTTTGAGCACAACCCTGGTCTAGTGACACAGGAGACCTCCTCTATCGTTAGATCCTGGGGATCTCCATTGACTCATTGTGCTTGTGGTTTCTTTCATTAGAAGTGGTCTTGGATTTCATATCTCCTTTCACTCTCATTTTCTTGATCATACACTTGCACACTTATTTTGTTCAGCCCTTTTACTTTCCAAACAAGCTTTTCCTTTCTTTAATTGTCACACTTGCTTCCTGAACTCTATTGAAGACCGCATCTGTCTCCACACTTAGGCATCTCATATTCCCTCTGTGTCCATTTTAGTCTATATTGTATGTCCGTCTCTTACTAACATATTGCATTCTGGCATGTTTGACTTGGCATGATGTTTCACTGGAGCTCAGCCTAGGAAACCCTTCTGCCTACACCTCTCCAGGATTCCTTTAGCCACCCAAACTTGTCTAGGATTCTGGCAAGGGAAATGCAGCTTTATGTGCAAAGTATGTGTTTTTATTTTACTAGTACTAGTACTGGATGTAACCAAGAGCTGGCACTGCCTTGATTTCAGTCCATCCTTGGGTATTTCCTAGAGATCCCTGCTCATCTTCCTTATCCAAACAACATCTATGATTGACCTTGCAGGAGGTGTGAAACTCTAAAGCCAGGTGGTGCCTCTCCATGAACAGGTGGGGTGGATCTTATCCGGAAGCCTTTCTCTGATGGCTGAAAACTTTGCCTCTTGGTGGTACGAATCCTACCAGAGAGATCCCATTTACTATCTCTGTAGGGTTGCCTATGAACTTGGGTTATGGTTACTTGGCAAGTCAAAATCCTTGGATGGGTCCCCAGCTTGGTTCAGAGTCATCAAAAATGGCTTTTACCGTAATAGCATAACATTTCTGAAGATTCTTTCAACTAATTTCCCCATCATCTCCGCAGAATGGTTGGAGGGGCACTAGAGCCACCACTATTGCAGGGTACAGCGGCAGTTTATTTATTGATGGCAGTTATTAATAACATCTTTTTGTGATTTAAAAAATCGTTTATTCAGAAAATATTTAAATGATTATTAAATATCGTGGTATCTATAATATCATACATAGCTATGTGATAAGAACTGGGTTTTTTTTATTTTGTTTTTTTCTTCCTGCTTTTTTCTGTGATGACATACAGCTGTACTTGGTTATGTCTGAGAATGAAAGGAACATAGGTTCGCATGCTAGGCCTTCACCTCATTCAGAAAGCCCTGTTCATGGGATTTCTAAAGGTACCGTCACACAGGGACATATCGCCGGCGATGTTGCCAGGGATCGCGGGAGCGCGCATCCCTGACAACATCGCCGGTGAGATGTCACACTGATCAACTTACCGGCGATGTCGCCGCTAGTTGCCGCGGGTATCGCTCGCTGAGTTGCCCAGCAACCCAGCGAGCGATAACCCGCAATGTTGTAGATAGGCGGAATCGCCCGTAACATTGCGGGTTGCCGCGTTACACAGGGCGATCAGTGCAGAATCGCCTGAGCAACATCGCCAGTTTCCCAACATTGTTGGGAAAACCTGGCGATGTGACTCAGGCGATTCATCGCCTGATTATCGCCCTGTCACACGCGGCAATTCGCCGCGATGTCGCCGCAACCTGGCCACGCCCCTCGGTTGCCGGCAACATCGCCGGCGATATCTCCCCGTGTGACGGTACCTTCAGAGTCTCAGCAGTGGAACCGACAATGATCAATAAGTTATCCACTTACTGGGCTGCTTGCTGCAGTTTTGATAAAGCTACTGTTTTATCATCAGGAGAGTCACTAGAGACCTAGTAAACCTACTACCATGTGCTCCTCCATAAGTGCTGTATATCTCTGCCCCTAGTTACGTTTTCTGCTTTCTGCCTATGGACAGTGTACGCAGAAAGCTGTCAGTCGGTGTGGGCGGTGTTATACAGAGCTCAGCATTCAGAGAGCTGGTATATCAGCAAGAGTTAAAACAGTGGTTTTATCAAAACTGCGGCAAGCAGCCCAGCAAGTGACACCAATGGAATCATCACCTTTGTCCCCTACTTCATACTGCTCTTAGGGTATGTGCTCACGATCCGGAAGTGTTACGTTTTGGATGCAGCACCTCTGGACCTGCAGGATCCCGTGGGTGCACACAGGGAGACTGCAGCCGCCCTGTACTCATGATCTGCGGTGGGTGCAGGACGGCTTCTTCCTGCATTCTCCTGATGGAGATCGCTTCATGCTGCAGAGACGCAGAAGTCCAGCAACCCGCACTGCAGCTGTAAATACGCTGCAGTCCGGTGAAGCATAGTGAGCATGGGATTTCTACAAATCCCATCCACTGTGCTTGTACTGTACAACGCAGCGGCAAGACGCTGCGTACAAAACACAGCAAGTACGGATCATGAGTATACACCTATTTACAGTCTCCCTTTAATTAGGCACAAACGTTTTTGTTTGTTTTAATCTTCTATTGATTTTTCACAATATTCTCTATAAATTTTTATCATGAGAGAACCTCCTGTCTAGGGGCAAATTTTGATATGTTATGCGTATACTGAATACAATACTCTGCGCCTCCCCCCCCTCCCCCCTGTTTTGCCCCTTTTTCTAGGTTCGCTTTTTGGAATGGCCGGCACTAAAACAATTATGTGAGAAAGATGTTAGGATGCCTTCACACTTGCGTTTGCAAGCGCAATGTACCGAACGCAGCCAAACGCTTGCGCACTGCGTTCCTATGTTTAACATGGGAACGGATGTGCCTGCGTTTGGCTGCGTTCGGTTGCATTTGCGTTCAGATGTGTACAATTTGTGCACTCTCCGAGCGCACTCCGAACGCAGCTTGTTGCATTTTTTGTGCGTTCGCGGGCGCTTGTTTTATCTGCAAGCTCCCGCAAGCGCACAAACGATGCATTGAAGTCAATGTGTCCGCAGTGTCCTCCGCATGACAGCGCAGGAGAACGCTGCGGATCTCATTGAAATCTCTCCCGGTCGCTGCCGCTAATCATTGGCGGCCATCAGGAGATCAGCTAGAGCCACCACTGATCTCCCGCTGGTGTCCGCGCGGGAGAGTTGAAGAAACAGCTGATCTGACAGCTGTTTAAATCTCCCGCGCCGACACCAAATAGGGTGAGGTCGGCGCGGGAGATTTGAAGCAACGATATCGTGGCCACCCCCGAGACAGCTGATTGGCTGGCCGGGGTGCATACTAATTTGAACGCATGCGGAGATTCTCCGCTGCGTTCACTTCAGTATGGGCTGCATTTGCATCTGCATGCCATATGCATGTAGACACAAACGCAAGTGTGAAGGCACCCTTAGTACAGAGGTTTGGTGAGTTTTTTACCTCAGTATTTGGAAGCCAAACTTAGGACTGGAACAATGAGAGAAAAAGTCTAATAGAAACCCGCCACTACTCCTGTATTTATTACCCATTCCTACCGTAGTTTTGATCTAAAAATTCGGAGGTAAAAAACTCACCATCTACTGAATATGTGCGCCACTTCTGTATTTTCTACCACTCCTGGTTTTGGTGTACTGAGGTAAACAACTCAAATACTCAATGTGTTCATAGGCCTTAATGGCAGAAGGGCACAAAATGAGGGCACTAGGAAATCTGGCATATAAAGATTTTCGGTGAATCAGGTGGTTGCTCTACAGTGTATGCAGGATGATGGAGCCACATACACACTGCCCTTCCCTCCCCCTTCTCTGTGAAGACAGCAATAGAAAGAAGCCTGATTCTCTTGCAGCTGGTTGACAGTGACATGTATTGTGGAGCATCAAGGCCTATTGTTCTCTCTGCAAGATAAAACATGTCGCTGAGGATAAATTCTCAAAGCTTTTCACAGATTTAATGATTCCTAATCTGATCTAATCTGATATGCCCAATAGTGAGCCTCCATAATAATAACCTGCCAATGCCACCAGTAAGTAACAGCTACGGTATGAGCAAATTACTTTTCATTCAATCCACAGGAACATTTGTATTTATTGATCCTATATTCTATATATCCTGTATTCTATATATCCTTATAGTTCATGACTTGTAAGACTACTTTCACACCACAATTTTTTCCTGTCCGTGGGGATCCTGTTTTTTACAGGACCCCATGGACCAGAAAGGGCAAGATCGGATGTGTGCCTTCGGATGTCATTTATGTGTCTGGGTTCGTGATTTTCACGAATCCGGACACAGAAGGAGCTGGAATTTGCCCGAGCTTGCAAAGTGCAGGCAATCGGGGCACTTTCACAATGTATATACAGTGCCTACAAGTAGTATTCAACCCCCTGCAGATTTAGCTGGTTGACACATGCGGAATTAACTTGGCATTGTGACATTCGGACTGTAGATCAGCCTGGAAGTGGGAAATGCACTGCAGCCAAAAAGATTTTTTACATTATTTATTTTTTTTTTTTTAAAGCGTTAAAAGTTAATTCAGAGGGTCATTTATTATTCAACCCTTCAAACCACCAGCATTCTGTTTGGTCCCCCTAAAGTATTAAGAAGTAGTTCAGGCACAAAGAAGAATGAGCTTCACATGTGTGGATTAATTATCTCTTTTGCCAGCCTTTTCTGACTATTTAAGACCCTCCCCAAACTTGTGAACAGCACTCATACATGGTCAACATGGGAAAGACAAAGGAGCATTCCAAGGCCATCAGAGACAAGATCGTGGAGGGTCACAAGGCTGGCAAGGGGTACAAAACCCTTTCCAAGGAGTTGGGCCTACCTGTCTCCACTGTTGGGAGCATCATCCAGAAGTGGAAGGCTTATGGAACTACTGTTAGCCTTCCACAGCCTGGACAGCCTTTGAAAGTTTCCTCCCGTGCCGAGGCTTGTCCGAAGAGTCAAGGCTAACCGAAGGACAACAAGGAAGGAGCTCCGGAAAAATCTCATGGCAGTGGGGACATTGGTTTCAGTCAATACCATAAGTAACGTACTCCACCGCAATGGTCTCCGTTCCAGACGAGCCCGTAAGGTACCTTTACTTTCAAAGCGTCATGTCAAGGCTCGTCTACAGTTTGCTCATGATCACTTGGAGGACTCTGAGACAGACTGGTTCAAGGTTCTATGGTCTGATGAGACCAAGATCGAGATCTTTGGTGCCAACCACGCACGTGACGTTTGGAGACTGGATGGCACTGCATACGACCCCAAGAATACCATCCCTACAGTCAAGCATGGTGGTGGCAGCATCATGCTGTGGGGCTGTTTCTCAGCCAAGGGGCCTGGCCATCTGGTCCGCATCCATGGGAAGATGGATAGCACGGCCTACCTTGAGATTTTGGCCAAGAACCTCCGCTCCTCCATCAAGGATCTTAACATGGGTCGTAATTTCATCTTCCAACAAGACAACGACCCAAAGCACACAGCCAAGAAAACCAAGGCCTGGTTCAAGAGGGAAAAAATCAAGGTGATGGAGTGGCCTAGTCAGTCTCCTGACCTTAACCCAATTGAAAACTTGTGGAAGGAGCTCAAGATTAAAGTCCACATGAGACACCCAAAGAACCTAGATAACTTGGAGATCTGCATGGAGGAGTGGGCCAAGATAACTCCAGAGACCTGTGCCGGCCTGATCAGGTCTTATAAAAGACGATTATTAGCTGTAATTGCAAACAAGGGTTATTCCACAAAATATTAAACCTAGGGGTTGAATAATAATTGACCCACACTTTTATGTTTAAAATTTATTAAAATGCAACTGAGCAACATAACTTTTTGGTTTGTAAGATTTTTGCTTCTGTTAATAAATCCTACTCTCGTTTGCAGTTTGAAGGCTCTAACTTATTTGCATCTTATCAAACCACCTAAATCTGCAGGGGGTTGAATACTACTTGTAGGCACTGTACATACATTGCGGAAGTGAAATAAAACAAAGAAAGTGTTTAAAAACAAAATTCTCACCGCTCCGGCGTGTGTCCTGTGGTGTGCACCATCCAGCTCCGAGGGCTTAAGGGCCTAGATCAGCCGACTGGGCAGGGCAACCCGATCAGCTGATTGGTCACTTGAACTCATCAGCTGAGCGGTTTAAATTGCCAGCCCGCTTAAACCTATCGGCAGGCGGGCTATTTAAACCGCGCTGATGCGGTCATGTGACCAATCAGCTGATTGGGTTGCCCGCGCGGTCAGCTGATCTAGGTCCTTAAGCCCTCGAAGCTGGATGGCGCACATTGCGGGACACTCGCCGGAGACGTGAGGATTTATTTATTTTTAACACTTTCTTTGTTTTATTTCACTTCCGAAAGTGAAATACCATGGGAAGAGCAGTCTGGTGTACTGAGCATGCGCAGTACACTAAATTCAGGTCCGCGGAAATGATCCGATGTTTTCTCGGACCCACACTCCATAGGCCCCCATGTTATTTGCCATGGATCGCACAGGACTCGTTTGTGTCCGTTTTGGTCCGCTGTGTCCAAAATCGGAGCAGTCTTCGATTCTGGGTACAGCAAAAAATCAGACAGAATCGGATCAGTGACAATGTGGGCACAATTGGATGGCCATACAGGACCAATTCGGGGCCAAATCGAATCCGTGGCTATCCATTTTACAACGGATAGCCACGGATCCTTAAAAATCATGATGTGAAAGCAGCCTTAGAACACCAGATACGTCCCTATAATGCACTGCCAGGTAGACTCCACAATCCCATTCCTGGATTCTTATCGAAGCATTGCATCATCTACTTTTGTAACCAAGGAACACGGATCAAAACATATTGGATCATTTCTCATTTTTAACAATAATCTTTCTGTCTATCCAGCTGAACCCCATTTATCTTTGTAAAATGTCTCCAACAGGCTCTTAAACACCGTATTTTCAAGAACAGAGTTACTTAACGTGGATCATGCAGCTACATGGAAACGATGGAACAAGGAGACCTTTATGTTAATGTTTTTCCTCTCTCGTTTCAGAGACAGATTAAACCCTTGAAAAATGACAGCTGTTTCTACTGCTGAGATTTCCTCACTTTTTCTAGTGAAACAGGGAACTGATTTTGGCAGGGAGCTGAGCAGTCAAAACACACCGTTTGTAACTTAAGATCTCTCCATTCCAGGCCACTCTGCCTGTATACACCCTTAAAGGCTGGCTGTGTGGATTTCTAGAAAAGTTGGCTTGATTTATACAGACATTTTCCCACTGAAGCTTCTATATCTTTTGTGTAATATAAAGGAGGTCTCGCCACAGATTAAAGCATTTTCTATGCTAGAACACGGCAAATTGCAGTAAAAGAATGTAGTTTTTGCTATGCGGTGCAAAACATATGGTAAAAAATGCCACTATCTCATTGTGTGCCTACTTCGGTAGGATATGTTCACACAGATTTTTTTTGTTGGGGGATTTGTTCAGTGTCAACATATCCTAGGTCATGAAATTGTGTTCATGGAAGGCAAGGTGGAGTCACACTTCAGATCAATGAAGAGGTGAATCTGAGGAGTGACGTGCACCTATGGTATATGCTCCCTGAAGGTACTGGAGTGAAGTTACTGACGTATGGAATACCACAAGTCATCATGAGTTAGATGTGGCCTCATGCCCCAGCTCCCCATATTTTGGTGGAGCTGGAGAAAACTGAATTGCTACAAAGGTTTGTGACATTCAAAGTTTTTACTCCAGAATTCTGATTTGACAGCTTTGATTGTATCAGGCGCTATATCTCCTTTTGCCAAGCAGGCATTTGTGGCTCAGGCATTGATTGTATTGAAAAACATTAACACTGGTGTATTGAAGGAGAAAATATGGATAATAATTATAGAGAAAGCTGAATACCAAATATTTTACATTGATCTTATATTCCCCGAACTAAGGAACAATGCAACAGATGTTGCGTCCCTGGTGCGGGCGGGAGTGTGTGATTTGTGCGCAGGCATCTGCGTGCGCACAGATCACTAATGGCGGGCAATGAGAGCGCACGGCGGTCTGCAAGCATCTGCAGACCGCCGTGCGCTCCATTATAAACATAGGGGCCGCGGTCTGCATGCAGATGCTTGCAGATGCATCTGCAAAACGCTGCAGATGCATCTGCAAGTCTGAAGGCAGCCTTAGACAGGTGGCGTTGTGACATGCAGCACATTAAGAGTCATGTACAAATAGGTGCATGAGGAGATGTGTATGTGTGTGTCTGTGTGTCTATATAAATATATATGTTATATTTAATGTTATATTAATATTCAAGACATCAGTTCACTAATCCACCTTGACAAGGTTCTATAGCGAAGACATTGGGATGACGTTTGGGCTGGAGAAGTGTGAGTGGCTGGTAATATAGAGAGGTAAGGTAGTAAAGTGTGATGAACCGGTAGGGCACATAGCAGATGTACAGACCTGCTACAAGTACCTTGGCATCCCACAGGGATATGGTAACCATGATGAGGAGTCAAAGAAAGCCGCAACATCCAAATACAATCAAAGGGTAAGACATGTCCTGAAGAGCCAGCTCAATGGGAAGAATAATATTCATGCCATCAATACTTATGCCCTGCCAGTTATCAGATACCTTGCTAGCCTAGTGTGTTGGCCAAAAGAAGAAATGGAAGCTGCCGATGTGAAGGCCAGGAAGCTCCTTACAATGCATGTAGGTCCCCCCCCATGTCTAACACCCTAAGGCTACGTTCACACATTGCGTATTTTGCAGCGTTTTTTTACGCGCGCTTTTCAAAATACGCAATGTGCCTTTTGTCTGCCAGCAAAGTGAATGGGAAATTCACTTTGCAGTGCAGACATTGCGTAAAAATACGCACTGCGTTTTCTGGGAGAAAGCGCAGCTCCGTAAACAATTGATATGTCAATTGTTTACGCAGCTACTTCTGCGTAATCTCCCAGAGGGGAGGAAGAATCCTGCTTCCTCCTCCCCTCTTTGACAGCTGTGGCCGCCCATTAGATTTCACAGTGTATTGATATACACTGTGAAATCTAAATTAAACAGAGGCAAATGTATGTAAAATAAAAAAGAATCAATACTTCACCTGTCCGACGCCTTCTGCCGCTATCTGGTCTCCGATTCCAAGTGAGAGATGTACTGACAGGACCTGTGGTGATGTCAGAGGGGCGTTCCCGGGCACTCACGGTCATGTGATACATATCACATGACCGCGAACAGCCAATCAGCGCTGGGAACGCCCCCTCTCTGACGTCACCACAGGTCTTCTTAGTACACCTCTCACTTGGAACCGGAGAGCGGCAGAAGGCACCAGACAGCGGGAGAAGGCACCGGACAGGTGAAGTATTCATTCTTTTTTATTTTACATACATTTGCCTCTGTTTAATTTAGATTTCACAGTGTATATTAATACACTGTGAAATCTAATGGGGCTGTCACAGAGGGGAGGAGGAAGCAGGATTCTTCCTCCCCTCTGTGACATCACTGCGCTTTCTGGGGTAAAGAAAGCGCAGTGTGTGAAAGCCCCTGCGTATTTTGCTGCGCTTTTTTGCGCGGCCGAAAAACGTGGCAAAAAGCGCGCGCAAAAAAGTGCAGCAAAATACGCAAATGTGTGAATGCAGCCTAAGATTGTATACCTACAGAAAGGAGGTTGGTCGAGGCTTGATAGGCGTCCAAGCCACCATCATGGATGAAACAGGGAGTATGCATGAATACATAAAAAAAAATGGCACTAAAAGATGAGCTGCTGAGGGAGAGCCTAAGGCAGCAGCAACAACAGTCCTGGAAGGAAGAACAGGAACATGAGGTGCCATGTGGGAAGACAAGCCGCTACATGGGATGTTCCATTGACAGATGATGGAGATGGTTGACATGGAAAAATCCTACCAATTGCTGGAGAAAACTGGATTCCAAGACTGCACAGAGGTATTAAGCATAGCGGCACAAGAGCAGGCGCTACGTATCAGATCCATAGAAGCAGGGATATACCACACAAGACAAGACCCAAGGTGCAGGCTGTATAAAGAAACCTCAGAAACAGTCCACCACATATTGGCAGGATGCAAAATGCAAGCAGGATCAGCATATACCGAATGTAACAGCAAAGTAGCGTGAACTGTATTAAATATCATGTATAGATGAAAATGCTGCTATTCATGGTGGAGTAACGAAAATAATAACATGATGCGGCGATAGTGTCTGGGCTCCGGAGATTCATTATTAAGGTACTGGCGGTGTGATGCTACATCCTGGGACAGTATGATAGAGCTGTACTCTGTAGATTTGTCAATATGGTGGCACCTGTAGGATGCTGCATCCTGTGACAGTCTAAATTGTTCTGGCTTGCAGAGATTTGTTGTCAAGCTACTGGGGATGTAATGATACATCCTGTAACAGAGACGTAGATCTGGACAATGGAGAATCTTCTTCACATCGTGTGTTGTGATACTGCATTATTTGTCAATCTCCTGGACCTTGACATTGGGAGACGGCATGCTTACTGTGATGCAGCATTTTCTTAGCGTCTCATTGATCTTGACACAGGAGATTCATGTTGTCAGCTCTGTCGCTGACATCCTGTGACAATCTAATGGTCTGAACCTGGGGGGAGTCATGTGTGACACGCATGTGCTTCTGTGTAGTGGCTTAGTCAACGCGATGCCCTCCTTGTTCAGTAGTCTCAAGTGTGTCGTTGCCTTTTCTGTTGTGCTGCTTTCCTTTCTACATCATCTGAAGCGGCCCATATTGACATCGATTTTGAGTGATCATCCAAACTTGACTGATTAACCTAAGTTAGTTTAAATTCTCACATTACAGTTTGACTGCTTCTTGTAATGTGCATGATGTCCGTTATGAGGCTGAGCTGCTGGTAAGGCAACACCCCGAGATACCCCGAGACACCCCAAGACGCTTTACCCCTACACAGGGATCTGGAATTACAGCAGAGCCCAGGAAGTAGCTGCCTATGATGAGCAGCAGACCGGAGCAGGAAGGTCACCAGGAAGGGAATATTTAATAGGACCCGAAAGCGTAGTCAGGAGTCGGGGTCAAAACCAGGAGGGCAGCGAAGGTAAAAAAAAAACGTTAGGCAGTAGAAGGGTCAATAATCCAGGCAAAGGTCAGTGTCAAAAACCGGGAGGGCAGCTAAGGGACAAAATCGTCAAGCTATATAGAAGGGTCAAGAAATCAGGCAAAGGTCAGAGTCAAAATACAAACACACACTAGATCGCTGGGGAAACCAAGACTATATCTGGAGGCCTGCAGGACAGGCTCCAAGGTATTTGAAGGGCGTGGTTTCCTTTTATAGGCTGGAGCTCACAGTCTGATGACCTCATCTGGACCGCCCCTAGAACCAGGCCAGATGGTGATGCACGACTGGTACCAACCACCCTACCTCTGATAGAAGAACGAAGCCTGTGCCTACCAGACGCTTCTGCAGGAACCTCTCTTCTGGTACTGGCATCACCCACAGGAAAAACATGGCAATGCCCAGCGACAGAGGCAGGTGTCAAAGGAGCAAGTCCATATGAGGACCAGGTCCTCCGATCACCGGCACCACCATCCGAAGTAACCTGCCACCTCCCATACTTGACGCTGTGTTGGGTGCACGTACTCTTACCTATCTGTAAGAGCTGATTCTCTCAATAAAGAAAAAGAACGGGCAGGAAAAATAACACTTTTAGGCTACGTTCACACATTTGCGTATTTTGCTGCGCTTTTTTACGTGCGCTTTTTGCCGCGTTTTTCGGCCGCGTAAAAAAGCGCAGCAAAATACGCAGGGGCTTTCACACACTGCGCTTTCTTTCCCCCAGAAAGCGCAGTGATGTCACAGAGAGGAGGAAGAATCCTGCTTCCTCCTCCCCTCTGTGACAGCTGTGGCCGCCCCATTAGACTTCACAGTGTGTTAATACACACTGTTAAGTCTAATTAAACTAAAGCAGGTGTCTGAAAAATAAAAAACAATGAATACTCACCTTCCGACGTCTTCTCCCGGTCTCCGGTGCCCGGTTCTAGTCAGAACTCTACTGACAAGACCTGTGATGACGTCAGAGGGGGGGCGTTACCGGGCGGTCCCATCGCTGATTGGCTGCTCGCGGTCACATGACCGCGAGTGCCCGGGAACGCCCCCCCTCTGACATCACCACAGGTCTTGTCAGTAGAGATCTGACTAGAACCGGGCACCGGAGACCGGGAGAAGACGTCGGAAGGTGAGTATTCATTGTTTTTTATTTTTCAGACACTTGCTTTAGTTTAATTAGACTTAACAGTGTGTATTAACACACTGTGAAGTCTAATGGGGCGGCCACAGCTGTCACAGAGGGGAGGAGGGAGCAGGATTCTTCCTCCTCTCTGTGAAAATACGCAGTAGTAGCTCCGTAAAGAATTGACATATCAATTCTTTACGGAGCTGCGTTTTCTCCCGGAAAACGCACTGCGTATTTTTACGCAATGTCTGCACTGCAAAGTGAATTTCCCATTCACTTTGCAGGCAGACAAAAGACACATTGCGTATTTTGAAAAGCGCGCGTAAAAAAACGCAGCAAAATACGCAATGTGTGAACGCAGCCTTAGACAAAAAAAAACCTGCAAAAAAGGAATGGGCAGCAGAGTAGAGCATTTAATATAACAAATGGGCAAAAAAAATCCCACTAAAACTGTACAATACTTCAAACGAAATTTTGCATATACAAAACTGTGTGAAAACAACATAAATCCTATATAGCATCTAATAAATATTTATGTAGAATAGATGATATATTTAGATAAGTATTGATTTGTACTGTTGTCTTGTATTAGTACTTGCTCGCCAACTATTTTTTTTATTACCTAGATTATTGCATTGTTGTCTGCTGTGGAGCTTTTCAACTGACCTAACCCTGAATATTTGCGAAGGAGCCATAATAAAGATGCTGGATCATTAGGTCTGACGTGCTACTGTATCTTAGCTAGATTTAGAAAAAAATGTAATGATATCACTGATGAGCACACTGATCTATATTCAGCTGGGTGTTTGTGCCAGTGTAGGCTACTTTGCATATTTTTGTCTGTATAATAATGCTTATTCTAGGTCACTCCCACCCATTCTGCCGCTTAATAAGAAGTAAAGATGCAGCAATCTTGTTATCGGCTCTGGTACCCGGGAAGTGTAAAGGTTTCCATGGCAACCTTCTTCCGCTCTGAAGATGCTCGTCGGCAGAGACTGGAGTATACGGAGGCACAGACACCTATTTTCGATGCTGCAGTCACCTCCCATGTGAACACGACTTGCCTGGAGTACAAGAGACCAGCTCTTCATTCTCCCTTCCCCCATCAATATCCCAAAGCTCAAAGAGGGAAAAAAGATCTCCGAAAGGATAGATTTAGCCAATGAGACGCGGTTATTGTATTTATTTCTTAACTAATGAGATTGTTCATACAAGGTAAACCGAACCCGATTCATTATTACTTATGCGCCTATCTTTGTTTAGTCTTTGGTGCTATTAGCCTATTTTTGACTTTTTGCTAAATTCTACTTTTGTGCCTTTTTATAAGTCTCTCTCTATTATATACGTACCGTATATACTCGTGTATAAGCCGGTTTTTCAGCCCAAAACTGAAAATCCGTGATGCATCATCGACATTGTCAGCGATATCGACGCGTGTGACATCCCCTTAAGACCTTCACTTGTGTGAATGTTCATTATTTACATTAAGAAGGTGAAGAGGGGGTCCTGATTATGCCATGCTTACACAGCTGTGGGCTCCTTGACAGTATGACACCTGGGCTGGAGGAGGCCAGCAGCAGCTGTGTGTGTCCTTAGCTCGGCCTATCAGTCTCTGAATGTAAACAGCAAAGCCTCTATTCACTGTCAACAGTAGTGATGGTAAAATGGTGTCCAATGTCATCTGTTAATTATGGATTTACTGTTTCACTTAAAAGGCTTGGCAATTCCTACAACAAAAAATGGCTAAAATTCCCCTGTATGTTCCTTTTTTATAAATTTAGTGTCTATTTAAATGGATTTTCCCCAGAGTAAAAAAATATCAGAAATTGCTTCACAATTGTGCTTCCTACAAAACTTAAAAAAAAAATGAATGGTAATTTCCATCCCTGGTGTGAAGAGGCGGCTGCACTGCGAGTCCCCATCTCTGGGGGGATGTGATCCCACTGATGATGGACTAGCCTGGATCCTGTGGATAAGCCCAAGAGGGGAATACATCTTTTATACCTTTGAGGCATTTCAGTCTTCTGCTTTGTACCGTTCCACAAACCATCCTATATCTATCCATCCTTACCCATTACATCTCCTAACCCTACACCTAGCTACACCCATGGCAGAGGTCATTTTACATGCATACGGCACATCTATGGTGCTCCTCTAGAATCTAGATGACACTTGCATGGTCCTCCTCTAGATGACACATGCATGGTCCCACTCTAGACGGCACATACATGGTCCTCCTCTAGACGGCACATTCATGGTCCTCCTCTAGATGACACATGCATGGTCCCGCTCTAGACCCTTACATTTCGTCTTCTCTTTAGATTGCACAATACATATCCATCCTTACATCACATTACATCTCCTCCTCTAGACTGCACATCCATGGTCCGTCATTTTTAGATGACGGCATCTATGGTCCTCCTCTAGACGGACACATTGCTGGTCCTCCTCTAGATGACACATTCATGGTCCTCATCTAGACGGCACATACATGGTCCTCCTTCTAGACGGCACATTCATGGTCCTCTCTAGACGGCACATGCATGGTCCCTCTAGACGGCACATACATGGTCCTCCTCTAGACGGCACATTCATGGTCCTCTCTAGATGGCACATTCATGGTCCTCTCTAGATGCACATCATGGTCCCTTCTAGACGGCACATTTCATGGTCCTCCTCTAGACGGCACATACATGGTCCTCCTTTAGACGGTACATCATAGTCCTCCTCTAGATGACACATTGCATGGTCCCCTCTAGATGGCACATACATGGTCTCCTTTAGATGAACATGCATGTCCCGCTCTACACGGCACATTCATGGTCTCCTTAGATGCTACATACATAGTCCTCCCTCTAATGGCACATTCATGGTCCTCCTCTAGACGGCACATTCATGGTCCTCTTCTAGACTGCACATTCATGGTCCTCTTCTAGACTGCACATTCATGGTCCTCTCTAGACGTGCACATTCATGGTCCTCCTCTAGACGGCACATTCATGGTCCTCTTCTAGACGGCACATTCATGGTCCTCTTCTAGACGGCACATTCATGGTCCTCTTCTTGACGGCACATTCATGGCCTCTTCTAGACTGGCACATTCATGGTCCTCCTCTAGACGGCACATTCATGGTCCTCTCTAGACGCACATTCATGGTCCTCCTCTAGACGGCACATTCATGGTCCTCCTTTAGACGGTACATCATAGGTCCTCTTCTAGACGGCACATTCATGGTCCTCCTCTAGAGGCACATTCATGGTCCTCCTCTAGATGGACACATCATGGTCCCGCCTCTAGACGGCACATACATGTCTCCTTTAGATGTACATACATGGGCCTCCTCTAGATGGCACATTCATGGTCCTCCTCTAGATGGCACATTCATGGTCTCAACGCATACTCTAGACGGCACATCATGGTCCTCCTTTAGACGGTACATTCATGGTCCTCCCTTCTAGAGGCACATTCATGGTCCTCCTCTGAGATATGGCTCCTTTCTATGGTCCTCCTCTAGATGGCACCATTCATGGTCCTCCTCTAGATGGCAAATACAGCTGCATCTCAATGAATTAGAATATCATCAAAAAGTTCATTTATTTCAGTAATTCAATACATAAAGTGAAACACATATATTATATAGAGTCATTACCAACAGAGTGATCTATTTCAAGTGTTTGTTTATGTTAATGTTGATGATTATGGCTTACAGCCAATGAAAACCCAAAGGTCTTTATCTCAAAAAATTAAAGTAGGGAGGATGAAGGGATAAATACCACTCTGCTGTTCTCCACAAGATATCACAGCGTGAATATAATATTGATTAGTCAACGTGTTTCAGGGCTCCATGAGATGCCCTGAAACATTGCAATATGATATTAATTTGTCCCAAGGAAGGGGTTAGGGAGCCCTCAAACACGTTTATTAATAAATCAATATTATATTCACCCTTTGATGTCTCGTGAAATACGGCAGCAGGGATTTTAACCCTTCATCCTCCCTACTCTCTATGCACCACGCTGGGGACTGCAGCAGCCGTGATCTGCTTTTTATAGTGGTTGTGCTCTCACAACCACACAAGGTGAAGCCTCTGATACCTATTTTGGTAATATTTAATCTCTCAGACCCCTTCCATCCTTCCCTACTATATTCAATAGTTTTCTGGAAGTATCAACTTAGACAAATTGATTAAGTTCTGGGTTTTCATTGGCTGTAAGCCATAATCATCAACATTAACATAAATAAACACTTGAAATAGATCACTCTGTAATGGCTCTATATAATATATGCGTTTCACTTATTTCAGTAATTCAATACATAAACTTTTCGATGATATTCTAATTCATTGCGATGCACCTGTACATGGTCCTCCTCTAGATGTTTTTCTTCTCTTATTATGAAACTGGCTTAAAGCCACTCTATGTTCATGCATTATTCATAAGAAGAAAAAGACAAAGAAGATACACCCAGAAAAATCCTAACACATCCAAGAATTAAACTTTTATTATATAATAAAAAAAACTGAACAAGGAAAAATCTCATTAAAACATTTCAAATGGCAAAGAAAGTCAAGAAATTTAGGTTTAGCAGATGATAAAGCTAAGCTTAGAAATAACCCACCACCATTTCATGTCCAAAGTCATAGACTATTATAAAAGTGAATCCACATACTAATATAAAACATTTAAATGAACAGAACATGAGCTAATCACTGTGTAAGGCTGCTTTCACATCAGCATTTTTTTTAAATCGGGGCAGATGCGGTGAAAAAACCGCATCTGCCGCGATTACCGCATAACGGCTGCACTTGCGGCACAGTTGCGGCAAGCCCCATACAATGTATATGCGGGCTTGCAGGTCGGCAAGTGCGGTGTTGGCACTTGCGGCAGGTGCGGCCACGAAAAAACCGTGGCTGACCGCGTTTTTTTCCGCGGCCGCACCGGCCGCAAGTGCCACGCCGCACTTGCCACACCTGCCGCAAGCCCGCATATACATTGTATGGGGCTTGCCGCAACTGTGCCCAAGTGCAGCCGTTATTTCAAAAAACCGCTGATGTGAAAGTACCCTAATATGTAAATACATGTAGTTTTCAGGAGTACATGTAAAGATCATAATCATTACATGTGTCCTTTTCTTTTAATGATACATTATAACAACCCTTTCCCGTTTACTTACCTCCATATGCATTATTTTTCATGGTGCCCACGTAAGCCTCTTTGTCTATACATATACATTAGGATAAAAGGCCTCCAGCTAAAATCTAGGGCAGGGGCGCAGAACCATTTTTCTGCCAAGGGCCATTTAGAAATTTCTACCATCCTTCGGGGGCCATGCAAAATTATCAACTTGAAAATGACCCGCTATATTTGGTTAAACAATCACCTCACCCTACTGTGGTGGTGGGGCTGCTTCTCTTTGGTGCAGGGTGATATTGGTCATGTTCCTTCTCAACTGCTTTTCCAGGTTTGCTAGAGCCCTAGACATCACAGGAGAGGCTGGGAGCACATACATTACTGGGGAGGCCGAGGCTGGAGCATAGAGATCACTGGGGAGCTGGATTTAAGGGCAGGGAGTTGGCAAAATGAGTCTGCCAGCCTGAGCCCTGCGGACCCCAGGAATCTGCCCGGGGGCCGCAAAAAAGCCATCGAGGGCCGCATTCGGCCCTGGGGCCTGAGGTTCCCCACCCCTGATCTAGGGGGTACATGGTCCACACATTGGGCAGAGGAGGGTACGGTCCGCTGTGACTCCATCCATATTGCAATATCTGTAAATTTATTAGGGGAATAATAATAGAATGTGGTGTGTGTGTGTGTGTGTGTGTGTGTGTGTGTGTGTGTATATATATATGCATACATACACACACACACTCCTATATACATTTACAATATGTGTATATATAAATATGTTATAATAGTTTAATTTTTTTATTACTTTAAAGAGTCCTGGAATACCCTTTGAAGTCGTATTTCAGTGATTTACAGTCGGGGTTTGTATTTTGACCACAAAGCTTGATATTCTTCTGATGAGATCATTCTGCGCTTCCTTGTTTTCTCTTTTTGGTTTCACCCTCTTCATATTGTCTCCTCGGTGTCGATCTCTACCTTTTTGGCTCCATTTTCTTTCTTATTTTGCCCGCGGCCTGCTTGCTTTAGATCATGATCACTTGCCTTCTTTCCGTTTTCTGCCTGTTCAGAGTGGCAGCAGATGGCGATGGGGAAGTGACCATGTGCCAGACACCGCAGCGCCCACACCCCACCTTTCTCTCCATTCTTAATCCGTTGCCTTCCTCACTGTCATATAGCTCAGCACGAGCTGCAGCCATATCCTACACCCCCCTTCTTCTCCCTGTGCTGCCTGTAAGGAAATGACACTGTTGGAAATAACATTTATAACATTTTGTGTGCAGCTCTTTGAAATCCTGTTTGAGGAAATGAACCAAATGATACCAACTCACCAGTTTTAACGACTGACGAAGGGGAAAAACACACATATGGCTTTCATGTTGAATCATCAAGATCTTATGGTGGTCGTAACGATCATCCCCACTTAAGAAGTAATAACGAACCCCTGTTGATTTACATAATTCTGGACATATGTATGTATAGGTGGAGTCTCATCTAATGATCGTTTTGGTTGTTGATGAGAATCTTTCTTCGGCTGCCAGGAATTTAGTGGTGTAATATTACCCCTATAATGCTGCACATATACACTATGACATCTGACCTTGCCCTACTGGCTCTTGTGTACTATACCCTTTATCTGTAGTAGTTTATTAACCGGGTTTGAAGACCAATTTAGTCTTTAACCTTATCCACTTATATAGCTCTATCTTATTCCACCTTTAATCATGGTCAATATAGGGGCTCATAATCTTCATTAATGTCTTGGGAGTGCGCAAAAGAAAACCCTGAGGAAACCCACCTAAACAAGGGTTGAATATACAAACTCTTGCAGGCAGAATCATTAAAAAGAAAAGTTTTCCGTTGATCCCACTTTTGAGGGTATTAAATGACTTATCTGCTGCTCCCTTCATGGTACATGTCAGGGTGCAGGCTGCAGATAGACTATAATATGGGGTTAATAAAACTAATTGGGAATTGGGGCTCATCAGCAGATCTACACTACCATTCAAAAGTTTGGGGTCACCCAGACAATTTTGTGTTTTCCATGAAAACTCATACTTTTATTTATCAAATGAGTTGCAAAATTAATAGAAAGTATAGTCCAGACATTGACAAGGTTAGAAATAATGATTTTTATTTGAAATAATAATTTTCTCCTTCAAACTTTGCTTTCATCAAAGAATGTTCCCTTTGCAGCAATCCGGTCAAGGTGACGTCGGTCACATCCTTTGGGTGTAAATCAAAAGCCGTGCGTGCGCAATGCCATGGTGAGGTCAGCGTACACCTAAAGGGTGTAGCAATGTCGCCATGACCCGATGTGACGCAAATAGCGTCACACCAGCTATTACTCGCATACAGCAGGGCGAGGAGGACTAGGATTATTTATCACGCCCATCGGGGCGTGATAATGAGCGGCTAAGGAGGGCTTAGAGTCTCACATGGAACGCCCTGTGAGACTTATTCAGGGACAAGAAGTCGCAGATATGTAAGTTCATAATGTTGAGTTTGGCAATGTTACACCACGCATTTTTTACAGAAAAGGACCACTAATAATGATCTCTCATGGTGTAGGGACAGGCATTCATAGGGTTGGGGGTGATTTGGAGGGGTCAGCTTCCCTTTAATGAAGCTGCCAGATGAGGAGCTGTGAGACATTGATTTCTCAAACTAAAGACTCTAATGTACTTGTCTTGTTGCTCAGTTGTGTAGCAGGGCTTCCACTTCTCTTTTAATCTGGTTAGAGCCTGTTTGTGCTCTCCTCTGAAGGGAGTAGTACAGACTGTTGTAGGAAATTTCAGTTTCTTGGCAACTTCTCGCATGGAATAGCCTTCATTTCTAAGACAAGAGTAGACTGTTAGTTTCACATGAAAGTTCTCTTTTTCTGGCGATTTTGAGAGTTTCATAGAACAAACAAATGTAATGCTCCAGATTCTCAACTACATACTCAAAGGAAGATCCATTTTATACTTCTCTAATCAGCCAAACCATTTTCAGCTGTGTTAACATACTTGTACAAGGGTTTTCTAGGGTTTTCTAAACATCCATTAGCCTTCTTACACAGTTAGGAAACACAATATACTATTAAAACACTGGAGTGGTGTTGTTGGAAATGGGCCTCTATACACCTATGTACTGTAGATATTCCATGAAAAACCAGACGTTTCAGCTAGAATAGTCATTTACGACATTAACAATGTATAGAGTGTATTTCTGATTCATTTAATGTTAGCTTCATTGAAAAAAAAAAGTGCTTTTCTTTCAAAAGTAAGGAAATTTCTAAATGACCCCAAACTTTTGAATGGTAGTGAACATTGATTATGGGAGAAATAAATTGGAGGTTTGATGGCTCCCTAGACATCAATAAAAAAAAAAAAAACTAGTGCCAGAGCCAGACCTCGGGCTGCCCAGAAGAGGTCTTATTTGCTCTGTCATTTATATGAAGGTCTAGACACTAAGAATAAAGACAGAAGAGATATTCTAGTACATCAATCAAAGATTGCCACTCAGTTTCTCATTCTGCCACCAGCTAGCAGCCCTGGCTTTACAAATAACACATATGCAGTTAGGTCCATAAATAATTGGACAGTGATTGAATCCTTGATTTGGGCTCTGCACGACTCTTTTTTTTATTTAAAATGAAGGAACTGAGATGAAAATTTCTTTTTATTACTTTACAGAGAATCATTTACTGGCAATGACTGTCTGAAGTGTAGAAGCCATAGATGTCACCAAAGCTGGATTTTGTCCTTTGTGATACCTTGTTAGCCTTTATTGCAACTGACTTCAGTTGTTGCTTGTTTGTGGGTCTTTCTGCCTTGAGATTTGTAATAAGCATGTGAAATACATGCTCCTTGAAGCTGAGATCTGGTGATTGACGTCTGTGATGATTTCGCAGTTTGATTTGTATCATTATCCATCTGTAATATTAAGTGTTGTCCGATCAATCTTGCTTTAATTTGGTTGAATCTGGGCATAATGTATAGCTCTGAAGACTTCAGGATTAATCCAGCTGCCTCTGTCTTCAGTCACATCATCAATAAACACTAGTGGCCCCGTGTCATTGGCCATGTATGTCCGGCCACCACATTGCCTCCACTACATTTTACAGAAGATGTGGTGTGCTTTGGGTCATGGGCTGTTCTTAAGGTACCGTCACACGCGGGAATATTGCAAGCAATTTCACTGGCAATTTGCTGGTTGCAGTGAAATCATGGACACATTGTCATTTGTTGCACGTGTACAAATGTAACAATGTTCCATGATTTCACTGCAACCAGCAAATTGCCAGTGAAATTGCTAGAAAATTGTCGCTGTGACGGTACCTTTAGACTTATCCATACTTTCTTTTTCCCATCAATCTGATACAGGTTGATCTTAGTTTTTCCTGTCCAAAGAATTATTTCACATAACTTCCAGGGCATCTTTAGATGTTTATTTTCAAAATCTAATCTTGCTTTTCTATTTTAAGGCTGATTTAAAGCTTTCTACCTTGAGGTGAACCCTATTTATTTGCTCTCATAAAGTCTTATTTTAATGGAAGACTTAGATACTGAAATGTCTATGTCCTGGAGAATATTCTTCACTGGGTAGATGTTGTGAAGGGGTTTTTCTTCACATAGAAAAGATTCTGCGATCATCCACCAATGTTGTTTTGCGTGAATGTTCGGGCCTTACTGAGTTCCGAAACTCACCAGTTCACTCTTTTATTTTTGATTAATGTACCAAACTGTTGCTTTGGCACCCCTAACATTTGTCATCTTACTGATGAATTTCTTTTTTTTTTTGCATCCTAATGATAGTTTGTTTCTCTTCCAATGAATTCTCTTTGACAGCATATTGAGGGTTCATAGCAACATATTCCAAATGAAAACGCCACATCTGGAGTCAGCTCCAGACCTTTTACCTACTTAATTGATGATGGAATAGCCCATGCAGCCCATTAAAAAGCTTTTGAGATTATTGTCCAATTACTTTTTGGTTCCTTTAAATATGTAGCGGACTCTTTTTCAAGAGCTGTAACTCCTAAACCCTTACTCCAGTTAGCATGGAAATACCCTCAAATTAAATCTGATAGTCTGCAGTTTAAGACCAAACATATCATATACCTATATCTTGAATATGTTTTGATAAACAGTGAAAATGCCAAAACATTTTTCACTGTCCAGATATTTCTTGACCTAACTGAACATATGGCTCAGCCAAACATGTCAAGGTACCGTCACACGCTAGGATGTAGGTGAATGAGATCGTTAGGTATGTCGCATGACCGATCCTTTCGACATCGTTAGTGTGTTGTCGCACAGAAAGATATCGTTCACGATCTTAAATTTGGCAACGCGCCAGCTGTTTGCAGAAGAACGTTTGAACAATGTTAAACAGCGGCAGGAATAGGAGAATTATGAATGACATCGTTCCAAAAGGTGTCACACTGAACGATGTTGCTGCTTCCCAGAACGTTAATTGGACGATGAACGATAGATTTGAGGTAGGATCACAAACTTTTGCTGAACGATCCAACGATTTTTCCTTCCAACATCGTTGGTTTACATGCAACGACTCACAAACGATATCGTTTGAACGATCACAAATCCTTGACGTTTCAACGATATCGTTAACAAAATCCTAGCGTGTGACGGTACCTTAAGGTTGACATGGTGGTTTTTCACCCAAGTAACAGTTGATGATGATTGTCAAGGCTTCTCCGCCATAAGTAAATGCTTTTGGACAGCCTAAAGGTCAGTTGAAATACGGCACTAAACAACAAGTGGCTGATTGGCTGCTGTTTCATAACTTGTTTACACAGGCAGACCACTCTTCATATGCACATTGGACATTCTGTAATAGATTGTTTAGTGCACATAGACTGCCATTGTTCTTAGCAATGTGAGTCCTGTTTTGCACATAACGATGTATCTCGTTTCACCTGACGAACAAATGTTTTGCTCATTCATCGGGTGGTGCCAGACTGTTTAGGGTCGCTTCACACTATGGCTGATCCGGTCTGGTTCAGTCCGGGAGGACCCAGACAGCCGCGGACGGGATCTGCACACAGGACTGGGGGGCTATTATGCCCTCCGGTCTGGTGTGCAGCGCACGCAGTTCCCGCTGCTGATAAGTCAGGACCGCGGGCGCCGCGTCCTGACCTGTCAGCGGCTGCAGCTGTGTGCGCTGTACACCGGACCGGAGGACATAATAGCCCCCCAGTCCTGTGTGCAGATCCGGTGCCGGGTCCTCCCGGACAGAACCGCACCGGATCACGCCGCAATGTGAAGTGGCCCTTAGCCTGCAAGAATATTGTGAAGTGAACTTTCCTACAGACAATCATTCACGATAATCGTGCAGTGTAAAAGGATCTCAAGAATGGCTTTACCCTCTTAAATTGCTGTTGCACAGCTATTCCTTCTACACCCCTCTTAGGCGGCCGTCACACGCATCAATTTCCTGCACGATATCGCTTAAGCGATCTGCTTTTTGATCGCTTAAGCGAGATCGTTTGTGCATCGCTGCGTGTAATCAAACGATTTTACACTGTAAAATCGCTTGATTGTTAAATCGCAGATTTGTGAGCCGGAGCTCAAATCAAGCGATAATCGCTTGATCAATCTGCCTCATCGTGGTGTGTGACACAACGATGAACGATCTCCCAGCGGCAGAGCCTATGCTGGGAGATGATATCTATGGTAAATGTCGGGTTACTAAGCGCTGCGCGGCGCCTGGTAACCCGATGTGTACCATAGTTACCAGCGATCTCGCTGCTCCACATCGCTGGTGAGTCTGTCTGTGTTACAGCTCACCAGCGATGTGAGCGATATCGTTAGCGATCGCGCGTGCACGTGATCGCTAACAATATCGCTCTCAACATTGAAGCGTGTGACGGCCGCCTTACACATATGTACTTGGTCTACTGGGCAGCATGTGTTCTTATTAGGGAGAAGGGAGTACTTTGCTGCTGATGTCTTTTGCTGAGGGTCATCTAGTGTGAGAACAAAAGTACCAGATTTGTTGAAATTTAGCAGCCCTATCCTTCTCATCCCTGTCATTGTGGTAAGGGAGGGCAGGGAGCTGCGATATCTTCATACACATTAAACATTCCAATGGTCCTGCCATAGGAAACTTTTGCTGACACTGTATGATTTACCTTGAAGGGCTTGTTGCTATTAATTGCCCCTCGTGAGAGTTAGATCATTGACATTGGATCGATTGGCATACAACACCTGGTAACCAACTAATCAGTTTTTACCATGTTAAACAGTGTCTGATAGAAATATTGCACTTAGCCAGAATACCAAAGCTCTGAGCACTGTGTGGTGGCTGTTTTGGGATTCTGCAGGGTCATGGAATGGGAGCTTGGCAGCATTACCTGAAAATGGCCATTACACAGAGCACCGAGCTGTGTTTTCTGGCACTCTATACTGTTTTTGTGTTGCAAATGCAGGGCCAGCTAACACCTGATTTTTGGTTGCGGTACCCACTATTAAACACTTGCCCATCCGATGTTGGTGACCCTACTTTACGTATGGGTCATCCACATTCTGGATTACCCTTTTAAGACTTTAGTAAGGTTGATTTTCTGTGATCATCAGCTTCATCAAAGTTGATAGGTTGTTGTTCCTCATGTCTCAATGGTACTAGTTGGTGTCACCTTATTGATGGAACAATGGAGAAGATTTATGAAAAGTGTCTTCGAGAAAAAAAACATATTTGTTGCCTAAAGCAACCTGCCAGTACAACCTTAATATTTCAAAAGCACCATAGGAAATGACAGCTGCTTTGTGATTGTTTTCTATGCATTGTGTCTGAACCCTTTACTATGTCTTGTGTCCTCTATGCTTTGGCTTCTCTTGTTTATTCCGATGCTATATTTACCTTGGTTTTCAAGTATATGGATTTTCATGATTCATTTTCTATGTTTTGCCCATTTCCTGTTCTAGTCCTACAATGAGGTTAATGAGACAAGACTTCTTTCAATGAATCAATCGGAGAAGTTAGCAGAGCTTTGGCTAATTGTTTTATGGGTCATTTCCTGCTGATGAGTCTCTAGGGACACCCAGGGAATCCTCCCTTCTGGCACAAAGTCCCATGGTAATGCAGGAGAGGTCACTGCTGTCACCTCGCAGCAAGTCTCCACTGTTCACAAGCGGTGGAGAACAAGGCTGGAGATGCACAGTGTAGGCGTTCACGTCCATCATCTCAAGCACATGGACAATATGTGTTACGCCATTAAGCTTTACCCACCCAAGTGTTAATTTCTATCTTTTCAGTTTAATTATTCTCCGGTGACTAATAAAACTGATTATTATGGAAATAACGTTTATTCTGTGTAAATGTGGAAGAAAAATGGGATGTTGTCCTTGCCCCAAGGAACAAAAAGGTTTCCCACTGCTGATGAGAAGACGTGTGTAGAATTTAAGTACCGTAGCTAGTATCAGGATTAACACACAATGCAAAATTTGAGGTTTTGTCTTTAACTTTAAACATTTCATTCTATGTTCAGTATGTAATGTTAATGTTGCTAGCAGTAACAAGCAGGACTATGGAGTCAGTGTCCATTTTGGTGGAATCAGAGTCGAAATAAACTGGACCAACTCCTATAATATATATTGAATCGTGTACAGTAGTTCATTGCAGAATGTGCTGAATATTATTATTATGAATTATTATATTCTATCTAAATAGCTAGATTATTGTATCATAATAATGATTTAAAGCCTGATGTTCACATTTTACTACAATAAAAGTGCGTCGGAGTCGTGGGGGTTTGGGGTCGGAGGTTTGGCTTACCGACTCCACAGCCCTGGTAACAAGAAGGTGGCAGACCAATATTTATGGGTGTGGAATGCCATTTTGGATCAATTTCATTACCACTGAGATCAGTTTGATGGACTAAAATCTGTGTGCATAAGCCCACTTTAAAGAACTCCATGCACCTTAAGGCCCAGTTACATGGTACGAGATCGTGAATGATATCGCTCAAACATCACGGTTTGGAGTCAGTTCAAACGACATCGTTACTACGTCATTGCGTGCTACACCGAGATACGACTACAATAAATCGTTGGATCGTTGATTGCAGATTTGAGAACATGTTCTCAAATCAAACAATCCTCGCTCAGCCAACCTGCTGCATCGTTCTGTGTGACACCGCAACAACGATGTTGTTAACGACTTCGCCTATTCACAACAGTGAACAAGTATCGTTCGCTGGGTTGTGCGAACGATAGCTGCTCACTATATCGTTGGTGCGTCGTCCACGATATCTAGACGTGTGACATCTCACCAACGATGTCAAAAAGGTGTCCTAATGACCGCACGCCCATGAAATCATTGGGGATATTGTCTCGACATTGAACCGTCTAACTGTACCTTTAGAGTAACTTCTGCTGATCTCGACAGTTTTGTTCAACAGCCTGCTGATACTACCTCCATAAGATGATATCTGGGAACTGAAGGGTTCGGCATGTCCAGTTTCACAATGCCTATCCTTTTGTCCACTGAGTGATAAATCGGTGGAGATGTCTGGCAGTGGCTCCATCATACAACACTCCAGAGCACTTCTGCATGGGGTGGGGGGTAGCGGCTGTTGGACAAACGATGGTTGAGTTAACAGTTTTCCAGTCCCATGGGAGCTTAACTGTGCACACTCAGCCACTGCTCCATTGAAAACTAGCAACAGGATCCCTTCCTTCACTCTCAAAATTGAAAGGGAATAGCAATCACTGTCCATTCCTAATAAAAAATAATTACAACAAAATGTAAATTAATATAAAATTTGGTGAAAATTAATTATTTTTAAAGATGAGCTTGAGATTCATCTATTTAGCTTTTAAGTTATGACTTCGATATGGTGACAACAAGTGGGACCAGTAATTGTGGGGTAGTGAAAAAGTGACAGTGTAACATTAACAATAGTTTTGGATTAGTTCCACTTTGCATTCCGCACATCATGCTGGTGGAAATTCCTGGTGTTTTATGACTTGAGATCAGTTGCTCTTTTTCACTTTCATCTTCTTATTGAGGATTCTACTGACGGCCTCACTTTCCACGTATTATAAAGATTCCATGGCACAGCAGGTGTTTTATACTATTTTTTTTTTGAAACACATTTTTTACAGATTTCACATTTAGAATATAAAAGTAGAAAAAAAAATTAAAGATGGCAAGCAGGCATCTGACATCTCTGACTAAGCCATTGTCCTGAGGAACGTCCTAAAATCTCTTGTCTCGGATTATTTTTTTCTCTATAAAGGTTTATCGGAAAGAAGGGTTAATCGGGGGGGGGGGGGGATTGACTCTTTTGCTGTATGAGACAGTAGGAAGGGGAAGAGTCTGTCGCCTTCTAATTACAGGCTGTGCTGAGCTCTGATGTCTGCCTTGCGAAAGACTTGAAAGTGTTGTGGGAACAGCTTCTTTTGTCTAAAATTAGACATCTGTCACTGAAGTGAGAGGGATATGTGGCCCTCAGGTTTAGGATGCGGCTGTACCACCTTCGGATGATGTATGGATCACTACTTTGCACAGAACATATTTTCATGTGTTTAATGGATTAAAGTGTATTTATGCTGATGGGATGGACTCGAAACTTGGAATCTCATTACTTCCTTATTCCGAGAGATAAAGGAAATTATACATTTTCTTATCCCTCCCATTTCGATGTGAGACCGATGTCATCCTTCAACTAGAAAAGGCAGTGATTTGCTGCTTAAGAAGAACATGAGATCTACTGCTAATTTGGCTTTCTACAACAGGAGACGGAAAGGTAAATGAATAGACAAGGGGTTTGGACAATACAACAATTTGTATTTGTCTTATTTGTCTTTGTGGTTGTCTTATATCCTACACATTACACCACTGCCTGCCGCACTGCCAGTAGTGAGTGTTTGGGCCAGTGGTCTAACATGTATGGGGTCAGGGGAGATGTTGATTGGGCTCAGGTCTCAGGAGTGGTCGGCCAAATGAGCACTTCTGTGTATGAGAGATTTCCAAGATGACTGTTGGCCAAACAATCGTCGGAAGCATCATTTGACTGACAATCATCTAATCTGTATGGGGGGTCTCAAGGTTTTCTGTGTTAAAGGAAATATCTTTGTACCAGAAAAATATTAATATTTGAGAGTCCTCAGTGGTTGATACCTTTTAGTGGCTAACTGAAAAGAAGGTAACAAATGGCAAGCTTTCAAGACTACTTTGTTTATCTTGAGAGGAAAGAAGGCACTCACCCGATTGTCTTTAAATGCATGAGGACGGCTTTATTCCACATTACAGTACAGGGTGCAAGGGAGGGGGTGGAGGAGGGTGCGGACAACGGCACCGTTTCGGACCTGTTGATCCTTCGGCTGGTCCAAGCTCCAACCAGCTTGGACCAGCCGAAGGATCAACAGGTCCGAAACGGTGCCGTTGTCCGCACCCTCCTCCACCCCCTCCCTTGCACCCTGTACTGTAATGTGGAATAAAGCCGTCCTCATGCATTTAAAGACAATCGGGTGAGTGCCTTCTTTTCCTCTCAAGATAAACTTTGTCTTATATTGTTTCAAGTTAAGCGCACCCCTTGATTGATTGCAGCTGAGGCTGCTTTACTATCTATCCAGCTTTGCGGAGAACGGTGCCCCCTTCTCCTCTTTGAAGATTCAAGACTACTTTGGTCTCTTCATCAGGCTCATAAGGCTACGTTCACACACAGTGTATTGCTGCGTTTTGTGAGGATCCGCTTTTGGTGCATAACTGCACTAAGAACACATCCTCACAGAACACAGAATTCTGTGTGTAAACGCCTCTGCGCTTTACTTACCTCGCCGCGCTCCCCCATTGACCGCCGATGATCTCCTCATTCCCGCTGGGCTGCAGTGAGCATGGCCTCTAGGAGACTGCAGCACCATATGACTGGGAGACGTCGCCCAGTCACATGGTGCTGTCTAAGGTCCTGCACAAGGTCAGAATGAAGAGCGATCACTGGAGGAACGCTGTGCGGTGAGTAAAAAGTGCAGGAAGAAAAGCGCAAAGGATTGACATGGTCATGTTCAAAGTGCATCCGCAAAATTACAGGCCATTTGAACACATTTCTACAAAAGACATTGCTTTTGCTGGGATGCGTAAAGGCGCTGCGTTTCACTGCATTTACACAGCACTAAATAGAGCTGCATAAATGGTGAAATATGCTATGTGTGAACGTAGCCTAGTAACGCAAAATCTGAATAGTCACATTTTTCGACACAGCAGGACATAGAATAGTTCAGTAATAAGACAAGTGATGTGAAGCAGATTTATCAGGAAGGGAAGGTGAGAAGCGGCTGTGGCAGTAAATATTGGAGCAGTTCATAGATAAGAAGTGTGAAACTTTTAATGTCCTCTGAGATCTGGTCCAGGGTTGTGAGGTTCCCAAAAGAAACTTCAAATATCAGATTGACAGAAGAGCCAGTGTGTACAAACCTATGGTGACCTTTCACACATTCACAGCAGGAATGAATGTGTCACATGGATTTATATCTTTTTACATGGATTAAGAAATATGCTCCTTGGACCATTTGGAGGCATCATGACCCTGGACCAGATCTCAATCAGAAAAGAATATGTTCACACTCTTTATATGTAAACTGCTCCAATATTTCTGCCACAGCTGTTTGTCCCCTTCCCATACTGATTGTTCTGCTTCATGTCATATAATAATAATAATAATTCACTTATATAGCACCATTAATTCCACAATGCTTTACATACATACAAACTTGTTCTGTGTCCAGTTGTGTATAAATATGTGACTCTCCAGAGTTTGTCTTATTCTTTCCTGATGAAGATGCCCGAGTAGTCTGGAAAGCTTGTTTTTCCTTACCATCTTTTCAGTTAGCCATTAAAAGGTATCAATCACTGAGGACTCTCAATTTTTAATATTGTGTGTTAAAGGCATTGTATCAGGGTTCACATCAAAAACCTTCTTGTGGGCACATTAATACCTTCCACTAAGTGCTGATTGTAGTATCTAAGGCTGGCTTCACATTTGCGTATGGGAAGGCAGTGTATTGCTGCGTTCCCATACGCAGTCAAACGCATGCGCACTGCGTTCCTATGTTTAACATAGGAACGCATAGTGCTTGCGTTTGCTGTGTTCGGGTGCGGATGCGGACGATATCTGCTCCTTCCGGTGTCCACCATCCGCACCCGGGACGCAGCCAGTTGCATTTGTGCGCTCGGGGAGCTTGGAAAATCAGCAAGCGTCCCCAAGCGCACAAAAAATGCATTGGCTTCAATGGGTCCACAGTGTTCTGCGCTTGACAGCGAAGGAGAATGCTGCGGACCCATTTAAAAATCTCCCGGTGGCCGCCGGTGATGTCACAGGAGCTCACCGACGGCCACCGGGAGATCAGCTGAGCCACTGCTGTCCTCTTCCTCCCCGCCGCTGGTAATCTGCTAGCGATGTCGGCGGGGAGAACAGCTGATGTGACAGCTGTTTGAATCTTCCCGCGCCGACATCTCCTCTCGGTGTCGGCGCGGGAAGATTCAAACAGCTGTCAGATCAGCTGTTCTCCCCGCCGACATGTCCCGGAGCTTACCGGCGGCCGGGAGGCGGAGATCTCCGGTGCTGATCTCTGCCCCCGGACACCACTGATTGGCTGCTGGGCTCCACAGTGATGTGTCCGCAGGCGGACATTCTCCGCTGCAGACACATCAAAATGTCCCTGCTTTGCACTGCGTTTGTGTCTGCATGCCATCAGCATGCAGACACAAACGCAAATGTGAAGCCAGCCTAAGTGTTTTTCATTGGGGAGAGAGAGAGGAGAAAGTCACTGCCAGGATGTTCTGGCAGCAGGCTTTCTTCTACCTGTTGACGTTCCAATGGCCCAGTTCTTCTCTCACCCAACCACTTCTTTTGGTGTACAGTTAGCTTGTCCCTCAAATTCAGTATGTATGGGGGGTCTTTACTTACCCTTTTTCTAAATGGGTTGTTTCCCAGAGACATTCCCATTGCAAATAGAAGCCTACTGTGATCCGCTGATTTTCGCAGTTCTGACTTGTCTAACCATTGGAGCAGGGCTTTGGAGTCAGGTCGGATTCGGAGTCCATTTTGGTTGAGTCAGATTCAGGGAAATTAAGGATTCAGAGGTTTGGCTTACTGACTCCTCAGCCCTGATCTCTATGGAAAGCCTTTTTGGATATGCATTTATCCTACTTATTCATATTCGGTATATACAGTTTTGGCCAAAAGTATTGACAGCCCTGCAATTCTGTCAGATAATACTCAGTTTCTTCCTGAAGATGGTTGCAATCACAAATTCTTTGGTATTATTATCTTCATTTAATTTGTCTTCAATGAAAAAACACAAAAGAGAATGAAGCAAAAAGCAAAACATTGATCACTTCACACAAAACTCCAAAAATGGGCCAGACAAAAGTATTGGCACCCTCAGCCTAATACTTGGTTGCACAACCTTAAGCCAAAATAACTGCGATCAACCGCTTCCGGTAACCATCAATGAGTTTCTTACAATGCTCTGCTGGAATTTTAGACCATTCTTCTTTGGCAAAATGCTCCAGGTCCCTGATATTTGAAGAGTGCCTTCTCCAAACTGCCATTTTTAGATCTGTCCACAGGTGTTCTATGGGATTCAGGTCTGGACTCATTGCTGGCCACCTTGGAAGTCTCCAGGGCTTTCTCTCAAACCATTTTCCAGTGCTTTTTGAAGTGTGTTTTGGATTATTGTCCTTCTGGAAGACCCATGACCTCTGAGGGAGACCCAGCTTTCTCACACTGGGCCCTACATTATGCTGCAAAATTTGTTGGTAGTCTTCAGACTTCATAATGCCATGCACACGGTCAAGCAGTCCAGTGCCAGAGGCAGCAAAGCAACCCCAAAACATCAGGGAACCTCCGCCATGTTTGACTGTAGGGATCGTGTTCTTTTCTTTGAATGCCTCTTTTTTTTTTTTCTCCTGTAAACTCTATGTTGATGCCTTTGCCCAAAAAGAGAGAACATTCTTCCAAAACGTTTTAGGCTTTCTCAGGTAAGTTTTGGCAAACTCCAGCCTGGCTTTTTTATGTTTCGGGGTAAGAAGTGGGGTCTTTCTGGGTCTCCTACCATACAGTCCCTTTTCATTCAGACACCGATGTATAGTACGGGTTGACACTGTTGTACCCTTGGACTGCAGGGCAGCTTGAACTTGTTTGAATGTTAGTCAAGGTTCTTTATCCACCATCCGCACAATCTTGCGTTGAAATCTCTTGTCAATTTTTCTTTTCCATCCACATCTAGGGAGATTAGCCGCAGTGCCATAGGCTTTAAACTTCTTGATGACACTGCGCACTGTAGACACAGGAACATTCAGGTCTTTGGAGATGGACTTGTAGCCTTGAGATTGCTCATGCTTCCTCACAATTTGGTTTTTCAAGTCCTCACAACTTGGTTTCTCAAGTCCTCAGACAGTTCTTTGGTCTTCTTTCTTTTCTCCATGCTCAATGTGGTACACACAAGGACACAGGACAGAGGTTGAGTCAACTTTAATCCATGTCAACTGGCTGCAAGTGTGATTTAGTTATTGCCAACACCTGTTAGGTGCCACAGGTAAAGTTACAGGTGCTGTTAATTACACAAATTAGAGAAGCATCACATGATTTTTCTAACAGTGCCAATACTTTTGTCCACCCCCTTTTTTATGTTTGGTGTAGAATTATATCCAATTTGGCATTAGGACAATTCTTTGTGTTTTTACATTGAAGACAAATTAAATGAAGATAATAATACCAAAGAATTTGTGATTGCAATCATTTTCAGGAAGAAACTGAGTATTATCTGACAGAATTGCAGGGGTGTCAATACTTTTGGCCAACACTGTAGGAGCCTCTAATCCAATGTTAAATTGAATAGAACATATAACAGTAATAGTAGTCAAATTGCTATAATGAATGGTAATAAAATCTTATATGTGCAGTGTAACCAAATATTTCAGTGGTGTTTAAGAATAGGAGCTATAAGCTCAAAATGTAAAAATAAATGAATGTAATCTTAAGGCAATGTCATTTTTAATTTTAGTGAATAGTTAATAACAGTCTCTGAATTTGTTCCTGGATCCAGAATATAGAGTGGAGAATTACAGGAATTCCTCTACTGAAAACCCCTGTGCTAATTTACTATGTAATTATGTTGTAATGAAATGAAAGTTTAGTGAAAACCGCTGTTACAACTAAAGAATAAAAATGGCAAATCGTAGAGCACACAACTCTGTAGAAATGTATCATTACCAAGTATGAAGACCGCTCAGGATCAGTTAGCATCAGTTATTATGTATTACTGATGATTTATGGCTATTGAGGATTGCCAACATTTAAATTTGTTCTATTCGCTTCTTCTGTTTGTTTTTCTTGGTCCGTGCTCAGATTATTTATAGTAAAAGTGTAAACCTTCATTTTATATCCCAAATTAGAAGTTATCCATTTCTACCTGTAAATTGGCCTTTAAAGGATTATTCCCAGGATAATAGGTTTTTACTTAGCGATCCTGAGAAAGAGGCTCCGGAACCTGGTTCTGGGGTCCAAGTCCTGCAGTGTCCCATCATGAATGGAGCAGAGGTAGGCATGCTCAACCATTCATTGCTTAAGTGACTACCCAGTGGTAGCAGAGTGCTGTTCTTGGTTTTCTCTGGCAGTCCAATAGTGGGGAGATAGAGCACCTCTGCCCCATCCAAGCCAGGAGTTTGCAGAGCCTAGTTCCTGGGTTACAGATACTGATTTTGGGTTCCAACATCAGACCATCTGTAGTTATCCCTTGTTTTATAGATAGGAGATAACCTTTTAATTTGGAAATAACCCTGCAAGCTTAGTAAACTAAAGGCCCCGTTACACACTGCGATGTTCAGCGATCACGATCGACGTGGCTGGTTTCACTGCAGACATCGTTATCTGATCACTGGTGAGCTGTCACACAGGCAGACTCGCCAGCGATCAGCCGGTCTGCGCCCGACACCCAACGGTCGTCAGGATCGTTCAGGGCACTGGGTGCAGAATGGGGCCTGTTGGTCGTTGCCCCTGTCACACACGCCGATGCATGTGTGACAGCGGCAGACCAACAACAGAAAAATGGTCCTGGCCATATAATTAGGGGACCTCTACTGACGTCAGCAACTGACCTGACGTCGGCTGTTCGAGCCCCCCCTACAGGCCCAGGTTGGGATATGTTATATGTGTGCTTCACCTGGTGGATGCCTTCCCTCCAAGGTGTAATGTGCTTACCGGACCCCGAGGCGTCACATAACATCTCTATATACATCTGATTAAAACAAGACCCACCAATCACACCAACCATATTGACTCTGTAACCCCTTCCTTCACAATGACCTTGGCACAGGCTCCGCAGACGCTTCAATACAAAAAAGAGTTTAACTATTCTGGCTATGTAAGTATGTTGTTTCCTAAAACAATAAGAAGTTAGACTTAAAATATCCCAGTGACCGATGGGAAAATTGCAAGATGTCTATTTTTTATTTTATTTTTTTGTTTAAATACAGATGCTCAGGATGCTCAGTCAACAGGGACACCCAATTTGGGCTGCTTTTACGTTCGATTTTGTTAAACCTTATGCTGATGAAAATCGGACAGCATCGGATGCTCAAAATTAGATGCCATCCGATCCGATTTTTTATCGGATCCGATTTGATGGCTGGGGGAGGGCTTGGGAGGTTTTGGGAGTGGTCTAGGGTATTGAGCATGCTCAATACAGAAAATCGGATCCGATATCGGATCGATTTTCTATCCAATCCGATTCTTCCATAGACTCCCATATTATTTTAATCGGATGCATCAGATCGCATGGATCCGATGCGATCTGATTTTTGAGTCGGATACCAAAATTGCAACAGTCTCTGATTTTGGCTCCTGAAAAAAATCGGACAGAATCAGATTGGATGCAAATCGGATGCCATTAAGTGCACATCCGACCCGATCCAATCCCCATTGGAGAACATGGGGGCTAAATCAGATCTGATGCTGTCCGATTATTATCGGACAGCATCGGATTTAACAAAATCGTAATGTGAAAGCAGCCTTACCCAAATAAAGGGACAGAAGCACATTTTGTCTGCACAACAGCACTCCGACACTGGGCAGAGAACTGAATCTCATTTCTATCAATATGATGGATGCAGGGTTGCAATGAATACATAGATGAAAAATAAATCCCCAGCACATGGCCTGTTCATTCTAATTACCGTATATGCTTTAACCTGATGTGGCTAGAATATCCCTTTAAATGCATTTGTGACAATATATGTCCAAATCTGGCATAGGCTATGGTGACGAAACCTAGGTTACTTATAAATAACTGGCCAGGAAAGAATAGGACACAAAATGTTAATTAATGATTGAAAAATGTGTCTTAAAATAGTCTATAAGGCTGGCTTCACATTTGCGTATGGGAAGGCAGCGTATTGCTGCGTTCCCATACGCAGTCAAACGCATGCGCACTGCGTTCCTATGTTTAACATAGGAACGCATGGTGCCTGCGTTTGCTGCGTTCGGGTGCGGATGCGGACGATATCTGCTGCTTCCGGTGTCCAGCATCCGCACCCGGGACGCAGCATGTTGGGTTTTTTTTGTGCGTTTGGGGAGCTTGGACAATCAGCAAGCGTCCCCAAGCGTACAAAAAATGCATTGGCTTCAATGGGTCCGCAGTGTCCTCTGCATGACACCGCAGGAGAACGCTGCGGACCCATTGAAAAATCTCCCAGTGGCCGCCGGTGATGTCACAGGAGCTCACCGACGGCCACCGGGAGATCAGCTCAGCCTCTGCTGTCCTCCTTCTCCCCGCCGCCTGTAATCTCCTAGCGATGTCGGCGGGGAGAACAGCTGATGTGAGAGCTGTTTGAATCTTCCCGCGCCGACATCTCCTCTCAGTGTCGGCGCGGGAAGATTCAAACAGCTCTCACATCAGCTGTTCTCCCCGCCGACAGTCCCGGAGCTTACCGGCGGCCGGGGGGGGCGGAGATCTCCGGCGCTGATCTCCGCCCCCGGCCCGCCCCCGGACAGCGCCGATTGGCTGCCGGGCTCCATAGTGATGTGTCCGCAGGCGGACATTATCCGCTGCGGACACATCATTTGGACACTGCTTCTGACAGCGTTTGTGTCTGCATGCCATCAGCATGCAGACACAAACGCTAATGTGAAGCCAGCCTAACTGTAAACCTCCATGAGATCCTGCTTCAGGAAAATCCTATTTATCACATGAGACCCATCATTGTTGTGGTGCATGGAAGTGGCTTGTCTGCTTGGCCTCTCGCGCAGGAAGCGTTTATCATTGTGTTAAAGTCACTTATCCCAGACGCCCCTTGACAATCGGCCAATAAAGATAACTTGTAAGCCCCACCAACAGGCCAATCTTACCATTTTAGGATCCTTTCTTCTGTCTAGTGTTATACCGTATGTAGAGTATCATTAATTTTGGCTCGGCAAGAGCTTCACAGCAAATATTCTGCAGGTCTTTAGCATTCATCCAAATGCATTGATGTTTTTATTAGCTTTATATGACCTTAACAGGAACTCCGCAAGAAACAGCACCTTCTCTGTATTCTGTCAGCCATCACCTCCTTCCACAAAATCCCACATCATGGCGTTTCCTGTAGGATTGTATGTTT